>CM060947.1:233584220-234785495 GCA_030765055.1 Mantis religiosa | reverse complement strand
TCTCTCTCTCTCTCTCTCTCTCTCTCTCTCTCTCTCTCTCTCTCTCTCTCTCGTGTCCTTAAGCCAGTGATCTCATATCAGATGTTGAATGAATGAAATAAGATGAATTGATGCTCAAATGAGCCGATGTCTCATAGAATTAAAAATTACTTGACATTCATATTTACAGGCTAAGTGAACCCCTCCCCCCCCCCCAAACAAGCTTTAACTATAGATATTATAAGCAGAAACATTATTAACAGTGAAGTACTCCTCATTTTTGAGTTTGATTTATGAATCACTATGTTTACACTCAACTTCACTTACTATGTTCTGCTATGTTCTTACTCTGCCATCTGGTGCTAGGGGCACTAAGTTTTAATACTTCATTTAATGCTGGGATTTCAAAATTTATAACTTCATCCCGGTTTTTGGTTATGAATATTTTTTCCCAAATATCCAATTTTATAGGTGTACTTAAAGATATTACCATTGGCCATAACATTAAACTGTTAAAATCTTTAAGTACACCTATAGAATTGGATATTTGGGAAAAAATATTCATAACCAAAAACCGGGATAACGTTATAAATTTTGAAATCCCAGCATTAAAAGAAGTACTAAAACTTAATGCCCTTAACACCAGATGGCAGAGGGATTGGAGCACTGAAGTAGTGGAGTAAGAATGTTCATTTAGTCACCAAACAGCTGAGGATGAGATCGAATGATCTTGAAAACGTTTCAATTATACAACAACATAGTAAGTGAAGTTGAGTGTAAACATAGTGACTCATAAATCAAACTCAAAAAAGCTTTAACTAGGTTTGAAATCAGGACTTCTTGAAGGTGAGGCACACATGTTACACCATACCATTAAATAGGGCACATGTGGGCACTCTTAAAATAAAATTTAATGCAATGAAAAGGTTAAATAAAGGCAGGACTTTTAAAAAGTTAACTGCTGTTCAAGGAGTTGCAGAAGTGACTGCAAAGAAAAGAGATTGAAAAGTGGGTAATTGATATGTGAATGGAGGGATTCATTTAGCATAGAAAACAATGAAGAAAGGTAATTCTGAATGGATGTCTGAGGTTTATTTCTGTAATTTTTATATTTGCAAAAGTTCTCCTATGGTTCAAGACAACAGAATTTCAAAAAGCAGTTGAAGTTGGCAAAGGATTTACACCCAGGACACTCATCACATTCCAGTTTTACGCAGAGGCAATTTTCCCCTTCTCTGTGGTAAAAGTTTATTGCACACTTTTATTTATGTTCTTTAGAAACATGTGAACAAGGCTAACAACAATGCTATTTTAAGTTCTGCAGCAATGTAGAAAATGTGTTAAGGTATCCCAGCACTAGAATATCAAATTAGATGCCAAAGAGAACGGACACACAAACCAGCACCTAAAGTGAACATAGCTCAAAATAGTGTAACACAAGTGTACTAAATTTGTTACACTACTTCTAGGCTAGAATAATTAAAAAAGCCAAAGCAGAAATTTAAACTTAAACCTGCTACACCACAGACAATGGATGGACAGGTGCATGAACAGATACATCACACAGTGGAAGAGAGACAAGAAGTTAGCCCGCATACATGCACGCACGCACACAGAACTTTTTAAACAATAAAGCTGTTTTCAATCCAGGAAACCTCAAAAGTGTATTTTAGTAAAATATTCAAACTGACTTTTTCAGTACAGTGCAATATTTTTTCTGCTACAGACAGGTAATAGAAAAACTAAAACGAGACTTCAAGCCAGTACAATATGAACACTTCATCTTCAATAGCTTAATGTATCACTAAACAGACACATTACAAACAAGTACCAACAGTTACACATTACATGAGTTGCCATTTTATCTACTTCTCTTTATTGTTCTATACCATTTTTCCTTCCTTCCTTCCTTCTTCTTCTTTTTTTGTTTTGTTTTGTTTGTAATTTACGTCCTCCAACATATCGGACGATGAATGGAATGGATGAAATGATGCTCAATGCATTCGGGGTCCACGGAGCTTAGAGTTACCCGACATTCGTCGTTCAGGATAAGGGAAAACCCCAGAGAAAACCTTATCCAGATAACTCACCCTGACCAAGATTCGAACTACCATCTATGCTACCGAGGCGGGCATTCCATTTTTCCCTTGTTCTTCCCATTAATTCCCCTAGCATTTTTATATACCCTTCCTTTTGTAGCTTCATTATCCTAATTTTTAGAACTTCTTTATTAGCATTCTCCCATTTTTTGGTGTGTGTGTGGTGTGGTGTGGTGTGGTGTGTGTGTGTGTGTGTGTGTGTGTGTGTGTGTGTGTGTG
Organism: Mantis religiosa; assembly: GCA_030765055.1. Lineage (NCBI taxonomy): Eukaryota > Metazoa > Arthropoda > Insecta > Mantodea > Mantidae > Mantis > Mantis religiosa. The sequence continues at coordinate 234,783,198 of CM060947.1, read as the reverse complement.
TGTGTGTGTGTGTGTGTGTGTGTGTGTGTGTGTGTGTGTGTGTGTGTGTGTGTGTGGTGTGGTGTGGTGTGTGGTGTGTGTGTGTGTGTGCGCATGGGTGTGTGTGTGTGTACTTTACGCCCTCCAACAGTAAGTCATTTCGGACGATGAATGGAAGGGGTGAAATGATATTCAAATGAGCCCAGGGTTCATAGAGCTTAGAGTTACCCAATATTCGTCTTTTAGGATAAGGGAAATCCCCGGAAAAAACCTTTTCCAGGTAACTTACCCTGACTGAGATTTGAACTCGTGATCTCTTGAACGTGAAGCAGACACCCTACCACCACACTACTGAGGCGGGCTCCCATTTTAAAAACTGCTTTCTCCATAGCTTTGTTTCTTCACAATCTACTATATAATTAAATCAGTCTCCTACTCCACATAAAGAACATCTATTCAAATTCACTCCGATCCTATCTCCTCTTAACCTATATACACTTAATCTAGTCGAAGCCCAACCTTCTCTTCCTAACCTATTTCATATATTTACAAAAATATATGAATTGTGAAAAATACTACAGAGGTCAAACTACAAGAAACCTAAAACCAGAGTCAAAGAGCACTTTAGAAACAACAAAATGGAACAAGAAGATAAGTCTGCAGTAGCATTTCATTTTTGGAACGGAAACCATGACATTGATCCAAATCCTAAATTACTAAAGGGAGTGATAAACCAAAATAAACTGATAACATTGGAGAAGATATCCATATGGAAAAATAAGGACCAAATAATGAACTTTGAAATTCCTCCAGTAGAAATTTTGACAAAGTAGTTCATAGTTCCACCGCAAGAGAGGAGAGCAGATGGCAACAGACAGTTGGAAAGAGGATAATGGAGGCAATGGCTTCCAAAACTAGTCCCTCAAAAATATAAAAATGTGTGAAAGTATAAAAAAATCAACTACAAATAGCTTTTTTTTCAATTTCAATAGAACCTTATTTATACACAATGCATTAATATGTAATTTGTAATTATACATATTAAATTTCAATGAAAAACAACTGAGTTTGACACAATTAAATGAGCATACAGCATACTCTATTTTAAAAGAAACTCAAAATGCATTTTCCTTATTGCTGCTAACAAAGATGGAAATGAGAGGGAGGTTTTTGGCCACGCAAACAAAAGATAAACACGTTAGCTTGTATATGTCTTTTGGCACAACAAAGTTGTACCAAAAATGAGCAGTAAAGGTAATTTTCAGGATCTGCTGTTTATTGTTGAACAGTAGTTTTGTTTTTCAATTCTGTTTCTTTTGATCACCCACGGAGAGAGAGAGAAGAAAAAAAAAAAAAAAAAGGAAATGCTACATGCTACACATAAAGTATAATTCATATAAGAGGTGGCACTTAAGACACAAAACACAAACCAAAATTGCTTATACACACTATGTAGTCATCAGTGACGGAAAACCCTGGAAAAAATTTATCCAGATAACTCATCCTGACCAAGATTCAAACTCAGCACCTTATTAACAAGGGCTGTGTAGACATTACATCAATGTGAAAATTTGTAGTGATAAAGCTCTAAGTTCATTAATATATTTTCTAAAATGAGTTTTATGAATGTAACACAAGAGAAGCGAAACAATCCAAAATAGCTGAATACTTCAAAAACAGGACCAATTTCTAAGTAATGTTTGTTTCACATATATCTTTATTGTTTGTAAAGTTTACACACACAGACCCACTGTATTACTTTAAAAAAAAATTATGCATTATCAAAATCTCATTTGTACGTAATTCTGAATTTTAAGTAATCTTTCCTTGTCTTCTTGACGTATGTACCTATAAATCAGGTTCAACTGTATCTGGTGACAACATTTGTTATTTATGCTGGATGAATGTGCTGTTTATCTTGTTTGAATTTCCAACCGCCTGGCTTCGATCTCCTAATAACCTTGGGCCATACCTGCTACGGCACCATACAGTGACCACACTCACTCATCCTCAAAAAAGAGGTCTTGGAAATTAGACCACTTCCAACGTAATAAATTAACAGAAAATTATAGCAGAAGACGTATTTCTGGACATACAACCTAGAGAGGAAAAACAAATAAAAAATAAAAGCAAATATTGCCAAGGTTACCTGCAGTCAGTCTAGAGATGAAAATAAGAAAACTCCTGAGCATGTTTCTGGTGGTGTTTTAACAAATGAAGATATACCGTCAAAAAAAAAATCTGATATTGGATAATTATTAAACCATACTTATCTCTAATGTAACAAAGTGATCCAAACCGAAAATTGATATTCATATTTATTTCTAAGTTTACTGTAATGAAGGGCAGAGCCAGACAGAAAAATTCAATGCCATAGTAGGGATTTGAACCACAGATCTTCTGATCTCTGTCCAACCGCTCTAAACAATTGAGCTACTATGGCCAACGTGCCAACATGACATTAAATTCTCCAACTACTCATGTTTTTCCCAGCAAACCACTGGAAGTTCTCATAAACACATGAGACAACTATCTTAACGGCGACTTACTATACTGTAAGCACTTTTAAGACCCGGGCTTTATAGTTAGGACCACTATTAGATACAATTAATGAAAATTAATTGTTCTTTCACACTAGCCGTGTGTAGGACGCACTATGAAAGGGTAGAGCCAGACTGAAAAATTCAATGCCATAGCTGGGATTTGAACCACAGATCTTCCGGTCTTCGTCCAGCCGCTCTAAACCATTGAGCTACTATGGCCAACGTGCCAACATTACATTAAATTCTCCAACTGACTTGTTTAATGTCATGTTGGCACATTGGCCATAGTAGCTCAATGGTGTAGAGGGCTGGACGAAGACCGGAAGATCTGTGGTTCAAATCCCAGCTATGGCACTGCATTTTTCAGTCTGGCTCTACCCTTTCATAGTATGTCCTACACATGGCTAGTGTGAAAGAACATTTAATTTTCATTAATTGTATCTAATAGTGGTCCTAACTATAAAGCCCGGGTCCTAAAAGTGCTTACAGTATAGTAAGTCGCCGTTAAGATAGTTGTCTCATGTGTTTATGAGAACTCCCAGTGGTTTACAGGGAAAAACACAGTCAGTTGGAGAATTTAATGTAATGTTGGCACATTGGCCATAGTAGCTCAATGGTTGAGAGCGGCTGGACGGAGACCAGAAGATCTGTGGTTCAAATCCTTGCTGTGGCATTGAATTTTTCAGTCTGGCTCTACCCTTTCATAGTGCGTCCTACACACGGCTAGTGTGAAAGAACAATTAATTTCCTTTACTGTAATGATTACACTTCCCATAATTGAAATACTTCATTTTTTCTTCTTTTAAGTAATGTCTTCCCTGACTTTTCTCCACTGAGGAGAACAAACATAGTGATTTGGGAATACTGCTTAAACCACAATAGAACCATACTAAAAATACAAACCCTGATCATGTTCAATCCGGACATGTCTAATGCAACCATTCAACTTGAAGGTCAGGGAGAAGATATAATGATCATCACTGCTGTCACGTACTATGAATGACCCATCTGGTTCATTTGACAATATCTTCTCTGCTGCTTCTCCAGATATAGGACCCCAATACCATCCATACTGAAATATTAATGATGTTAGTGTAACAATGTTACTGTAACAATGTGTGTTAGTAAAAGAATAATTTTGCAAAGTTATCATTTTAGAATGCCTAAAATGTTCAGTAAATCAATTTACCACATGTAAATTAAACTGGAATTCCATTTTAAAAGAAGACCTTGAAGACTAGTAGTACTGCTTCTTTCTACCACATATGGTGAAATTCTTCCTTTACCACAATAAGCATGCATTTGAAGTAATGAACAACTTCCTAGGATATAGAGAGTTCTCTGTTTGTTTCTTGCACTTCATAACACAAATTATGAATAAAAACTATCACAAAAATGGGAACATATCACCAATAATCATAGAATGTGACTAAAATAATTTAAGTGAAGAGACTGACTTTATAATTCATGTCATCCATTACTAAATGTTTGCACATGATTATTAGCAGTCACTTTTGATGTAATTAATTTTTAAATCTGTTCACTACAGCAGCCCAGTAAGGAGAACCATAATCATGATGGATAGATACACGATAAGCTCTGGCTTATTATAGTCTCCATAATAATGAGGTAGCAAATTCAAACTGTGTTGCAATAGAATTTAATGCTTTGTCTTGTAAATAGTGAAAATCTGCAAGACCTTTAAACTGCTAAAAAACATCTTCCATGCCATAGCCATAAAAAGACCTCTGCTCACACGCATTTTACAAGCAAATATTTTCTTAAATTTGTTGTATTATGTGACTTACCACCATATGAAAATGTTTTATCTACATATTTTACACGCGGCTCTGTTATTACCTCAACTCTAGGCTTGAAGTATGCCTGGAGATCTGTATCCAAAAATACAAGACCTCAAACAATTACACACTTCAATCATGTTTTGTTTGTTTATTTATCTGCCGTAGGAGTCAGCCAGACTCATGGCATCGTCAAAAATACAGTTTATGTACAATAATTTTCAAAGATATAAATATGAATTACAAATATGATTGAAAATGTTACAAATTAATATTGTCACCAGGCCATTGTTGATTGGAGGTGGCACGGGCAATGAGATCAAAGAGACGGCAGTGCACTGCGAAGATAAAAGCTCACCGAAATGGTGGGCGGGAGGAGACGGATTTCTCGAGAGTTTGCCTTTGTTCTAGCCAGGTCTTGATTGTTTGAGAAATTTCTGGAATGCTAGTAAACTATAAAAGGCCAGCCCGCCCGCCAAAGAGGTGTCAGTCGGTAATTGAATGCGTGTTTGTTGACCTTGTATGTTGTATTGTGTATGTGTACGAAGCATATTTCTATGAAAATAAAGTGAAATTAGTTGTGTTTGTAGACTGGACTTTTGATTTCACGAACCCACAAAGTCACAACTGGTGTCAGGAGTGCGACGACATGGAGGCTGCATTGGAAAAGATTCTAGAGAAGATGATGGAAATGAAAGCCGAACTCACCTCGGAAATGACGAAGAATGACAACCTCGCTGCGAAAACAGAAGCGGCAAATAACAGCCTGGCTGCGAAGCTGGAGACCACAAATAACAACTTGGCAGCGGAACTGAAAGAAATGAAGGCGACTAACGACATCACCGAGAAGAAGGCCGAATTAACAACGAAGACGGAGGCGGCAAATAGCGACCTGGCCGCAAAGCTGGAGACGACAAATTACAATCTGACTACAAAGATGGCCGAATTGACCACGGAAATGAAGGCTGCGAACGAGGCACTCGCCGGAAAATTTGAAGAGCAATTGATCGGCGTGAGGGATGACGTCACGGAGCTGGGCAAGCGGATGGGTCAAGTGGACGAGCGCATTAACGACCTAGAGGGAAAGGCCGACAATAACATCAAATCCCTCGAAGACCTGGCAAACCGCGTTAACGAGCTGGAGGGAAAGGCCGACAGCAACACAAAGTCCCTGAACACCATGGTGGAGGACGTCGTCGGCAGGAGGTTAAAGGATTTAAAGGTCGACGCGCCGGGACGCGACACATCTGCGCGCGTCAAACCTCCTAAATACCACGGCGCGACAACTTTCGAAGTCTTCCGCCGCCAGTTCGACGCAGAGACCAAGCACAACAAATGGTCACCAGAGGAAGAGGCCACACAGCTAATAGCCAGCCTCCAAGGACGGGCCGCGGAAGTCCTGAGCGCGGTCCAGACAGCGGCGGCGCCCAAGGACATCTGGGAGGCCCTGGAGAATCGCTTTGGAAACCACCGCTTAGCCGCAGGGTACCGCAGTCAGCTGAAGTCAAGGTCACAGCAGCCAGGGGAGACGCTGCAGCAGTTCGCACTGACAATCGAGAAGCTGGCCAGTAAAGCCTTAGTTGACCTCTCACCAGAGTTTGTATCTCGGGAGGCTGCCTACACATTCGTTGACGGGGTACGAGACACGGAGGTTCGTCAGCGCCTAATGCTCGGCGACTACAAAACCATTCATGAGGCGCTAACGGCAGCATTAAGGATCTTAGTTGACCTCTCACCAGAGTTCGTATCCCGGTAGGCTGCCTACACATTCGTTGACGGGGTACGAGACACGGAGATTCGTCGGCGCCTAATGCTCGGCGACTACAAAACCATTCACGAGGTTCTAGCGGCAGCATTAAGGATGGAGGCGGCCAAGGTGACAGCTATCCACGTCAAGAACGAGGAGTGTCCGCTACACCGGAGACAGAAGGACAGCCGAGGGACGCCGGTGAAGACCTAGTGGCCTGTGTTGGGGTTGTGGACAGCCGGGACACCTGGAGAGAGACTGCCCACACCAGGAAGAACAGTCAGAAAACGAGTAAGGGCCGTCGTGGAGAGGGGCACGTCGGCGCCATCACCACCATCCCCTCGAGTGACACTGCGCACCGTTAGCCGGCGTTTGGATGACAGCCTCATCGCGGACGGTTGGGTGGAGGGGAAACCGTGCCGCGTGCTCGTAGACACCGTGACCATCATTAGACCTAACGTGGCCAAGGGTTTCTCGACGAGGAAGCCGAGCGACCATACCAACTTGTGACGGCATCGGGTGACACGTTGCCTGTGGAGAAGGAGGCCCTGCTGAAGTTGACCTTAGGAAGGAGTGCCGTACGTCTGTGGGTGTTGTCGCGAAGGTGGCTCAGGTAATACTGGGATTGGATGCCCTCAGGAGCCACGAGGCGACGGTCGACGTCGGCAGGAAGGTCCTGCGGTTCTATGGACTACAGGTGATACTCCGGCAGCCCGAAGAGCGCCATGGAATTTGCAGGGTCATCCTGAAGGAAGACGTGGTTGTCCCCGCGAGAAGCGAGGTGGTGGTGACGGCGCGACTGGAAGGCCAGCGAACCAAGAACATGATGCTGGACCAGAAGACGCCTGTGCACTGACTATGTGTAGCCAGGACATTGTTGCGTGCCGAAAGGTGCCAGTGAGGCTGCTCGACTTGACAAGACACCGATCACGACGTCCAGGCCGGAACGGAGCTGGGGACCTGCAAGCCCGTGGTCAGTGTAACAACGATCGACAAGACAGAAGAGCCGGAGACGACGCAACAACTGGGGTCCCGGCTGGAAGGCTTACTGGAGATGGCGGCCGACCACCTGACCGCAGAACAGCTGGAGGAAGTTCGACAACTGCTGAGGCGATACCAGCGCGTCTTCAGCCAAGGCGACAGCAACTACGGCCGCACGGACCGCGTGCTCCACCGCATCGACACCGGAGACGCCCGGCCTATTCGGTAACCACCTAGACGCGTTTCGCCAAGCGGCGGTACAGGATATGGTAGATGACATGAAATCCAGGGGAGTGATTGAAGAGTCTGACAGCCCTTGGTGTTCCTCCGTAGTCCCGGTGACGAAGAACGGTGAGCTACGCTTCTGCGTGGACTACAGGAAGACGAACGCCGTCAATCGGAAGGAATGTTTCCCCTTACCCCGGATTGCCGACACCCTGGACACGCTAGCTGGTGCACAGTGGTTCTCCACCCTGGACCTCAAGTCGGGTTACTGGCAGGTGGCTCTAGACCCGCGAGGCAAGGAATATACTGCATTCTCGATAGGCCAAGGGCTTTGGCTTGGCAGTTCAGTTATGCCCTTTGGCCTCTGCAACGCACCAGCTACCTTCCAACGCCCAATGGAATCAGTGATGAGGGCTGACTTATGACGCCTGCCTGCTATACCTGGACATCATTATCGTCGGTAAGACTTTATCTCGAGAATCTGAGTAAGGTGCTACAGAGAATGCAGGCGACCAATTTGAAGCTAAATGCAAAGAAGTGCCAGCTCTTCCGCAAGGAGGTGAACTACTTGAGTCTAGTCTCACCAACCGGAGTGGCCACAGACCCGGAGAAGATACACGCCGTGAGATTGGCCTCGGCCAAAGGATAAGAGAGAATAGCGCAGTTTCCTAGACCTGTGCAGTTATTACCGTCGCTTCATAAAGGGGTTCTCCAACATCGCCAAACCCCTCACCCGACTCACCGAGGAACACCGACCTTACGTGTGGACGGATGACGCCGAAGGCGCTTTGCAGCACCTGAAGAAGACCCTGTGCAGTGCTCCAATTTTGGGATTTCCACAACCAGGCGGCGCCTTCATCGTGGACACTGACGCCAGCGATCATTGCATTGGAGGCGTCCTATCCTAAGTGCAGGACGGCCATGAGCGGGTGATTGCCTACTACAGCAAGACGCTATCCAAGGCAGAGAAGAACTATTGCGTCACCCGGCGAGATATACTGGCGGTAGTAAAGACATTGGAGCACTTCCACAAGTACCTGTACGGTCAGCCATTCCACCTGAGGACTGATCATTCCGCCCTAACCTGGCTATTGAGCTTCAAGAACCTGGAAGACCAGACGGCACGTTGGGTCCAGAGGCTGCAAGAGTACGACTTCACCTCTGAACATCGTAGAGAGAAGAGCCATAGCAACGCAGACGCTATGTCCCGAAGACCCTACCCAGAGGAGTGCGGCCAATGCACAAGAGTGGAAGAGAAGGAGCGTGCCGCAGCTGTCCGAGTGGTCACGGCAGTTCCTGCGGATGGATGGGATAGCGCGGACCTGAGGAGGGAGCAGCTGGCGGACGCAGACTTGGGGCCACTTTTGAGAGAAGTGGAGGCAGGAACAAGACCAACCTGGGAGGACATGGCACCGAGGAGCGCCACCTACAAGTCATACTGGGCCCAATGGGACTCACTGAAGACAAGAGAGGGCGTACTGTTCCGGGTATGGGAATCGCCTGATGGGAAGACGCAGAGAGAACAGTTGGTACTTCCCCGAAGCAAGGTCCCGGAAGTCTTGGAGGAAGTGCACGCCGGTACTTGAGGACACCTGAGAGCAAACCGAACGATCGACAAACTCCGACAGCGTTAATACTGGCTGAGGCTCCGAGCAGACGCTGAGAAATGGTGCCGTCAATGTCATGTGTGCGCGGCGAGTCGCGGCCCTCAGACTAGGAGCCGGGGTCGCATGCAGCAGTACAACGTCGGAGCGCCATTCGAAAGAATCGCCGTAGACATTGCTGGACCATTCCCAGTGTCCGACCGTGGCAACAAGTACCTGATGGTGGTCGTGGACTACTTCACCAAGTGGCCGGGGTGTATGCCATCCCGAACCAGGAGGCAAAGACAATAACAGACTGCCTTGTGGAGCAAGTATTCTGCCGATTTGGGGTGCTGTTAGAGCTCCACAGCGACCAGGGCACCAATTTTGAGTCCAACCTGATGAAGGAGGCACTAGAAAGGCTTGGGGTGAACAAGACCCACACAACACCACTACATCCCCAGTCAGATGGCATGGTGGAGAGATACATCAAGACCTTAGAAGAGCACCTGAGGAAGGTCGCGGCCAGTCATCAACGAGACTGGGACGTCAAGGTGTCACTGTTCTTGCTGGCCTGCCGCTTGTCTACACACGACACCACTGGGATGACGCCAGCCAGCTTAATGTTCGGCCGAGAGTTACGCCTCCCTTGTGATCTGGCTTTTGGAAGCCCCCCGGACGCAAAACAGCCAGCAACCAAGTACGTGGAGAACCTGGTGTACCATCTCCACGACATGCATGAGATGGCTCGTCAAAACATCCAGAAGGCGAGTGACCGCATGAAGACCCAATACGACAGGGTTGTAGTCTGGTTGTACTGCCCTACCCAAACCAAGGGACGATGCCCGAAGCTCCAGCAGACATGGCAAGGACCATACCAGGTGGTGAAGAGGTTTAACGATGTGGTCTACCGCATCCAGAAGGTGCCCCAAGGGAAGATGTTGGTGGTACACCTGGATCGTCTGGCCCGTTATGATAGTGCTGTTCGGGACGACCAGCCTTGAAGAGGGAGCAATGTCGTCAGGCCATTGTTGATTGGAGGCGGCGCGAGCAACGAGATCAAAGAAATGGCAATGCACTGCAGAGATAAAAGCTCCCTGAAATGGTGGGAGGGAGGAGACGGATTTCTCGAGAGTTCGCCTTTGTTCTAGCTGGGTCTCGATTGTTTGAGAAATTTCTGGAGTGTTAGTAAACTATAAAAAGGCAGCCCGCCCGCCAAAGAGGTGTCAGTCGGTAATTGAATGCATGCGGGAGAACAGCTGTGTTTGTTGACCTTGTATGTTGTATTGTGTATGTGTACGAAGCATATTTCTATGGAAACAAAGTGAAATTAGTTGTGTTTGTAACCTGGACTTTTGATTTCACGAACCCACAGTCACAATATAAAGTCTAATACAGCAGTACATTTTAAAAATACATACAGTAAAATAAAATTTATTATTACAATTTTATATTAAAAATTAACTGATCCTAAAAGGTAAAAGTTTTAATAATATAAGTTGCACTGATTTCCTAAAACCTTCTGTATTTCCTTTTACACAAAATTTGTATAAAAATCAACACTAATTTAATAGTGATTACACAATGCAATTTAAAGAAGTTGGTATAACTTTAGTTCCTGAAAATAAATATAGTATTAAAAATTTATTAGAATTTTTTAAAAAAGATAAAATTCATAATAATAAAAAATCTGGTATTTACCAATTTAATTGTTTAGATTGAGATCAGGTTTATATTGGAAAGACGAAACGTAGTTTGGAAACCGGAAAGAATGAAAATTTTCATAACATTAAATATAAACAAATTGATAAATCGGCCGTAGCAGATCATTTTTGGTCATTTAACCATGAAATAAATCCCGAAGTTAAATATTAACACAATTAAATGTTTCCATAGATTTAATAGTGTGGGAAAAATATTTATTTTAAAAAATAAAAATCGCGTAATGAATTTTGACATACTGGCAAATGATTCTGTTTTTAGGTTTGTTTCGTCTTCAGATTTTGGTAATACGAAAAAAAACATAGTATCCTTGACGATGAAGTGTGTTAACTGACGATGCGAGCAAATGTATGTGAAATCGATCTTAAAAAGATGAAAGAAGTATTAACATCAACTTCTTAAGATAAGTCAAGAGACATAATTCATCATTGTCACTGTCTTCATCGTCTGAGTCTTGCACATTTATGATTATAGGTTCCAAAATATCACCACGTGCTATTTGTTCCTTAAAATTGTCTTCTTGAAGGTTTTCTGCATGCCTCGTGCAGTTTTCCCAGGCCTGTTGTGTTACCTTGTCAATTTCTTGGTGAGCAAGTCGTTCAACATTCATCAGTTTAAAAGTATTATTTGTGTTAATGGATGGAAATTACTCATTTCTTCACATTAGCCTGTATATGGCTAGTGTGAAGATATGAATAATTTCCATCAATTAACTAATAACATTTAAAAGTTGAAGCCTGGGACTCAAGTACTTACAACAGTAAGTCATCACAAACGGTGTATGTCGGATGCGAGAGTCCCTAGTGGTTTACCAGGGAAATATATGAGTCAACTGGAGAATTTAATGTCATGACAGCAAATTGGCCATGTTATTTATTATCCAATTCTTTTATTCCTATTTTACCCAAAAGGTATATTAGGAATATAGTTTACAAACTTATGAATGCAGTACAATTTACAAAAACATAACAAATGCAATGTCAAGCTGACAACCAGTAAACATCAAGATGAATTACTTAGCTTAAGAAATATTTTGTTTAAGAAAGCCATGAAATACTGATAAGTTTGTAATTCATCCGAATATGTGTAAGTGGTTTTGAGAAAGTGTAACCTAAGGATTGAAGCAATAATTAAGTTTGTATACTTGATGTGTGTTTGGAGGAATTTAGTAACAGCGACGTCAAAATTAATATAAAAATTATTTGTGGTTGGTTTATTGACACTCGTCACTTACTTTTTCATATATTTATGAGAGACTAGTTTCAAAGGCCCTGGCCTCCATTTTCAATCTCTTCCCAACTGGCAAATGTTGTTATCTGCTCTCTCTGGTGGTGGAACTATGAACTTTTTTGTCAAATTATCTGCTGGCGGGATTTCAAAGTTCATTACGCGATCCTTATTTTTCCAGATGAATATGTTCTCCCATGTTGTCAATCTATTTTGGTTTATCACTGCTTTTAATAATTTTGGATTTGGATCAATGTCATGGTTTTCATTCCAAAAATGAAATGCTACTGCTGACTTGTCTTCTTGTTTCAATCTGATGTTTCTAAAGTGTTCTTTGACTCTGGTTTTTAAATTTCTTTTTGTTTGACCTATGTAGCATTTTTCACAATTCTTGCAATTTATTTGGTATATTCCAGATTTGTTACCTGAAGGAATTTCATCTTTTGTTTTTGAATTTAGTAATTTTAAAATTGAGTATCTATTAGTAGGTGCCAAGATGATATTTTGTTCCTTGAATATCTTTTTAAATTTATTAAATGTTTTTGGATGATATGTGAATGAACTGAATATGCTGTTGCTTTCTTTTTCTTTAATAAATGTGGTTGTTTCCTTAATGGTTTTCTTTAGTTTAGATTTTCTAATTTTCTTCAACACCAAACTTTTGTTGTATCCGTTTTCTTCTGCTATGTGTATTATTGCTTTTTGTTCCTTGAAATATTCTTCTTTTTCCATGGGTATGTTGACTAGTCTGTGTGTAAGGCTGTTTATTATTGCATGTTTATGTGTAATTGGGTTGTGGCTATTATTTTTTATATAATTTTCTGAATGTGTTGGCTTCCTGTAAATTCCAAATTTTATTTTTGTATCATTCCTGATGATATTTAGATCCAAGAAAGGTAGTTGTCCATTGATTTCCTTTTCTATTGTGAATTTGATAGTCCTTTCTTGCAGATTGAGTAATTTTAATGCATCATCTAAATGTTTACTTGGTACAATTGCAAAGATGTCGTCAACATATCTATACCAAACCTTGAAGATCAATGGGAAGGACTTTTTAATTTGTGTTTCAAATGCACTCATAAATAAGTTAGCCAAAAAAGGTGAAAGTGGATTGCCCATTGATAGTCCTGATTTCTGCTTGTAGTGTTTTCCATTAAAGCTAAAGAAGTTTTGTTCAATGCATATTTTTGTTAGAGAAATATATTCTTCTGCTTCTATTGCTTCCATATCAATTGTAGCTAGCCATTTTTTTAACACAGTCTGCAATTTTTCTGTTGGTATGCTTGGAAATAAAGATGTGACATCAAATGAAACCAGTCTGTCATTTTTGTCCAAATTTATATCTTTGATTTTTTCTACTAAATCTAAAGAGTTTCTTAAATTTGCACTTTCAAATTTTGGAAAACTATTAAATTTACTTAGTAACCATTTGGCCAAATTATATGTGGGGGCATTTATGCTACTAGTAATAGGTCTCATGCCTTTCCCTGTTTTATGAATTTTTGGCAGCCCATATACTCTTGGTAATGTTGGATTATCTACTTTAATTTTGTGCAATTCTTTTTTGTTGATTATTTTGCTCTCTTTTAGCGTTTTATTTGTGGTTTCAATGCAGTACTTTAATGGATTAGTGTCACTGTTACTAAATTCCTCCAAACACACATCAAGTATAGGCAAATAAGTCTTGAGGAATAACCAAAATGGAGTTAAAGTGTGGAACAAGGAACATGGATACCACCAAAAAGGTAGGATTTGGACATTTTTCAGTTGAAATCAAACAGGATATAAAACTTTTCGAAAAATTACAGGAAAAAAGAAGAAAAATTGCAGCGGACATAAGATTTATAAATTTATGTATCAAGAAAAAAGTAGTACCGAATTTCGTAAGGAAAGTAGTAAAATTTGATAAAAATAGTAGACAACAAAAAGCAGCAGAGAGAAAAGTATTAATTGTAGAAAAGAATAAACACTATGGAAATAAAAACACGCTAGAAATAAAATTGTACAATTTGCATCAAAAACTTACCAAACAATTAGGAAGTATATTTTGGGAAAATTTTGAAAACAATTTATTAGCATATCTTAATAGAAAAATGAAGACAAAAACAGCAAAGTTAAAGAATAAATTAAAAAATTTATGCCAGAAAGCAGGCACTTTTAAAAAGATATATCAAAAAGACAAACATAACCTAAAAGATCATCTAAACAATGTGGTAAACCTATCAAACCAAAATTTTACAAAAACAGAACTGAATATGCTGAATCTAGGTTTAAAGACATGTGTAGATTATTCCAACCAAATTGAAGATTACATTGCTGACATCCAAATTGCTACACAAACACTTAATGAAGAAAGTAAAAACACAGTAAAAAAACAAATGCTCCAAAATAGTAGAAGAGATTAAAAATGAAAAGAAAAAGAATTTTAGTAACCAAATCATAAAAGCTCTTAAAAAGAAACCGGTTATTTATACTAAAGCAGACAAGGGAAATAAACTAGTAATTCTGGAAAAAGAAGAATACACAAAGAGGATGGAAGATTTGTTAGAAGACAGTAATTACCAAAAAGTAGAAACTAATCCATTAAAGTACTGCATTGAAACCACAAATAAAACGCTAAAAGAGAGCAAAATAATCAACAAAAAAGAATTGCACAAAATTAAAGTAGATAATCCAACATTACCAAGAGTATATGGGCTGCCAAAAATTCATAAAACAGGGAAAGGCATGAGACCTATTACTAGTAGCATAAATGCCCCCACATATAATTTGGCCAAATGGTTACTAAGTAAATTTAATAGTTTTCCAAAATTTGAAAGTGCAAATTTAAGAAACTCTTTAGATTTAGTAGAAAAAATCAAAGATATAAATTTGGACAAAAATGACAGACTGGTTTCATTTGATGTCACATCTTTATTTCCAAGCATACCAACAGAAAAATTGCAGACTGTGTTAAAAAAATGGCTAGCTACAATTGATATGGAAGCAATAGAAGCAGAAGAATATATTTCTCTAACAAAAATATGCATTGAACAAAACTTCTTTAGCTTTAATGGAAAACACTACAAGCAGAAATCAGGACTATCAATGGGCAATCCACTTTCACCTTTTTTGGCTAACTTATTTATGAGTGCATTTGAAACACAAATTAAAAAGTCCTTCCCATTGATCTTCAAGGTTTGGTATAGATATGTTGACGACATCTTTGCAATTGTACCAAGTAAACATTTAGATGATGCATTAAAATTACTCAATCTGCAAGAAAGGACTATCAAATTCACAATAGAAAAGGAAATCAATGGACAACTACCTTTCTTGGATCTAAATATCATCAGGAATGATACAAAAATAAAATTTGGAATTTACAGGAAGCCAACACATTCAGAAAATTATATAAAAAATAATAGCCACAACCCAATTACACATAAACATGCAATAATAAACAGCCTTACACACAGACTAGTCAACATACCCATGGAAAAAGAAGAATATTTCAAGGAACAAAAAGCAATAATACACATAGCAGAAGAAAACGGATACAACAAAAGTTTGGTGTTGAAGAAAATTAGAAAATCTAAACTAAAGAAAACCATTAAGGAAACAACCACATTTATTAAAGAAAAAGAAAGCAACAGCATATTCAGTTCATTCACATATCATCCAAAAACATTTAATAAATTTAAAAAGATATTCAAGGAACAAAATATCATCTTGGCACCTACTAATAGATACTCAATTTTAAAATTACTAAATTCAAAAACAAAAGATGAAATTCCTTCAGGTAACAAATCTGGAATATACCAAATAAATTGCAAGAATTGTGAAAAATGCTACATAGGTCAAACAAAAAGAAATTTAAAAACCAGAGTCAAAGAACACTTTAGAAACATCAGATTGAAACAAGAAGACAAGTCAGCAGTAGCATTTCATTTTTGGAATGAAAACCATGACATTGATCCAAATCCAAAATTATTAAAAGCAGTGATAAACCAAAATAGATTGACAACATGGGAGAACATATTCATCTGGAAAAATAAGGATCGCGTAATGAACTTTGAAATCCCGCCAGCAGATAATTTGACAAAAAAGTTCATAGTTCCACCACCAGAGAGAGCAGATAACAACATTTGCCAGTTGGGAAGAGATTGAAAATGGAGGCCAGGGCCTTTGAAACTAGTCTCTCATAAATATATGAAAAAGTAAGTGACGAGTGTCAATAAACCAACCACAAATAATTTTTATATTAAGTTTGTATATTTCAAAACAGAAAAACGGGCAATCAAATAAAATGTAAGGGACATCTTGAAGATGATTTCCACAAATACAATCACATGTGGATTTGATTTTGAATCGAAATAAGCTGAAAATTTGCCATGTCCAGTTAAGAATTGAGTGAGAACATAGTTAGGATTAACGAATTTACATTTATGTCTGTCACAAACTGTTGGGAAATATAAATCCTTAGTCAAAGCACCACAATCACTTTTTAACCAGTATTCATTCCAGTCGCTGATGATAATCTCCTTTAATGTTTGCCTCACATAAATAGAGCATAGAGTGTAAATTTCTGGAAGATCTGAAGTTGCAGCTCTCTTTGCAAGCTCATCTTCACGTTCATTTCCGGCAATCCCTACGTGTCCTCTGACCCATTTAATACACAGATGAGAACTACATAATAATTGACTTCTTATTTCAGCTGCAATAGGACTACTGTTTTTCGTATCTTTCAAAGCTGCAATTGCTGCTTGTGAGTCATTCTAAAGGCGAGCGGTACATTGTAAGATGTTGCACCATGGTCAAGTTGTGCACCATGCACAATTGGCCATGGTAGCTCAATGGATATGAGCGACTGGACAGAAACCAGTAGATCCATGGTTCAAATCCCAGCAGTGGCATTGAATTTTTCATGTCGACTCTATCAATCCAAGTATTATTTTTGTTTGCACGCCCTGTTTTATTTGAGCCTACACCAGCTCAATTGGATTATATTGGCAGTGGTAAGGCAGGAGGTGTCTTACCTTGTGTCCCATTTCAGTTGCAAGTTGATTTAGCTGATAAACTTTTTCCGTGTTTTTAAATTGAAGTACTCTTTGCAACAACTCATTATTAGTTTCTGTTTCCGAAAATTCAACCCCTCTTTTTTGCAACCATTCAACAATTTTGTTCTTTCTGCTGGCTGAATTCAGTATTTTATTTGCAATAATCGAATGATATGGTGCATTATCCATTATAATAATGCTTCACTCTCATAATAATTTAAGAATCTGTTAAGAAACCATTCTTTAAAGTATCAGCTGTCATCTCTTCGTGATAGTCTGAGGTACTTTTGGAGAAAAAACCCATTTGCTTTCTGGTAGGAACCCTGTCTTAACAGATCCTGCATGACAAATGATGAGCCGACTACCTTTACCAACAGAAACTTTAGGCCACCCTTTTTTGAGGAGTCTTGCCATATTGACTTTTGAGTGTGGTTTTTATTCACTTATGTCTATTCTAAGTAAAAGATAGGTCTCGCATGACCAGAATGCCTAATTCTGTACATCTTGCGTAAAATTTTAATCTTGCTGCAACAATGTCACTCCTCTCCATTAAAAACTGATGCCTATCATTTTCTTTCTGTACCCGAACCCTAATCCCCTCAAAATTCTGAAAGTCGATTTTGAACCAGTGAACCAGTATATGAAATTTTAGTTCTAAGAGCACAAGTTATTTTCTGTATAGGTGGAAATTCACCTTGGTCATAAAACTCGAACAAAGTTCTACATAATACATCCTTGTCAAAGTCACTTAAATTTGTAACCCTCTTCGGAGGGCCAACATGTTTTCTGGGCAACACAAACACTTGGGCACTGCTGGGATCAGATTTTCTTGCATCTCCATAAATGTGGGACACATTTGCTTTACCTACACCACATGCTTCAGCATTAAGCCCTTGAGTGTTTTTTAAATCAAGCTGATTTCTATATTCCTCATTGCCCAATTTTTTGAAGAACATGTAGACCTTAAAAATAATACTTTAAGCCTGACTTTGCAATACCTGCTTCTTTGACTCACCACTAAATTCATCGCATGAAGCCATTACACTATATAACTCTTACTCTACTGTTGTCTAAAGAACTGAATAATTACGTAGAAAATGAAGCTAGCTACAGTGAAGCGATAAATATTACACATACAAATATTTGCCACTAAGGCTTCACTTATCTTAAATGGAACAGATTTTTTTTTGGGGGGGGGGGGGGAAAGATATTTATTTTAAAAACTGAACATTGTGTAATGAATTTTGAAATACCAGCCGTTGATTCTATTTTTAGGTTTGTTTCGTTTTCAGATGTTGGTAATACTAAAAAACATAAGAAAAACATGGTAACTGGTATCCTTGACAACAGAGTTTATTTGGACTGAGGACACAAGCGATTTGTTTGTGAAAACGATCTCCATTTAAAAAGAAGTATTAACACCAATTTCTTAAGATAAGTGAAGCCTTAGTGGCAAATATTTGTATTTCTGTAACTGAATAATATTGATTTTAATTCTCCAGAGTAAATAAACACTTCTTATCCAGCATTCATTCATAAACATAAGCATACAGCATTCCCAGGGCTAACAGGAAATGAAGTTTTAGTTAATTGATGGAAATTAATCATTTCTTCACTCTAGCGACTGGACGGAAATCAGGAGATCTGTGGTTCAAATTACAGCCAAGGCATTGAATTTTTCATGTTGACTGTCTAGGAAATGAAGTGTTTGCTCTTTCTCGAATTTAACACCTTGGCTTATTCAAAGTAATTCTTTTATCAGGTCATGTCAATAGTTTAAATTTCAGTTCTGAGTAATTACAAGTGTATGTATAGACATGCAAACCAACCAATAATAAGATTTTTTTTTTTTTTTTTTTTTTAAATTTAAGTCCTCCAATGTTAAGTCATGTCAGACGATGAATGAAATTGGTGAAGTGATGCTCAAATGAATCCGAGGTACATGGAGCTTAGAGTTACCCGACATGGGTTACAAATTTAAGTGACTTTGACAAGGACATTGTATGTGAACTGTATTCGAGTTTTAAAACCACGGTGCATTTCCAACTATACAGAAAACAAGTAATATGGATGAGCCACTGGCAGTTCCATTGGATTAGAAAAACAGGTAATTCAAAACTATAGTTATAATTATAGCATTTAAACTACACATATGTGAATATGATTGTTCTAATTTTGATTTTAACAACTGCATGGTTGGATGGCCTTACTCTAATGGCAAAAAGACCTGCAAGTTCTATGACCTATGACCATGTGCGAGAGAGAGAGAGAGAGGTATGAAAAGAGTGAGGGTAACAAGATGGCAGCATTGAGCCCACTAACGTATCTGATTCACTGGAGTCCAGAACTCTTCCCATTTGAAAAACACAATAGTGCCTCAAACTGTGCCAGTCAAGAAGGTCTATGGCCTGCCAAAGCATCATTAGCTACATATATATATTTGTAATTTACATCCTCCAACATTAAGTCATATTGGACGATGAATGAAATGGGTGAAATGAAGCTCAAATGAGTCCAGGATCCATGGAGCTTAGAATTACCCGACATTTGCCTTCAGGATAAGAGAAAACCCCAGAAAAACCTTATTCAGGTAACTCACCCTGACCGAGATTCGAACTCACGACCTCTTGAACATGAGGCAGACATGCTACCATCTACACTACCGAGGCGGGCCCAGCTATAATTAAAATGATACAATGAGTTTTAATTATTACATTACTTCAAAGTGTTAATTCCAATTTGAAGTTTTCAAATTATCGTTAGCTACACTCCACTATAACCACTTGTGCATTTCTCTCTATCATGTTACTTTTATTGCTATTCTCTTGTGTTATCACAGTGGTGCAATTTGTGTTTAACCAACTCAAACAGCAAGTTCAAGTACCAAATAGCTGAAGCAGATCCAGAACTTCAGCATCAATTTAATCCCAAAATAGCCTTTTATTTAAGCCATTGGCTAACCTGGAAAGAACAATTGGGAGACCTACAACTCCGACCTTTTATGAAATATTTTAAAGTAAAACTGCATAAAAGACATGAAAACCCAAGTTACTGTCTGACAAAAAGCCATCTGAAAGTTCAAGAAAAATTGTGCGAGTAGTATAAATCATCAGAAATTATGAAGTAGCATTCCAACCAAGACTTGAACCCAGTGTTTTTTTTTTTTTTTTTTTTTTTTTTTTGCGTGTAATTTTACATCTTCCAAGATTAAGTCATATCGGACAGTGAACGAAATGGGTGAAATGATGCTCATATGTGTCCAGGGTCCATGGAGCTTAGAGCTACCTGACATTCATCTGTAAGGATAATGGAAAAGCCCTGAAAAAACCTTATCCAGGTAACTCAACCGGACCGAGATTCGAACTCGGGACCTCTTGAACATGAGGCAGACATGCTACCATCTACGCTACCGAGGCAGGCTTGAACCCAGTGCTTCATAAAAAACTGCTGCACATATGTACTATATATTTTGTACAATAAAATGTAAGCAGCTTTTGTTTTCATTCTCAGAGTCAACAATTTATATTCTGTAGAGCAACAATAAATGCTTCTACTCCATGACATTTTCAACTAAAAGCCTTCTTCACAAGCACTGCAAGGTACTTGTATTCAAGTACAAGGGCTTTGTAATTCCTTTTTAATCTTTTAGTAAATTATGAAATGAAATTAGAAGTGTTTTATAGTCCCATGTCCATCAGAACATATTGGACTTTTCAATGGGGAAAGAAGTATCTATCATAATAAATAGAGTGGTTTTTGAGATTAGCTAACACAAACTAACAAATTTTCTCTCTTTATAATATTAGTATAGATTTTATTACATTTCACAAACCTTGTTCATATTCATCTGCCAAAAATAAAAAAAGAGCTGGTGAAATGAATGTGGATTAAGAAAACATGTCCTAAAAAGTAATTAGTAATTTGTGTAATTAGTAAAAGTAATGAGTGTTTATTGGTGATACAGATTAAAATATTTAAAATATTTGCTGATTATAGTCAACATCTGAACTTATAAAAAATTTATTTCCAATGGACTTTTTATGTTTCAAGGTTATAACAATAATGTTTGCATGTGTTTTGAAACCTCAACAATATCTTATGAATGCACTAGATTTTGTGAAAGAGACCTTATTTTCAGGCTTTCAATTACTAAATAAATAACTACTCCATGTAACAGACTTACATCTTTGACTTTCTCAATGCTTGAAGCAAAATCCATGCTAGGCTCATCTGCCAAGTCCACTTCTTCTTCCTCAATTCCACCTCCAGGAGCATCTTCAGGAGAAGGCAAGGGCGTGACATCAGGAATTGGTTCACCTGCATCTGAAGGATCTGGCAGAGGGGGCAGAGCACGTTTTAGGAAAGGTGCTTTGCCACTACTTGGCGGCACCACTACTACTCCTTCATTTGGAGTAATGGCTCCATTCCCTAAACAAAAACCAGTGTCAGACATTTCACGTTTACTACTTTGATGATCTGGAGATGGTAGCTTACGAATACGAAATATATTGCACAACGTTTGTTTCAAATTGGTAGAAAAGCTAGTCTTTCCACTGGGAGACTTTTTAGTTTTTTCTTTTTCAACTGTTATCTCGGTTTTGGCAGTAGTCTCTTTGTCTTTTGTTGGTGCAACCTCACTAGACTCTTTGGCTTTTTTGTTTTTGATATTTATCACAAAAGTGTTCTTTTTGTTCTTTCTTACATTAGTGTTCATCACATTTCCATTCACACCTTTCGATGAAAAATCTATAGATGCATCTTCATTCATACACCTGTGGTTATTTCTATTGTTACTAGTGTTGTTATTGTTATTATGTGCAGTTTTCAAAATATGGATTTGCTGATGCTTTGGAGTGATTGCATCATTCTTGCTTTTGTTATCTGATGAGTCACTGGAACTGGAATAGAGATTCTGCAAATACTGTCGCACCTCATGAAGGGTCATGTGAATTGGTTCATGGCCCATAGACATGGATGGACATTCAGTGCTTGCAGAACGTGTCTGTCTCATTGCTGATGGCCCAGGAACACTGTGGCGTTTTGTTCCACCAGACTCGCTAGCTGTATCTGAATGCAATGACGACTTTGTTATATGGTTACTATGACTAGAAGTGGTGCTAATTACACCCGTCTTGCTCCTTAGTGTTGCTTGCTGCCTTATAGAACGTTCTAATTCAGTTTGTGAACTTGATGACGTGTGTCTCCTCCGTTTACGATGATGTCGTTGCTGTCTTTTGGGTCTTTGGGGTGTTCTGGGCGGTCTTACTACATCTATGGGCACTGCATAGATATCACTGTCAAATGGCACATTATACATATCACTTATTTCACTTGCAGTGAGTACATCATGCGACATGGCAGATGTGATAAAGCTAGAGTCATCTGCCTTGTTGGCTGCTGGAACGGAGAGTGAATTATGTGAACTGGAGAGCCTAGAAGAGGCAAGAGAGCTACGTGAGCTGGGGCGGTTACAAGGACTGCTGAATGGTAGCAACTCTGGTGTCCAACAGAGACGCGGCCCACTCCAACGTCCTCGGGAAGTTGCTATTGGTTGTTGCGGCTGATTTGATGCTGGGTGGCAGTCTTGTGAGCATTGAATAGACCATGTTACCTTACAAGAAATGGAGAGAGCTTCTTCTATCAGAACTGCTACCAACTTAGATGCAAATTTTTCTAACCAAGGTGGAGTTACAGCAATAGAGCTGCCTTCCAGTATTGGCTCCTTGCATTTATATCCCAATAACTCAAGTACAGGAGGAGATGGAGGACTGTCTTGAAATTCTGGAGGTGGTTCAATTGTAACAACATGCTTCCCATCAGCTAGTGCAGTTAGCTCTGGCCAACCAGGACCTTTCTTCAGGGTATTGAAGTTCTCACCACACATACCATCAGAGAAATCCAAAGATTCATCCTGGGAAAGAGATTTCTCCTCTATATCACTCTCTGGTAACTGAAAATAATAATAGAAGATCAGCATTAATTTTAAGCCTTGCTAATTCTTAATATTAATCTTCCTGCAAGGGATCACTACACTCTTCATTTCTCTCTGTCATTATCTACCTTTTTTAAATGTTAATTCTACTTCCTTGTGGCCTTGTACTTCTTTTCTTCCTTAGTGTTTTAATAATGTTAATCTCTCAGTATCAACTACATTGCCACTAATTTGTATTCTGTAACAGTTCATTTCAATATAAAATCTGGGCAACTTATTAATTACACAACCATCAACTGTGAATCGTGAGTCAGCTAATAAGTCCCAGGCCTCACATAGAGATGGCACCATTGGGCCAGTTTGACAGATAGCATCATATAGTTTAACTCTAGAATAGCTTGTATCCACAGTTACAGGTGAATAGCTTTAGTTTTTGAACAGCTTTTTAAACAAGACAAGTGTAGAGGTTTCATGAAAATGGAGGATTTGGAAAAACGAGCAGTGATTAAATACTTCCATTTGACAGCCTTAATGCCTAAAGAAATCAAGGAGGAAAAACAGACAGTATACTGAACAACTCTGCCCCTTCATATATAATGATTAAAAGGTGGGTTGCAGAGTTTAAAATGGGATGTGCGAGCACTAGTAGAAGTCACAACTCCAGAGATCAATGAAAAAGTTCATTGTTTAGTACCTGAAGACAGGAGATTAAATTTGAGATAGCAGAGGCTGTAAACATATCAAAAGAACCTGCAGGTAATATTTTAAGTAATGTTTTGGGCTTTCACTAGGTCTGTGCAAAATGAGTGCTGCATTTGACACCTGATCAAAAGTTACAAAGAAAAGATGTTTCTGTTAAGAATTTAGAGCTATACGTAAAAATACCAGCAAATTTTTGAGACAGTTTATTACCATGGATAGAACTTGGATACATCACTACACTCCAGAAAGTAAATCATAGTCAAAACAGTGAATTGCAGCAGGTGAACCAACTTCAAAGAATGAAAAGTCAATTTTGTCAGCTAACATGGTTATGGCAAGTGTTTTCTGGGATGCACAGGGAATTATTTTTATTGATTACTTGAGTGAGTGAGTGAGTGAGTGAGTGAGTGAGTGTGTGGTGTTTTAGGGCCCGTCGACAACAAGGTCATTTGGAAGGGTGAAAGTATCACTGGTGACTACTACGCGTGCTTACTGCAACATTTGAGTGAAGAGGTGAAAAGACCTCAAGACCTTGGCAAAGAAAAAAATCTTGTTTCTTCATGCCAATGCTCCGACCCACTATTCAGTCACTGCAATGGAAAAAATATGCATATTGCTTGAATATTCACCCTATTCGCCAGATCTAGCACCCAGTGACTTACCACCTATTCCCGAACTTCAAAAAATTTCTTGGAGCATGAAGATTTCACAGCAACGAAGGAGGTCATTGATGCGGTAAACAGTTTTTGAGGACCATGATAAATCACACTACAGAGATGGTTTAATTAAATTTGAATACTGATATGATGAATGTATTAGCCTTTCTGGAAATTATGTGGAGAAATAAAGGAAAAAATATTTATTAATTATTATTATTATTATTATTTACCCCATATGGAAAAATAATAACATCTCTTTGAAGACAAAACTTAGGTTGTTCAACACCAATGTAAAATCAGTCCTCCTCTATGGTTGTGAAACATGGAAAGTCACGGATGTAACAAACAAGAAGATGCAGGTCTTTGTAAACAGATACTTGAGGCGTATTTTAAACATAAGATGGCCGGAAATAATATCAAATGAAGAACTGTGGGGAAAAACCAACCAAACCCCAATATACTATCAAATAAAACAAAGAAAGTGGAACTGGATAGGCCATACGTTGAGAAAACCAGATGGAGCCGTTGAGAAGACTGCATTAGATTGGAATCCTCAAGGAGTAAGAAAGAGGGGACGACCTAAGAAAACATGGAAGCGATCAGTAGAGGAGGAAGCCAAGGAAGGAGGGAAAAGCTGGAAAGAAGTAAAATGGCTGGCTGGAAACAGAGTACACTGGAGGAACTTTACTGCTGCCCTATGGTCCACTTAGGAATAACAGGAAATAAGTCAAGTCATTATTAATATTATTGTGAGGACAAGGGCTTTTCAACCGACCCTTGTAGAATAAGAACTGCCTTCCTCTCAACCTTATCACACTAAAACTAGACATGGGAAACAGACTGTAACAGCATCACACAATGCTCAAATAATCACTGCTGTAACCGTTTTTTTGGTTTAGGCCCCGAGAGTTGAAAAATGTTTAAATATGTGGTTGGAGGATCGATATGGAAAAGTGTTAAATTCAGTGTGTCGTGAGATGATACAATATGTATACAAGATGATGTTATGTTTTATTATGGTAGATGCAAAAATGATATTACGTAATGTGTTGACGTGGACCAGTGAAAAGAAGTTTATTTGGTAGTTACAGAAACGAGAGGCAAATATCAATAGTTGGATAAGAAATAATGTCTTTGATAGATACAGTCAACATGAAAAATTCAATGCCATGGAAAGGATTTGAACCACGGATCTCCTGGTTTGCATCCAGTCGCTTTAACCCATTGAGCTACCATGACCAACTAGCCATCACAACAATAAATTTTCCATTTTACTTGTATACTTCCCCGGTAGACCACAAGGGGCTCTCACGTTCAAGATACACTGTTTATGGCGACTTAATATTGTAAGTACTTGAGTCCCAATACCATGAATTCAATGGGTTAGAGCGACTGGACGGAAACCAGGAGATTCGTGGTTCAAATCCCGGCCATGGCATTGACTTTTCCATGTTGACTATCAAAAAACTTAGCCTATATATGGCTAGTGTGACGAAATGATTAATTTCCATCAATTAACTAAAATAATAAGAGTTAAATGATGAAGCCTGGGAATCAAGTACTTACGATAGTAAGTCACCACAAACGGTGTATCTTGAATGTGAGAGCCCCTAGTGGTTTACCAGGGAAATATATAATTCAAATGGAGAATTTAATGTTGTGTCAGCAAGTTGGCCATGGTAGCTCAATAGATTAGAGCGACTGGACAGAAACCAGAAGATCCGTGGTTCAAATCCTGGCCATGGCATTGAATTTGTTATGTTAACTCTATCAAAAACCTTAGCCTACATACAGCTAGTGTGACGAAATGATTAATTTCCATCAATTAACTAAAATAATAGTGTTTTTTGCATAGTGATCTCAATGTGAGTAAACGCATGTGGAAATGCTAGATTTGCAAAAGTATGGTTGCAAACCAAAGAATTTGAACTGTTTTAATTACTCATTATTACTATAAAACCAAAACACAACATTTTTATGACAAAAACTTTGTGAAATGTGTAACAAAGAATGTACAAGATACTATCTATCCAGATGCACAGATTTAAGTTGTTAATGGAATATAGCAAGGAAAACTAATAAATTAAACTAAACCATGCACACACAAATGTGCGCATTTCATTTCGTCATCGCTTCATCACCAATGGAATACTGCTACATTGCTTATCTCTAATTGCTTAATTTGCTCTCATCTATGATCATTATTGATTCATCAAATAAAGTTTCCAAATGAAAAAATCAAATACTCATAAATTGTGGGTTGAGTTGATTTTGGGTAAATATCAGAAAATTGAGGAAGATGAAATCCAGAATACAGAAAGTGCTCAATGCAGTATATTACAAGAATTGCCAGTCAAATAAATGGGAATTACACTGTATACAAGTACAAATTATAGAAGACCCGATAGTACTGCTTCTTTGTTACACATGCTGATACCCCAAACAACATGTATTAAGACAAAGAACCCACTTCCTAGGCTATACAATTTCTGGTCCATGTTTTACACTTCATAACAAACTATAAGCAAAAACTATTACTTGCAGATATCACAAAAATGGGATACCTTAAAGCCACAGAACATAAGTTTAACATCTGATATGAAGGAGTAGATTTTATAATTCACAATATCCATTAGCAAATGTTTGCTGCCATTATTACTGGCTAAGCATTTTGTTAAACCCAATAAAGGAGGACCATGATAGTGATGAAGGATGAACAAACATACAAGCTCTGGCCTATCAAATACTATATACCAATAGTATGGCGTATTTATCTGTAAGCTTACGTTAAAACAAAACAGGATAGAATGTAATCTTTCTTATGTTCGTGGTGCAAATTTAAAACACTTTGTATCTGCTAGAAGTAAAAATACCTCCATTGCTATAAAGTCTTAAAAGATCTCTGCTCCCACACACTTGATAGGTAAACCATAAAACTTCACAAATATATAGTAACCATGAAGGTATATGCAAATTCATTATTTATGGGCAATCAGTAAGTTATCTGCATTACATTAATGATTCGGCTCTCACCTCCATGACAAAATTACAAGCTCCACTTCCAGCACTTCCACTTGAAATGGAGCCACTGTGACCACTGGTCAGGAGTAACCCACTGTCATCGCTGGATGGAAATACTTCAGACCATGTTGAACATGTTGGCGGTGACTCCATGAAATTTGCTCCACTGTGTGTTTCAAGTCATGTTGCTTTGAGCTGCTCCTGCAAACAAGAAGATAGTATTTAGTTTCTGTAATAGTTTCATAATTAAACAATAAAGTAAACACAGCAAAGAGGTAATGTAAAGAATGAAAATGCACATAAGACAATAAAAATGGGTATCAGCCATCCTCATGCCACTTAATTCTTAGTGATCTGCAATGCCCAATTTTACCAACAGATGTTAAAATCAACGTTAACAGATGTAACGTAACAATTGCAACAGCGCTAGCAAAGCTGTTATATTTCTTGCATTTCAACAACCTGTTTTCTGAAAATGTTAAACACGTGTTAACGCCAAGAAACTTGTAAATATTACAGCTATAGAAGCCTATGGAAGAGTCGTATTATTTTCTGAACGTGCTGCGATGTGCTTTTGTTTTCATTTCCATCTGCACACAGCTAAAAGAATGGCGGTAGAAAGAACTGTTAATTGAATTGGTTACGAAGTGTAAGGATATCTTAGAAAATAGGAGGATGCGGTGAATGTAAAAGAGAAAGATTTCATGTGGGAAAAAATTGGAAACAAATTTAATTCAAATGCATGTATCATTACTAGAAGCACGAAACATCTTCAGTATTACGTAAATTTAAAACGAGGTGTGAAGAAGTACAAGTGACGAGTGACTTGAACATTTCAAGACAGGAGGTGGACAGTGTTTTATCCACATAATTCAGTGAATTATAAAATTGCAAAGTTATTAATACTTGAAGCAAAGGTGAGATCGGCATATTCCTTTCTATGCATGTTCTAACTCAGTATTACGTAAATTTAAAACAAGGAGCGAAGAACAGCGACGAGTGACTTGAATGTTTCAAGACAGGTGGTAGAGTGTATTATCCACATAATTTAGTGAATTATAAAATCGCAAAGTCATTAATACTTGAAGCAAAGGTGAGATCGGTATATTCCTTTCTATGCATGCTCTAACTCAGTATTACGTAAATTTAAAACGAGGAGCGAAGGACAAGTGACAGGTGATGAACGTTTCCAGATGTGAGGTGGACAGTGTATTATCCACATAATTCAGTGAATTATAAAATCGCAAAGTTATTAATACTTGAAGCAAAGGCGAGATCGGTATATTCCTTTGAATGCATGTTCTAACCTCTCTTGTACTTCCGCAGTAACCTTCATAGCAACTTGTTTGGACAGTCCATACCTCTGTAGAAAATTTTCTTCTGATAGCTCCTCAAAATAATTTCTCCTCATATGCCATATTCTATTACGAATGCCATTTACACGGTCTTAAATATAGCAAATCGACATCACAGCTGCACTAAGGATTTTTAGGGCCAAAAAATCCATCGCCGTCCATTGGAATTGACCCACAACCTTGGAAACCAAAGGTTAGCATGTTACTTCTAGACAATGGAGGACAATATGTATACCCCAAAACTAACCTAGCCTTAGTTAAGTATGAAAATGTTTCCCTAGTTTCTTAAGAAAATTTAAATTACTGGAAAAATGACACCTTTAACAGCTGTGATACATGATTGTCTTGCAGAACACCTTTATAAAATACACTGTGTACTATCTGTAAAGAGGATGTCATCATGAACAAACACCATTTGGACAAATGTAATGGTGTCAAAAGTGGGAACCTACAGGCTTTATATTGGGAAGATGGGGGAAAATGATGCAAATCAACTAATCCCCAGTGCCATTAGTCAACGACGACATCTGTGATACAGGTTGTGACAATACGTTGGGAATTCATTTCACTATAGGTAAATAATATTAATATACATCCTGCTTACTAGGATAATAAAATGTCAAACAATGGTTAAATAAGCTACTCCTACACAGTAATATTATACAAACATATAAAAAAATACGAATGTACTTTCTTACAACTTTGTAACACTTGATTATTTGCTACATACACACTTAAATCATGTTAGATACATTGACCAAAATTTATACAGTTATATCACACATACAAAATGGAAGTAAGTAATTTTATCATTCACCCACATCCATAATTTAAACTAATTATATGAGGATGAGGATGAGGATGATGATGATGATGATGAGGAGGAGGAGGAGGAGGAGGAGGAGGAGGAAGAGGAGGAAGTTGTTAATATCTGCAGAATGAAATGACTTGAAAAGTTTAAGTTGCAATTTAATGATTTGAAACCTTAACCACTTCTCTTTACTGAAAAATGGATTTGAAGGATACATTTTCTTTAATGGTCTTCAAACTAATACGTGCAAAGAGAGATTTGTAATGCATAAAGCAAAAGTAACTCCAGGCTTTCTTTTAAACGATGCAGTCAATTAGTACCACTGAGGTACCAGAATATTGTCCCACAGGGGTTCATTTAAACACCAATAAATCTACTGAAGCTGGGGTGTCGCTTTTAAGCACATTAAAAATCATTGGTATGGCTAGTTTTGAATCTGTGACCTTGAGATTAATAGGCCATTGTCTAACCAACTGAATCACCCAGACCGACAGTGCAGGCTTAGTTTTTCTTACAATATCAAATGGCAGCAGGAAAAATTTGCACTTATGCACAGACATACATATGAAAGTTGGGTTAAAATCAGAACAACAAAATTGGCAGATCTTTCAAAGAACAGTTTTAACTTCCATCAGTGTATGATTCAATAACTTTTGCAGTTATTGCAGTAACTGCAAACATTTTTTATTTTTGTTAACAATATTGTCAAATGCCAGGTTCATAGCAGCGCTGCAGATATGCCAGAACTCTGCTTTATATGCTACTAAATCATTTGACATTGGGCAGTCAGTTTTAAGCACACTTAAAAACCATCTGTGTGGCTAGTTTTGAACTTTGGACCTTGAGATCAATATGCCAGTACCTAACCAACTGGCATATGTTTTAATATTTTTACCCTTGCAAAGCAGTAATTATGCAGTTGTTCAACTTTTATTTTATATTAGCTTTTAATGTTCTCTAAACGAAAAGTTTTGTATTGCATTCAGATGACTTTCTCTGCTCACTCCTCTCAAACAGTTGTTACAAACACTTATTCATATAGAGTCAAACTGAAAAATTCAATGCCATAGCCAGGATTTGAACCACGGATCTCCTGGTTTCCGTCCAGTCGACCTTAACCGTGGGCTACCATGGCCAACATGCCGTCATGGCATTAATTTCTCCAATTGACTCATACATTTTATCCCATCTCGTATTCGAGATGCACTGTTTGTGGCAACTTCCTATTGTAAGTACTTGAGTCCCAGGCTTCATCATT
Organism: Mantis religiosa; assembly: GCA_030765055.1. Classification (NCBI taxonomy): domain Eukaryota; kingdom Metazoa; phylum Arthropoda; class Insecta; order Mantodea; family Mantidae; genus Mantis; species Mantis religiosa. The sequence continues at coordinate 234,752,615 of CM060947.1, read as the reverse complement.
AATCTCTTATTTAAGTTAATTGATGGAAATTAATTGTTCCTTCACACTAGCCATGTATAGGCTAAGGTTTTGGATAGATAGAGGCAAACTGAAAAATTCAATGCCATGGCCAGGATTGGACCATGGATCTGCTGGTTTCCGTCCAGTCTAATGTCATGATGGCACACTGACCATGGTAGCTCAAGGGTAAGAAGTTCTCCATGATGAAAAAATTGTGTATGGTGTGTCAAGTGGAGAAAGAATTATATGTTAATTTTTTTGAGTTAACAGGTGATACCCATACATACGTGCCTACAAGGTTTACATTATTCTTGCAGTAAGTTTTAATCTATGACTCAAACTTATCCAAAAGTCATTCAGAATGGAAGATGCAATTAGTTTTTTCAGTAATTACACTAAACATGTGGAATTTCAATCAAAATTGTTAAGAGCCATGTTTAGAAAATCTAAAACAACATTTGTTTAGTTAATTGATGGAAATTAATAATTTCTTCATACTAGCCGTATATAAGCTAAGGCTCTTCATGTTAGCTCAATCTATCAAAAACCTTAGCCTATATACGGCTAGTATGAAGAAATGATTTATTTTCATCAATTAAATAAAATAATAAGAGTTAAATGATAAAGCCTGGGACTCAAGTACTTACGATAGTAAGTCACCACAAATGGTGTATCTCGAATGCGAGAGCCCCTAGTGGTTTATCGTGGAAATATATGAGTCAAATGGAGAATTTAATGTCAGGACGGCACATTGGCCATGGTAGCTCAATGGGTAAGAGCGACTGGATGGAAACCAAGAGATCCGTGGTTCAAATCCCAGCCATGGCATTGAATTTTTCATGTTGACTCAATATATCTAAAACAACATGTTATAACTATGCTCCATACAAAGTAGTTTGTGGTGAGGGGGCTTGAACATCTTCATGCTGCATTTTCAGAAAGAAGAAACTGAATTAAATATCAAGTTTAGTATGTATCTGATATTTTAGTCCTCTCTTGCTCTCTCTCTCTCACTCACTCTCAAGCCAACCATAAAAAGTATATTTCATTAATGGGACTTCAAACACAATTTCTGTGAAACCTTGATATAACATTTTTGGGTACAATGCAACATTTTCTTTACTTATATATAGATGGTATAGAAAATAATGGGAGAGTCACTGAAACAGAACCGTCTGCACAGTGTTTCTTCCACTGCGCATATGGGCACATGATTCCATAATGCTGCTACAAAAAAGGTCACACTTTTAATGTGGCTTTGCTCTGCTCTACTCTGGCACTGCAGTATTGAGCTGACAATAATATGGTGTAGTTCAGTTATTACGAGTTATTATTTTATCCTGTACTTACGCACAAAATATATTACAGTTCAATATATGCTTTTATCTGCATAGTGTGTATTTATTTATGACTCGGATGTGTTAACATAGTTCATCAAGTGAAAGTACTATTTGAGAAAGAAATGTAAAAGAATGTAAAAGTTTCAAGCCATGCAACAATCCATAAATTTTACAATAAATTTCAGATCATAGGAACTGTTCAGACTAAGAAACCTAAAAGACATGCAAGTTCTTACCAAAGAAACAGCCAATATTTCAAGACTTAGCCACAAAAATTACTTAGGTGTCTTTCACAACAGGCAGTCATTTCTTATGCCTCTGTGCGAAGAGCTACTACACTGCTGAAGTCAAAACAATATAAAATAATTGTGACACATACTTTTCAAGCATGTTATCCTGTAATTAGGCACATATTTAATATACAATGGCAAAATAAGCCCATATTTAATATTTTTTATAGATGAGACTTGGTTTCACCTTCCCCAAAATGCATTTTCACAAAATAATCATTATTGGAGCTCTAATAAATCTAATATTGATCATGAAGTTCTCCTCCATGATGAAAAAATTGTCTATAGTGCGTCAAGTGAAGAAATGTAAAATTTGTTGAGTCAACAGGTGGCACACAAACATATGTGCATACAATTTTGCCCCTTTTTGGAAAGTAGCGGGACCTGCAACAGGAAATATTTCAATAAGAACTGAAGCGCTCAGAATAACAGCATATCCCAACTGACATCAAATTTTGAGATAGAAGTATTACCACGCACAGCTGCCATCTACCTTTCATGTGATAAAGTATTAAACAAATTGGGATATGAGGGAGCTCTCATTTTCCATCTTTAAAATTTGTCCGTAGTGAAAACGAACACATTCAGTGTTAAAATGGCATATCCCAACTAAGAGTGCTTTACTTTATGACCGCTATATGTTCATGGCGTTGTAGTGAATGATACTGAATATGGCATATTTCCTGTATGAACTGTTGCAGATCCTGCTACTTTCAACAGGGTGCCACCTGTTGACTCAAAAATTTTTACATATAATTCTTTCTCCACTTGACGCACTGCACACAATTTTTTCATCATGGAGGAGAACTTCATGATCAATATTAGATTTATTAGAGCTCCAATAGTGATTATTTTGTGAAGATGCATTTTGGGGAAGGTGAAACCAAGTCTCATCTGTAAGAAATATTAAATATGGGCTTATTGTTGATGATGCTCCTTTGCTTTTACGTAAGGTTACATCCATTTCACCCGGGCTTTATAGTTAACCACTATTAGGTCAATTAATGGAAATTAATTGTTCTTTCACACTGGCCGTTTATAGTTAACCACTATTAGGTCAATTAATTACTTACATGTTGTAAGTCGCCATTAAGGTAATTGTCTCATGTGTTTATGAGAACTAATAAGTAGTTTACCGGGAAGAACACGAGTCAATTGGAGAATTTAATGTCATGTCAGCATGTTGGCCATGGTAGCTGAAGGATTAGAGCAGCTGGACGGCAACCAGAAGATCCGTAGTTCAAATCCCGGAAATGGCATTGAATTTTTCAGTCTGACTCTATCTTTAGATGCTTTAGCCTACACACGGCCAGTGTGACAGAACAATTAATTTCAATTAAACAGATGTCAAAAGGTTCGAGTCAGCACAAAGGGTCAAGAGATTAAAAGCACGAGTCCCGAGATAAAATAATAAAAGGACATGAGCACAGGGACCTACAATTTAAAACCTCTAAAACGAACAAAGCTAAAACCCCAGTCAGACTTTATTACTAAAACCAATTTTGGTAACGAACCGCAGTGCAATGGCGACAGCGACTGGGTCATCACATAAAACTGAGCGCAGCGTATCCCCCAGGCCGAGAGATTGACGGAATGGAGCGTATTTGGGACAATCAACATCTGACGCACAGTGAGGTGTACTGAACACGGAGAACACACAGGAGCCGGCTCCCCTTGTAATAGATGGCCATGAGTAGCGCGTGTGTCCGATACGTAGCCGGGTGAGTATTACGTTGGACCGCCGGTTTTCTCTGCAGGAAGTTATCCAAGCTTTGATCTCCAGGAGTTGGGTCCCTCCAACGCTGTCCAGGAGTGCTGCCAAGCAGATAGGAGTTGGCGTAGAAAGAAGCGTTGCACATACTGATGTGGCACCGTAGTTGTTGAACTCCACAACAAGCGGCCGCGTCCGTCTCCTCTTTTCTGGTAATGCCCACATGGCCTGGGGTCCAAGTAAAAACAAAATGGTATCCGCGACAAAGCATTTGCGAGATAAGTGTTTGTATTTTTAAAACCAATGTATAAGCCGCGATATGCTGTTGCAAGGTCTGAAGAGTGCTCAAAGAATCAGAGCAGACAATAAAACAGCTAGGTGCTACCTTGGACATAAACAGAAGTAAATAAAATATGGCATACAGCTCAGCGGTAAAAATGGAGGTGGAGTCCAGAAGGCGAAATTTATGAGTCTCGCCGTTAAGGATGAAGGCGCAACCCGTAGTGCTACCTAACTGGGAACCGTCTGTAAAAGTCAGAACATAATTGGGGTAACGGCCAATTAATTTGGCGAAAAGATGTTGAAATGCCGAATGTGGAATAGCGAGTCTAGAGTTGGTCGAAAGAGCCAGATTGAACCGCGCAGCTGAAGCTGCCATGGCCCAGAGACGACCTTCCATGCGAGGCATTCGAATGTCATGTGAAAATAAGATTTCCCGGAACCGTATTCCACTGGGGCGTGTCCGAGAACCAGGGAGCATATAACGTTGGGCTAAATCTGGAGGAAGAACTAGTTTAAAGCAAGGATGAGTTGGGTAACTTGCCAACTTCGCAACGTATGAGCACAGTAACATCGAGCGACGAATAGAGAGTGGAGGCTCGCCTGATTCGGCATACAAGCAGTCGACTCGACTTGTGCGGAAAACTCCTGTGGCAAGGCGTCTAAAAGGTGGAGTTTAGAGGCGGTCGCTGCGCCATAAATAAAACTGCCATAGTCCAGCTTGGATCGTACCAGGGAGCAGTATAGCCTCAACTTCACTGTGCCCCCCCCCCCCCCCAACCAAGATGCACCAGTTAAAACCTTCACCACTCGAAGGGAAAGACCGCAAGAGGCTCGAAGGTGGCGAATGTGATTCTTCCAGGTCAGTTTTCTGTCCAAGTAAAGACCCAAGAATTTCAAGTGCGGGACAAATGGCAGGAATGTGCCGCTCAAATGAAGATCAAGAGGAGGGTGTACACCGCGTAGACGATGGAAGTTGACGCACTGTGTTTTCGCAGGTGAAAAGCGGAAGCTGTTTCGAAGAGCCCAGCCTGTTAGCGGGGTGATAATCAGCTGCAGTTGGCGCTCGATATGATCTATGTTAGTGGACCGATAGTATATCGCGAAGTCACCGACATACAGGGATGATGGAATTCCGCCGCGAACGACACTAGTGATGCCATTAATAGCCACAGCAAAAAGGGCGATGCTGAGAATCGAACCTTGAGGTACACCGTTCTCCTGGATCCGCTCACTCGATATCGTGTTTCCTATGCGGACACGAAAATGACAACGTTCTAAAAATATATATAAAATGCGGGTAAGTGACCACGCATACCGTAACTGTGTAGGTTACGTAGTACACCATAACGCCAGGTGGTGTCATAGGCTTTCTCTAAATCGAAGAACACCCCCACGACACGCTGTTACTATAGGAAGGCATCGTGAATATAAGCCTCAATGCATGCAAGATTGTCGACACTACAACGATGGCGACGAAATGCATTGAAAGTTGCAGAGATGGTGTTGTTGGTTTCTAGCCACCACACTAACCGAGCGTTTGTCATTCGTTCAAAGGTCTTGCAGACGACACTCGTCAGGCAAATAGGGCGGTAGCAAGATGGAAGGGTTCGGTCCTTTCCGGGTCGAGAGATTGGAATGGCAATATCCTCTTGCCAGGAAGATGGGTGGAGTAGGTATAGCATGACAATGTATTTTTATTTATCACTGATAGCTCAGGAATATTTTTTTTGAAAATTGCATTGAGGAAAAGATTCAGTATATTCATAGCTAAATCGTAACACAGTTGGAGACCTGAAGTAATCCTTTAGGTTATACACTTCCTCTGATGTGAAATTTCAAGTATATTGTCAGAAGAAACCCACAGTTTTGCTAAAATTGCATTTGATAAGCTTAGTCTGGTATTAAATAAAAATCCTGATTACACAACAATCTGTCAAATAAACAATATGTTGTTCTGATGATAGTGAAAAAACTAACAGAAGAGGAACTCACTGAAGAAAAGTTGTGTTTTTCACATACACCTGTAACATCATGTGATGTAAAAAGGACCTTTTCACTGTATGAAACTTTCTTCACTGACAGGAGTTTAACACAAAAAGAAAACCTTGGGGCAAATTTCTTAATCTACTGCAACAACCATGAAGAAGGCTAAGATTACCATACTCCCTCAAATATCGCTTCGTGAATTTTTGTTAATTTGTTTTTGCATATTATGGTGCATATTTTTATAATTTTTTCTTTGCATATTTGCATGCATATTTTAGTACTTTGTTTTTCATATAAATCCAGACTCTAATGATTATAATGGATATCCTAAAGATGTGCCAAAAATGAAATTGATGACAGGATCAAGTTCAACATTTACTTTCCTCAAGTTGGTATGTAAAGCCTTCAAAAGTAGTTTTAAAAGTGTTATATAGTTAAATCTGTGCCCTTCTGTGATAGTGGCAGATGATAAGTACCAAATAATGCAGACAGCTGCATCTTAGTTCATTGACTCTACCAGCAGAAATGTTCGCTCACAAAGAATGGGAGGTACAACCAGTCAGCCAATAGGTTCAAGTTGCTCTGTCACAACGTATAGTAATAAGCTTTCATGCTTCAAATGTTTAACACCCCACTTTAATAGAATACTTGACAAAACCTACAGAGCCCTTGTTTGGATGTGTGCCAGCATAACAGAAATGTTCTTGTCATCAGTAAGCACACTGTTTTCCAGTGGAGATAGATATTGTGACTTTGTGGGTTCGTGAAATAAAAAGTCCAATTACACCACTCAAAAATGTTCTTTATTTCCACCTTATTCCAATGTCACAATTACATAGAATTTCATAATGTACACAATTATTATTTCACCAGTTCGTCTGTCCACATACACTGGGCGCTCCTTACACACTGCTCGCCACGACTCACTCAACTCAACTGACGGTCGCCTCTCCTGTATTGATCGGCGGCCCGAAGTTTCTCGAGAATTCCTTTTTATGGAGGGGGAAAGCATTCTCGATGCTTCGCCCTCCTTCGGGCGGCAGAAGGAGGGGGAAACGAAGACTCAGCTACCCCCGTGGTCTCCCCTCCCTCCACTCTGTCTCGCCTGCATTTATTGATTGGCACCGTAGAGCTTGCCGCTTGGGTAACAATATGCATAGCCCCCTTAAATCCAAGGGCATAGATTTATCAAGCAAATTATAACTACATCATAGCATCATTGCAAATGATATGCCGCCACACATCTCAAGCTTTATGAACATTTTATTAGCACTCATTAATTATTTATGCTCACATAAATAAAACCACATTCAAAAAACTTAAACACAGGTGAACAGAGTGATCATTAACAATATCCAACATCCAATTGCAGAAATTAACTCTACGCACATAATGGTAAGGTTGCAATTCATTAACCACAGTTATAGAGTTTTAACTTTAAAAGTTTAATGGAATTCGAAGCCAAGGTTTGCAAAGTTCCTGCAAGCTGTCTCAAAGATTTCTGTAAATTTTGTTCTAATTTTCTCTCATATAGAGATTTTTCTCAACAATTTCTCTCTAATTTTCTCTCAACAATAGATCCAGTTTCCCTAAATCTATTCATAAGGTGACAAATTGTTTATGAGGCACACAAATGGCAGGGCATTTACCTATGAACATTTACTTTTCCGATAACATGGCATGAATCACCACCTCAATTTTCCCATAAAATGTTGGTACTCTATAGCACAAATCCACTGTATTGAGACCTTATCCCTTACTACAGCCTTGCAATAAAGAGAGATTAATCTACAATAAAACCAAAATTCATGGCTACATACAATAAGATGTAGAAAGCTAAAATTGGAATGCAACAACAACAGAAGTATATGATTTCCCTCACTGTAAACCATGTCTCTCACAAGCAATATTCAACATATATTTCAATTTAATTAAATGGTTCTGATTAAAGTGTTATAACACACTTCAAAACTTGAATTAAAACCGTTTGTGTGGTAGGCACTAAAAGACCAGATAAGCAATGTCTTATTCTATCATTTAGATTAATATGATTTTACATATCAACAAGCTAGACTTATGCATATCCACATGCATTAATATTGTCGCAACTGTCAGCGTACGCACACAAAGAGACAGTGCAGTGCAGAGATAAAGAGCCTGCCAAAACAGATAAAGATAGCGCAGAGATAAAAGGCTTGCCAAAACAGATAAAGTTAGATAACTCGAAGATTCTAGTGCCGTCTTGTTCATTCTAGAAATACGAAAAGAGGTACATGTAAGAAATTGCGACACGCCAGCAATGAGTGTGTAATCGGTGAGAATCGTCCGCGTACAGCAGTGTTTTGAAAGTGAACTCTTTTGCTTGTGGTCAACGACCTTGTCAATTATATTTGTGTATGTTACATAATTCTGCTACTGTAAGGGTTAACCAAACTGTGTTTCTACGGAAATAAAGAGCAAATTGAATTTCTGCAATGGACTTTTAACTTTACAAACCCACAAAGTCACAATATGTATTAGTTGCAAAAATGTGCTTACATCTACAATCATGTAATACATCAAAATCCAACTTCATATTGACCTCTAATGCAGTTAATGTTTGTACTTGTGAGTTTGCAATATACAGCTTGTCTGAGCCTTTTCTTAAAAAAAAAAAAAAAAAAAAAAAAAAAAAAAAAAAAAAAAAAAAAAAAAAAAAAAAAAAACACCTATTATATTAGCAAATATTCTGGTTTATAAATGATTAACCAACATCATAATAAACCAAGCAGCTTAAAACAAAACTACAAATCATACCTTTTCTCTGCAGATAATACTTTTTTATAAATTATGTAATGGAAGTTAAATGTATGATGCATTCTTGATAATCATTTACGCATATCTCAATCGTATTAGCACCAAGATTGGGTGACTCAGTTGGTTAGGCCCATTATAGCCTACTGATTCAAAGGTCACAGATTTAAATTTGACCCAGACCAATGGTTTTTAAGTGTGATTAAAAGTGACAGCCCCCTGTCAGCAGACTTGCTGGCATGTTAAACAACTGTAGCATGAAACTCTGGCATATCAGCAGTATGATACTGACAAATGACAGCATTAATAAAAAATATGTATTTATTTATATTTTAACTTGAATGCAATGAGAAATTAACTATTAAATAATCTGGGGGAAGGAAGGATATATAGACATATGTAATAAGTTAGGGTGAAAAGGTTTTGCTTGGGCGAGAACAGGAGTGAGAAATTTGAAAGGTATTGGTCAAGAGAGGGAGCTAGATAAATGTCCATTGCGTGGAGAAGAGAATGCAGATTTCCATTGTATATTACACTCAAACAAAGATATGGAGAGAGCAGGCCTGACTACATAAATGGGACAATTTGGGGAGTGAAGTAGTAATTAGAAAAATTTTGTCAGTAAAAGGGGAAAAGAACAGGAGAAATATAGGGAATTATTTATGGAAGGTTAAAGAGAGATAGCTAAGAACAATTAAGAAAAATGTAGAGTAGGATAGGCGAAATGGAAAATGTGTAAAAAGGAGTAGAGGACCTCCAATACACAAAAACCTAGGGTTAGGTGTATAGGGACCAAATTATTATTCAATGGTGGGCAACATGGTAGAATTTTCAGGATTTAGGAATATATGGCGTCTTCCACTATGGATTTTATAACTGTAATCTTGATTTTGTATTTCCATTTGATGATCTAAAAGAAAAGATGATAAATAAATTACAAATTACAAAACTATTAAATGCACACACTAACTGTACAAAATTATTACTGTACCATCAGATACATCTTGTGAAAATGACTAATACTGTAAAAGAGTGCAATTTTGTTTAAATCTGACAAGTCTCAAAACAAGTTTTATAATTGGAGTCACTAATACGATGGATTTAATAAGGACATGATGCATAATTTTTAGTGCGGTGTGATTAAATTGATTAACCGAAACAATCAATTAATTTTTTATTTTACATTAAAGATTAAAAAATTTAATTGAATAATTGAGTCAATTAAAATTAATCAATTACAATAAATATTCATCAGAACTCTTTTAGCCAAATTTGGCCCTCTTTGTTTTGATGTATTGCTTCCAAAATAAACAGCCTTTCCAATGTATCAAGTTTTCACTAGACACATAATGTTCTTTGAGATAATATAACTCCTGATAGCTAAAAGAAATCACTCTGAACCCTGAGAGAGTCTAAATAACACTTCTGTTGTGAAATATTCTAAGAGGTACATAACTACTACAGATGCTGACAGAGGTTTCTTTCCTTAGAACTTGTGTGTGACAACATATCGTATACAACTGATTATCGCTTGCTAGTATAAAATGAGCTGTACAACCTTGAACCAAACACGGTTCAAAATGTCTTTTGAGGATCCACAAAAGACAGAGGAGATCCTCTCGGGTTACAAGGAGTTTATCGCATAACATGCAGCTTGGCCAGGTATACATCAGCACGACTAAGCGAAGCATACTAACCTGAATAAAAGAACACAAAAGCAATTGCCGACTAGGACAAATGGAAAAATCGGCCGTAGCTGAGCACGCATTGCTGATGGGCCATGATATCAAGTTTGAAGAAACCACCATTTTAGACAGCCACAGACATTCAAAACCATAAAAACAATTTCAACAGGAAGGAAGAAATATCATGTCTTCATAAAGCGTGGATACCGGTATGACAAAACACAGAAGAAAAGCCACAGAGAACAAACCGGACCAGTAGCAGCACACACTTACAGTCACATGGAAAATGAAATGTGTAGTGTTTAACGCCCGCTTTTACTACATACGGCACCGCAGGCGATGACACTGATGATACATGAAATGAAGATGGAGCACCGGTGGAATGAGATGGCGGGGGAAACCGGAGGTCCCGGAGAAAACCCGCCCCAACGCCGTGTTGTCCACCACAAATCTCACTTTGCGGTCGCCTGGGATCGAACCCGGACCGCCTTGGTGAGAGCCAAGCGGTCTAACCACTGAGCCACGGCATGGCCTAGTCGCATGGAGATTGGCTGATAGAGAACCAATGGCAGGCAAGCAGGCATGGATAAACCAGCTATATTTGATGAGGCCTCGTGCCGAACAACATTCCAGCAAGTACACAGATAGAATCCTCTGAAGATGCTCGTCGGAGATATGAGCGAAATGTCAGGAGAATTTTCATCCTCTGGACCACGGTCCACAAGCCCATGAAATACATTCTATTGGCTTATCCAGATAATTCACCCTGACCGACATTTAAACCCGGGACCTCTTGAACATGAGGCAGACACACTACCATCTACACTACAGAAGTGGGCAAATGCAGCATTAGCTTACTATTTTTATAATCATAATTCACATAAACACAAAGTATAACCAATACAAATTTGGTTACTACTCATTCAAAAATTGTGTAACCAGCATTTATAGTAGCCTCATGAGTTAGTTTATGTAGCTTCCTAATGAGATCCCAGAATCCCCTACAATATTAAAATTTGTGCTAATTGGTAAAAGTGGAGAAAGATTGAAATATGATTTTATGAATACCTGGAAATCAATAGCAGGATTGTAACAGTTAATTGATGGAAATTAATCATTTATTCACACTAGCCATATAAAAGCTAAGGTTTTTGATAGATAAAGTCAACATGAAAAATTCAATGCAATGGCCGGGATTTGAACCACAGATCTCCTGGTTTCTGTCCAGTTGCTCTAATCCATTGAGCTACCATAGCATTGAATTTTTCATGTTGACTCTATCTATCAAAAACCTTAGCTTATATACTAGTGTATATAAGCTAGTGTGAAGAAATGATTAATTTCCATCAATTAACTGTAATAATAAGAGATAAATGATGAAGCCTGGGATTTAAGTACTTACGATAGTAAGCCATCACAAACGGTGCATCTCGAATGCGAGAGGCCCTAGTGGTTTACCGGGGAAATATACGAGTCAAATGGAGAATTTAACGTCAGGACGGCACGTTGTCTATGGTAGATCAATGGGTTAGAGCGACTGGACGGAAACCAGGAGATCCGTGGTTCAAATCCCGGCCATTGCATTGAATTTTTCATGTTGACTATCTAGCACGATTGTATGCTGTCTCTCAGATAATACAGGAACCTGTCATCCCATTCGTATATGCATGCTAACCTAGGCATCATAACCTAACACGATTAAATTTTGATAACATAGGATTCTGTTTTCTTGTTCGTATACAAGTACACACACTAACCTAGGTGTCATAACCTACATAATATGGTTTTCAGCATATAAATGTATAGGAAACTGACTTTGCAGGTATATCTTTTCCAAAATTTGATTTATCTGATACCCTATAGCAATTTACACCATAAGATTAATGTAATTAATCATCTGGTGTTGCCCGCAGTTTGACAAATCATCCCTACAACATTTAAGTTTAAATGCACTTGCATAATAACTTGTATTTTTTTTCAGGCTTTTAAAAATATTACACAAGATACTTGAAGATATAATTAAAATTCTTGGGACTAATAACTTTCAAAGAAAGTTACTATGTATCCATCTAAATGCGGCCCGCCTCGGTAGCGTAGATGGCAGCATGTCTGCCTCACGTTCAAGAGGTCCCGAGTTCAAATCTCGGTCAGGGTGAGTTACCTGGATAAGGTTTTTTTCCAAGGTTTTCCCTTATCCTTCAAGACGAATGTCGGGTAACTCTAAGCTCCATGGACCCTGGACTCATTTGAGCACCATTTCACCCAATTCATTCACCGTCTGATATAACTTAACGTTGGGGCGGACGTAAATTAAAAAAAAAAAAAAAAAAAAAAAAAAAAATCCATCTAAATGCATCTAAACATGCACATATTACTACCAAATTAACAGACTCACCTTGCTTTCTGCAGCAAGTAAAAAATAATGTAAATATCACTAGCTTTCATTTAATGAAGCACATAATACTACTGTTTATTATTTTTGAGCGATTATCTTATAAAATTAGTGATGGGTCGATATCTGTTTTTCTCAAACTCGATATCCTCTATGATATCCAATACTTTGATCCTCTATACAATCATCTCCACTTCCAGTTTTAATACAAAATAGAATATTGGGAGAACTGTGTAATGCCAATAAAACGAATTAGGTGCACATATTTAACAAGACAAAATTTTAAATCATGTATACTTGATGCACTAGAAAGAGGTGACCAATCGTCCTTGAGATATGAAGTGATTTCTTCTTGGCAACTTTTAACGGACAGTGAACCTGAAAATGATTATTTTCTTGCATGTCACTGTACAGGTACCACGTTCCTGGCAATTTTTTGGGTTTTGCAATGTTTTACTTACTTTTACTTAATACAAGGGGCATCCAGAAAGTAAGTTCTGTTTTAATTTATCTCCGCTGCAGCGCTGCAATTGCAGTTCCGTACATGCACAGTAGATGCTCTGTATCAAGGAGAAGAAATGTGTGCCATTGTGAGATCGCTGTCAGCCACGTATGCTTTGTTGTGCTTATTTACAATGTCGGTATTGATTGAAAACCCCGCCGCTTATGAAATCAGATGTGTGATTCGTTTTCTGAATGCTAGGTAAGTGAAACCAATTGAAATTTATCGGAAAATTTGCGATGTCAAAAGGTGTTGTGTTTCTTCAGGACAACGCACGACCACACACTGCAAATGTGACGAAAAACATCCTACAGGGATTTGGCTGGGATGTGTTTGACCACCCCCCGTACAGCCCCAACCCCGCTCCTAGCGACTTTCATCTGTTTTTGCATTTCAAATCTTTTCTTGGCAGTCAACACTTCAGCAATGACGAAGAGCTGAAAGAAAATGTTTCCAACTGGTTGAAGACACCGGCGGCAAACTTTTATTAAGAAGGTATACAAAAACTTGTGCCTCGCTATGACAAATGCCTGCAACATTTTGGCAGTTATGTCGAAAAATAGTTTAAGAGTTGTAGAATTTTGTGCAATAAATAATATTTCTCTATCTGTACACAATTTAATTTTATTACCAAACAGAACTTACTTTCTGGACGTATCTCGTATTTTATGATTTTAAAATAAAATAAAAATTGCAGAATCACCACTGAAGTACTGAAAAAGACTGAGTGAATTCTCTGAAGTATTATTTGATGTCAATACCATGCAAGTATTGTATTGAGGTATTGTAAGTATCGAGGAACCATCCCTAATTAAGATGTTTTCTAATGCATGGCATACATCCCACATAGGAGCCCTCAATTTCTTACCACCTGTTATAATACTGTAGGAAAATTTCTCCTGTTTCTATTTCTGAAATACTTATAAATATATTCCTGTCTATGTACGAGGGCCATTTTTTTTTTCAAGCTCCGATAAGTTATAAATAAAAGACAAGTTCATAGGAAACAATTATTTTATCAACAAAAGTTTTGTACACTTATGGTTACTTTTCAACACAATCACCGAAAAGATTGGGATATTTATCGTAATTGTGGACAAGCTTTGCAATACCTTCTGCAAAAAATGTTGCCACCAATGATTTCAAATGAGCATTGACATTGTTTTGAAGATACATCCAATGTTATGATAGTTGTTTTGTTTCAGGTGTATCATATTGGATCCATGTTTCACTTCCAGTAACAATTGATTTCAAAAAGTTCTCTCCATCTTGATAATGGTCAGCTTTGAATTTCCTTGACAAATATCACAATAAAGAAGAGAACTTTTTGAAATCAACTGTTCTTGGATATGAAACTTGGATCCAATATGACACCGGATACAGCAGAAACAAAACAACAATCACAACAATGGATGCATTTTCAAACCGTCAATGCTCATTTGAAATCATTGGTGGCAACATTTTTTGCAGAGGGTAATGAAAAGCTTATCCAAAGGTATGATAAATGTCTCAATCTTTTTGGTGATTATGTTGAAAAGTAACCATAAGTGAACAAAACTTTTGGTAATAAAATAATTGTTTTCCATGAACTTGTACTTTATTTATAGCCTATCAGAGGTTGAAAAAAACATGGCCCTCATACAATTCAATTACAATGTGTAATAATATTGTTTAGTTATAACCTAAAAGAGCTTTGGCAGACACATCTGACAATATTAGCAACTTTATAACTCTAGATGATACTTTTGAGTATTTAAAATAAGCCACCTCCGAAGATCTGTTAAGACCAGTGAAAGACAAACTGGACTTCCAAGTTCCAGGAGTGTACCGCATTCCCTGTGAATGTGGGACACCATATATAGGATAAACAGGAAGGACCCTCGCTAACAGAATAAACGAACATGAACGGAGCATTAGTTTAATGCAATCTGAGAAGTCTGGGCTGAGAGAGCATTGTTTTGATAACGACCATAGAGCCAATTTTCAGGAGACAACCATCTTGGCAATATGCAACAGTTACTGGGAGCGGAGAATTAAGGAGGCTTTGGCCATTTCCTCTGAAAGAAGCATGCTTAATCGTAATGCTAGATTTCAGTTCAGCTCCTCTTGGAAACCGGCCTTAAAAATGGAAATCCATTGATTTAAGAAGCACAGATCAATACAGCTTGATAATCAAGTTAAGTAGTTATGTTTCTTTGACCCAATTAATTTTCTATACTCATGCAATCTCCTGACCTGCCATTTAATTTACTGAAAACAGTCTTTTGTTCAGTAATGCGAATTTTGATAGTGCTTTGTCTTTGTTTATATTTGTGTTACATCCAGTGTTTCATTTATGGTTATAACATTTGATAAATATCCTGATGATGGGAGAGATGCACACTCCCGAAACGTCAATTTCTAATCGTCTTTTCACCTGGCTTGCTGCCCGAGAAGAAGTTGAACATGAAATAAGCACTGTCACTGCTGATACAGGGAAACATACAAAACCAAAACAAGAAAACTACTGTTACTAGTACCAACTCATCTAAAGTAAATAAATGTTTTAGTTTGTCTAACCTACATAGTTGCTTAGTTGAAATGTGCCATTACAATTTAAGGTGTATGCATTCATTTTTGTAAAACAGTGGCTAAACAGTCACACTTTATAAACTGTTCAAAATTAGTTAAAATATTGCAAGAAAACACTGTCATGCTAATGTCTAGGTTAACTTTGAGCAATTACAAAGTTACATGTAAATCTGCAATGCATACAAAACAATACTTAAACATCACTCACACTAATTATAAACTGTTCAAACCCAGTTAAAATATGCCCAATATTGAGAAAAACATTGTTATATGAAGATTCTCTAACCTACTGTCGCCGATCACATTGTTGCCACAAGTGCGGCCGACGTGCACAAAGAGACAGATAGTGCAGCGCGGAGATAAAAGCTTGCCAAAATAAATAGGTGACTGGAAGGTTTGATTTCTTGTTTGTTATAGAACATTTGATTTGTTTCTAGAAATATGAGTGGAGCTATAAAATGGAGCCGCAATCGCCAGTTAAGGGTAGTTGTAATTGGACCCATGCAGCTGTGTTTTGAAAGTGAACTCTCTTGTTTATTTACGTGTGCAGAAGTGACGAGAGATTGTGTTGGTTTATGTTACGTCATCTTGCTGCCAAGGATGTACAAACAGTGTGTTTCTATGGAAATAAAGAGCATTTTGAATTTCTGCAACTTGGACTTTTAATTCAACGAACCCACAAAATCACACTACTATAATAGTTTACTAAATGCTACTACAAAGTTGCATCCTGCGCCGTGTCGTAGCAGGCTAAGGCAGTATGCCTTGATCCCTGGCCAAGGAAAGTGTTCAGGGCTCGATCCCACCCAAAGGGTGTGGATTTTAAATCCCAGGAATAGGACTGGTGCACACTCAGCATCGTGAGGAAAATGAGAAGCTTACGCTAATTAAGCGGCCCTGGTCACGAAAAACAATGTTCCAGCTGGGGGATGCCAAGATGCTGACAACTCCTGCCCGTTGGATGATCGCTCACCTCTTCCTTGCATAAGAGGGTGAGGAAGGCAGTCGGGTTGGTAGGCCTTGGCCCTCTCAGGGCTGTTGCGCCACGGTTTATTATTTTATTACTACGGCTGGCATCTGTGGCAAAGAATTTTTCATGTTGACTCTATCAAAAAACCTTAGCCTATATATGGCTAGTGTGAAGAAGTGATTAATTTATATCAATTAAGTAATATAATAAGCGTTAAATGATGAAGCCTGGGATTGGGATTTCATTACGGAGGGGATTCGGTAAGAAGGCCAGCATGTTGGGCCCATTCTTCCTATGCCCACAAGTGGGGGCACCCCCAGAAGGAAGGATGAAGCGAAGGAGATGGGGCGGCCGACTCAAGGTGCCACGACAGTACAGAGGGCAAGGTCCATGCAGTTTACTTGGATAGACATCCCCCGACAGGCTAGGACAACGAACTCGCTCCCCTACAGCGGGATGGTTACGAGCCCAGCAGCCAAGCCCTAATGGTCCCAGGCAGGCGATCCAAGTCCCAAAGGTCCCTGGCTGGCGGTCTCGAAATGGCCCCAGCAGAGGAACGGAGACCTGCAACCGACCTACCTAAGAAGGAAGTAGTTTTCCTCAGAGCATATCATCCTGCCATGAACCGCCAATACACCCTCCGACACTTCTATCCTGAAATAGACCACCAGATAAAAGATATGAAATGATAATGGAGATGAAATGATGAAATGGAGGGACAGGAAATTTGGGGGATGTAATTAACCTACCCAGCATTAGCCTAGCGACCTGGGAAAAAACCCAAAAAAATGCATGGGTCAGGTAGGTCGGCGAATCAAAACCGGGCCTCCGAATGCGGGCCTCAGACGAAACCGCCTGAGCCATCAAGCTCGGTGACGAAGCCTGGGATTAAGTACTTATAATAGTAAGTCGCCACAAACGGTGTATCTCGAATGCAAGAGCCCCTAGTGGTCTACCGAGGAAATATAGGAGTCAAATGGAGAATTTAATGTCATGACGGCAAGTTGGCCATGGTAACTCAATGGGTTCGAGCAACTGGACGGAAACCAAGAGATCTGTGGTTCAAATCCTGGCCTGACATGGAATTTTTCATGTTGACTATCTATCAAAAGAACCTAAGCCTATATACGGCAAGTGTGAAGAAATGATTAATTTCCATCGATTAACTAAAAAAACAAAAGTTTATAAATTTTGTAATGCTAATTACAATTTGAAAAATGTTAAATGTTTGTGTAGTATAATATCAAAGTGATTATGAATATAAGTGAAAAAACAAAATACCTACAGTTAGAGACGAAAAATTGATATGTAACTAATTACTAAGTGGTTATTATAGGGATGGAATAAACTTCCAGGAGACTTGACAAGAAATTTTCGCTCTCAGCAAAAAAGACACTTTCAAAGAATGCTAATGAAAGCTGTATTTTTCAATTTACTAGTTGTGTTAGTGAAGTTAACTACAATCTTTAATGTAATACAGTAAACCTTCCTAAAACGGACCCTTTATATGCTGGAAACTTGGAAAAACGGAAAATAAATTTTGGAACGGAGCTATTTCCCCTGTAAAATTATACTCTAAGTCAGATAACTGCCTAATGTGAAAACAGAAATATTTTTCGAAAACCATTTGCTATTAACCTGATTAAAACAGATTACTTTATGTGCAATGGGTTATGACGTGCATATTTTAAAACGTGCAGTAATTTTGAGAGCAACTGCACTTGCACTGAAGTACTATGAAGCACAAAGTCAACTGTAATCCTTCGAGGAAAATAAACCATTAGCTCTCTCAATTCTCTTCCAATACACATGGTAAGAGTACAACTGTTTTGCAGTGTGTTCATTCTCAGTCTTGATCTTGCAAATGATCAAGTATGAGTGGAAGAAAATTGTGAACTTTGGTGATTTTTTTAAAAACATTGTTTGTGTGTACTAAACATAAGACATCACTAGAAGAAAAAATTAAGGTTATTAAAGAACATGAAAAGAAAAAACGTCAGCCAAAGAATTAACTGTTGTTTGAAGTGGGATAAAGTAGATTTATGAAATTTAGAAAAACAAAATAACAATTAAAGACGAGTGGCTAAAGGAAACAGTAGGGCATATGAAACGTATCACAAGGTCTACAGAGTATGACAAGTTAAATCATGCTGTGTTCAAGTGGTTTGTTAGACTCAAGCTTTAGAGACAGAAAGGAAATTAGGCAAAGACGATTTTAGAGCTTCCAATGGATGACTCGAGAGTTACAAACATCGCCATAACATTGTTTTGAATGCTGTGGTAAAGCAAATGATGTTGACAGGCAGATAGTTGCAGACTGGAAAAGGAAAATTGAAAACAGAGAAACTAGGCGATCAACTAAAATTATTATATGCAAGTTGAAAATATAGTACATAATACATATCAGCATATTATTACATACACTTCATTCTATATTATTCCTTCACTGTAAACCTGTGCAACTATAGCTTCTGCAATTTCTTTGTATTCAAACAGAACCCTCTGCAAGACAGTATATTGCATAAATGGAAAATAAATGCCAGAAAGATTGCGTTCCATTTTAGAGAGATTTTATTGTACAATTGTTATTATTTCACTAATTTAGGGAATTAAAAACATTGGTCCGACCACGACCAGGAGATTAATCTTTTGTGTTCACCGACTGCAGCCAAGCTGGGGAAAGAAGTTCAAGATCATTATCTAATTGTTGTATTGCACAAATATAAATAGTTGTAACAAAATAGATAGGAGGACCATTCTAGGTCTTGGGGTCAGCAATTCCAACCCGTGGGTACCATGCCAAGCTTTGGAATACCACAGACACAATATGGGTCTCAAGGAACTATTAACAACTTCCATACGGTGTTTGGAGTAGGAGGAAGTGGAGACAATAGTATATCACCTCTTTTGGACCTTTTGGAGTTTCCATCTCTTACAAGTAGAGCAGGGCAGTGTGACTCAATGCCGCAACCAAGTCCTATGCCTGGAAAACAGCCTTCTCTTGGTATGGTTAAGCAGCCAACAGCAGAAGCAAGTGAATTTACAATGAGTTCAGAAGACTTTCCTGCATTACCAGAGACACAATGTACTGAAGGACCTTCACCGGGAGGCAGCACATCAGGGGAGAAAGGGATCTCAGGAGGAGTAGGGCAGGATATGTCAACACAGGAATCAACTCCAGCAAACAGAGCGGTAGGAGCAGAAAAGTCACAAGGAAAGAGGCATTCAGACTTCGCCTGATGGGAAGGTAACGCACATCCCAGCAAGTATGGTAAAAGATCAGTTTGGTATGGTAGGGCTGCTAACTTTCATCAGAGCAGCAGAAACGAACCCCAATTTGGTCTCTCTGGCATTAAGGCAGAATGTCACAGCATATGGTCTCAATCTCAACTCACCAGAAAATCTCTAACCAAATTTTTGCAGTCCATGGGCTGAACAACCATGTCATCTGCAGGATACAGTTTCATGTTCCACCAAAGTACCTTGTCAATGTGGCCATTAAGGATAAATTAGCACCAGTAAAACTGAATAGGTATAAGGATGACCTGCTCTTTTATATGTTCTATACAAATGCTGGGGATATGCTTCAACTGGCAGTTGCAGCGGAATTGTACAGTTGGGAATGGAGATACCATACAGAAGAGAAGGTGTGGATCACGCAAGCTCTGGGTATGGGAGCTGTGGAAAAGACTTCTACTTACAAACACGGAACGTATTACTTCTTTGATGCTCAGAATTGGCACAAAATTGGCAATGGAATTCCATCTGAACTACAATAAGCTAGAGGGTCAGCCCCAACTACCACCCCAGGCAGTATGACCAGCAAAAACGCTGCAGTTGGCAGAGACATCCACCAAGACTTCACCCCATCACCATCAACACCATCCTAAACACAATGGCAGACTTTTGTTATTGGAAATCAATTTGTAACAAAAGCTTCACTTATCGTAAGAAAATGGTGTTAATTCTTCTTTCTAATGGAGATCAATTTCATAAACAGATTGTTTTCATCATCAGTCCAACAATAAACTAAGAAAATAAAATATAGTAAATATAGTATTAAAAATTTACCACATTTTTCTAAAAAGATAAAATTCCTAATAAAAAATCTGATATTTATCAATTTAATTGTTTAGATTGTGATCAGGTTTATATTGGAAAGACAAAACGTAATTTGGAAACCAGAATGAAAGAACATTTTTGTAACATTAAGTATACACAAACTGATAACTTGGCCGTAGCAGATCACTTTTGGTCATTTAACCATGAAATAAATCCTAAAGTTAAATTATTAAAACAATTAAATGGTTTGATAGATTTAATGGTTTGGAAAAACATATTTATTTTAAAAATTAAACATTGCGTAATGAATTTTGAAATACCAGCAGTTGATTCTGTTTTTAGGTTTGTTTCGTTTTCAGATTTTGGTAATACTGAAAAAACATAAGAACATGGTAACCGGAATCCTTGACTACGTAGTTTATTGATGGACTGATGATGAAAACAATCTGTTTTTGAAATAGATCTCCATTAGAAAGAAGAATTAATACTATACTGGATTCTTATAAATTGTTAATATTAAGCACACTCATACTTACATTCCCATTCACAATTCCAAACTATGCAGAGGACAGGGAATGAGGCTATTTTTTCTTTCCATACTACGTATAATTAAGTGGGAGGGGGCAGTATTGCATTCCAATAAAACATTTGATACCAAGGTTTCAATGGAAATCCCTGAATTGAGAAAAAGAAAATTTAGAAAAAGGTTCATATGTGTGTGTATGTATGTGCCCATGAACAGCACAACTGAAAAACAAAAGGTCTGTTAATTACCAAACTTGGTATTTAAGTTCAGCATCTACCTTCCATGGATGTAACATGAAGATTTTTCAAGAAAATGTCCCCACCCCAGACTACTCCTTTACATGGAACGGTTTTCTAACATTTTGCTTTCCTCAAGAATGGCTCTAACGATATTAGAATACCAAACTTGGTATTTAAGTTCAGCATCTACCTTCCATGGATGTAACATGAAGATTTTTCAAGAAAATGTCCCCACCCCAGACTACTCTTTTACATGGAATATTTTTCTAACATTTTGCTTTCCTCAAGAATGTCTCTAACGATATTAGAAAATATACCACACGTTTAAGATCTTTTTAATGACAAATGTATTTGCACCTTGAATTTTATAATGTCCTCAGAAGCCCTCTTCATTTTGGGTGACTTTTGCAAAACTGTTAAATTATAAGACAAGATCTACTAAACAAAACATGTACATCTCATTAAAACACAATTAATGTCATACTTTTTCCCGTAGGGGAGGAGATCCATCCCCTTCAGCTGCTGTGGTGCGAGTGCTGTGGACCCCTAACACTTGTGGTACCTCTGACATTACTAGAGGAACCTTGGCCCGAACATTCGAGCCCCTACCAGACGGCCCTATCGAGGTCTAATCGGTAATCTTCCCCTTTGGGGTTGGCACGCGTAAGTGGCATATCCACTTCCATCCCGTCTTGAGTCCATGGGACCAGATGGAAGGGCTTGTTAGTCTCTAGGTCTTGTCCTATGGAAAGCCCCACGGAGGTGCTGGGTGCCCTTTAGCTCAGTAACTCCCTGGTCAGTAGAAGGGGGGTCAGATTTCACTTTGTGTGGATTGCCCTGGTAGATACCCTCGAGCTTTTATTTATATATATGTCATACTTTTTCTGGATGGAGTGAGCCATATCAGAGATATTCATTGTTATTTGTTTGAATTTTCCAATGTTTATACACATTTATTCTAATGGCCATGCAAAGAGAACAGAATTGCAAAAGCATCAAATAATAACCAGCTATGCTCTTAAAAGATTTGACTAATGCTTAAAGTGTATTCCTACATTCCCCTTGCAACTACAAAAATATTAGCAGTAAGATAATTTCTAAAAATGTTTATCTCAATTAAGAGTTGAGGAATAAGCCTTTATAAAAATAGTTTGTGTAGTACAGAAAGTTACATAGGTGCAACACATTAGATTTTTTACTGTGAGAAAAACTATGATAAAAAGTGAAGCAGAAGCATTCAATTGAGGTGCTTAGAACCATAAGGGCCTAAAGCACAACATCGTCAATTTTGACATTTTAACATGTATGCATGCTCCTGACATTTGCGGACCTTGTGGTCAACCAGATGTAGTTTTGCTTTAGGCTCTCTTTGATTTAATAAAACATTCATAAGAAACTCTCTTGCAGTTTTCCTGATATTCAGTTACATAAGGGCCCAAAGCATAAAGTAACATTTTGTTATTCTGCATTGTTCAATTTTTATCTAGTGCTGCCACCATAATTTACAATTTATATCATGTTTGCAAGTAGTACTTCGTAATGGGAATTTCTTGATAGAAATTTTTATTTTAATCAAAATCTATTTTTCTCAAAACTATGTTTCTGTGCTTTGGGCCCTTATGGTTCTCAGCACCTCAATCACTTTAGGATTGTTGTATGGCACTGATATTGTTTTTTCTAGAACCTGGAACCCACCCACTCTTTCTAAGTTATTTTCTCTTATAGCAAAATGGTGACATAAGGACAACAAACACAGCATCTTTCTGCTATTGGGCATTTGCAAAAGTAATTGCCAACCAAAATGAGAAGTGAAATTCACTGGATTGACAATGTTTCAACTTGTTTTTCTTGTAACTCCCCAATGATGCATGCCTGCACACAATTTGTGATATATAATGTCCGTATTTTCAACATGTTATCACTGGAGTTTATCTACACAGATTTTACAGATAAATTGTCATTGCTTCGGAGTTGTGGCTACTGCTTCATCCTTCTTCTAGTAAAAAAACATCCCTGGTTACACTTCACGGCTTAGAACTGCCAATGACTGGGCAATGCTTTGCAGGTTGGGACCCTCATCCTTCAAATATGCTAAATAGACAGTTGGTGTTTGCAATGAGAGTGTTTGTTACTCATATGTTAGCATATCCACATTGCTTTGCATTTGCAAAGCAACTTGAGGGAGTAAGTGGTATTTGTAGAATACAGGGAAGTGATTACGTACAAAATGAAGCTAGTTACAGTGAAGCAATAAATATTACACAAATATAAATATTTGTTACTAAGGCTCCACTTCTCTTAAGAAAATTGATGTTGATACTTCTTTCTTCTTTCTAATGGAAATCAATTTCAAAAGAAAATCGCTTTTGTCTTTCTTTTGGGAAAAGATATTTATTTAAAAAAAATAAACATTGCATAATGAATTTTGACATACCAGCAATTGATTCTGTTTTTAGGATTGTTTCATCTTCAGATGTTGGTAATGCTGAAAAAACATATGAAAATAACATGGTAACCAAGATTTCCTTGACAACAGTTTGGTTTTGATGGACTGAGGACAAAAGCGATTTGCTTTTGAAATTGATTTCCATTAGAAAGTAGAAAGAAGTATTAACATCTATTTTCTTAAAATATGTGGAGCCTTAGTAGCAAATATTTATATTTTTATAACAGAGAAGTGATGTTTACAGAGTCAAGCAGTAAAAAATGTTGAGGAATGACTTTAATTAAAGAAAACTTCCCCACTCCACACAAGAATGGAACTTCTGGGTTGATATGCCAGAATGCTGACCACTTGACTACTGATAATGTTTGTATCATCTGTAAATTATTAGATTGTACTATCAAGAAACATAGGGGTAAGCCATTAATACACAAAAACCAGAATAATACTGCAAGTAAACAATACCAACAGCCACTAATCACAAGTGCTACGATACCTTGCATTTTTATTATATTCATGAAATCTTAAAGCATGTATAACTTAAAGATCTATTAAATATATTATATATAAATTTGTTAATTAATGGTAATAATTTGGTAATGGTAATAATTTGTCTATCCATAAGGCAATCTAATGCTTGCTTTTATCAACAATGGTCTCAAAATGCCTCACAGTTTACTATCTTCTTTAAATATAATCCAAAAGATTAAATTCAAAAATTGTTTCATAATAGTGAAAAAGTTTTAGAACACATCAGGAACTTATATTACAATAGTTTTGTATTGTGTTCTACCTTTTCTTTATTTATATTGTATTTTATTAATTAAAATACATTACTTACATGCTTCATATTACATATTATTTAAACTATAGGATAAAATGAAATATTATAAGTTGTTTTAAATGATTTAGATTCTTGATGTGTGATGTGTCTTTATAAGCACAACAGTTTATGGTTCATGGATTCTTTGTCATATCAGGCATAGATATGATTTTTTTATGCTTTAAAACCACTTGAAAGGAAATAATGTTGAACTGTTAATAAACAATATCAACAATATTGTAAGTAAAAAGTAATTCACATAGTCTTCTGGCATTTGCATACACCACTCAGAACGGTTTTTACTGTCTGTCATTGACCCTTAGCCTCTGTTGTTTCATGTGCTTTGTAGGATAACAGTATGAGTGTAGATAACTTGAAACCCATTGCTTAAGAATTCTATGACTGATCGTATGTTTGCTTTTAAATAACTTATGTCTGGATTAATTTCTCACATCATTGATGCACATTTTTGTCAAGCATGTAGATAACAAACAGAGGAAAGGTGCACTGCGGAACAGGTACCATTACATACAATGATTGACTTTCCTTTGGTTATGATGACATTTATCAGACATAAGTATGCAAATTATTGTTTTAAAATGGTTTAAAATGTATACATACAAACTTTGGTTCTATTTCAAAATACAAAGACCACTGTTAGTAATGTATTGACATACATCATATTTGGAAAAATGCTTTTCCTCTCCTATTTTGATATAAATCCTAAATATACCATAACAAGCACTAAAATGACTTAGACATTTAGCCAAAGAAGGAATACTATGATGCTAAATACCTCATTTCTTGGGCATTCTAATTTCTTAAAAGCCAATTATCTACTCCACATAAATTAATGGATTCATGTTATTATGAGGAAATGTTCATTCTTTCAATAAAAATATTTTGTGTAGCACAGGGGTAACATGATAGTTTAAAAATATACAATTTAAATCAGATACTCAATAGCCGAAAGGGTTTTTTCCATCCAATAAATTGTTAAGATCTACAGAGAAATTGACTCATGTCCAGACCTCTAAATGAAAAATTATAAGGACAAGGTAGTAACTAGGTAATAGATAAAAAACTATATTCAAGTTCACTCCACACACTCTACAACTTAAGTGTCACTATGCTGGCTTTATTTTAATTTTAAGAATACTATACATGCAGAATACGAAAACAAAATGCTTAACCAGCGTTCGCAAACTAATGAATTAAATCCTGAACTTTGGAATTTCAGCTCCCAAAGCAGCTAATTCAGACACAAGTATAATGTAATAATAGATATGTAAATATTTTTTACTCTGTGTACTTACCCAATTATGGTCATATGAACCTGGATTTAGGTGCAATGACACTTTATTACGCCGAAACGTACCTTAATTTCACTTTCTGCCATGCTAGGATAATAATATTTATCTTTCTTCAGGCATTTCGGTTTATTCGTTGTTGCACTTTTAAGTTCACTGAAAAGCGTCCATTTATGTTTCACTTAAATTTCACCAGTTGACCAACACATTAATAAATCAATAAAAATTATCGTTGAAATAGTTACAGTCATAGTACCTCCGCCATGTTGATTTACCACTTTCCGACTCCCCCTCCCAATTTCGCCATCATGCGCATTATGCCATCTTCCATTCTAAATAATTGCAGGTTCTGTTATAAAAAGGAAAGCTTAGAGGATGGGTCATGGGAGGCTGGTAACGCTTTAAGAGAAACTGCGTTTTGGCATGTTATTTGTACCATAATGCAGCAAAAGCAAATCTCTATCTTTTCTCTCTTTTAAAAATTAAATATAATCGGAATTACTGTGTCAACTTTTGAACCACCGAAGCTTTCTTTCCTTCCGAATTTTAAGCGTAACAGTGAACAGAAGTACCAGAATAAATAAGAAAAAAAAGGATAAAGGGAGTAGAAAGAACGGCCCTTACAATGAAGCAATGCTACTGAGCCTTTACGATACCCACGTTAAATAAAGGTCTCAATTTTTTTACCTCCAAGATAAAGAAACGATGCCCAAAAAAATAAAAACATGAAACATGTGAGCATCTTGTTTTAGCTGGAAACACAATATATTGGTATTTGGAGGGGTTCTTGTTCATTTCCATGTAAAGGGAGAAATGCTTTGGACTGAACTCCTCCTTTGAACACCAAAATCCCTTTGTCCCTGTCTTCAGTAGATTGCTCAACTGTGGAAAAACGAAAAACCTACAACGTATGATCACAGCAACGAGTCAAAAGGCGGTTTGTGTGGATTTAACATATAGAAATTACCCTGAAACAGGTGTGTCTAACTCACGGCCCTCGATCCCATCGCATTCGGCCCGCAGTGATATTTGTTATTATTTTATTTATGAAATAAATAATTCTGTTTGGAAAAAGATAAACTTGAAACAGCAATACTTTTTCCGTTCCCAGCATATGTGTTTGCAAAAGTTTACCCTACTCATCCTCTTACTCCAAACTTGGAGAAATCGCATCGGTTTTAGGAAATGTCCAGCACATATTTTTCTGATCCTACCCAATGCGCTTCGCTTTGACATTTCCGTGCATTGTTGATCTCGCAGTAATATTACTTGTGAATACGTTCCACAAAGGCGAGCGTATGCCAGATGTTTATTGGTACATTTTGTAGAAATTAAGGAGTATAATACAATATTACGACATCCAACATGCTACCTTGGGTCAATGGGTCAATTTCGTGAAGACAAGGTATCCGAACTTAAACATTTGGGACAACAATTTTCAAGAATGTCACTTCAAACTGAATCTCTGGTAAAAGCTCAGTAGTAGAAATTGTTGCAAAAAGAAAATCTAAACCATTTTGAGTTGGCAAGTTTGTTAAAGAATATATTGAGAATATTGCTGATATATGCCGTGATAAAAAAAGTGCAGTTTGCAGAATTAAGCTTGTCTTTACACCTCGAGGAATAAATGTTACCTCATAATCAAAATGTCAACCTAATAGCCCATAACTTCCGACAAAATCCCTAGAAGAAAAACCTTACCTGCAGTAAAACCCTTTACGGGTGGGCATGCAGCATAAAGCTCTAGGCTATACAGCCTGCCAGCTATACGTACGGACGATTAAGCATGTCGCGACAGATTGTTTCTCCCTGTATTGAATTAGCGTCCAGTACAGAGAGAATTTGAAATACGAAGTCAGAAATTTCCAGTTCTATACTCTGGCACTAGACGAGAATTGTGATGCTAACGATACTGTGAAATTAGCAATTTTCTTTATCTTTGATAAACATTTAAATATTACAGAAAAATTAGCTACCATTGTCCCTCTTAAATGCACATTTAGCCAGTGGGTTACTTCTCCGAGGTAAAGACCAATTGATCACTACTATGCCTCTGAATAAAAACTGTGATTTTATTTCACAAACAAAACACGTTATGCATTTCCCAGCTTACGAAAATGTAGTAATCAAAACTTTCAAAATTTCGCAGAAATTAAATCAGAATTAAAAAACGAATTCTGCGTTAGTTTTTAAGACTTCAAGGAGAATGTTATGCTTCAGTCGGTTTTCTTCCCCTCCTCCATTAATATAGACGAGGTTTCCCAGGCCTTGCACGTGGAGTGCGTTGATTTTCAATGTACGTTAGACCTAACAAATAATTGAACAATATCCTCATACTACAATTCTATCGCCACTACTTTTCCAGTGCAAAATATCTAAGCACTAATAGACATGCATTTCTTTTCGCATCACTTTTCGGTGGCACATCTATATGCGACCAAGTGTTCTCAAGGATGAAATATGTGAAGTGCGCAACGAGAACCCAACACCGACCGTCATCAGGAGAGTTGGCGAGTTGCTACATCAATCAAAAAGTGAGAAGCAGTGCTTTGTGTCGCTTTGATATATCACATGGATAGGTTGAAGATTGATCTACATCCTAAAAGTAAGGAAATCTTGCAGGAAGACGTTCAAAAAACAAAAGATGTTCACTATCTATTCTCTTAATGTGTATAAAACAGTACTATTTTTAACTAATAGGCTTGCATTGATACGAAACAATCAAATTCGTAGCTATAGTACAAGAAACAATGCTTACTATGTGAAAAGGGTACTAGTGTCACAGGGATTAAATGATAAACTATCTAATGAGATTTAAACTGACTGATTTCTCAAAATCAAAATTTAAAAGTAAATTAAAAGAATATCTATTGAGTAAATGCACATAAACTTAAATGAATTGAACATGTACTACTTGTACACTTACTGTAAAATCGTACTAGTTTGTACCTCTTAAGAAATGACGTGTCCAAAATCGGATGTACAAATTGATAAACTGTATCAGTAACATTATTTATTTATATTGTTCAATTTAGTGCTTAGAATTAGATACCGAGCGGAATGACAGTTGGATTTATCTGTGATCCTATTCGGGAGGCCCGGGTTCGATTCCCGTAGGTCTATCTGATCCATGAGGATTTTTCGGGGTTTTCCCGGGTCGCTAGGCGAATGGTGGGTGGGCTAATTACATCCCCCGAATTTCCTGTCCCTCCATTTCATCCTCATTATCATCTCTCATCTGGTGGTGTCTTTCAGGGTAGAAGTATCAGGAGGAGCCTTGGCGCTGCATAGCAGGATGATATGCTCTTGGTAAACACTTCCACCTCGGGTGGGACGGTCTCCCGGCCGGCCTGATGGGCCGTTCAGGACCACGGCAGGTGAGATGCCGGGTGTACTGGCCTGCCGGTCAGTTTCCAACTGTTCAATAGTAAGGAACCTGCCTTCTGCATGGGCCGCGCCGTGGCTCAGTGGTTAGACCGCTTGGCTCTCACCAAGGCGGCCCGGGTTCGTTCCCAGGCAACCAAAAAATGAGATTTGTGGTGGACAAAACGGCACTGGGGCGGGTTTTCTCCGGGACCTCCGGTTTTCCCCGCCATCTCATCCCACTGTTGCTCCATTTTAATCTCATGTATCATCAGTGTCACCGCCTGCGGTGCCGTATGTAGTAAAAGCGGGCATTAAACACTACACATTTCACATTTGCCCTCTGCATTGTCGTGATGCCCCACTTGGAGCTTAGGTACAGATGTATTATTTTATCTTGACAGGAATCATGCGCGGTAGAGATGAGTAGCAACTGTGGTGGGGATAGTGCACCTATCGCCACAATGCGTCACACGAGTAAGATTACGAGAGGCGAGTGCCGTGCACAAACTGTCTAAAATCAAATCTCACTCTCGAAGCCAGTATTGCAGCTCTTATAAACTAAGTTGTAATTCTTACTATGGTAGTAATCTGCGCACTTCTGATGGATCTTAAATAGTACATAGGCATTTTATAACAAATCCCTGTTCTCCTCCAGCAGGCATGATAACCAACTGTCAGCTTTTCAACATTGCTGCAGAGTCCCTGTAACGAATTTCACTCCAGGCATATGGTCTAGTATGTGCTGAATTGATATAAGTTTCATCCATATAAACTATATAAACTTCACTTCGATATCTCCGAATATTTTGTAAATACTTGAGCCTTTTTGCCTGTACAGTACGATGTCAGTACGATGTTCGATTAAAATTTCTCTGTCACACTTAGTTTTTTTTTCTTTTTTTTTTTTTCCCCATATAAATCCTAGCTTTAAAAGAACTCTTCTTAATGTTCAGACACTGCCTTGGAAGTCAGTAGAATTTTAAAGCTTCATAAGCACTTTTTCAGAGTTGGTCTTTGTTTTTCTGTGTTTTAAAAATTATTCATAGTTCGCCTAACTACTTCTGAATTAAAACATCCAAATTCAATTTTGTGCATGTTCTTAATCTTTGTTTTCTGGGCATAGAGAAGGACATTGTTGCATTAGCACCAATGGCTTTTCTTTCCTCAATAACTCTCCTAAACTGCTTTCAGACACAACTGTTGCCTCAGATGCCTTTTTCCCAGACTTTTATAGCTGTCCCAGACCATTGTTCGTTTATGATAAATTTATAGAAATTTGTTATTACTTCTTGTGTTTTTAAATGTAGCACTTTATTTCATAATTTGCTGCTAGGAGGTGCCATTTCTAAATACTCTCTTGGAACCAGGAGACACGTACATTTTGAAACAAGCTGTAGTACTACCAAGTAGCTCTGCACTTGTTTACTTGCTCGCAACTGATGTGCTCTCCCCTCCAGTTGTAACCGTTCTGAAGTGGACTCGTCCAGATACCACTGTGCATCGCTCTCCATCTGTCAAGATATGAAAATACATCTGTACAATAAACTACAGATTTCGATGCCAAATCACCTCTGTAGTAATTCTAATCTTAATCCTTAAAATTGGGTTATTTATATATATTGTAATTTACATTCTCCAATGTTAAGTCATATTGGACGATGAGTGGAATGGATGAAATGATGCTAAAATGAGCCCAGGGTCCATAGAGCTTAGAGTTACCTAAGGGTTAAGGGAAAGCCCCAGAAAAAACTTACATATATATAATTTAAAAATTACTTTTAATGAAATAGCATTTCAAGCCATTTTAGCTATAGTATACGATAGGAAAGAAAGTCTCCGGGGCCTGAGACACAATGGGATTGGAGAAGGTTCCTACACCCTCCCTCAGTAAATTATGACACCCCACATCAGTTCAGTTACAGACCATTTAAAAACGTTCTGACGGCTTCTACTTTTGTGAATGAATCTTCTCGGTTTTAGTGTACAGAGTGAATAGAGCACATGTTTTTTTAACAGTTCTGCTCCTTGTGTAGCCGGCATTCTCTGTCTCACACATTTGCTGTGCTTGTCTCACTGTGTAAGGGGGCGCATCCCTTTCAGGAACTTTTTTTTTTTTTTACTTGTTTCATTTATACCCCGCCTTTAACTCCAATGGTCATATCGGCAGCCGTTCTCCTTTGGAACATACTAATCATAATCCTTTATTCACCATTAAGCTTACATGAAGCAATAGGTTTCGTCAGTTATAAAAAGTATTTACAATGTATTTACAAGTAGAGAAGGTTTACAAATTAATCTAGGTGAAATCAGATTATTTGCATGGCTTAAGCTGGTAATTATCGTAAATTAACTTTACTACAGTAATAATAAAATTAAACAATTAGGTACCTACTACTATAATTTACAATAGTTTTACATAAATTCACTAGCATGTATGTTATATTCTAAGTATTCTAGTACAGTATAAAATGCTTTTTGTTTAAACCAGTTTTTTAATACATCTGGTCAATGAAGGTGTTAACTCGTATTCATTGAGTTTTAATCATTTGATCACGCACACATTCACACTCATTCATACTTCCAGACTCTGGGGAAGATGGGAAATTATCTTGGTCGGATAAAAATCCCCACCCCCACTGCTGTGAATCAAACCTGGGACCCCTGGCACGGCAGGCAGCTGCTCTAACGACTGAGCTATAGGACCAGCCTTTCAGGAACTTATTTTGTGTTAGTGGACAGTATTTTATATTTAAATCAATTGGTTTAAATTAGATTCTATTTAATTTGACTAAAAATTAAATCATGTGGGCTGCAAACCAATTCATCTAAATGACAGTGGCCCTTCTCCAAAAAATGTTGGAGATTCCTGCCTTAAGCTATTATTCACAATATGATGGGAAGAACTGTTATTAGGTATTATTAAATTTTAGATGAGTCGCATTTCTTACACATCTGCTTCACTTTCGTAGTTGAATCTCGATATGTTATTAGGTACTTCAAAATTAAGCTACTAGAATTTTTTTAAATACTTATATATTAATATAGAATAAAAAGAAGTATTTCAGAAAGTGGAGTGCCATTGTTACTAAAATTAGACAAGTGAGTCAACCTTGTATATACTTTTCTCCACTTACAATTTTTTTATGAAGACTAGTTTCTGGGGACTTCTCCCCTATCGTCAGTTCTGTGGTTGACTGATGATGCATCCGGTGTCTTCTTCTGGCTTGGTGTTGTGCTTCCATCTAATGTCCTGGTAAGTTTCATGACGTCATCTACTGCGGAAATTTCAAAATTCATCAAGAGGTCCCACAACATCTGCAACTTACTAAACCACCCTCTAAAAAATAGCACACCGAAAACTCAATTATCAGGCATTTACCAAATGAGTTGCCAGGATTATGACAAGATATACATTGGTAAGACCAAAAGGAATCTAGGAACAAGAATGAAAGAACACTTCAGAAATATTAAATTCAAACAAATGGACAAGTCGGCCGTAGCACATCACTTTTGGTCTGAGAATCACAACATAAAACAAGAAATAGAACTGATCAAACAGGCAAAGAAACCTCTGGAACTACAGATTTGGGAAAACATATTTATTATGAAAAAACAGGACCTCTTGATGAATTTTGAAATTCCCGCGGTAGATGACGTCATCAAACTTACCAGGACGTTAGATGGCAGCACAACACCAAGCCAGATGCAGACACCGGATGTATCATCAGTCAACCACAGAACTGACGATAGGGGAGAAGTCCCCAGAAACTAGTCTTCATAAAAAACTTGTAAGTGGAGAAAAGTATATACAAGGTTGACTCACTTGCCTAATTTTAGTAACTTATATATTTATAAACCACTAACTAAACCTGCCCCCTACTGGATATGTACCTATTACAGTAATTCAAAAAGCTTAACATTTTTTTTTTTTTTTAAGTGGCACATTCAATTATTAGGGAGGTGCCTATTTAACATTCAATGTTCTGATATTTTACGAGAAAAAAAAATACTTGTCGGTTAAATATGATTAGTTTTGGGTGTGAAAAGATAGAGGAACCCAAGAGATATTTTGACAACATAGTAATGCATTTTTAAATGGTTATTCTTATTTTTCTCTATGGCTGTTCTTACCTATCTTCAAGGTTAAATTACGTTAATTTTATACTTTATCTGTCACATACATAGCAACTAGAGAAAGTATTGTACTCCACTCAAACATGTGATACCAGGATTTCAGTGGAAATTCAATTCAATTCAATTTAATTTATTCATCCTTTAAATCTCCATACAAGATTGTGGACACATCTAAACAAAAATATTTACAAAATTTAAGTACAAAATTTAAATACGGAAATTAAAAAAAAACATGTATAAGAGTGAATGCCAAAATATAATAATATAACTTTACTTTCCAAATACTCTTGAATATAATAAAAACATGCTTCACTTAAAAATTTATGTAGTTTCAATTTAAAAATATTTTGGCTGTCAATCTGTTTTAAATAAAGAGGTAACTTATAGTACAGTTGGGTACCACTATAAGTGAAGGAATGTTTGTATAACGTGGTATTATGACTAATTGCTAGTAGGTTTGAACTGTTTTTTGTATCCTGGTGTGTCACTGCATATGTTTTAAAGCAGTTTAAACTAGCTTTCACATGTAAAAGAACTTCGTATATGTATAAACATGGCAGGTTTATAATTTTCAGTTCCTTAAAATACACTCTCCAGCTCACATGTGCACATTGGTTCACTATTATTCTTATGGCTCTTTTTTGCATTCGAAAAACCTTTTCTGGCATATTTGAATTACCCCAAAAGATGATACTATAATTCATAAAGGAATGAAAATATGCAAAATATGCCATTTGGACTGTCTTTACATCTGCTATCATTTTTAATGTTTTTAAAGCATAGCATTGCTTAC
This sequence comes from Mantis religiosa, assembly GCA_030765055.1. Lineage (NCBI taxonomy): Eukaryota > Metazoa > Arthropoda > Insecta > Mantodea > Mantidae > Mantis > Mantis religiosa. The sequence continues at coordinate 234,718,397 of CM060947.1, read as the reverse complement.
TTAACTTTTTAATAAAATCTTCTATATGTACAGTCCAATCCAAGTTTTGATTTAACCACAAACCTAAAATACATACCTACCTCGGTAGGGTAGATGGTAGCATGTCTGCTTCACATTCAAGAGGTCCTGAGTTCGAATATTAGTCAGGGTGAGTTACCATGATAAGGTTATTCTGCGGTTTTCCCTTATCCTGAAAGATGAATGTCGGATAACTCTAATATCTATGGACCCTGGGCTCATTTGAGCATAATTTCATCCATTTCATTCATCGTCCTATATGACTTGAGTTAAGATGTAAATTACAGAAAAAAAGCATTTTTAAAAAATGTTCATGTTTTAATCTTAATATTCCACATGTTCCATTACAGTTTATGTAATACTATATGTTTGATTTGCTTTTATATGTTATTTATCAATATTCTCTAAACAAAAAAGTCTTAAATAATTACATCAATAGATATTCACAGTTCTTGAATTATGGTCTCTTCAAATCATTGGCATTTAATATGTTTTTAAGTATTGCTCTATTAATTCTGTTTTTCTTTTTTATGAATATGCTTCAAATTTGTTAATTAATTTTCCAATCAGGTTTTTTTCCTTTCCTCTAGCAGTATATTATTATTATTAAAGATGAACTGCACACAAATGTCTATGTTTCTGCACAGTTTATCAAAATGCTTTATGAATTTTGTTCTATTCTTACTCACGTTGAATATGATATCTATCACATCTCAGGTCACATAGGCTACACATGCAGTTCTTGCCTGGTTTGTATATGCCCTCATATATGTTGTGGTCTGTTGTTTGTTCTGCTCTCACCAGTAATAAGCTCCGTGGAATAAAACATATGCCGCTCCCGTGGAGAACCTCCTGTCATGCATCATGTCAGGAAGAGGTTCATTTGGTTCAGTTGCTTGTTGGCCACTGCGTTTTTACTCATTCATTTTTATTAAGTCGGGGCCCTGCTCCAGTTTGTCCACTTTGTGGAGCAGGCCTCTCAGTCCGACATGTCCTCGTCGAGTGTTTTAACCTGGCACGTCTTCGTAGGTCTCTCCAGCTGCCAAGGCCAAAGTTTTAAAATTCCCTTTACATGTTAATTTTAGAATTTAGTTACACCTTAGGCCTTCTAACAATTTTATGGTTTTAAAATAGTTTTTTAGGTTTGGTTTTAATAGATTTTAGTGACATACCATTGTCGGTTAATTTTAAGTTTGTTTTTACTTAACCGACTGTGTTTTAGCCTTCTTTTAGCCAGTCTTTAACAGGATTAGTTTTTTGAAAGTAATGAGTCGGTAATTCAAACACAAACATCACTTAAATTATCCTTACTTGGACATGTTTCGGAGAGCGTTTTGTCCCCACCCTCAGCAGTTAACCGACTGGTTGGAACCGTGGTTTCTTGAAGTGAGCTGGTTGTCTGTGGCGGCATCTGTTGTCTCTGAGATGAACTTCCAAAGACAGTTTTCAGGAGGCAATTTGAAATTTAAAGTAAACTGTTTGTTAAATTAATTGGGAGTCGATTAATAACACAAAACAACACTCACTTTTAAATTTTCCCGGAACCGGTTTCTGAGGCCTTCCCTCTATCTTCAGCCGGACATCGACTTGTTCTCATTGGTGTAGCTGGCAATATTTTGTCATCGGTCTCCTCTGGTGGCGGTTCGAGGAACTTGCTGAACAAATCTTTCTGGGGGATGTCGAAATTGGCTAATAAACAAATTCAACTCATTTCCAAAATTCGATAGCCTAAGCATCAAAAACACCTATGAACTTATAGAACACATTAAGGATACTGAACTAAATGAAGAAGACACACTAGTCTCATTTGACGTTAAATCACTGTTTCCCAGCATACCAGTTAAACAACTCCCAACATTGATAGAAAAATGGCTCAAATCACTTGGAATGTCATCACTTGAAATTTCAGATTACATCGAACTTACCAAATTATGCATAGAACAGAATTTCTTCCAGTTTCAAACAAAATATTTCCATCAAATTTCTGGTTTAGCAATGGGCAACCCCTTATCACCCTTCCTGGCCGATCTGTACATGAGTGCACTAGAAATAAGGATCACTAAAGGTTTCCCATGGATGTTCAAACTCTGGCAAAGATATGTAGATGACATATTTGCCATAGTGCCAAAAAAACACATCAGTGATGCACTAAAACTTTTAAATATTCAAGAAAAAAGCATCAAGTTCACTGTAGAAGTTGAAAAAGACGAGTATTTACCATTTTTAGATCTAAAAATAATCAGAAATAAAAATAGAATAAACTTTGGCATTTACAGAAAACCAACACAGACAGACAACTACATAAAAGCTAATGGCTACAATCCAAGATCCCACAAACAGGCAATCTTTAAAAGTTTAGCACACAGACTGGTCAACATCCCTCTCACAGCAGAAGAATACAAAATAGAATACAACAAAATTATTGAAATAGCACAGAAAAATGACTTTCCCAAATCACTAGTAGACAAAAAGGTGAACTTAGCAAAAAAGAAGAAACTACTAAAGGAAACCACAACCCTCTCAGCTACAGAAACTAAAATGATCTTCAAAAAATTCACTTACCATCCATGGGCCTTTGATAAATTCAAAAAAGTCTTCAAAAAACAAAACATTCAACTAGCTCCAGTGAACCATTACTCCTTAAAAAACCTAATTTGCTCAAACATCAAAGATGCCATTCCATCTTACAAAAAATCTGGTATATATCAAATTGAATGCTGTGACTGTAGTCAAATTTATATTGGAAAAACCAAAAGAAATTTAGAAACAAGAGCAAAGGAACACTTTAGGAACACAAAATACAAACAATTAGAAAAATCAGCAGTTGCCACACATTTTTGGGAAAAAAACCACAACATAAATCCAGAACCAAAATTACTAAAACATACAACAGGAAAAGAAGAACTGTCCACATGGGAACAAATCTTTATTTCAAAAAATAGGAACAAAGTATTCAATTTCGACATCCCCCAGAAAGATTTGTTCAGCAAGTTCCTCGAACCGCCACCAGAGGAGACCGGTGACAAAATATTGCCAGCTACACCAATGAGAACAAGTCGATGTCCGGCTGAAGATAGAGGGAAGGCCTCAGAAACCGGTTCCGGGAAAATTTAAAAGTGAGTGTTGTTTTGTGTTATTAATCAACTCCCAATTAATTTAATTTATACAACACTGTTTTCAACATTTCCATGAAAGGATTTATAAACTGTTTGCTTTTTATAATTAGCAACTTTTTGCAAACATCGAGTTTGGCTGCATTACTGGCTAATTTTAATAGTTTTATATTTGGTACAATTTCATGATTGGTAGACCAGAAATGGTGAGCTATTATAGCTCACCATTAATAAAATGCATCTATATATGCATCTATAGCTGTGAAGCTGTTTATGTGTGAATATCAAAATTGTGTTCAGAATTGGTGTGTAACTTCGTGCTGGAGGTGGACCCATGTGTAGGTCAGATATACAAGGGCTGTTCAATAAAGAATGATCACAATTTATTTTTTTGACAATGTATCTGTACTCATCCTCATAATTTTGATGGTCCTTCTCAAAATAGTCTCCCCTGAATGCGATGCACATGTCCCAGCGTTTCTGCCAGTCTTCAAAGACATGCTGGAAACCTTTTTTTGAGAGATCCTTCAAAATTGCCTCCACAGCCTTCACCACTGCTTCTGATGATGGATGCCTCCTGCAAAGGCGTATCTTCAAGTTAGGAAATAGAAAAAAGTCACATGGGGCTAAATCCGGACTATAGGGAGGGTGAGGGATGCACTTCACGTTGATTTTTGCAAGATATTCAGCAACAACATTGGCAATATACAGTCGCGCATTATCGTGGTACAACATCCAGCCTGCTTCACGGAAATGTGGTCTTTTGCGCCTGATATGGACTTGCAATGTTTTCAGGACATTCCTGTAGTATTGTCCAGTTACTGATGTGTGTGCAGGTACAACATGCTGATAAACCATTCCATGAATATCAAAGAATGAGATGACCACAACTTTCCCAGCAGAAGCAACTACTTCTGCTTTTTTAGGGGTTGGTGATGAAGGAGATTTCCACACTGAGCTTTGCTGTTTGCTCTCAGAATCAAAATGATGTAGCCAAGTTCCATCAGCAGTGATTACGTTTGAAAGAAACTCCAGATCTTCCTCTAACATCAACTTTAACTGCATGTTACCTCCATTGCAGCGGTAGGCGATACTGAACATGTCAGAACTTACCTGGTTCTCACAGGCGGGAACCAGGAATACCAACAATGAAACTACTACGGTGTGTTTGTTTCACATTAAGCTAACAGAATATAATAACATTGAATTTTAGTGGGAAAAATTATGACCATAAAAAAATTATGATCATTCTTTATTGAACAGCCCTCGTATTATAGCCGCACAAAGGATGCATGCTACAGAGACTTAAAGGAACATTGTAGAGATTTTCAAAGTGTTGAATTTGTGTAAAATAAAGACTGGTTGTACATTAGCAGTGAGGCAATGATTTGGTGAAAATAAAGAAGTTTTGAAGGGAACATTTTTCATCTTTTGTCACAATATATTTTATAAACCAAAACTATTTTGATCACAGTGCTACTTTTAGAATGTGTAATGGCTGATTGTGGAAGTACTGATGCTTTCTCATTACACAAGTTTTAAAAAAAATCTCTTGTATTACATTCACATGACTTTCTCTACCCACTACTGTATATTTTTTATATGTTCTATAAACTATACTTACAAAACATATTTGTCTACTTCATATTGAGATAAACATTTGCAGAAATAATTCCATTACACATTTCACTGTGGGCAAAATTCAATTCGAATGAAGAGGACTTCAAAAGTTATTTCCAAGAAATTCAATTTTTTTTTTTTATGTAAATATCTTTAAAATAAGGTGTTTTGATCATCAATATCAGAGCCATTTTTGAGAAAACAAAACTAATAAAATTTTTTCATTCAAAGAGTAGTCTGGGATATAGAGATTTTATTCAAAATCTTTATGCTGCTCTTGGGCAGTTAATCACCTTTACATTTTTTAGTTATGCTGTTCCAGACACAGATGCAGCTTTGTCCTTTTTTCTAAAAATGCTTCTTTTGGATTCAAGGTGCCTCAAAATGTGTACTTCTGATGAATTCTCAGTATCAAATTTTTAGGTGGAAAATAATACTTTCTCTTCAATTCCTTTCTTGGAAGTGTCAAAGACAGTGTTGCTATGATAAATCAAATTTAAAGGGAGTTGATTAATGACACTAATATGTAGATGACATCTTTGCAATAGTACCAAAAAAACACATCAGTGATGCACTAAAACTTTTAAATATCCAATAAAAAAGCGTCAAGTTCTCTGTAGAAATAGAAAAAGACGAGTAATTACCATTTTTGGATCTAAAAATAATGAGGAATAAAAACAGACTAAACTTTGGCATTTACAGAAAACCATCACAGACAGACAACTACATAAAAGCTAATGGCTACAACCCAAGATCCCACAAACAGGCAATCTTCAATAATTAGCACACAGACTGGTCAACATCCCTCTCACAGCAGAAGAATACAAAACAGAATACAACAAAATAATTGAAATAGCACAAAAAAATAACTTTCCCGAATCATTAGTAGACAAAAAAGTGAACTTAGCAAAAAAGAAGAAGGTACTAAAGGAAACCACAACCCTCTCAGCTATACAAACTAATATGATTTTCAACAAATTCACTATGATAAATTCAAAAAAGTCTTCAAAAAACAAAACATTCAACTAGCACCAGTCAACCATTTCTCCTTAAAAAACCTAATTTGCTCAAACATCAAAGATGCCATTCCATCTAACAAAAAATTGTAGTCAAATTTATATTGGAAAAACCAAAAGAAATTCAGATTCAAGAGCAAAGGAACACTTTAGAAACATAAAATATAAACAATTAGAAAAATCAGCAGTTGCCACACATTTTTGGGAAAAAAACCACAACATAAATCCAGAACCAAAACTACTAAAACATACATCAGGAAAACAAGAACTATCCACATGGGAACAAATCTTCATTTCAAAAAATAGGAACAAGGTATTCAATTTCGACATCTCCCAGAGAGATTTGTTCAGCAAGTTCCTTGAACCGCCACCAGAGGAGACCGAAGACAAAATATCGTCAACTACACCAATGAGAACCAGTCGATGGCCGGCTGAGGATAGAGGCAAAGTCTCTGAAACATGTTCCGGAAAAATTTAAAAGTAAGTGTTGTTTAGTATCATTAATCGACTCCCTTTAAATTTGAATACTTTCTCTACTTACTATAGATAAGTAGAAAACGTAACCAATGGTGTAATAGCTCAAAGTGGGTCTTAGTCTGCCAACATGACTGCCATGCTCATGCCTACATATGCAAGGCAGATGTGGGCGATCATCTAATTGATACAGGGAGGAGATGTGGTCAGCATCTCAGCACTCCCAGCCGGAAAGTTGCCTAGACCATGGTTTGCTACCTAGCATAGCTACTCAATTTCCTCACGATGCTGAGTGAGCACTGATCTTATAAACAGGACCTAAAATTTATTTATTTATTTTCATTAATTTTTAGATGAGTTGTATTTATTACATATCTGCTTCACTTTCGTATATTTCGTATATTTATTTTCAGTTCAGTATAGTGTTAAATACCCAAAAGAACCACGTCATATGAATTTATACAGTTTAAGAACACAGCTATACAAGTTGTGTGATATAAATAGAATACTAACTTGCTTTAATAAATCCATACACACTAATAATAATGATAATGATGATGATAATGATAATGATGATAATAGTAATAATAATAACAATAATCTTTATAAAAATAAAGTTCTAACTAGTATTAATAAACTCATCCACACTATAATAGGCTTTGTCAATTAGGAAACATTTCAGCATTGATTTAAAATTATTATCTTTACAATTCTTGATAGTGACTGGTGGTATGTTATAAAACTTTATGCCCATAAAACTAGGTGTCTTTTCATAAAAGTACAGTCTATGGGTAGGAATCGCTAAGTCGTCTTTATGTCTAGTGTTGTGATTGTGTCTATCAGAGTTGGTTTCAAGGTGTAGGTTAAATTTCTGAAGGTGCATTATTGTGTGGTATATGTATAAGCTAGGAAGGGTTAGAAGTTTCAATTTTATAAATACTGAACGACAAGATTTGTTATTAAATTTTAGATGAGTCGCTTCACTGTGGTGTTCCAATACAGTTGAATCTCGAAAGATTTGTTATGTTTTAGATTCCCAAGGTGTTTGACAGCTTTTTTCTGCAATACAAAGATTTTGTTAAAATTTACCTTAGCTGTGTTACCCCATACTTCGATCCCATATTTGGATGTTCTGATAAATTAATTTTAAAGACTTACTCATCACTTGGAACAGGAGAAGACACCTATCTGCATCCCCCGAGGGGTGAGATCGATCCCAGATGCAGAGAATCAAAACACAGTGCTCTAACCCACCATATCACAGTGCAGGACATAGATAAGTAGTAGAGAAAATAAATATATGAGGAGTTCCTTATGAACTTAAACATCTGATTAAAAAAAGTGAATCGAGAAGATATTGACACATTGCTTCACTCACACTGTTTATTCACAGGACATGTTTCAAGAGCATTTGCTCTTATCATCAGCTGTTACTCGACTCGAGTAGATATTGGCACATTGCTTCACGCACACTGTTTATTCACAGGACATGTTTCAAGAGCTTTTGCTCTTATCATCAGCTATTACTCGACTCGAAACATGTCCTGTGAATAAACAGTGTGAGTGAAGCAATGTGTCAATATCTTCTTGATTCACTTTTGTGCTAATTTGTGCTTCGCTGTCCCTACGCTTCTTTCAAGTCTATACTTTGATCTAATTCAAGTTCATCCAAAAACCTCCAGGGGAATAAAAGGCAACAGATAGGAACTTCACACAAACCCCATCAACAACCAAAAATTGATACACAGATAATGATAGGGGTAATGGCTTTCAAAACACATAGTTGAATAATCAATGAATAAAAGTTTAACTCAAATAATTTATGAATTTATTCGTGCTTCATTTTGTTGATTCTTTTCAATTAATTTGTTTCAAATATTTTATGAGTTTTGCAAAATATATTTTCTTGATTTAAAGAAACAGACTAGTAATAGAACTTATTTACATCTTTCAGTTTGTCAGTATGCATCTTATTATCTTTACTTACCTGTTTTTGGATAAATAGAGTCAAACTGAAAAATGCAATGCCATGGCTGAGATTTGAACCACGGATCTCCTGGTTTAATCCAGTCACTCTTACCCATTGAGCTACCATGGCCAACGTGCCGTCGTGACATTAAATTCTCCAACTGACTCATTATATTTTCCCGGTAGACCACTAGGGGCTCACATATTCGAGATACACCTTTTGTGGCGACTTACTCTGTTTGAAGAAATTATTTCAGATGGTCCTTAAGATGTGATGTTTCATAACAGGATCTTAGGGTTCATCACAGTGCTGTGGTTGTCAGTACTCACTAAGCTGGAATAAGGTTTAGGTGGTACTCACCAAACTGGAAAAAGTTTAGGTGATACTCACCAAAAGTCACTTAAGAATTGCGGTTCACACTGCCTGACTCTTCATTGTTATACCAAGAAGCTTTTATAAGCTGTTGCTCTTCCAGTTTAGTGTTAAGAACAATCAATAAACATTTTTTTCTTTAATTCTAACCATCACTTCACGAATTTCGACAGTACGCTTACATGTTCAAATTTTAGGTGGTACAGTGTACCAGACCATACTGGCCCAACTACAGCAATGGTTCATTAGATTTAAATCTGGCATTTGGGGCAGTGTGTGTTAGTGTGTGGTGTGTTGTATAAATCCAAAGCCTCACAATTTTAGCAGTATGTTTTGGATTATTGTCCTGCTGGAAGTAATTATCATTTCCTAATCCCAACCTCTCTGCACTTTTCTTCACATTGTTCTCAAGAATTCTCTTGTATTCAAACTTATTAATGAACCCATCTACGAATATTTCCCAATGTCTGATGAGGCCATACAGCCTCATACCATCATGCTGCTAACCTCAATGTTTTATTGTAGCTACCATGCTCTTAGGTTCCCATGTCCATGTCCATCACCCTTATATAAGCAGAATTTTCTCTCATCTGACCAGAGAATTTGGTCATCTGATTCACACAATTTACATATGAATTTCTCTTTGAAACATGGACATTATGACTGGCACTATGTAAAACCTATTCAACTATTAAAATTAGGCCCAATTTTAATAACAATGGCACTCCACTTTCTGAAATACAAGGGGCATCCAGAAAGTAAGTTCTGTTTCAATTTATCTCTGCTGCAGCACTGCAATCGCAGTTCCACACATGCATGGTAGATGCTCTGTATTAAGGAGAAGAAACTTGCACCATTGTGAGATGACTGTCAGCCACGTACGTTTTGTGTGCCTGTTTACAATGTCGGTGTTGATTGAAAATCCTGCCGTTTGTGAAATCAGATCTGTGATTCGTTTTCTGAATGCTAGAAAAATGAAACCAATTGAAATTTATTGGCAAATTTGTGATGTTTACGGACAAAATGCGATGGGTGATACAATGGTGAGAAGATGGGTCCGACAGTTCAATGAAGGACGTAGTGAAGTGCACAATGAAGAACAAAGTGGATGTCCATCTTTGGTTACAGAAGAACTGGTTCACGCGATTGATGACAAGATCCAGGAATACCGCAAGTTTACAATTAGTGCTCTTGCTATGGAATTTCCCCAAATCTCACAATCACTAGTTCATGAAATTGTTACCGAAAAACTGAAATTTCGTAAATTTTGTTCATGTTGGGTGCCAAAGATTCTTACTGAGCAACTCAAAACAAAACGGATGGGTAGTGCACTTCAGTTTTTGACCCGTTATGATGAAGGCGGCAAAGAATTTCTGACACAGATATTCACAGGAGATGAAACTTGGGTTTCTTATGACACCCCTGAAATTAAGCGTCAATCAATGGAATGGAGGCACACCTCATCCCCAGCAAAGGTTAAGCCGAAATAAATCTTGACACCTCGAAAAATTATCTGCAGAGTGTTCTGGGACAGGAAAGGCATCTTACTGATTGATTTCTTACCGCGTGGTCAAACAATGAAAGCAAATGTTTATTGCACGACACTTACGAAATTGCGCCACGCAATACAGAATAAGCGCTGAGGAATGCTGTTAAAAGATGTTGTGTTTTTTCACGACAACGCACACCACCATGTTTTTTGACGAAAAACATCCTACAGGGATTTGGCTGGGACGTGTTTGACCACCCCCCGTACAGCCCTGACCTCGCTCCTAGCAACTTTCATCTGTTTTTTCATCTCAAATCTTTTCTTGGCGGTCAACACTTCAACAATGATGAAGAGCTGAAAGAAAATGTTTCCAACTGGTTGAAGACACAGGCGGCAAACTTGTATGAAGAAGGTATACAAAAACTTGTGCCTCGCTATGACAAATGCCTGCAAAATTTTGGCAGTTATGTGGAAAAGTAGTTTAAGAGTTGTAGAATTTTGTGCAATAAATAATTTTTCTGTAGCTATATACAATTTCATTTTATTACCAAACAGAACTTACTTGCTGGACATACCTCGTACTTATTTTTATTGTATATACCTATTCAACTTTTCTTGTGTGAGCCACAGTGCAAGAATATTGATCAATGCTTCTTCTAATCTCAGATGCCATCACCCTTATATTCTGCTTCACCATTTTTATTATTTGATTTTTGTATCTAATTGTAAGTTTAGAAGGAGTACATCTAGCTTGTTCAGAACACAATTATTTTGTAATTTGAAAAGATAAATTGGAGAACAATTATACTTTTTGAAGCGCTGTATGATGTAATACTCCATGGAGTTGCTTCTGTTGACTATGCTTGCAATTTCAGAGGAATTTGTGTTTGTTGCACAGATTAATTACACCAGTGTCTCCTTATCTTGATGCTACATTTCACTTTCAAATCCTTAGGAGAACACAAATGCGAGCTGCTGTTGCAAGGCACAGAATGAATACAAGAACTGTGTGATAGGGCAAAAAGCATGTGTCCAGTCATATCTCTCTCTACATGTTTTGGTAAAGTTCAGAAATTTATGTCATCCTAAAAGTGGAACTGGAGATTCCGTACTATATAGACTGTATGATGAATACATCAATTATGGCATTTTAAATATATGCAAGAGTAGAGCCAGACTTAAAAATTCAATGTCATATCCGGGATTTGAACCACGGATCTTCTGGTCTCCATCCAGCCGCTCTAAACCATTGAGCTACTATGGCCAACATGACATTAAATTCTCCAGCTGACTCGTGTTTTTCCCGGTAAACCACAATGAGTTCTCATAAACACATGAGTCAACTACCTTAATGGCGACTTACTATGCTGTAAGTACTTTAACGCCCAGGCTTTATAGTTCGGACCACTATTAGGTACAATTAATGGAAATTAATTGTTCTTTCACACTAGCCGTGTGTAGGATGCCATATGCAAGAGTACAGCCAGACTGAAAAATTCAATGCTATGGCCCGGATTTGAACCATGGTTCTTCTGGTCTCCGTCTGAAAAATTCAATGCCATAGCCCGGATTTGAACCACGGTTCTTCTGGTCTCCATCTAGCCGCTCTAAACCATTGAGCTACTATGGCCAACGTGCCAACATGGCATTAAATTCTCCAACTGACTCGTGTTTTTCTTGAATTTTTCAGTCTGACTCTACTCTTGCATAGTGCATCCTACACACAGCTAGTGTGAAATAACAATTAATTTTCATTAATTGTACCTATTAGTGATCCAAACTATAAAGTCCGGGCCTTAAAGTACTTACAGCATAGTAAATCGCCATTAAGGTAGTTGTCTCATGTGTTTATGAGAACTCCTAGTGGTTTACCGGGAAAAACACGAGTCACTTGGAGAATTTAATGTCATGTTGGCACGTTGGCCATAGTAGCTCAATGGTTCAAAGCGGCTGGATGGAGACCAGAGGATCCGTGGTTCAAATCCCGACTATGGCATTGAATTTTTCAGTCTGGCTCCACTCTTGCATAGTGCGTCCTACACACGACTGGTGTGAAAGACCAATTAATTTCCATTTTAAATATAGTTTCTAAAACACCCAGAGGTAACTTCCATATGTTTAAAAAATAAACACTACTAAAATAAAAATTACATTATAATAGGAGCTGTAGCTTTCCTGGCAACATGAGTATTCCAAGTTCCCTCGGGGTTCAAGCCACGCGTAGATGTGGTGATGTACCAATGTTTCGGGAGCATACATTGTTCCCGTCTTCATTCAGCATACCCTGAAGATGGGAACAATGTATGCTCCCGAAACGTCGGTACATCACCACATCTACACCTGGCTTAAAGCCCAAAAATTATATTGTTTATAATATGTTGTAAGCTATGATATTATTCAAATATTTCTGTTGATCTCTGTACTTATTTAAAACTTCAATTACATCATTTTAAGAAAATTAAACACTTAAGAAAACATTACCATATGATATGAATTCTGGTATTTATTAAATTAAATGTGATGACTGCAACAGATTAAGTATAGGAATAATCAAAAGGAACTTAAATATCAGATTGAGTATTAAAGAAACATACAATTTAAACAAAATGACAAATCATCATATAGATTTTAGTTAATTGATGGAAATTAATCATTTCATCACAGTAGCTGTGTATAGGCTAAGGTCTTTGATAGATAAGGTCAACATGAAAAACTCAATGGCATGGCTCCTGGTCTCCATCCAGTCGCCCTATCCCATTGAGCTACCATGGCCAACGGGCAGTCCTGACATTAAATTCTCCAGTTGACTAATATATTACCCCAGTAGATCACAAGGGCCTCTCACATTCGAAATATACCGTTTTGTGGCGAACTTACTATCGTAGGTAATTGAAGTAAGTTTCAAGTACTTACGATAGTAAGTCACCACAAAATGGTATATCTCAAATGCGAGAGCCGCTTGTGGTCTATCTGGGTAATATATGAGTCAACTGGAGAATTAATGTCGGGACGGCATGTTTGCCATGGTAGCTCAATGGGTTAGAGTGACTGGACAGAGACCAGGAGATCCGTGGTTCAAATCCCGGCCATGGCATTGAATTTTTTATGTTGACTCTATCCATCATATAGGTTTTTGGATACATAATCACAATATTGGACAAGAATTAAATTATTAAAACTTTGGATGACACACTAGAACTCATATGGTAGATCGTAATTTTAAAAATTCGAAGACTATGATGTTGGTACTTTGCCAACTAGCCACATTATTAAATTTACCAGCAGATGGCAGCAGTTAGAAACTCAGATTAAGGAAAGATAAGTAAATAAGTTTTATTCATAGTAGGAGTGTACAGTATTCATGGCTTTGTCAAACTTGTACCCACAACAGTAATTATGAGTAATACAGTTATGAATAATACAATAGAAATTAAAAATAATACAGTAGTATTTAAGAATAATACAGCAGTAATTAATGCACAAGTATATAAAAGAAAACTTGAGTTAAATAGTTTTTAATGTCTTACATTTTTAACAACTAAATTCTAAAACATATTATAACTTTCACAAAAGAATTATTACCTACTTTTTTAAATCCTTATTATTTAGGTCTTTTAGCCTAGCTGGGGGTTTATTAAATAGAATAATTCCTTTGTGATAGATAAAACCTAAACTCTGAGTTAGGCGGTGATGATTTAAGTGTATATTTTTACTGTTCCTAGTATTGCATGTATCTGAATTAACTGTAAATTGTGACCTATTCTGATGTGTAACTACTTCATAAATATAAATGCTCTGAACAGGTAAGATATGAAAATGTGATATAATGGTTTTCGTTCTGTTCTTTACTGTTCTTAGGGGAACTTTTTAATTTTTTTTTTCATTTAATATACACATGAGGATTTAGATTTAGAGCCGCAGAGAATGATTCCATACATAATTATGGGATGTACACAGGGGCGGCTTGTCCTTACGTGCTGCACTGCTGCAGCACGCTCTTTTCTGTTTTATAAATCACATTGTATAAATTTTAAAACACCATGTAAGTTTAGGAAATCGAGTACGACCAATAATGAACTCTTGATGCATGGAAAACATCTCCGTAACTAATGGAGCGTATCCGTGACATCAACATGCTGAGACCCAGCAAGCTTGATAATCAGTTATTGCACATGCGTACAACCTTCCCCTCTTGCCTCCCCAATGTTCTGAGTTCCCTAGCTTTTCACACAAATGTGTGCTGCATCTGGGTGTTGCGCGGTGATCATTCACTGCATGGTGAAGCAGGGCCCCCAACATTCATAGTTATAGCTGTAAAACTTGAATATGCATTGAAAATCATTTAAAAATCTATCATTCCTTTATATTTTAGTTCTAGAAACTTTGTGTGTGTGTGTGTGTGTGTGTGTGTGTGTGTGTGTGTGTGTGTGTGTGTGTGTGTGTGTGTGTGTGTGTGTGTGTGTGTGTGCGTGCGCGTGTGCGTGTGCATGTGCGTGTGCATGTGCGTGTGCGTGTGCGTGTGTGTGTGTGTGTGTGTGTGTGTGTGTGTGGTGTTTTAGGGCCCGTCGACAACTAGGTCATTTGGGCCCGGTTCTAGAAACTAATTCCATTCTTCTTACTCAAACAGATCCAAAACCTAATGGTTATAAAATTGAAGGGCAGATCGTTTGTGATGCAACTATCATGTTGGCACGAAACTCCATTTCCGCGACTATAACGAGAATCCCCCATAACAAGTGCATGTGGTTCGCATGCTCGCATTGTATCCAAGTATTCCTTTGTGTAACATTATTTAGTGGCTATATCAGTTTCTTTATTTTGTGTGTGAGTGTGAAACATGTTATAAATTCGCTTTATTCAGCATCTTTAACCAATAAATAATGAGAAGAAAGGGTTAGTATAAAAATGTTAGGGCAATCAATACCCAATTTGAAAATTGAGCAAAAAGTGAAAGGAACCAGAAATTCTGTTTATACCACGAAGAAACATTGGCACATGGACTTCATTTTTTGAAACTAGGTGAGTTGCATGGCCTTTTTCCCACAGTATGCTGTTATTTTTCGGCATGAACCGTCACTGGCTGTACATATCCAAAGTATATTGTTTTTAATACCTCAGTAGTTAATACATTTCATTAGAATTCTAAATGGTAGCACAGTCAGCTTAGCTTTTCTCTTAGTTACTTTATATGTTACTCCCAGTTTAGATTGCAGTCAATCCATATTCCCAAACATATTGCATTTCTGAGTTTCAGTTATGGAGGAACTGTTTATGAAAAAATTGGATGGAATCATATTGAGTTTTTTGACTAAAGTTGATGGAGACAGTTTTTTCTGTATTAGCTACTAATTTAATATTTAAGAACCACTGTTGAATTACCATCATTGTCTCATTTACCATGACTTGCAGATCAATAGAATGTTTATTACCAATTAACATATTGTCATCTGCAAATAACACTATGTTTGCATGCCTTAAATTCAAGGGAAGATCATTTATATAAAGTAAAAGCAACACTGGGCCCAGAATAGAGCCTTGAGGAACTCTTCTGTTTATCTTTTTCTGTGTGGATTTTGTATTTCCTATTTCAAACAGCTGTTCCCTTTCCTTAAAGTAAGATTCAAACCAGTTTTCCTCTTGCCCTCTTATTCCATAGTGATTTTATTTTCTTAGTAAAATATCATGGTCCACATATCAAATGCCTTGCTAAGATCTAAAAATAAACCATATATCTGATTATGTTTCATAATTGCTTCTGCAAGTGAGTACAGTGTATCATTTATACATTTCTGTTTTTGAAATCCAAATTGGGCATGATGTAGTATTTGGTTAGATTCTAGAAATGGTGTTATTCTATTAAACATTACTCTTAAGGAAGAGATGAGAGCTTTCATTTGTTCCAGGTTGAGGATAGAGACTAATGCCTCCAAAAATGCTCCAAGAGTTTACAACTTGACCTAAATGAAGTTTTAAATGACTACACCAACTCATTCATACTTTAAAATAAAAATAAAATGAAAGAGAAAATAACTTCACAGTTATTAGTACTTCTAATTTTAATATTTATGACAGCATCAGCTGTTTGTGTCATCAGACCAAGTGTGGTACACTTTCTGCATTTCCAAGCATTTGCTGCCATATCCTGAAACATCCAGAGTAGAACATTTCAGGGAGAGAATAGGCTGATATGAACAGTATATATGCAGAATTATACCGAGTTTTTAGTTAGAATTGAGACCATATTAGGGAACATTTCTTGTCCTGTGCTGTGCTGTTTATAACTGGCTCAGTTTTCCCTATACTTTCTTTCCCTTTCATATGCCACCGAATTATTACCTGATCCAAAGTCTGTGGTGCAGAAAGTGTGATACATTGTTGATTAATTTTGCAGTCTTCGAGTATGTTAGTGCTGTTATAATGCTGAAAAGCTTGTATGCTTGAGTATACAGAATCTTCATGTATCTTCCTCCACAAATCCTTTTGGAGGAGTGAAACAGGATATATAAACAAATTTTCTATTGTTCATGCACCTCGCAAAAAAACTTTTCATAATTTTGTCAACAGATTTTGGAAATGGTATCTGTTCTTGATATGAAACCGAAGGAAAAACTCTTATTGAGGAAAAACTCATTGACACCGGAAAGAAGTTAAAACAAAGTCCAGAGAAATTTCTGAGAAAGTCTGTGCACGAATCAAGAATTTCATAAACTTTGACTTGGAATACCAAGAATCTTTTAGCAAAGATGCAAACGATGATTTGCTAAACATGACCTCAAAATAGGTACGTAAGTGAAGCAGATGTGTAATAAATACGACTCCTCTATAAATTAATTATTATTTCGCTTCACTGTGGTGTTCCAATACAGTTAAATCTCGATATAAAGCAGCTTTTATTTTACTTTGTGCACCTTTGGAAGAAAAAACTAAATAGAAAAGTATCTTCAAATTTTATTTGTCACTTTTTCTGTAAACATCTTTATGTCAATGTTCCTTTCAACAAACACAATGATTAAACGTAAAAACTATTTGTAGTCGGTTTATTGACACTCGTCAATAAACGTCACTGTTACTAAATTCCTCCAAACACACATAAACACAATGATGTTTCATTTCTCTTGCTCCATTCACTCCCAAACCTCTTCTTTAAGAATGTAATATCCTTTTTTGCTCTATTGTCTCTGCTATGGAGTGCTAAATCATGGACCTGAG
The DNA here is from genome assembly GCA_030765055.1 of Mantis religiosa. NCBI lineage: Eukaryota > Metazoa > Arthropoda > Insecta > Mantodea > Mantidae > Mantis > Mantis religiosa. The sequence continues at coordinate 234,701,117 of CM060947.1, read as the reverse complement.
ATGTACATTCAGATTTATCTTATATTTTCAGTGGAGATATAAATGGATGAGGGATGGCAATAAGTTCATTAGATTTCGATCTTTATTATTGTATCTGAAGAATAGTGCAAGGAAAAGAGAATGTCATACTTACCATTATTTTTTTAAAACATGAAAGACAAAAGTAACAGCAACTCAATATTATTTGTAGGCATTCCATTGCATTATTTTCTGGAAATAATACAGTGAGCCATTTTAATGATGAAGTACAATCTATGTTATTTTTGCTTCTCTTTATTTTCTGCATTTTCATTTCTTTCTGCTACTCCTGCTGTTACTCGCACAATTCTTTCTTTTTCTGCTCTAATACTTCAATGCTTCCCATAGTTCCATTGAGAAAAGTGTGGATCTCAAAAAGAGAGTTTTAAAGTGTAGAAAGGATTATCTTTGAGTCAAATTAAACTTGCAACACATTACTGAGTCTAGAGTGCCCGGAGCAACACTTGAAGGTTGTCACTATCCAGGAGCCTTGGTTTAGGCAAGGATGGATTAAAAGACTAATTCTATTTTCAGGGTTTTTCCTGAGATTAAACCTGGAGCTTGTGTCTTCCCAACACATAGCAACACTTGGGCTCTACCAGTCTTTCTTGAAAGGGATCTGGTGACAGTCCTAGTGAAGTACAAGGAAAGTGGTTGTGGTGTGTCTGCCTAATTCTCATATGACTGAAAATCTCCACCTCCTCTGTAGCTCAGAAATCATATGATATTTTGCAGGAGCAGAAACCTTAACTTACTGATTGGCTATGAGTCGAATGTCCAGCAGAGAATTTGGGGAAGCTTGGACATTAATACAATGGGATAAGCGTTGCTCAAGGTTTTGAGCACAACTGATCTTGAGATCAGTTAATACAAATCATGTTTAATAGGGAAATGTAATAAATATGCTAAATTGTATGTATATAAGTAGTTTAATTAATAGTAAACTATTATGTAAATCTGTCAAACACTTGTAATCCACAAGTCTACTGACAATAAACAATTTATCAAGGGGGCATTCCAACCTTCATGACTTACCAGAACATGGAGGTATTAGATTTGACTTTGGAATTCTAGAGAAATCAAGGATTGGAGGGTACTCTATCCAACTAAAGCCATGTCTGCTCTGATTTTGAGGGAAGCAAAAGTGATGCTTATACAGGAAATCAGCAACACCAATTGGGACTTATTTAGGGAGGATCTGGAACAGAGCTCAGATTAGGAATAAAGAGGACGGAGTTGTTCATGAAGTTTTTCAGAAACATCTTGGCTTCTGCCTATAAAAGGAACTGTCCTCTCAATCAAGAGAAACAGATAAAACGTAGATGGGATTCTTACTTCAGTAAGTAATCTTTATTTCCATTTCAATTACAAATTATTATATATTTACATACTTATTACCACACTGAGTTGATGGTTACCCTTGGGCCCAATAGACTCAAACTCTGAGGTTGTCGAGCTAATGGGTCCCTCTTGGCATCTTATCTATAATAACGTCATCTTCATTTTTGTCATATTTACTTATCTTCCTCAACCATTTGGCTCTTACTTTGCCCGAAAAGTTCCCAATTTCAATTAAATTTTTCCTAGTTTTTACACTCATTTACTTCATTGCTTGAATTTCTTTTGGTAGCTTTGCCCATTCTTTTTTAACTATTTTCTCCCTAAGCAACCTAGTTTCTTCACATTCTAAAAGCAAATGCCATTCTTAATCCTTTTGGTGACACAGTGGGCATTTCTCCAGATCCCTCCCTCTTCTCAAACCCTTCAGTTTTACCACCCCTGTTCTGGCCTATGCAAAGCCTTCTCTTGCTGCTTTATCACAAATATAAAAAATTTCAATATCTCCATTTTTAACCTAAGTTCTCTCCAAAATCCACTTTGCAATAATTCCCTGTTTTCCCACATGACACCCAACCCCATTTTTAACCTCATTTCTTTATCTTATTTAGCCATGAATCTTTCTGATTTGGTCTTTCCCGTACTATCAAGCATTGATGCAGAATATTCTGCTCATCTAAATTCCTAATTCCCGCCCAATATTTTAACATTCTTTCCACCATTATCCCTCCTCTAGTTCCCAATCTTCCCAATTCTGCTTGCGTCACTCTGTTTGGTGAAGCTCGTGGTAAGCCCAAAACTTGTTTGCAAAAATTTCTATGTATTACATTCATATTTGTACCTTCCTCCTCCAAACCCCATACAGCACTTTTGCTTCTACTACGGCTGTGTAAATTCTCTCCAGCTGTTTTATTTGCATTCCTGATAATTTACCTAGGCATGCTTTAATAGCCTTTAATGCAATTTTACCTTTTGCCATTGCCAATCTCTTCTGCTCTTTCCAACCCCCCTTACTGCTTAATCGTACTCCAAGATATTTAAATGTATTGACCACCTCAATTTCTCTTCCTTGCCAGTACCATTTCTCCTCTTTTCTTAACTTGTTGTCTTTCTTAAATACCATAATATGGGTTTTGTTTACATAATTCTAAGGCTCCATTCCTTACAAAATTTATCTATTGTTCCAATTGCTCTATCTATTCCCACTTTGGAGTGAGTGAGTGAGTGAGTGTGTGGTGTTTAAGGGCCCGTCGACAACAAGGTCATTTGGGCCCGTTCCCACTTTGGAAATAGCTCCTGCTACTAAATCATCTGCAAATAGCAACCCAGGTATCTCCCTGTTATTAATTACTGGCACATGCCTATTTTCCAGTCTAATTGCATCTAAAATATCATCTATAAACAGATTAAACAGTATGGGGCTCAACTTATACCATTGCCTCAATCCTATATTATTCTGAATGAATCTTGTTACTCTATTATTTGCCATCTTTATACAAAACTCATTGTCTGAATATATACTTTGTAACCTCTGAATAAATCTGCTACTCATTCCTTTTTTACTCAATTTGTACCACAGTGAGATTCTTACTTAAAGAAATCTGCCAAGAAAAAGATATGAGTCTACTTCTGTGGTGTGAGGATAGCTTGTGTTCCTTACGCCAAAGAGATCTCAAGTGATCTCTAGGGTTTTCCTTATCCTGAAAGATAAATGTTGGATAACTATAAACCCTATGGACTCCCAAGCTCATTTGAACCTCATTTCACCCATTCAATTCATTGTCCAATGTGCTCTAACCAGTTAAGGGATAAATATGAAGGTTATATAATGTGTACATGGCTAATAGGTGTCAGGTAACATGAAATTTATACAGTTTCAGAGATTGTATAAAAGAGAGATCAGGAGGGTCTGACTGAAATTGGAAGCTCTTCTGTAGTAATATACAGAAACATTCTGGCACTGCTTGACTAGAAACTACTGCTTGGGAGGTAAGGCAGAGACCTTCTTCTTACACTAAAGACACAATCAGAGGAGGAATTTTTGAGGCTGTTACTTTAAACATAATTTCCAAGGATCTGTGTAAGTGCTCAAAATCTATCTTACTCATGCCATTCAGACCTTTGCAACAATGCTGGAGTGTAGCCTTTGAGACAGTGACATAAAAAAGTTAAATGGGTTGGCATTACATATCTACTCTCTCACCTGGTGAGACTTTTTGAGGCCACTTAGCCAAGTAGCACATTTTTTATCTCTGGTGGGAGGCCCAGGTGGTGCTCATACCTAAGCCTGGCAGACAACCCTACTGCCTAAGGATTTTTGAACAATAAGTCCAATATTCGAGATTTAACTGTATTGGAACACCACAGTGAAGCGAAATAATTATTAATTTTTAGATGAGTCGTATTTATTACACATCTGCTTCACTTTCGTACCTATTTTGAGGACATGTTTCGCAAATCATTGTTTGCATCTTCTGCTCTTATGCGACTAAATCTTGATCCAGTGGTGTGGGTAATTCTGGAGTTGCTGCTGCCATCTGTTGATTTAGTGATGAACTTAAATGTGGGATTCTCTTCTGGCAGGATTTCAAAGTTCATTAGTTGGTTTTTATGTTTTTCTATGTATATTCTCTCCCATATGACGAGTTCACTATTTTTTTGTACGTATTTTAGTAATTCTGTGCTATCTTCAATTTCATGATTTTCAGACCAGAAATGAGCTGCTATTGCGGACTTATCAATATTTTTGTATCTTAAGTGCCTGAAGTGTTCTTTCTTTCTAGTGCCTGTTTCTTTTTGTCCTCCCTATGTAAATTTTTTCAGTCCTTACACTTAATCTTGTAAATGCCTGACTTTTCCTCTGGTTTTATCTTATCAGTATTATTACTGTGAAGTAGGTTTTTAATGTTGTAATTGTTTTTTGGTGCCAATGTTACATTGTATTTCTTGAATATTTTTTGGAACTTTTTTATGGCCCAGGGGTGGTAAGTAAATTTAGCAAATCTAATTTCTTATTTTATTGGTGTGAGAGCTGTGATCTGTTTTAATCTCTTTTGAAGTTTGAATGATTTTAGTTTTTTATCTACAAGGTTTTTTCCATATCCATTTTTAATTGCAGTTTTTAAGATTTGATGGTATTCGTTTTGATATTCTTGCTGGCTGAGGGGTAGATTTACTAATCTGTGTGTGAGACTGTTGATGGTGGCATGTTTGTGTGGAATTGGGTTGAAACTATTTGCTTTGTTGTAATTATCTGTGTGTGTTGCTTTTCTATGGATACCAAATTCTAGTTTTTCATTGCTTTTTGTGATTTTAAGGTCCAAAAAAGGTAGAGTACAGTCCTCTTCAGTTTCCACTGTGAATTGTATGCTGGGTTCTTGCAGGTTGAGTAGTTTCAAAGCATCATCTATTTGTTTGTAGGGCACTATTGCAAAGATGTCGTCTACATATCTGTACCATGTTTTAAAAATATGAGGTAAGGCTTTCTGGTCTGAAAATCATGAAATTGAAGATAGCACAGAATTACTAAAATATGTACAAAAACATAGTGAACTCGTCATATGGGAGAGAATATACATAGAAAAACATAAAAACCAACTAATGAACTTTGAAATCCCGCCAGAAGAGAATCCCACATTTAAGTTCATCACTAAATCAACAGATGGCAGCAGCAACTCCAGAATTACCCACACCACTGGATCAAGCTATAGTCGCATAAGAGCAGAAGATGCAAACAATGATTTGCAAAACATGTCCTCTAAAAATTAATAAGTCTAATATTCTTCATTTGAATACTCTAGAATGGCTGGCAGATAGGTGTTTAAGAGGGATGTTGGTGGGCAGATTTATGCACACCCATCTGTATAATTATTAGCTACTTAAGTCTATGAAATCTGTGTTCCAACAGTTTGTGGTAGGACTGCAGGTGATGTTGTGGAGAATCAGCTATGGTAGTTTTTCTGGACAAAGAGGGTGCCTTTACTAAATTACTTTTAGCACCATTAGGAAGTTTGATAGACTCAACCTGAAAAATTCAATGTCATGGCAGGGACTTGAACCACAGATCTCCTGGTCTCCATCCAGTCGCTCTTACCCATTGAGCTACCATGGCCAACATGACATCCTGACATTAAATTCTCCAACTGACTCATATTTTCCTGGTAAACCACTAGGGGCTCTCGTATTCGAGATACACCGTTTGTGACGACTTACAATTGTATGTACTTGACTCCCAGGCTTCATCATTTAACTCTTGTTATTTAGATTAATTGATGAAAATAAATCATTTCTTCACACTAGCTGTATATAGGCTAAAGTTTTAGATTGATAGAGTCAACCTGAAAAATTCAATGCCGGGATATGAACCATGGATCTTCTGGTCTCCGTCCAGTCACTCTTACCCATTGAGCTACCATGGCCAACAAATGGTGTATCTTGAATACGAGAGCCCCTAGTGGTTTACCGGGAAAATATATGAGTCTATTGGAGAATTTAATGTCAGGATGGCATGCTGTCCATGGTAGCTCAATGGGTAAGAGCGTGGTGACCAGCAGATCCGTGGTTCAAATCCAAGCCGTGGCATTGAATTTTTCAGGTCGACTCTATCTAAAACCTTAGCCTATATATTGCTAGTGTGAAGAAATGATTAATTTCCATCAATTAACCTAAACCATTAGAAAGTGTGTGGAGAATAGAAGAGTCAGTCCAATGGTAATGAATAGGGAGTGGTAATGGTAATGGGGAGTGAATCCATAAGGGCCTCAGTGCCCTGTGGCTGCCCTTAAAGAGGAGTTTTGTTACCCACTATGTGGTGCCTCCTAGTGGATTATTTTTTTTTAACCGCTTCGCTGATGGCCATTTAAACCCTTCAGGGTCCGGAAACGGATACCCAATAAACAGAATAAGACATTTAAATTGTTAAATGCTATAGAAATGCATCATAAATACAATTCCAAGTTATTTAAATGAAACAAAAACTGGTTTAAAACTCATTAAAGGCAGTATAAATCTACAGTAACAATAAAGTAGAGACTACATTAATAAATTGTTGAAATTTCACTACTTTTTTCTGTGTATTTCACTACTTTGTTTCACTGTAGCAAAAGCCATTCTTTGTGCCGAACATGCCTAATATTTGAATCATTTCCTTTTGTGTGCATACGAACGAATGTATGTATGTATAGCTACGCAAGCGACTTCTCCGGTTCAAGTTTAGTTTATTTATGCTATACCAAGCGATAATCATTGTACAAGTATATGTTGCTTTACACACACACACACACACTGGAAAGAAAACTCTCTGTCAGCATCTGTTATTACAGTGTTTCTCAACCAAGGTTTCTGGTAGCCTTACACAACTGTTTTCGCTCAGTATTTTAGTTATTTATATTCTGTATTAAGAGTGATTTCTAATAGCTATAAAGAGCTAAATGAATGGCACATTTGAAATTGTTAAATTTCAATGTTAACCATGGCTTACTCCGTAATGTAGCAAATAAATTAGCTTGGGTATGATGTGTACAGGCTTCTGATATTACTGTAGAAAATCTGGAAGATTTGTTGTGCGATTATGAAGGAGATGTTTAGGATATAGGTAGCAGTGACGTGTACTGGTCTACAGATGGCATGTTAGCTACTCCATTGTTTGGGGAAATGGCGGGTCAAAATGGGTGATGCGGATCAGCTATTACTAGCTATCCCTCTTAACGGAAAACAGTTAAATGGTAAAAACAGTATTTTTATACCACTGGATGTAACTATGCACAGTTGTTTAGTAATTTTCAGAGCTGTAAATTCATGCAAGACATTCATCTACCCGTACTTGCACGTATAAAGAGCTTGTAACCTAATTGAGTACTGTAATACTCAGAGGCCTCTTTATACTGGGGGTTAAGAAATTCAACATGACATCATACCTCATACTTGAGAGAAAACACTTTCCTAAAAGGATACCACCCACAACCAAAAAAGTTGTAACCATTTCGAAAATGTGTAGTGTTGCAAAAAAAAGTTTGCAAGGAAACCAATATTATTTGGTGTGATCTGCAGATGTGCTCTTGTATGTTTATCCAGGTTTGGAGGTGCACAATTCAAAAAGAAACCTTTAAGGGTACGTTTACATTCCTTATAGAACTAATTTCAATTTATTGTAAAATAGCAAGATTAAAATAATTGGCGTTAAATGAGCATTAAATGCATGCATGCACAGGGCGTCTATACACGTCCATATCGGTTTGGGGCATTTTAATTTGGACGTCATATGATGTTCTTATCGGTGAAAAGGTTAATTTATGTCCTCCAACGTTAAGTCATATCGGACGGTGAATGAATTGGGTGTAATGATGCTCAAATGAGACCAGGGTCCATGGATCTTAGAGTTACCTGATATTCATCTTTAAGATAAGGGAAAACCCCAGAAAAAACCTTATCCAGGTAACTCACCCTAACCAAGATTCCAACTCGGAACCTCTTGAACATAGGCAGACGTGCTACCATCTACGCTAGTGGATGATCTACTAGACAACTCAAAAAGAGTTCTTTTTAAAGCTATTCTGATGAACAACGCCTTTTAAGAGGTTGAAAATTTCCCATTACTATCTTGGAATTAATCAACTATCTAGTCAGTTTTTTCACACCATGTCACTTTTCAAGTTTTTGAGGGATTAGTTTTGGCAGCCATTGCTTCCATTTTCCACCTCAAAGGTCAACATTTGTTGTAGTCTTCTCTCTCCCTTATTAACTTATTTTACTTAACTAAGCATTAAAAAAATTGAAGGTAGTGGCAAAAATCACTTTCATGGTAAATATTATAAATTTATCATATTGATGCCATGACCTCTTTATTAAACTGTTGACTGGTGGGATTTCAAAATTTATTAACTGGCTTTTATTTTCATGCTAAGTTATGAATTTGCTGTGGCCTAGCACACCTTTTAATAATGTCAGATTTTGCTTTTGGTACCAACAGTGAAATGCTACTGCTGACTTGTCTTCCTATTTCAACTTGATGTTTCTAAAATACTCCATGTTTCTGGTTTTTAGATTTCTTTTGGTTTGTCCTCATAGAACTTTTCTAATTCTTACGTTTATTTAGTATATTCCAGATCTATTGATTGATGGGATTTCATCTTTTGTTTTTGAATTTCATAATTTTATTACTAAGTAATAAAACTGATGTCAACATATTTTGTTCTCCAAAGAACCCTTTGAATTTCCTGAAAGTTTTAGTGAGGCATTCAAATTCTCTGAATGTATTGTATTCTTTTCCCATGGTGAATGTGCATGTTTCCTTGATGGTTTTCTTTAGATTTGCTTATTTAATCTTCTTGAATACTAAACTTTTGTTATATCCATTTTCTTCTGCTATGTTAAGTATGGCTTTTGGTTCTTTGTGGTATTCTGCTTTATCCATGGGTAGGTAGACTATTCTGTGTGTAAGACGCCTATTAATGCATATTTATGTGTAAGCAGGTTATAACTGAGTTTTTATGTAATTTGCAGACCAGGCTGACTTCCTTTAAGTTCCGAATTTCATTTCTGTGTTCATGATATTTATGTTGAAGAAAGAGTTTTCCATTGAATTCCTTTTCTATTGTGAATTTGAAAGTTTTTTCCTGCAGATTGAATAGTTTTAATGCATTATCTGAATGTCTATTTGAAACTTCTGCAAAGATGTCATCAATGTAACCTTGAAGATCTAAAGGAAAGCTATTTTTATGTTTAAGTTTGATTTATGAGTCACTATGTTTACACTCAGTCTTCACTTACTTGTTGTTGTATAATTGAAACGTTTTCAAGATCATTCGATCTCATCCTCAGCTGTTTGGTGACTAGATGAACCTCCCTCTTCTTCCACTACTACGGAGCTCCGATCACTCTGCCATCTGGTGTTAGGGGCACTAAGTTTTAATACTTCATTTAATGCCGGGATTTCAAAATTTATAACTTTATCATGGTTTTTGTTTATGAATATTTTTTCCCAAATGTCCAATTCTATGGGTGTACTTAAAGATTTTAACAGTTTAATTTTGTGGCCAATGTTGTGGTTTTCTGTCCAAAAATGGTGTGAAACTGCAGATTTTTCTGTTTGTTTCAACTTAATGTTCCTCTGGTGTTCTTTTTTTCCTGGTTAACAAGTTTCTCTTAGTTTTTCCTATGTAGCTTTTTTCACAGGTTTCACAATTAATCTGATTTTAAGTTTAGCACCCCAAAACAAATTCAGTCTAAGGAACCTGCTAAATAAACCACTGAAAAATACAATCCCTAACAATTTGAAATCAGGAATTTATCAGATTAATTGTGAAACCTGTGAAAAAAGCTACATAGGAAAAACTAAGAGAAACTTGTTAACCAGGCAAAAAGAACACCAGAGGAACATTAAGTTGAAACAAACAGAAAAATCTGCAGTTTCACACCATTTTTGGACAGAAAACCACAACATTGGCCACAAAATTAAACTGTTAAAATCTTTAAGTACACCCATAGAATTGGATATTTGGGAAAAAATATTCATAAACAAAAACCGTGATAAAGTTATAAATTTTGAAATCCCGGCATTAAATGAAGTATTAAAACTTAGTGCCCCTAACACCAGATGGCAGAGTGATCGGAGCTCCGTAGTAGTGGAAGAAGAGGGAGGTTCATCTAGTCACCAAACAGCTGAGGATGAGATCGAATGATCTTGAAAATGTTTCAATTATACAACAACAAGTAAGTGAAGACTGAGTGTAAACATAGTGACTCATAAATCAAACTTAAATATGAAGAATACTTCACTGTTAATAATGCTTCTGCTTTTAATATTTATGACTATTTTTATGTGTTTCAAAATGAACTCATAAATCAATTTGCCAAAAAAGTAAAAGTGGATTTCATTGCTCATTGATAACCCCGATTTCTGCCTGTAGTACTTACCATTAAAGCTGAAGAAGTTTTGTCCTTACATTTTTTTTGTAATTTACATCCTCCAACTTTTAGTCATATCGGACGATGAATGAAAATGTGAAATGAAATGTGTAGTGTTTAACGACCGCTTTTACTACATACGGCACCGCAGGCGATGACACTGATGATACATGAGATGAAGATGGAGCACCGGTGGAATGAGATGGCGGGGGAAACCAGAGATCCCGGAGAAAACCTGCCCCAGTGCCGTGTTGTCCACCACAAATCTCACTTTGCGGTCGCCTGGGATCGAACCCGGGTCGCCTTGGTGAGCGTGGCCTGACGATGAATGAAATGCATGAAATGATGCTCATATGAGCCCGGGGTCCATTGAGCTTAGAGTTACTTGACATGTCTTTCAGAATAAGGGAAAACTCTGGAAAAAACCTTATACAGGTAACTTATCCTGACCAAGATTCGAACTCGGGACCTCCTGAATGTGAGGCAGACACGTTATTACCATGCTACCGAGGTGGGGTCTTACATAAGTTTGTTAATGAAATATATTCTTCTACTTCTACTGGTTCCAATTCTATTGTATGGACTATGTATGAGTTTCTGCTTAATGCAGTTTACATTCCGACTGGGTATATGGGGGTAACCTATGGATTTTTCTTTACTTTGGTGAGGCTTCTGAAAACTCCACAGGAATCCTTTTAAATTGTATCACACTGACATCTCCTTCCACAGTTTTCCAGTGGCCGTAATTCTGGGAAGGACGAGAAGTATTACTGGATTCTTTATTCATGTATATCCAAATTGGGATGCTCATCTTATAATTGGAGAATGTATTCTTCAAAAATTGGATCCACAACATTCCTTAGGTAACAGGCTGCATTAATTGTAACATTGTTAGCAACTCCATGGATACAGTTTTCTGCGAGGGCAGTAACTTGAAACCACCATGAATCCCTTGGAAAACTTCTCCTTGTTCTCTTGAATGAAATTTGAGCACCCCTTTTGGTCCACTAGATGGTAATACATGGCCGAGGATTTGTCATCTAGATAAACCCATGCTTCATCTAAAGAAACTACTGATTGCCACTTTTCACCTGCCAGGTGGTGTTCAAGAGTTTTCTTACACTGGTGAAGTGTTTATGGCATTCTAGACCCAAATTGCTGTGTATTATCTTGATTTTCAGTCACTTTAGATGTTCTAATACAGCAGGCAATACTTCTTTATGTTGGGTTTTCTTCTGCATCCACATTGGCTACCACTCCTTTAAGTTGCACCAGATGTGCCCTTTCTTGCTAGTTTTTTCTGCACATTGAGCCTCAGATGGGAATACATTTTTGCGTAACTTATACAGCCTATATGTTACTTACTTAAATAAGACCTTCTTGTCTGCACGTTTCCACTATCATTGAAAGGCTGTAAATATCACAAAGCCCAACAACATATCCCTTTGTGTTCCTTGAAGCCTTTGCACAGTAAACCTTGCCTCAGAAACACTCACCAGATTTCTGGCACATGCAGTGAGCTGATGCAATAGTCAACATCAGTATTTTGACCAATGACGGAAGCGAGAGAGAGTTTCAAAGTCATTTAAGTTTAAGTGGGTAACTCTCCGTACTGCATAAGAAACAACTCAGCAGAAATTACATACTTGTCTCATCCTCCCTATAGCCCAGATCTAACCTCATCTGACTTTTCTCTACTCTACAAAGTGAAAGAGGTTAACTGTTTGAATCTCCTAAAACTGCAGTAGTTGGTTATGAAGGACATATTTACACTCTTTCCATATGAGTGGAATGCAATAGAAAATACTTTGAGAAAGTGCACTGATTGTATCTCAACTTTAAAAACTTTGTGTTCATTCTTAAAACTTTCAGAATCACCTTCATACTCATTTATATTGCTGTCCCAGCATAAAATAGCAGGCATGTTGGATATAAGTATCAATATTTTTGGAACAAACATATTAATCGATACTATTGAGCAAGGTTATTTTTCCCAACACGCCTGCCTCTGTGGTGTGGTGGTAATATGTCTGCTTCATAATCAAGAGGTCTTGAATTTAAATCCTGGTCAGCAAATTATCTGGATAAGATTTTTCCAGGTTTTTCCCTTATCGTGACAGATGAATGCTGGGTAACTCTAAACGCTAATTGGGATGCAGTATATTTGGCTCAGGGTACAGATATGAAATGGGATGCATTTTATGAAATATTTCTATATTATTTTAATGTTTTTTCCAGTAAAACTGAATAAATTTGACAAATGCCTCCAAAAAGTCAATATCCCCTTGGAGGTAACGCTATTAAGGGATAACATGAAAAGCATGTATGAGTTTTATAAAGCAACACGTTTTGGGTTTTACAATTAACGGTTGCCTCCCTCTATGTATATAAGGTTATACTCCTGGTCTTAGAAGATAGATACGATCTGACTAGAAATAGAGACAACCATAATTATAATATAAGAAACCAGGATAATTTTTTTAGAATAGCTATTACAAAAAAAGCAGTAGAAAAAGATTCTTTTGTAATTGGCAGTATGCTATACAATAAGCTCCCTACACAATTAAAGCAGTTAAGTAAGAATAACTTTAAGCCAGCATTAAAGACATATCTAATTGAAAGATGCCTGTATAGATTAGACGAATTATTGTGTACCTGTACTACCTACAATTATCTTTGATACAGTTTGTGTATTAAATTTTATATGTAAAAATTGTAAATATGGAAAATTGTAAATACCAATATAAATGTATTAGAATTTGACAAAGCTTGAAACATTTGTAATGATGTCTATAAGTGAATAAATATTATTATTATTATTATTATTATTATTATTATTATTATTATTATTATTATGGCCCCCAGGCTCATTTGAACATCATTTCAGCTAATATAATTTTGAGTCGAACTAATACTCAATGCTCCAGTTATTGCTAGTATTTACCCAGAACGTGTTTCGTTAGGATCTTCCTAACATTATCAGCTGTTGTCAACTAATGGATGTTGGTTTGGTGAACTCATTAGAGGCAATTGGTGCGTCTCTGTCGGTATCTTGATGAACTTGAAGTTTGGGTTTTCTTCAAAGGTAGCATCAAAATTAAACAATTTTCTTTCATATTACTTTATGAAGATTTTTTCCCACGTGGTTAATGCACCTGGACCTTGGACACTTTTAATAAGTGAATTTCTCGTTCCATATCATGATTCTCCTTCCAAAAATGGTACGCTACCGCCGATTTATCTATTTCTTTGTTCCTGATGTTCCTAAAATGCTCTTTAAGCCTGGAGCTGTTTAATTTCAATGTAAACTCAATCACAATCTTAACAATCAAATTGATAAATACCAGATTTTTTATTATTAGGAATTTCATCTTTTTTAGAGAAATGTAGTAAATTTTTAATATTATACTTGTTTTGATGAACCAAAGATATACCAAACTCTTTAAAAAGTTTTTGAAATTGATTATTAAACCAAGGATGGTAAGTACATTTTTTAAAATTATAATTGTCTTTTATTTTTTAAGGGTAGAAATATCATTAACAGTGTTTTGATATTTAAATTTTTCAATCTTCTTTTGTGTAAAATCTTTATTAAAACCATTAATTAAAGCCATATTAATGATATGTTTATATTTTTTATTAAATTCATCTTTATTCAGCGGTATATTTATTAATCTATAAATCAAACTATTAAAAACAGTAAATTTATGTGGAAAAGGGTTAAAACTTTTAACTTTGGTAAGGCGAAACGTAATTTGGAAATCAGAAGGAAAGAACATTTTCCTAACATTAAGTATAAACAAACTGATAAATCGGCCGTAGCAGGTCATTTTTGGTCATTTAACCATAATATAAATCTTGAAGTTAAATTATTCAAACAATTAAATGTCCTGATTGATTTAATAGTTTGGGAAAATATATTTATCTTATAAAATAAACATTGTGTAATGAATTTTGAAATACCAGCAGTTTATTCTGTTCTTAAGTTTGTTTTGTTTTCAGATTTTGGTAATACTGAAAAAACAGAAGAACATAGTAACTTCCTTAACAACAAATTTGTTTTCTCGTGTGGTTTTCCTTGACTGAAGATGCGGACAAGAGTTCGTGAAATCGATATCAATTAGAAAGAAGAATTAACACCATTTTCTTAAGTTAAGTGAGGCTGTTGTTACAAATTGTTATATTTGTATAATATTCATTGCTTCACTGTAGCTAGCTTCATTTTCTACATAATTTTCAGTTACCTATTTACCTATCCTTTCTATTACCACACAGGTGGTTGTATCATTTTGCAATGCACCTTAGTGTTGGGTGATTGTTATGCATTCTTGATGTTCTCAGGTTATTGTGAACCAACCTTTACTAGGAGCAGTAAGCTATCAAGTTTGAAAGTGGTTTTGATAGAAAATGAAACCGTAATCAAATGTAAACATAACTTAAATCATCTTCCTGCCTTTCTTTTCAGTGAGGTTACCTTGAAAATAAAGGTCTATTACAAAGGAAATAAATTTATAGTAGTAGTATCTGTTAAGAGGGTGTAAAATAAAAGAGCACTTTATACGAAACTTGTTTAATAACTTTAATTTATAAGACAGAATGCTAGTTAAGCACATAATAAGTGGATTCAAAAACAGTTGCACCTTAAATCTAAGACACCAAAACTGCTGCTACACACCTGTTATAGAAAAATAACTTTTAAAACTTTTTTTCTTTCTTTCTTTTTTTTTATACTTGAATGTAAAAGCTTACATGTTTTGAATCCAAAAATTATGTCTTAACTTTCTATTTACATGAAACATCTGGTGCGAATTTACAAAGCAATAGAAAGGATTTAAAAAATTATCACTATTACACAATACATTCCATACACAGCGTAAAATATACAGCATTACTAGAACTTTGTACAAATGATTCCTGTTTTATGTAAATTTAAAATTCATGATTTAGCTGGTGAATCAAATGAGATACATGTGCCTTAGCGACACTTTCTTTGCTATCGACGTCTTCTGCCTCCTGATAGAGCCTGCTGATAATCTGTCTGGATTCCCTGAAAACAATCAGAATGTCAGTAAACAATTAAATCTTTTGCATGAATTTACCATTTTGAAAGCTTGGCTTCACAACCAATTTCAGATAATGATAGCTAACATCTTGTTAAGGTTACCCATAGGTTAAATTCCTAACTCTTACAGTTTTCATCCAAATGTTTTCAAAATTGTCTGCAATTATAAACATATTTTAAATTTCAGGCAAATATCTTTAATATTTTATTTTAATTATGCTAATTAATCAGATCTTCCACATGATGAAATCTGAATTGCTTTAAAAAAATAAGCATACAGAGTTTCATTCACTACTCTAATCTTAGGAGGGGAAAACAAAAACCCCTATTTTATTGCATAACATGTGATTCTCCCAGGTCCAGTAGACAACTGTAACAAATTTGTGTCAACATAAAATGCAAGAACAAAAATGCCAAGAATGAAGGGTGAACACAAGATAACTAAACTGGATCAAAGTGTGTTAACACTGATGAACGAACGATTAGATTAAACAAAAACACTGTTTGCTTCTTGAAGCAACTGCTTTGGACACCAGCTGAAAAAATCCAAATATAGGTCAACAGATTGATTTGGCAGTCATTTTCCAATTTAACATTTCTTCAATGCTTTAACACAAGGATACAGTGATGTAAATTTGATATGTTTTAACACATTATTACAGCTAACATTAACAAAACTGATGTCCAATTTCACCAACAGATGTTAAGACGTAACACGAGTTTAGCAATAGTTAAAACAAAAATTGCAATTCACCAAGTATTAGCGTAACACTCGTGTTAAATCTCTTGTTAAACTAACAAGCCAAATTTCTGTTGTTAAGTCCTTAACAATTGTAAATAGTCAAGATGGCGAGCATGAACTCAGCTGTTGATGTCGATTTGCTATATTTAAGACTGTCTAAATGGCATTTGTAATAGAGTACGGCCTATGAGGAAATGATTTTGAGGAGCTATCCGAAGAAAATTTTTTATGGAGGTTAGACTGTTGAAACATGTTGCTATGAAGGTTACTGCGGAAGTACAAGAGAGGTTAGAACATACATCGAAAGGAATATGGTGATCTCATCTTTGCTTCAAGTATCAATAACCTTGTAATTTTATAATTCACTGAATTATGTGGATAATACATTGTCCACCTCCCGTCTTGAAACGTTCAAGTCACTTGCTCTTCTTCGCTCCTAGTTTTAAATTTACGCAATACTGAATTAGAACATGCATCGAAAGGAATATGACGATCTCGCCTTAGCTTCAAGTATTAATAACTTCGCAATTTTATAATTCACTGAATTATGTGGATAATACACTGTCCACCCGCCGTCTTGAAACGTTCAAGTCACTTGTCCTTCTTTGCACCTCGTTTTAAATTTATGTAATAATGAGTTAGAATATGCATAGAAAGGAATATGCCGATCTCAGCTTTGCTTCAAGTATTAATAACTTTACGATTTTATAATTCACTGAATTATGTGGATAATACACTGTCCACCTGCCGTCTTTAAACGTTCAAGTCACTTGTCCTTCTTCGCACCTTGTTTTAAATTTATGTAATAATGAGTTAGAATATGCATCGAAAGGAATATGCCGATCTCGCCTTTGCTTCAATTATTAATAACTTTGTGATTTTATAATTCACTGAATTACGTGGATAGTACACTGTCCACCTCCCGTCTTGAAACGTTTAAGTCACTTGTCCTTCTTCGCACCTCGTTTTAAATTTATGTAATAATGAGTTAGAATATGCATCGAAAGGAATATGCCGATCTCAGCTTTGCTTCAAGTATTAATAACTTTACGATTTTATAATTCACTGAATTATGTGGATAATACACTGTCCACCTGCCGTCTTTAAACGTTCAAGTCACTTGTCCTCCTTCGCACCTCGTTTTAAATTTATGTAATAATGAGTTAGAATATGCATCGAAAGGAATATGCCGATCTCGCCTTTGCTTCAATTATTAATAACTTTGTGATTTTATAATTCACTGAATTACGTGGATAGTACACTGTCCACCTCCCGTCTTGAAACGTTTAAGTCACTTGTCCTTCGCACCTCATTTTAAATTTATAATACTGACAAAGTTGTTTGGTGCTTGTAGTAGTGACACATACATTTGAATTAAATTCGTTTCCAATATTTTCCTCGTGACATCTTTCATTTTTACATTCACCGCATCCGTCCTCTTATTATCCACGATATCCTTACACTTCGTCACCAATTCAATTAACGATTCTTTCTCCATCGATGAGAAATTTGTCTCATGGCTTTATGATTTTGTTCATCCGCCATTTTTCAGCTTGTGCAGACAAAAATGAAAACAAAAGCGCATCGCAGTACGTTCAGAAAATAATACGACTCATCCTAGCCTTCTATAGGTGTGATATTTACAAGTTTCTTGGCATTAACACAGGTTTGTTAACATTTTCAGAAAACAGGTTGGTGAAATGAAAGAAGTTTAACATTAGTGTTAGCGCTGGGACAATGGTTACGTTACATTTGTTAACATCGATTTTGACAATGGTTACGTTACATTTGTTAACATCGATTTTAACATCTTTTGGTGAAATCGGGCATTAATGCTAAATCAATACCACTGATTGGTGAAACCGTTCTAGAAGTCTTAATGTCCAAAAGTGGATTTTACATTTTATTCCTAAATAGATAAGATTCAAAGAATTTAATTAATGTATGAGTATAGGAAAATTTTAAGTTTATATTAATACATATTTGACGGATTATAATGAAGTAAGACACCCTGTAATTAAGCAGGAAAGTTTGGAACAGTCAACTATTACTAAACTGGAATAAATGCTCCACACAAGTTGGAGTAAATTACAGTGAACAAGTTTCTAATACCACTATAAGAAATGCTAGTAATTATTTTAAAGGTATTTAATAAAAACTTATTGATAAGAAATGTCTTCATTTCACAAACAAAAACTAGAGACTATTGTATTAGAGCTACAATACTTGAAATTTAAACTTCATCTGCAAGCTGATAAGAATTTTATAAATATAACCACTGCATTTTATTTTATTTCACATAAAAAATACATATTTTGCAAAGTAGATATATGAAAAATATTTTTGTACACTTTCTCCATAATTATATATGTACTTTAGCACTTTTCACACATTGTTAAACATATTCAATAAGTTTTTTAAAAGTACATAGATTTTAGCCCTTTCCTCATTCAATTCACAACATAAAATTTTGTTTTACAATGTAAGAGTCATAAGAATTCATTGTCACTTGATTATCAGCTGATTGTTGCATAAATATCATGTCCATGTGGAGGAAGTACCGAATTGCACCCCAACATTACATCACATGTGTCAAAGTTGGCTAAGCAATGATCAATATACTGAGTTCAATGTTGTTTCAATATTACTAAAAATACAAATATAAATCCTGATGAATTGATGCTATGAAATATTTATCTTCCAAACTGCTATAAGAAAAAATTATAGTCACATAAGGTCCATTTGTGAAAATGAAAACATCTGAGTCACCATTTTAGAAACTATGAAGTGGTAGAAAAATGGAAAACCAGTCACAGATGTATTGAAAAATGACGAAAAAATGTATCAACAAAATGCTTGCTAGCCTGTAAAGAAATGCTAGCTAAAAATTATGTACAAATAGCTAGGGTTTACTGAAGCTTGGGAAACCTTGTGGCCAAATTATTTTAAACATGACAATTTTGTGACTTTATGGGTTCGTAAAATTAAGTCTTGTTCAAAGAAATTTAAAGTGCTCTTTATTTCAAAAAAATATGCTTTGTACACTCCTTACAGCAGTGAAATGAAATACCATACATCACAGCAATCTTCAAGGTTGACGCAAGGCTCCGCTGCACGTAAACAAACGATTCTACTGCGGTACAGTTCAAATGTCCATACAACTCACAATTCACTGCTCACTAGCAACTGAATCACTTTAAACTTTGCAGGCTTTTATACCCCCAGTCATTGTTTCTAGAAAGCTGCTGACATTTCAATGCCTTTCGCGGTGGCAAGAGAAAGGGAATTATCCAGACATCTCTGTCTCTTTCTCCTCGTTACCCTCTCTCTCTCGGCAAGCATCAAGATCCATGCCCACGCACCAGCCACAGCCTGCCACACAACAATGCCTCAGCGACATGGAAAGACAGAGTCAGACTGAAAAATTCAATGCCATAGCCGGGATTTGAACCACGGATCTTCTTGTTGCCGTCCAGCCGCTCAAATCTTGAGCTACTATGGCCAACGTGCCAACATGACATTAAATTCTCTAATTGACTCGTGTTTCTCCCAGTAAACCACTTAGGAGTTCCATTAATTGACCTAATAGTGGTTAACTATAAAGCCCGGGCCTTAAAGTACTTACATGTTGTAAGTCGCCATTAAGTTGTCACATGTGTTTATGAGAACTCCTAAGTGATTTACCGGGAAAAACACGATTCAGTTAGAGAATTTAATGTCATGTCGGCACGTAGGCCATAGTAGCTCAAGGGTTAGAGAGGCTGGACGGCAACCAGAAGATCCGTGGTTCAAATCCCGGCTATGGCATTGAATTTTTCAGTCTGACTCTGTCTTTCCATACTTAAGCCTATACACGGCCAGTGTGAAAGAACAATTAATTGCCTCAGCGACAACATATATATCTTCTGCTTACTGACTGCAGCATATAGAAAGAAAGCTGCCCACAGGTCTAAGTTTCCTAAATATGATCCATGGAGCTTGTGTGCCCATACTCTGCATTGCCTAAATCTTGATGTGGACAAGCTAGTGTTCATTGGGATGAAAGTGTTCGTAAAATCTCCATCACAGACTGATACTTTAAAAAATGTTAATCTCAATTTTCCATTGTCTTCTACACAGTAATCATGCATTATGGTACCTGGCCTAAAGCTATTGTATATTATGCAAATCATTATGAAGCATTTGTATCAATAGTAAACCAAATGGGCAAAGAAGATGCTTCTACAACTGAGATTGTACGAAATTTAATGTGATGCCAATTTAAAATGTGACTTGGCTTTCATATCTTTCAATTTTGATTTCTTGAACTGTTAATAAACAAACTAACTTTTTTTATACATGGAAGCTAAAAACAGTGATGTGTTAAAATGTAATTTACCTAAAATGTGTTGGTAGTACAGTTTGGCCGCTCTTTCTCCGGCTCTGACGTTTCTTGAAAGGGGGAAGCAGGCTGTTGCCAGTTCTTTGGCGGGAATTTCAAGCAAGGAACAATGTTTATTTTAAATATTTCACGAACCATTAGCCATATTATTATAATAGCGATAATAATAGGACTTACGAACACTAAAAATCGGAATTCACATACGCAAAGTTTAGCAAAGAAATTTAAAAAACTGAAGCTGCTGACAGTGAAGTAAACTAGGTTATCAATAATAACTAAACACTAGTAACACAACTTCACTTATCTTATTTAAATCCTGGGACCGGTTTCAAAGCAAACCATCTGCTTCATCCTCAGCCACTCAGCTTGACACTCACCCACTGACTGACTGACCTTGACCACTACCGGAGTTTGAAGAATAGCTCCTTATCTAACTGCCATCTACCGGGGACAACACTAGCTCCTTATCTAACTGCCATCTACCGGGGACAACACAAACTTATTGATAACGTCTATTGGAGGGATATCAAAATTCATTAAGCGATCCTTATTTTTCAAAATAAATATCTTCTCCCAAACCATTAAATCTATCGGTTCTTTCAATTGTTTAAATAATTTAACTTCTGGATTTACTTCATGATTATATGACCAAAAATGATCAGCCACTGCCGATTTCTCTGTCTGTCTATATTTAATATTTCTAAAATGTTCCTTCGCTCTGATTTCTAAATTACGCTTGGTTCTACCAATATAGATCTTATCGCATTCTAAACAGTTAACTTAAATACCAGATTTTTTGTTGTCTGAAATTTTGTCTTTTTTTAGAAAACTGTAGCAAATTCTTTATACTGTAATTATTATGAGGTGCTAGTATTATACCCACTTCTTTGAAAATTTTTTGGAACTTTTATTTGCCCATGGATGATAAGTAAATTTTTTGAAAATATAATCTTTTTTTTACTTTTTTAAGAGTGGAAACATTAACATTTTTTTGATATTTAAATTTTTCTACTCTTCTGATTATAAAATCTTTATTAAAGCCGTTAATTAAAGCAGTGTTTATAATATGTCAGTTGGAGAATTTAATATCATATCGGCACGTTGGCCATAGTAGCACAATGGTAGTGCGGCTGGACGGAAACCAGAAGATCTGTGGTTCAAATCCCGGCTATGGCATTGAATTTTTCAGTCTGACTCTACGTTTCCACAATTAAGCCTACACATGGCCAGTGTGAAGGAACAATTAATTTCCATAAATTCTTCTTCGTTTAGAGGTATGTTTATCAATCTGTAAATCAAACTATTAAAAACAGCAAATTTGTGTGACATAGGGTTAAAACTTTTATTTTTTACATAATTATCTGTGTGAATTGACTTTCTATAGATGCCAAAACTTACGAGAGATATATAGATGAGGCTTTAAATATTCTAAATTCACAGGATAAAGCTATCAAGTTCAAAATAGAAATTGAAAACAATGGTTACATCCCCTTTCTAGATCTAAAGATAATAAAAATAACAATAAATTAAGTTTATTTGACATTATTTTCCGAGTATTGCAAATCACATGATTGGCATGTCATCAGGGTATTCCAATATAGTGACAATGGCTTCTTCAAGAGGTGTGGGTCGCGGTCTTTCCAATGCCAAAATGTTAAATGTTTTGAGTCACTACCATCAGAGTTATCCAATATTTTGGAGTTCGCAGATAGTGACAGCGATTTTCATGTGACGGATAATGATGAAGACAACAGTGACAGTAAAAATGAGCAAAAAACAGGACCAGCACAGCTGCCCCAGCAAAGACGAGACAGTGCTTCTTTGTTCCAATGGAGCTGTGGCAACTTAACTCCGTAAGTTCATGACTTCAACAAGGACAGTTCAGACATTTTAGGGACATTAGTGGCGATTCCAGTGTATTAGAATATTTCCAGCTCATTTTTCCCACCTCATTTTGTGCAGAGCATTGCTGAGGAAACTAATAAATATTATAGGTTTCTCAGTCAGAATGTGGAACCATCTCCCAGCTCACGTCTGTAGAAATGGAAAGACAGAATTCTACAAGAACTTTACATTTTTTTTGGAGTCATGTTGCTTATGGAGAGGGTGAAAAAGTTTACTATTGCAGAAACCTGGTCCAAGCATCCGCTTCTTGCAACACCGCAATTTTCGAATTCCAAGCATCCGCTTCTTGCAACACCGCAATTTTCGAATTACGTGTCCTGGGACAGATATCTTGCGTGTGTTGCATTTCAGTGACAATGAAAATCAAGTGCAGGGAGAAAGACTTTATAAACTGAAACCAGTCATAGATCACCTCCGAAACGTGTCAAGTGAATGTTCACCCCCTTTTCATGACATTTGCATTGACGAGTTGCAGTACATTCCATTCAAACGACATCAATTCGGAATAAAATTGTGATGTGTGACTGTGAAACGGGATACATTGTTGACTTCATAATATACAGAGGAGCAACCACAGACATAATTCCAGACCAGTTTTTGAATTTGTTGTTTCTGGAGTTGTAGTGCAGACATTTATGAACAAATATCTGCATAAAGGCCACAGTGTTGGCTGGATAATTGGTATTCCAGCCCTCTACCTTTTGATTGGCTCCACAAGAACAATACTAATGCTTGTGGTACAGTGAGAAAAAACAGGAAGGGGATGCCCAAGATGACTTCTAAATTGAAAAGAGAAGTGGAATCCAGACACACAATCTGCTGCAATTGAGGTGGATGGA
This sequence comes from Mantis religiosa, assembly GCA_030765055.1. Taxonomy (NCBI): domain Eukaryota; kingdom Metazoa; phylum Arthropoda; class Insecta; order Mantodea; family Mantidae; genus Mantis; species Mantis religiosa. The sequence continues at coordinate 234,677,928 of CM060947.1, read as the reverse complement.
CAGGCAAGAAGTGTGTATGCTGTCCACAATGCATACAGCTGCAATGAACCAATCTGGAAAAGTGAACAGAGCTACAAGCACTCCAGTAACAAAACCAGGATGTGTGCTGGATTATAACATTAATATGGGTGCAGTGGATCGATCAGATATGATACTAAGTTCTTGCCACTGCCTCAAAAAGTCACTAAAATGGTAGAGAAAATTCTTCTTTCACCTTTTGGACATTGTAATTCTAAATTCTCAGACACTGTACAATGTAAAACCTGGCAAGAATATTTCACTGGCAGACTTCCAAATTTCAATAATCACAGAAATTTTCCCGAAATATACACTAAGGCCCACCACTACATCAGGAAGACCATCTTCAGGTGACCAACCTTTATGACTGACAAAGGCATTTTCCATCCATTATACCACCCACACCAAAGAAAGCAAATCCTATCAGGCAGTGTCATGTATGCTCCAACACATCTTTAGGAGGGGGGGGGGGGGGGTGGAGAAGAAGAAAGAAAGAAAGAAAGAAAGAAAGAAAGAAAGAAAGAAAGAAAGAAAAAGCAGATACATGTGTGCCAAATGTGGCATTGGTTTGGTGTACAACCCTGCTTCAAAAAGTACCATACACTTTAAAATTTCTGAGTTGCTGTGGGAAGCAATGTATAAAAAATGTGTAAAAGTGCAGCCTGAAACAATTTTTCTATAAAATTTAGATAGAGCATTCTTGTTTGGACAACCCTAAGGTTGAAGTGGAGGAAAGAAAGAAAAAAAAATCATTTATTTTAAAAATGAAAATGATTACAATCTAAATTACATGGAAATGTCTACATAACTTATGGTGAGTTTATATATTGTTTACATCAGTTTTGCATGGGATTGTAGGTATTTTTTAAGTATTAACTTTTTCTGAAAGTTAGCAATGAAAAGGTTAAATAATAATGTGCTTGCTCATTTCTGTTAATTTCAAACTTATTTCACCTGAAGAAAATAACGCAGAGCAAACTAGAGTATGTTCACTGGATTCATAGCTCACTCTTTACAGAACACATTAAATGAATGACAAATACATCACCTGCAACTGCAACAGCCTTGATTCCCGTGCTTGCTTATGTATGCCATGTGTAAATAGCTGCCGTCAGGTGTGAACAATCTCTCCTGTACAATGCTGTTATTTTGCCTTTATGTTCCTTCAAGTTCCAAAGCACAAGTTGTAAGAAAACAAATTTCAGGCTTACTTTGAGGAAAAAGTGGCAACCAAAACCTTAATAAATTAGGTAAAATTTTTAAAGGCGAACACATAAGTGAATGTGAAAATGTGTCTATTAGTGATATTCCTCTTATCAAGTGTGCAAGGTTTTCATTGTGTGATGTGCAATCTGGAGATGACATGTACGGTTCATTACTACTCTTGAATTATTTAAATCTGATGCTTAGCCACAAACACCAACATCATTGTTCTATAAGCTAAATGCTTCCTTACGTTTTTTTTCTCTAATTTTTCTTGATAATATTTTTTAGTTTTTAGGCTACGTTTCAGGAATCATTAGTACACAAAAAATTAATATTATTAAGGTTTTTAGTACATAAAAATCTGGACACTAGCAATAACCACATTCTATTTGGCTATAATAAACAGGATAACAGAGAAAGGCAGGAGTCTAATGATTTATTATTAGTACCACTTACCAACTCAGTTACACTTCGAGTATGTGGTCGTCTATTTCCTGGATCATCCTTTAATTTTTTTGCCTTTGGTTGAACATCTAAAACAAATTATGGTAATATTACTTTAAGAACCACACCAATAGTCAAGTTTTACAGAACATCCTAGCAAAAACATGCAATAAACATACTAAATGTAGCACTATAGGGTTATATTTCAGGCATGTTTGCAACATTCTGTTTTGAATACTTGTATTTAGAGGACATTTTGGAAAATAATATTAAAAATTCTACATTTTTAAAAGGCTCTCCAAATAAACCACAATTAATTTTGTATTTATTTCAAATATATCTGAAATGTGTCAAATTATCTTCCAACTTGTATTTTATAAAATACCCTCAGCAGAAAGACACCTAACCAACATTATAAAATATACACAGGTTTAGTTTGCTTTCAATAATTCAATTGATAAGTTGTTAAATATAAATAGTAGTTAATTCTTTAAGTTACTCTGCAAGGCTGCATGTTTTCATTAGGTATTAATTTATTTCCACAAAAGATTTATGTAGGCTAAAGCTGGAACGATAGAATCAAACTATAAAACTCAATAACAGTGCTAGGATTTCAGCCATGTATTATCGGCATACCATAATATAAGTTGCGCAATGGTTCTTGAACAGTGGCCTTTACTGGTAGACCAGTCATCGAGCCAGGTACAAACCTCTTTCTCTTCTGTCTCCTTCATACTCCTGTATTCAGCAAACTTATCGCTCTTGTTACTTGATGTAATATGCCGTGTGAATTGTGTGCCTCAAGTACAGTTGACTGTAAAGTACTGTGACACTGTCACAGTGCATATATTAGTGTTGAGAATGCCTCCTGTAATTTCAAAGTTAAAAGGAAACTCTTCATAACCATACCTATGATGTATTGCTAAAGTATATGAATACCTTAATCACTTTGCCGATGGCCATTTAAACCCTGCATGATCCAGGAACAGATACCCAATAAACAGAACAAGACATTTAAATTGTTAAATGCTGTAAAAATGCTTCTTAAGTACACATTTGTATCTTCCATATTTATTAAGTTATTTTAGTGTAATAAAAACTGGTTTAAAGCACATTAAAGGCAGTGTACATCTACGGTATTATTTAAGTAGAGACTATATTAATAAATCATTTAAATTTAACTATTTTGTATCACAGTAGAGAAAACCATTCTTTGAGCCGAACACATCTAATTCTGAGTAATTTTGTTTTATCGTGCAAACGACTTATATGTATATATTAGCTGCATAAGCGAAGCGCTGGGTTCAAGGTGTTAGAGTTCAGTTTATGCTACCATGCAATAATTGTATATGTTGCATTACACACTTACACGCTGGAAAGAAACAAAACTTTCCGTCAGCATCTGTATGTACTATCTTTCAAGAAAGTAAATGTACACTTTCAATGGGTCAGTATCATTCAGGCATTCAGTGACTAGAGGGTATGAAAACTAAATCGGTCATGTTCGTAGATGTATAGCGTTCTGGTCGCCATTTTAACCTGTTAATCACTTTGAACATTTCTAAGGCTATATTAACTCAATATGAAGATTCACTAAGTATCACAAAGCAAGTAGCAATTCTCTTGTATCTGTGCTGTTAACTACATGGCATTGGAAACTATGCAAGAAAATGGAAAACCCTTGGAAATATGACTTTAACAGAATTAATATGTTGTGTATAAGAGAAGTACTATCAACTGCTCTCGTAGCCCAGTGGCAAAAACAGAGGCTATGACAAGTGGCATGAGGATTTACAGTTTGAACCTTAAAGTCTGGGCATACTTTTTATATACAATTATTTTACTTTGTTAGAGGCTATAACAAGCTAAATTACAACTGTGTTCTTGTGGCTAAGCTGTCTCTATAAGGCATTGCAGGACATCAAGGAACACGTGGAATGATGTTTGTAATAGAACCAACATCTATATTTGTATATGAATGGCCCCCAAATGATGACTATCGTAGCTCTGTAGTAAAACACACGCAGTTTCAGCAGGAAGGACAGCTCATGAAATGTTGATTTGACCTGTTATGCAATTCAATGAAAAGCATGGGCTAAACATGTAACATGCACCATCTTAGTGTAAATTGATTGGATTGATTTTGCCACCTTAAACCATGTAACGCACCGCATCTGTTAAGAAGAGGAGCACATTGTCATGCTGTATTCCACTAGTCCACAATAAATACATGGATTTATTGAACAGTTTACATATCTGACAGGGTTAACAGCTTCCATAACTTTGAGGTCAGAAGAAACATTTGTCCGGCACTAGTAGCTTCTAGCGTACCTATCACTACATTGGCAATATAATGTCCCTCTGAATCGGTTGTCTTATCAATTGATACATAAATTTTTTCCCATTCACACATTCACATAGTCGGTTTAACGTGTCTTCATAACATTTTTGTAGATAACTTTAACGCAAAGTTGATTCATCTGAAATTGTATGAACAGTGTGACGTTCAAGAAAATCTCGTAATTTGGAATTACTTAATTTTCCTAGTGGAATATTTGCACTAACAAACATTTCACATAATTCTTTATAAAAGGAAGATGACTTGTTAATGGATATCAAAGCTGTTTCTTTTAACAGTAACTGAAGTTGCTTGTCTTTTTTCACATTTTGAAGGGCTCACAAATGTTTTTCCCGCCTAACATGTTGTATGGTGAACCATTTGTCTGCAGCAATTTTAATTTCGCACATTTTACAGAACAATACAGTTCCATCAGTAGAGAATATGTTTCCGCCAAACTCTGAAAAATACTGATGATCTATAAAAATGATATATATCTAACGTATTTGTTTCAGAATGCACTTAATTTCCAACATGCATCATCTATGACTACGCAGAAAACAGATGAGTTTTCATCAAAATCCGGGCCCTAGTGATAAAGAATCAAATTAGTTTGCTCCTGCTGCTAAGTCATTACTGCATCATTTCAAAGAGAATGTCAGTAGGTTAAATAATTTTAATGGACCAAACCCCTAAATACTATTGCATTCCATCTGATCATAACAATAAACTTACACATAAAGTAACAAAAAACTCGTCTAGAGTTCTTGTTAGAGAACTGCAATATAATTTTGTATAATTCAATGAATTATGGAGTGTAAAATTGAAACGGTATATTCTGTGACACTGCTAGTTATAAAACTCCACTTGAACTGCTCCACTTAGAAATTACAAAAAGAAGACGATACCCAAGAATAACGGTACTTAAAACAGCTAAGAAACTGTTATTTAATTATGAAGCCACATCATATAAGTATTACATATCAGTTATAGAAAACATATTTCTGCTACAATGAACAATTTGTAAAAACAAACAATGGAAAAGAAAATAGAAATCTTGTTATTTTAGTTAATTGATGGAAATTAATCATATCTTCACACTAGCCATATATATAGGCTAAGGTTTTTGATAGATAAGAGTCAACATGAAAAATTCAATGCCATGGCCGGGATTTGAACAACGGATCTCCTGGTTTCCGTCCAGTCGCTCTAACTCATTGAGCTACCATGGCCAACTTGCCATCATTACATTAAATTCTCCCTTAAAAATGGACATTAAGTGACATTCATGCCATTAAATACCGGCCAGGACATTGAATTGACTATCAAAAACAGCCCATATACGGCTAGTGTGAAGAAATAATTTCCTACAGTTAACTAAAATAATAAGAGTTAAATGATGAAGCCTGGGACTTAAGTACTTACAATAGTAAGTTGCCACAAACAGTGTATCTCGAATGCAAGAGCCCCTAGTGGTCTACCAGGGAAATATACAAGCCAAATGAGAATTTAATGTCATGACGACAAGTTGGCCATGGTAGTTCAATGGGTTAAAGCGACTGGTTCAAATGCCGGCCATGGTATTGAATTTTTCATATTGACACTTATCTATTAGAAATCTTGTGTTTAGGAACCTGGCATTTCCACCCGCACTAGCATCACACCATTTATTCTTTCGTGTATTTTTGCAACCAGTGCAGAATACAGGTTTGTTTACTGTCGATCGTGTTCCCATAGCCTCATAGTAAATAATCAGATTCTCTCACATATTGTCTGGTCGACATTTGTCCTATTCTTTTACCATGATTTTTTTTCCTGTTCTTGCATATCCTCTAATGTCAGGTAGTAATAACTTAGCCATTAGAGAACATTTGGAAACTGGTTATTAGTGTGTCTAATAAACTAAACATTTTGGGATAAAAAATTTGTCTCCAGGTTGGAATTTGAACCGTTAACTCTTGTTCCGGCTGAAACTGCATGTGTTTTACCACCGAGCTACGATAGCCGTCATTTGGGGGTTGTTTATATGCGAATATAGGCGTTGGTTCTATTAAAATCATCATTCCACATGTTTTCCATTTTCTTTAATATCCTGCAATGCCTTGTAGAGACAGCTTAGCCACAGGAGCACAGTTGTAATTTAGCTTGTTATAGCGTCCAACAAAGTAAAATAATTGTATATAAAAAGTACGCCCAGACATTAAGGTTCGAACTGTAAACCCTCATTCCGCTTGTCATAGCCTGTGTTTTTGCCACTGGGCTATATGAACAATTGATATAGTATTTCTCTTATACACAACACAAATATTAATTCTGTTAGTCATATTTCCAAGGGTTTTCCATTTTCTTTCATAGTTTCCAATGCCATGTAGTTAATAGCACAGATACAAGAGAATTGCTACTTGCTTTGTGACACTTAGTCAATCTTTCATCATATAGCCTTAGAAATGTCCAAAGTGATTAACAGGTTAAAATGGCGACCAGAACACTATACATCTACAAACATGACTGATTTAGATTTCATACCCTCTAGTCACTGAACATCTGAATGATACTGACCCACGGAAAGTGTACATTTACTTTCTTGAAAGAATAGTACCTCTTATTACAGTATTTCACAACTGAAGTTTATGGTAGGCTTATGTGGCTGTTTTCTTCGCTCAGTTCATATAGTAATTTTGATTGTATCAGAGTTTTAAGCGATTTTGTTTAGCTAAAACACATCTGAAATTGTTACCTCAATGGCTTCAACTAATAATGTGTAAAATAAATTAGCTTGTGTAGGTAGTGCACGAGCTTCTGAAATTACTATAGAAAATGTGGAGGACTTTTTGCTGTTCGAGTGATTTGGATATTGATGGCAAATTTTCAGATTTTGAGGGGGGTGTTGAGGATATAGGCAGCAGTGAGGAAGAAAATGACCCATTTCCTACAAGCGTTCATGAAGAATCAACATTATGGAGTTGTCAAAATAACTAACACAATTAAACATACCTTCACGAGCTCAGCCTCTGGTGTACACCACAGACTCAGCTAACTTCTGACAGACAATCAATTAACATTTTCACAAATTTTTTTACTAATGACTTACTGTCTCTCATTGTTTCGGAAACAAATGTATATGGAAGTAGGGTGAAGGAAGGCTCTAGAGGCAATTTAGGACCTAAGGGTAGAATTCAGAAGTGGACAGAAGTAACATTGAATGAGATTTACAAACTACTTGGTCTAATTATGCTCATGGGTGTTATTTGTAAACTACGCTAGACATGTACTGGTCTACAGATGACATACTAGCCACTCCATTTCTTGGGAAATGCATGTAAAATAACAGGTTTACTTCATTTTGCGCTTCCTTCATTTCACTTGCACAGAAAATGCAAATGATAAATTACACAAAATCTGGCCAGTTTTTGATCAGATTATTTCAAAATTCAAAGAAAGTTGCATGCCTAGTGAAAAGATCACTGTTAAGGAAAGCCTGATGTTTTGGAAGGGCTGCTTACGTTGGTAACAATACATCAAAACAAAGAGGGCTAGATTTGGCACAAAGAGTTTTCATGTATATGAAAGTAAAACGGGACTTATCACTGGAGACAAAGATTTGGGATTATTTGGTGCCATAGTAATGCACCTGATGGAACTTATACTTGATAAGGGTAGGACTGTATATTTAGATCATTGGTACAGTTCCCCTAAATTATTCATGGCCTTACAAAAAACGCAATTGGAACAGTAAACTCAAAAATCATATTGGATTGCCAAAAGATGTGAATACGAAGGCTCTAAGGAGAGAAGAAATGCAGGTGCATCTGCAACCACTCTTGACCTATGTTGCTTGGCAGGACAGGAGGGTAGTTACAGCATTATCCAACTGCAGCTCTAAGATTTTGATGATTGATATTAGAAAAATTGATGCTCGTAACAAAATGTAAATTTTCAAGCCCAATATTATTCAGGGATACAATATGCATATGGGTGGTTTGGATCTAGTAGATCAGGTGAAAAACAATCAAATGGCATAAAAAAATATTTTTACACCAGCTGAATATAACCAATACAATGTTTAGTAATTTGGAGAGCTCTAAACCCACACAAGACAATGGCCTACCTGGACTTATGCATATCAATAGCTTGCAGCCTAATTGAGTACTGTAACATTCAGTCCTGTCTATACTGGGGATAAGAAATCCACCACCTCAGGACCCCTCAGACTTGAAGGAAAACATTTACCCAAAAGGATATCACCCACAGCAAAAAAGTTGTGTCCCTTTAGAAAATGTCTGGTGTGCTGCAAGAAAAGTGTCCGAAAGGAAACCAGTATGATTTGCTATGAATGTGGAGATGTCCCCTTGTGTGTTTATCCCCCTTTTTTTTTTTGAGTTCGATTGAGTCACCAAACAGCTGAGGATGAGATTGAATGATCTTGAAAACGTTTCGATTATACAACATAGTAAGTGAAGTTGAGTGTACACATAGTGACTCATTAATCAAATTCAAAAATGAAGAATACTTCACTGTTAATAATGCTTCTGCTTTTAATATTTAAAAAGCTTTTACTTCTTATAGAATTTATTTAAATTTATTGTAAAACATAAAGGTTAAATATGCATTAAATGCACGTATGCAAGGAAGTCTATACCGTCCATTTCGGTTAGCGGCATTTTAACTTGGACGTCATATGACGTCCATATCGATGAGAGGGTTAAGGAATAGACAGTACATAGGTACCACTACTCTCCTGAGCATTTCAAATTAAGGAAGTGCAAGAAGGAGTTATAAATCATAACAGAAAGCTGGAGACTTTCATAAAGAAATGAATATTGAAAATTATGTTAAATAGCTACACACAACATAAAATACAAATTTACCCCTAACTCGGTGTTGTAATACCTAAAACTTCAAGTTCTTTAAAAAGGATATACTTTCTTAGTTAGAATAACTGAGCAAGCATATTCGGCCGGAAAAACAGCTGGCTGAGGATGCGAGGCGTGTCGCGCTTGCATTGACGGCAGGCTTAGACGTGTGGAGAGAAACGGGTCTCGGCAATGTATCGTCGGATGGAGGCAGTATTATGCAAGTACTGGACCAGGAAGAGGAGAAAAGAAAGATGGAAAGGATAACTAGGAGTAAGGTCAAACTGCAGCAATTCAGGTTTGAGAGAAAGGGATCTGTATAGGGCAAGGTTTTGCAGGTTATATTCTGGAATGTTGAAGGGTGGTGGGGCAAGGTGAAAAGTGGAGAAATTTCTCAAATTCTAAATCTGGCTGATATGATAGGTGTGGTGGAAACTTGGTTGTTAAGCGATAATAATGTGGATTTGAGTGATTTTGACTTTTATGGAAAATGTGGCACTAAACAGAAAGATAAAGGTAGAAGTTCAGGAGGCATAGGATTATTAGTGAAAAAGACCCTAAAAATAAAGGTGAAAATATTGAATGAATTAGGCAAAAAATCAGTTTTGTGGTGTGTTAAGTGGAGTATGGGGGAGAGAAAGTGTTTATGTGCAATAGTGTATAACCAGCCAAATACTTCAGAATTCTATGATACACAGTTATTTGTTAAGAGAGACAAAACATGGAAGGATTTGTTATAATGGGTGATTTTAATGCAAGAGTGGGGGGAAAATCAATTGCAGTTAAGATTTTGAAGGGGAATTAAATGGGTTAAGCAAAGAGGGGGAGAAAAGAAGGAGCGAAGATAAATGTATTAACAATGAAGGTAAAAAACTAATAGAGTTTTGTGAGGAGAATGATTTGATGATGTGCAATGGGGTGAAAGGAAATGACAGGCTAGAGGAGTTTACTTTTATGAATATAAATGGTCAAAGTGTAATAGATTATATTCTAAAAAGAGTGTAAAAACTAGGAAACATTTAATTGAAATTAGGAACTTTTTGGCCAAAGTAAGAGCTAAATGGTTGAGGAAGATAATTAAATATGATGAAAATGATGAAGTATTTCAGAGAATTATTAATTTTTCGATGAGTCATATTTATTACACATCTGCTTCACTTTCGTACCTATTTTGAGGACATGTTTCGCAAATCATCGTTTGCATCTACGGCTCTTACGCGACTCCATTACAGATGTGTAATAAATATGACTAATCAAAAAATTAATAATTTTTTGCTTCACTGTGGTGTTCCAATACAGTTAAATCTCGATATATTTCAGAGAAGTTGCCAATAAGGACCCATTAGCTCGACAACCTCACAGTTTGAGTCTATTGGGCCCAAGGGTAACCAGCAACTCAGTGTAGTAATAAGTATGTAAATGTATAATAATTTGTAATTGAAATGGAAATAAAGATTACTATTACATTTAATTTTAGCCTACAAACCGACTCAGAACTTTTTGACTGACTAAATACTGCTAGAATATAACCATGCAACCTCAAGGCTTCCACCGGATTTGAATCCTAGAATTAAATGGGCAGATGTCACACACTGGGTTGCTTGTAGAAATGCAACCTTTAAAACAAAAGATGTTGAAATGTGCCATCAATGATTTGAGTAAATTGACAAATGGAATGGGGAAGGTATGCTATCAAGTGAATGAAATGGAAAGGAGTACTGGAAAAAAGATGCATTAAAGGATGAAATAATTTAAAGAATTATAATTGAAGATAAAGGGATGGAAAACAGTGACGAGGATGACAGAAATAATTACTCCACAGAGGAAGATATATCAGGTATAGAAAAATTTAAGCATAATTAAAGGCAAAATTGTTCAACTAAGTTACTATAAGAACTATTGTATATAATTTGTTGGGACTGTACGACTTTCCTGAAATAACAATCCAGTGATACAAGGGACACTTTATATTTTGAGCCTTGACAACCCTGAATGTGCCATCTGATGTTTCCAATGGAAAGTTTGTCAAGTTGACCATAAGACATTTTGTCAATAGAGTATAATTTATTTTGTTTACATTAACTTGAAAATTGTGTCTCAACAAAAATATGGAATTAACTTGTAAAAATATTCATGCAATTATTTATTAAAACTTTTGATGTGGTTTATCAAGACAAGAGTGCATCAATCAACTAACTTCCAAATTTGGCAACGAAGCTTCATCCTTTGCCACTGTGAAATGCTGGTATAACTAATTTAATTGTGCCCGCCGTTTGCTCAATGATGAAGTTTGTTGAAGGTTGTCCAAAATCAGATGTGCCAGAAAACACTGATGCCGTGCAAAAACTAATAATGCAAGATCGTCATGCAACATATTGTGAGATTGAGGCAACCCTAGGCGGTAGTTCCACCAGCATTTATAAAATATTGCATGATTACTTAGTCGTGAAAAAGGTTAGCTCTTGGATCCCACATAATTTGATGCAATCTCAAAAAGTTGCTCATGTTGATTGGTGTACAAAAATGCTCAAGAAATACAGTGGCGGTGACTCAAAAGATGTATATAAGATTGTAACAGATGACGAATCATGAATCCATGTGTACGAGCCGCAACGTAAACTGCGGTCAACAGTATGGGTGTTTCAAGATGAAACAAATCTAACAAAAGTTGCTTGCACTCAAAGCACTTCGAAGCAAATGGTCACCTGCTTTATCAGTAAAATTGGCTATGTGGCAACAGTGCCTTTAGAAGAACATAAAACGTCCAATGCCGAATGGAACACAACCTTTTGTTTGCCAGAAGTCTTCGGTGCAGTAAGGAAAACCAATAAGAATCATAGGATCGTTCTTCATCAAGACAATGACAGCGCACACAAATCTCTCTGACAATAGAGTATTTGAAGGCTCAAAAGATCGAATTGATGGGTCATCCGCCATACAATCCTGATTTGGCACCCAATGACTTCTTTTTGTTCCCAAACATCAAGAATAAATTCCATGGACGATTTTCATTGGCAGAAGCGGTTGAAAAACCACGTCTTGCAGGTGTTGCAAGAAGACTGGAATAAATGCCTTGACAAATGGTTTAAATGGATGCAAAAGTGTATTGATCATAAAGGAGAGTATGTTGTAAAACAATAAAGCAGTTTTCAATCAGAAATTACTTTGTTTTAATTATTAGGCTCAAAATATAAGTAGTGCCCCTTGTACTTGAAAGGGTTAAGTCATGGCAGTGAGATATCACTGCTATTGAAGGCCAGGGAAAACAGGTGACTGGCATTAAAGCCTTCATTTAAATATTTCAGTATTCAAGAATCATTGCGTAACCTATATTGCTCTAACAAATTTACCTACAATGGCAATATGACATTAGATCCCTCACACTTTTCCAGGTGAACCATTAGCTTTCTCAAGTTCATTTTGAGGTAACCCTAATGACAACTTACAATTTCATTATTGTACTTTTAAATTTTGAACTGTACCGTCAACTACTATTAGGACAATCAATGATAATCAATTGTTCTTCCAACAAACTTTGTGCAGGCTACATTGGAAAGATCAATTCAGTATCATCACCGAAGAACCTGGTTCATATCCCAGCTAACATTGAACAGAAACAAATTCTGTCATCATGTTTTTGTCTTGCAAAAATATGTTATGCACCTAAGTTAGCTTATTTGAAATGCACTTTAAAACATTAGCTTACCCTCATCTTCTGAACTACTGCTCAACTTATTCTTAGAATTATTATATGAAGAGCACTGTCTTGTAACACGCTGTACAGTTGGCGCTTTAGTTGTTGATTTCGCTTGCTGTGCAGCACTCCTGGTGGTGGTTCTTCTTCGCCCCCTAGCACTACTTCTGGTACGTCTTCCTCCTCTACCTCTACCTGCAAATTTATAAAAGAAGGTCTTTCTTCACTTGAGTTTCTTTATATCAACACAACCCTTTAGAAAAATAAATGTTCAACTATTTAATAAATGCCCAAAAGTAATTTTTAGGTTTACATTAGTCATATGTGCAAATTTTTGTTTCTTAAAAGCTAAGACATGAAATAGAACATTCATAAAGTAACACCTTTTAATGGTTAGTCATATACTGTGAATTCAACAACTGATGAGAAATATTTACAGCACCTTGGAAAATATGGTTGGTTTGAAATTTGAATTTACAATTCATTTTTAAGTTTTAGACACGGACATAGAAACTCATGCACCAATTTTAAACTGGTTAGCTGTTTTCTATACACCAACTAGAACATTCCACAGCCTGCCTCTAAGGTTAAGTAGTCTGTATTATCTTCTAAACCCAGTCGCTTGAGTTGATTTCTGAACAAGAGTATTTTTCTTTAATTATTCCCTGCTCTCTGTAGAGTCTGTAAGTATGAATGTAGGCGTGTATTGTATGACATTTTGAGTAATAACCTATTAATTACTTCAGAAGTCAAAAGCCCAAAAATTGACAAGGGCTACAAATTTCTACATGATCTGCTTACACCAATACTTCATCAGATCAACTGTGTCTATTCTTTTAACACATCCATGCTTCCATCACCAAATTTGAGCACAAAATTAATTGATATTTCTAAAAAGTATCAAGCAGAACTTGAACCATCATGCAAGCCACTACTCAAAGAAATGCTTTCCTAAGGTAATCAGCAGCCACTTACCTTTAAATTCACTTTATTCATTCTCAAATGACAATTCTCTGCTTAGCACTTACTGTAGTTATTCAGAATAGGCAAATTACATCTTATAATATTTGTTACATTTATAAGTTGTATGAGAGTGTAATTTGTATAACTCTTATATTTCAACAATTCTTTTGATTAGCAACTGCAGTCAAAGCATCACCAGAACGCCCGAATGGCATGCTTAAATCCTATTCCATTAGATTGTCACATTTAGGTATTCTTGCCTGGAACCTAACCGGCAACACTGAGTTTGAATGCCAGTAAAAAAAACTGCACCACACTGAGCAGTAAGGAATGGACAGCATAAGCTGCTGCAGCACTTGCTTTTTCTGCCCCAATCAGTTTTTTCCTACTTTACTTCCTCAACTCAAATATTACAACGCCCAGTTTATTTTCCCTCAAGAGCACTTAATAGCAGGAAATAACTGTCTGCTTAATGGAACTTCCAATTTCTTCATATAAATATCCAACAATTTATTCAGTGCCCAATTGCACATGGTGGTAACCTGTCTCACATTCAAGAGTTCAAAGTAGTTACCAGGATATGGTTTTCTTTTAAGATTTTTCCCTTATCCGGAAAATAATAATGGGTCAATTTAAACTATATGGACTCCAGGCTCATTTGAGCATCATTTCACCTATTTCATTCACTAACCTTGTTAAAGGATGTTAAACTTACTGCCCAAAAATGATTATTCAATTTCTTCAAGGAACAAATAAAAGAATAAAACACAAAACACACAAAATTAATTTTACTAGTCCTTTTGTACAAGGTATGTAACTTGTAAAGAAAACATCTGCATAACCTACTACTCTTTACAAAATATTAAGAAATGTGCTGATCTTCTAAAGATGTACAAGATGCTGCAATTGCTTCAACATTTTGCAGGCTAAATGTGTTGTTCATCTTGCACATATCACTTAATGAGTTATGAAAATGAGATGTGATCAATACAGAGGATTTTTTTTTCCATTCAGTTTAATTTATTTGTAGCACTAAAACATTTACATCTCGAACATGTGTTGTACATATTTCCTGCCTTTCACTGATACTACAGTATAAAAATTACATGCATTACTGGTAAAAACATCCTTCTTAAAACATCTATAGAGCAATGTAGAAACTTACCCTAAAATAGGAAAGTAATTTAATCTCTGATAGCAGATTTTCTTATACTGAGAGCTTCGGATAAAGGTCTATACAGCTTTATGAGTTCTGCAGAGCCAACTCTAATGCTACTAAGCAGAAGCAGCAGCAGCACCTGACCACAAAGAATGCGTGTTATATGGGCAGGAAGATTCAATTTTTCCTTCCACCGTCTGCTGGCCTTGGAACTTAATAATTAATCTTATTATTTTTAATATGCTTTATGTTATATAATGCCAATTACTTATCAAGTAAACTTGATAGCATAGTATTCCATCAGACATTGGATAAATACTAGAATGTACAAGGACGCTATGCATTTTGGATAATTTGTTTATTATTTTTAGCACTTGTTCTTACTCCAGATGATACTACAGGTAGCAAATATTGATACATGTAATTAATTAGTAAAGGAAGTGCTTGTCCTAAGTTTAGGATACCTTCCGGCATTTGCCAGTTACTAGGACTAAAAACCTGGCAGGAGGGAGGACCTGTTTGTTTTGTGGAACAATTTTCTATTTACAACGGTGTCGAGTGTCAATATACTAAGCACATTGTGATACATCCACGCTTATCACACTTCAGGTGGCATGTGAATGTAAATACCTTAGCTGAAGATACAAATAATATATTTGTGAAACTAATCCTTACAAAGGACGCCTATGACCTCGAATGCTCGAAACAGCAGAACATGCTTAGACCATCAAAAAGCAATGGTCTGCATCATTCCATGTAGAACTCTGCACTTGTCTATTGGGACCATTATAAGCAGTACAAGCTCTATATGAAGAGTTGCTAATTTTGTAAGACTGCAATATGCTGAACCAAAAGTGAAGATATATGGTCGTTATTTGCTTATCAAACTTAACTCCCTGATTTACAATCAATTTGCTGCACCAAATAAGCCTATCTTGCAGTATACTTGGCGAAATGCAAGTTATTATACTAACATACCTGTATCATTTGCAAATATAATTAGTGTGACTAGTGCGGAAGAGATTTGAAATGTAATAATGTGGCTTTAGTGAGGTACACACATTGTTCTTCCACTTTGTTTTAACTGCTTCATTGAAATCCTACATCTGCACTTTGAAGACTAATCACTATCACCATCACTTATGTAATGACTATCAGATGTGTATATTTAGCGCTCTTATAAGTACAGTTTTTAGAACTGTTGATTGAAAATGTAATTATATACAGACACCATTAAATTATGTATAATTTTCCTCTTATGGTATTGATATATTGTCACTTAGTTTCTATTAAAATGTCAGTGGAGGTAGAATGCAATGTTTTGCATAGAAATCCCACAGAGCACTGTTTTATTAATAATCAATTGTTACTCCAAGCATGTTTTTGTAGGTTCAGAGCATTCAAGGTCAAAGGTTCCCTTGTTAGTACTGTGAGGAAGTTATAATTTCTTGAAAAGATAATTGAAGTTTGTAACAAATTATTACATTTTGTGATAGTGTATGTTTGATACGTAGAAATCTGCAGTTGCAGTGGATAGACATTTCAGTCCATGCTGTATGTATTAATTTAGACAGTGGATGTAGCAACTGTTGACCTTTCTAAGGCTGCTACACATACAAGTTCAGACTTGAAGCAATACAGAGAGGAAGCAGTAGTGCAGCTGAAAAGAACTGTTCTCAGTCAACCTCACCACTCTCCTTACCTACCTCTACTTTTGCAGTGTACTGCCGATAGCCTGAATTTCTGTATATTGGTATAGTCTTGATGCATTGTAGAAGGTATTAATGATACAGTTTAAAGATCAGAAACTGTAAATGCCACTAGAAAGATTACTGCTGTGATAATGTTATCTTTTCTTCTGTGTTTATAGTTTGTTACATTACTAAATAGTTTTTGGGCCCAAATATCCTAGCTGTTAACAGGCCCTTAAACCATACACACTAACCCATAGCACAACAGCCCCTTATGGGTTAAGATGTACAACAGAGCCATAAAATCATTTCCTTCCAAATGCACCGAAATCATGATTGCAATAATGGATCAAGCATAGTCGTTTTGAAGGTTTATGGCACAAAGCAGTAGTGAAACAACAGTAATTTATCATTAAAACAAACCGAAAGCATTAATTAAAATAAACAAGAATGGGTACCTGTATATACCTGATCTTACTTCAAAGAGAAAAATAATTTAAACAAAATGTAATATGCCTTCTAATGAACTTTCAGTCATACACAAGGCCAAGAAAAAACAATAACGGGAAAATACAAATTATATTTGAACTCCCAGACTAGACAGTAATGCTAACACATTGCTACAGGGAGGACTATATAGATTCCTGATTTATCTAGTTATCCTAATTATATTTCTGTGCTACTTTTCTGTCCTCTAAAATTTATGAATTAAACAGTATCATGTTATGGTCTCCCAACCTAGCCTCAAATGTTTCAGAGAAACATAGGCATATTATACAGTAACAATTGAAGGTCTAATCAGCTACCCAGTGAAGTACTACTGCATGGGAAATGTGTAAACATGACATGATTTGGTGCCAATAATTTCTGATGGAATAGGGACTATCAGTTTATCTTGAAAATGGCATTCTGAATAAATAGAACTAAAGGTTTAAGGGCATGGATATTACATGCACATGAGATTGAGCACTGGACTACTTTAGTATGGTACCTTTATTTACAAAAATAAGTGGAGCAAATACAAGCAGCAGTTTCAGCAAATCCACTTCCATTCTTCTGCAATAGTAAGGTATGAATATTTACAGGAATATTTACAGCCAAAATATTATTTTTAGTATCTGCGTGTTAGAAAATGCATAGTATTAAATTCTGCAGCAAACATGATGCCTCTGCTTCTTTTTAAAATTCCAAATTGATGGCAAATTGAAACTTGTAGAAACCTCCTGTGTTATGAGGCTCGTTCAATATATAATGCCCCACATTTTTTTTTTCTCTGAACATATTTATTGTTAAGAGTCCGAATTTGGTGACAATATACATCAATGTCTTGTCCTTGTCGTATTTTTCTATGAGTCTTCATCATGTTCTATGGCCTTACACCAATGTTGTGAAAGAGCATGTATTCCCTGTTGGTAAAAACTCTTGTTCCTGTAGGCTTAGCCATGTTTTCACTGCATGAATGACACTCTCGTCATCTTTGAAGTGTGTCCCCCATAGAAAATCTAAGCAGCCCAAAGAGACGGAAGTCCGAGGGTATGAAATCTGGACTGCAGGGTGGATTAGGCAATGATGTCCAACCCAATTTGACGACACATTCCCAAATTCTCAGACTTGTATGCGGGTGTGCATTATTGTGTTTCTTGTCAGATCTAATATGTCGGAAACTGTTCTTGAGTTTATACAGTCTTCACATATGCCTCTGCATTAATAGTCAATCCTCTTGGTATCACATCCACGAGAATGAAGCCATCACAATCCGAGAAGATTGTCACCATAACTTTACAACTTTAACTTCTTTGTGGTGAATGAGGATGATGCCTCTCCATGGACTGCCTTTTTGTTTCTGGAGCAAAGTGACACACCCAGCTTTTGTCTCCCATAAAGATGCATGACAGAAAGACCTCTCTGTTGGTCTCAAAATGCTCCAACAATTCAGATTAAATAGCCTCTCTTGGAATCTTATAGTCTGCTGTGAGCATTTGTGGAATCCATCGTGAGCTCATCTTTGAATATCCAAGAGTCTGGATCATTGCAGATGCATTTTCAATGCTGACCGACAACTGAGAGTCAATTATTGAATTGTGATGTGCTGGTCTGCTAGAATAATGGCATCCACACGATTCTGCAAGTCTGGAGCAGTAGTTGTGACAGGATGTTCCGAGCAATGGCTAATCATGGAGCTGTTTCTGCATTTCCTGAAGCTTAACTTCCTTTACCCATCATCCAACTGTACCCCTATCAACTGCAGCATTGCCATACACTGCAGAAAAACGTTTATGAATGTTCATCATGGTTTGCTTTCCTGCACACAAGTATTCAGTAACACCACACTGCTTGTAAAGGCGAGTTGTATATAAACACCTTTTTGACGCTGTACTATGACTCTGCCATCTTGTGGAACAGTTCGAAACTTCACTGCCGCATAAAAGAAACATCAAATATGAAGCACCTACAAGGACATTTGGCTATATATATGAACGGCTTTTTGAAAAATTGTGTGGCATTATATACTGAATGATCCTCATACATATGCAAGATGGCATGTCTGGAGCAGAGGCTGTAACAGGATGTCCCGAGAGTGACTGATCATGGTGCTCTGTTTCTGCATTTCCTGAAGCTTTAACTTTCTTTACCCATCATCCAACTGTACACCTATCAACAGCATGTCTGGAGCAGGGCTGTGACAGGGCGTCCCGTGCGTGGCTGATCATGAAGCTCTGTTTCTGCATTTCCTGAAGCTTTAACTTTCTTACCCCATCATCCAACTACCCCTATCAACTGCAGCATTGCACAAAAATGTTTATGGATGTTCACCATGGTTTGCTTTTCTGCACACAAGAATTCAGTAACAGCATACTGCTTGTAAGGCAAGTTGTATATTAACACCATTTTGACGCTGTACTACAGCTCTGGAACAGTCTGCAGGAACAGTTTGGTACTTCACTGGTGCACAAAAGAAACATCAAATGTGAAGCACCTACAAGGACATTTGGCTATATATATATTAATGGCTTTTTAAAAAAATTGTGGGGCATTATATATTAAATGACCCTTGTACATATGCAAGATAAGTAGTTCAGACTGCAATTTGTAAAGTAGTTAATGACAGACATGGTTAGTTTTAAACATTCCTTTCACCTGTAAACTTCTGATACAGATAAACTAAAACAGCCATAAATGTGTGATGTTCATCACATGTGAAACCACCTCATACTGTGCTATAAAATGGGTCCCTGAATAAAGCTCTTTATTACTGGCTAGTGTTGCCTTCTCCCTAGTGGAATTTTTAAGACATCTTTTTTGTTTCTTTAAGTTATAAAAATATTAGTTTTACTGGGCATTTTTTCTTTCAATTTATATATACTTTTTTTTTTTGCAGAACTTATATTAACTGAAATTACTAAACATTAATTTATATACCTAATGAAATGAAAGGATATATAATCAGTCAATGCACATTTTGGGAGCCAGTTTCTTAACTATACTGTATAAATTGATGCAGCAAGCAATACTCCAGTATCCAATATGCCTGTGAAGGGGAGAGAGAGAGAGAGAGAGAGAGAGAGAGAGAGAGAGAGAGAGAGAGAGAGAGAGAGAGAGAGAGAGAGAGAGAAAACCCACAACCACACTTTGTAATGTGCAAGCTAGAAAGTTAGTGTTTAATCCATTAATTTCAGTGTTGATTTAGTTATTTACAGATTTTCCAAGAGGAAAGTTTGGTGCTCAGTTCAATTTTCATAGTTTTATTCGGCCAAGCCTAAAATAAAGCCACCTAAATCTTGTCATTTAAGACATTGAATTTGGAAATGATTTTTCTATGCATGATGTGCCAAACAAAGGTATCAACTGAAAGAAAATTCACTGTTTGGCAATATGTGGATTGTGATAAGCATATACAACTCGCAAGTAAGAATGAATCTAGGCAACTTTTACTGCAACAAAGTGTATCCATGAAGGAGAATAAATTTTCAGACTTCCAAAGAAATGTCTATCACACAACACCATTAGCTAGATATGCAGGTAAGTAAATGGGAAGTTTACTTTTGTGTATCAATGACGAAATGAGTGATATTTCTGATTAAAAGTATTATAAACTTTTGTATCGCTCCACAATTTGTAGACTCTTTGAAAAATATATATTTTTATTATGGACTGAGGATACCAGAAAAGATACCAACTTAGTTTTCACACCTGGTGACTGACCAGTTTTATACATTATGAAAATAGGAAAGTCAACACAAGCTTTTTAACTGAAAACGGGACACATTACTTGATTAGCACATGCTATGCATTAGGTGCAGAGTAAGAGCACAGTTTTCTCAAGTGGATTGCCTAGGTCAAAGATGAACATTTTTCTTAAGGCTATCTTTTGTAAACTGCTCCTCAAATCCATGGCTCATCGTTTTCCACTCCCATTAAAACCTGTCATGAGCTGATCGGGCACCTGGAGATTTTCAGGAATTTATTATTACAATCATTTCCAGATAGTGACATGTGTTAGTAAAACACTGAATACTTCCTCCAACATTTAGTCATATCGGACAATGAATGAATGAAATGGGTGAAATGATGCTCAATGCGTCCGGAGTCCATGGAGCTTAGAGTTACTCAACATTCGTCTTTCAGGATAAGGGAAAACCCCGGAAACCTTATCCAGGTAACTCACCCTAACCGAGATTCAAACTCGGGACCTTTTGAGCATGAGGCAGACATGCTACCATCTATGCTACTGAGGTGGGCACTGAATACTGATGATGCCACTGCAATTAATATGGCTAAAACACTATTTTCAAACAGTGAGACTGAGGGACAGCTGGCCTTCATTAAGGTAAATTTCAGTTAACACAAGAAATAAATGTGAACAGGAGAAAGGTGCAGTTTGGAAAGTTCTCCAACCCTAGTTAGCAAAATTACAATTGATTTGGAAAGTGGAGGAGCAGAAGTTGGATGAAGAGTATCTAAATGTGGAAAGGGTTGGTGATAAAAACTTTGTGTCGCGTTTCTCAAGTGTTAATTGGTGAAACATTTTATACTTCTTGCACTGAAGAACTCGGTAACAGTGATTTAGTGTAAAGTATGATTCAGTTCTATCAGCAGATGTGGAAGTGTTTCTCATGATACAAAAATGGGCTTTCTGACAATGAGCATTCCGTAACAGAACCTGCATATGCTTCTAGTTACCTAGTGTAATAATTCTGAATATAGTTTTTTTTTTTTTTTTTTTTTTTTTTTTTTTTTTTTTTTTTTTTTTTTTTTTTTTTTTTTTTTAATACACTCCTATCTTTCTACAACATACTAATTTGAGATTTCAAATTAATATTAACTTTTAATTTCAATACTAAGGTTGCAGAAGTAAGAATTGTGTTGTACTCTCATACTCTGAAACAAAGACAATTTAGTCATTTTTAGATCATATTTGTGATTTTTTAAAGGTATTTTTATATAAATTTTTAGATCATCAAAATCGGGTCCCTTGATACATGAAACATGACAATTAGGAACACAAATTTTGGAAGGAATTGTTCCAGGTCTCAGATGTATTCCCAACATTTGCTAATTAAGAGGATTAAGGAAAAAGGGAAAATAACTCATTTCAAGCAGGATGGTCCTGGCAGTAGTTAAACTATAAGAGTAGTCATCGCATGTCCATGTCTATTATGAGGGTTATGTAGAATCAAAAGTCTGGTTTGCAGAAATTTAGAACACTCTTTATTGCAGTAAAAAGACGTGAAATTGACAAGCAGCTACCTTCAAGGTCGACTCTGTGCTCTGCTGCACATAAACAAATGAATAATCACTGTGGTACACTTCAAACGTCCACCGATGCAATAACCATCACACCACTACTGCTTAAGCCGTAGACCTACCGAGAAATTTCTCGGCAACAAAAATAGATGGAGTGCTCTGGAACCTGTTTCTTTCTCTCCTGCCCACATGCCCAGCTTCGGCTTGTGACAGCAGCTCAACAATGCCACATGGTGACAATACCCTAACAGAAAGTTTAATGACTACAAAAAAGGTTGGTGCAGGGGGCATTATTAATAGGTACTCAAAGATATTAAGCTGGTTGCTCACTTCATGCATGAAGTGCCTACAGGTCAAATAACCTGCAAGCAAAACTGGTTCCTGAAGGAGACAAATATTTTGGAAATTGTGTTCTGAGGTGGTTTATGTGTAATATTAGAGTATATGTATATCTGGGAAAAGCATAAGTAAAAAATGCATTTTTTAATGTAATTAAAATATTTCACATGTTTAGTTATTTGCACATATTTTATGCATTTTTTTTTACCAATATACTATACGAAGCTCTGTTTCATCTTTTATTGTGTGTGGCAAATAAAATGCATTTGTTTTTGAGAAAAGATGCTGTGCAACCTTCTGCTTATCCTGTAACCTTAGATTAGACTACATGTTGTCAACAGGTTGCTACAATATAAACATATACATGTAACTCGCAGGAAAGAAGTTTCAGATGTTTGGGTATTGCACAATGTACTTGAACTCAACACAATTACTTATTTGATTTATTTTTGTTCCTTCAGTTCAATTGTGCCGGGGAATACTTAATAAACGTATTGAGTGATTTGTGTACAGCTACAAACATATCTTGGCAGCTTCATGTTCTTCTATGAAGCAGGTGCTTATAAGTGAAGTAGGTCCCTCCAGCTCATATTTCGGATCTTTCAAGTGTTGCAAATTTTATTCAGATTTATGTCGAACTATTGTTTTGGCAGATATTCCTCTACTTAAAGTGAACAATCCAGAGGTCAAAGCTTTTCTCTTGAAGTACACAAACTTTGATGCTCCAGATGATCCTACTTTAAGGAAGCACTACCTTCCAAAATGCCATGAAAAAGTATATGAAAAATCAGGGCTATGTGCAAAATTAGAAAATATGGGTGTGTATTCATGAAACTCCAGACTCAACATGTAGTGGTTGGGGTTCTTAAAACTGATGAGAAGTTTCTAATTGTGTGTTTTTACTGGCTCGCACAGAAATGTTGGCAGAAAATCACATTAATGCTGCTGGCTCTCTTCAATGAAAGTATGCACACATTATGGCCAAATGGTATTAAGTATGATAATGTGCTTATTTTTCTGACAGATGCTCTTCAATGAAAGTATAGACACATTATGGCCAAATGGTATTAATTATGATGTGCTTATTTTTCTGACAGATGCAGCATCTTACATGAAGAAAGCAGCAGAAGCACTTACGGTCAGCTATCCCAAAATGATACATGTGACTTGCACTGTGATTGCGCTACCAAGGTGTGCAAAACTTTTAGGTCACTGTATCCCAATGTGGACAAATTGGTATCCAATGGAAGTGTTTGTTTAAGTCCCTAAGAGAGTTGATCTCTTTAGAAACAAGAATCCCAATGTTCTATTAACACCAACAGTTACTTGCTGCGGCACTTGGCTTTCACCAGTCATACACTACGTGGAACATTTTAACAGCTTTAAATTGGTTGTTGAACTAGACAAAAATGCTTCATCTACAGAAATGGTTCAAAACCTGCTAAGTGGCAGTTGTTTAAGAAATGACATGGCATATATTGCTGCTCATTTGTTTGTGTGATTCCATATTAAAAAAAAAAAAAAAAAAACTAAGAGCAACAACTAATCTCTTGATTGAAAGTGTTTAAGAAATTGTTAATATACAAATGAAAAACAACTCACTTGAAGGCTTAAAAATTCAAACTTTTAAAATCAATGTTTAAAAAAAATACAGGGTTTCAAATTATGAGACAATTTGCCGAAGTTCTAGAAGGCCATCAAGTGATGTAGAATGATCATTCTCCCAATACCACACAAAGCTATATGACAATCAGCAGAGATTTCTAATGGATAATTTAGAGAGGGCGAGTGTTGTGCATATAATTCCAAACAATAGACAAAATTGGAAAATTTTGGAAAAATTACATGGACAATTTTTCAAAAATTTTGATTTTCTCCAAAATGATGAAAAATTTTGATTAAAATACCATGGCAAATGAAATATATCTTGAATTCTTTCTAAAGTCCTCTTCATCTGGAACTTTTGCTTAACTGATAAACCGTAAGAAATGTAGAGCGCATTAAGACACAATATATGTCCAATATATATTTTCTGGAGATATTCCTTGTTATTTATTTGAATTTTCCAATATTTGTTTTCTCAAAGGGTAAGTCATTCTTTTATCTATTGGCAATACAAAGAAGACAATTTTATACTATCACACATTGACCAGCTCTTGAAAGATCTAATCACTTAAAGCCAATTGTATTACCATATTCCCTTGCACCTAAAAGAAAGTTAGCAAATATTTATCTCAATTAGCATAAAGTAGATAGAGGAATAAGCATTTGCAAGAATAGCATATATGAGAATAGAGAAAATCATGTGATCGCAACATATCAGGTTTTTATTTTACAATGAACACAGAATGGTTGTGAGCACTTCCATTTCCAAAACATTTTATTGGGGCACCTAACACTATAAAGCGTTTTAGTAACCCAGCTCAACAAGAGTTATAATAGGTAGTTTGATTTGGAGACATGAACAATAAAATAACTGCATGATCAGTTATCATTAGCTATGCATTCATTGTGCATTTGAGAGGAATGATCAGAAAATACCATTAAAGCTTGATATTCCAGGAGTTCCGTCCATTGTAGAGAAATTAGCAGTGCCATAAATATTAATGTAAGCAGTTGGCTACTCAGCACAGTTTCAGCCAACATCATCTACAGCGCAAGTTGTAGGTAAACTCTGTCGACTCATTAGAAAACTGGTCTTGTGAAGGAATCCGCTCAGTTATTTGAGCAAAACATGTAGCTGCAGCTTTCAGCAGCAGTTGTTAGAAGTTTAGGGAGAGACTGCAATGTCTTGTTTATATATAGCAGATTGGTGTTGAAAGTTTGTGGCCAATAGAAAAAAAGGTCACTGGTGAGGACTGCAAAGGCTTATCCAGCATGACATCAAAAGATTTGAACATAGCTCACATGGAGGAGCTATTTGGACAACAGCATGATCACGTTATGGCATATGATGGAAGAATTGCAATTGTCGTTCAGAAGTGAATGATCATAAAATTTGTTCCCCGTGGATTCCTGAAATCTTTCCACCAAAACGAGAAGTGCCCAAAGTCTGAAATTTTTGCAAAGGTTCTCCATGGAACAGCAGTTATTTTTCACCACTGTCATGGGTAACGAAACTAAGATTCACCTATACATTTGCAGTAAGCACTTGGTTGTCAATGAATGGAAATGCCCCTCCTATCCAAAAACAAAGTAATTTAAGGTGATTTCATCTGTCAGGAAGGTGATGGTCATAGTGTTTTGGGATAGCATGGAGGTCATACGCGTGGTGTTGGACAGAGGGTACCAGCAAAACCTTGACACAATTGTGTGACAATCCAGAGGAAACTTTTGACACATGAGATCTTTTCTCTTCCTTCATGACATGTGACTTGATACAGCCCAGAAGACCACTGCACAATTTAAGTTTCACTGAGATATTGCCCACCAGCCCGTGTCTCACTCAAAGTGACCCTTTCCCCCCCTCATTTGAAGGAGAATTTAGAAGACCAACAATTCGCTTCACATGAGGTGAAACACATGCCAATGGACACAAACATCCAAGGACAGGATTTTTACCAGAAGGGAATATTTGAACTCATCTCAAGAAGCCTAAACCAATATGGAAATGAAGTGAAATGTGTAGTGTTTAACGACCGCTTTTACTATATACGGCACCGCAGGCGATGACACTGATGATACATGAGATGAAGATGGAGCACCGGTGGAATGAGATGGCGGGGGAAATCGGAGATCCTGGAGAAAACCTGCCCCAGCGCCATGTAATCCACCACAAATCTCACTTTGCAGTCGCCTGGGATCGAAACCAGGCCGCCTTGGTGAGAGCCAAGCGGTCTAACCACTGAGCCATGGTGCAGCGTAATATGGAGATATGTCAAAAAGTAATATATATGTGGTGGCATTAAATAAAATGTACATGTTTCACGGCACTTTTTGTAGTTTTGTAACCTTAGTTTTTAATAACCCATTGTGTGCAGTAAGTCCACAGAAAAGCTTATGAAGCCACTATGAAGTAATACTGTAAGTACTTAGATATAAAAACATTAATACTTGTATTTTCTGAGCTTATCTACACTATACCTATCAAATATTTAGGCATGCTGTTTACAGAAAATGAAATAGCAAGAGGGAAATGAGAAAAATGTAATAACAGAGTAAAGAGCAAAGAGGTTCCAGAATCCTTGAAGTTTTTGTTTAGAATGATAATTTGTGTGTTGAGAATATGATCGAATTACGTTATTCTACATCTTGCGAATACAAATACATTTAGAATAGGAAGATAATTTGGACATCCATCACCATTCTTTATAGAAAAATCATATTCTGCATGCGCCTAAACCTTGGAATTTGTGAGACTGTGAGAGTTTAACTTGAAGGAATATCAGAAAAATAAAATGAATATTATGTCACGCTTAAGAGCAATCCAATAACAATGTAGTTCTTTACTTTTGTTCTCACAATCGAAGATATTATATTTTAAAAGTTGTGGGAGCACAAGACATATTTACTTTGAAACAGAAAAAAATATTATTCCGTTTCCTATTTTGCTTGAAACATTGGAATGCAAACTTCTGTACTCCATTAAATATCTCAAAATTCTCAATTTAATTAGTTTTTGTTGGTCTCATAAAGTGTAAGCTTTTCACCAGCTGGATAAAATCATGTTACATTCTAATGCAAATAACGAGATAATAAAGGAATAAAAAAGCTTTGTGAACTGTTAACATTACTTTTTGTACTGAATCTACACTCAAAACATCTAACAAATTCTTTACAGATTAGCCATAATTATTTTGCAGAAGCGTAAAAGAAATGCACAAAAGTTTCTCTAAAGATCAAACTCCAGGATACTCACATTCTTACATATCCCAGGATAATCACCTAATTTTTAAAATAAATACTATAAAGATCATTTACAAGTCTAAAATAAAGGAGAAATGACTTTGTGATTCACACATGGTCCTCTGAGTCAGTCAGTAGACTGTTGGTATCTCTCAGATCAATAACTTAAACGTCTAAGTCACCCATGATCAGTTAGTAGATGGCGACCATCTGGCAGGGAGATGTGTCAATCACAAAAATTTCTCCTCAACTATAAAAGATAAATGAGTATCTCTAAGAAGGTGATGCAATGTGAATGTTTCTTTGCTAAGAAAATGCTTCAACCCCTAAAAGAAAGAAAACTGATGGAGATGAGAAATTGATAATGTAATAAATTATTCTTCATTTGCATGATTAGTGAATATAGTGTGTGCAGCATATTTTCAATAATCCAGAGTGTGTGCCATAACCAAGATATGTAATATTCTGTTTGACAAATACAAGTAACTCTTGAAGTCACCTTAAAACAGTTTCCCATTATGTTTGTTAATGTAATTGTTACAATGCAATATCAGAGTAATTTAGGAAGTAATAATCACATCTTTAATATATTCAGAATTTTTTTTATATTAATTACAAAATTAAAGATTACTTCTATTTCCTCACATAATACCTCCATTATTTAAAACATTTATCATATCTATTCAAGACATTTAGAATTCCCATACTATGGACAGTCCATTAAGCCAAATTTTACCACGCAAAGTAAAATAAATGTGTGGGAAGGAACTGTGTAACTTGTCTAGATATACATACCTGGATGTTCTTGAACAATTTTGTTGTCCACACACTTCTTCATAAGAAAGATGATTGACAAACATCCAGATCAAGTTTTGTCATGCACATTTATACATCTCGTGCTGAACATTTCATACAATATCTTCAGGTCTTTAATTTATTTGTTTATATATCACCATACACTTATTTTATTGTAAGTAAATTTCTACAGGCTTTAACTTTTAAGCATTAAACATCCAATATGTTTCAGTTCAGTCAGGAGGATTTTGTATTATGCAGTTCTTTTTGATCAGTAACAGAAGGTGCAATAATTTATGACAAGCTCTCACAACACTGAGAAAAGATCCCAACCATGCACAAAAACCTGAAAGCAATCTAACTAAACCTTTTGTTTGTTGAGAATACTGTCAATTGCCAGGATCATATCAGTGGCACTGATATACCGGAACTATGTTCCTGTTCTGCAGTTATTTTAATGCCAATAAATCTACAAATTTCAGCCAGGTCCGGGCTTTCCTCATAATTTTGGGATCACTAGTCCGATACCTAACCAACTGAGCCTCCTGACTGACAGAAAGGAATCTATGCAGCAAAACACTCAAAATGTGTTATTACTTCCTGGATTACCCTCCATTGCAATGAAAAGTATATGTGTTACGAGTGAACCGGCAGTGTAAATCTGTTTCACCAAATATTAAAATAAAAAAATAACTAATGGCTTTATACTACTACATCAGAGCTAAAGAAGTTTTCAAATTTATTGCAATGAAAAATATATTTGTTACAAGAGAACCGTAAGTGCAAATCTGTTTCAGCAAACATGAAAATAAAAAATAACTAATAGCTTTATACTACTGCATCAGAGCTAAAGAAGTTTTAAAATCTATTAGCCATATACTATAAAATTCATTATAAAAATTTCTGCATTAATATGATTTCAGAAAATGTGATCTAAAACTTTCAACACTGTTAGCAGTACACAAAGCCATTGTTGGAACATTTGAGTATGACCTGCACATTAGGAGTATAAACTCATGATCTGATTCCCAGACTACTTTCAGTTCATACATTATAACAAAGTTTTTGTTCTGGTGTGTTTCAACTTGGAATAGCATGACAAAAGATTTGTGCAAATCTTATGAAATCTCTTAGCAAACGGGATGCTTTTGTCTGTCATTCATATGGCACCTGATTCAAATCCTCATGCCATAAGTACTTCCCTACCCAGAGCAACATTACTTGACTATTTCAAAATACAAGTTAAGTTGAATCTGTTACCATTCCACCTTTATGGAGCTTTTGTAAAGCTTTACTTTGGCTTAACTTTTGACAGAATATAAACACAATGCACTTGAGTTCCCAGTTAAGTGCTTGGAGATGTTGAGAGAAATGTATCTAAATAATGGCATTACTCATAAACTGAAACCTTACTAATCTACCAGTTGCAGACGATTAATAATACATTCTCCAATTTCAGGGTAACTGACAATTATCCCGTTGTGGTAGAAAAACAACTACAGATTCTCTATGTCAATCTGGCATATTAATAATCAGGGAAAGGAGCAGCCCCTGTCTGCCATCTTCTACTAGCACTTCGGTGCAGTGCCCAACCCCTTTATCAGTTTTTATACTATTTTAACCATAAAACAGGGAGTATATTTAGTTGTTCTGTCAAGATGCAATCAGTGCTAAGGATACATTACAATGGTATTTGTAAAGAAACAGATTATAAAAAGTAACATTTATGAGACATTGAAATCTGGAGCTTGCCTTGTGTCTTGTGATGGCATTTTTAAAGTTGAGCTGACCATACCTTTCTTCACAAAGCATACAAACAATACACAACCTTAATTTCAATGTATGGCCATATTATGCTGCTTGATCTGACTTTGTTCTCTCGCCACTCTCCTTCCTCTCTGTATGAAAATTTGTAGATGAAAAAATCTTTGTACACAGGTCAATACACTGTGAGACCATGTGTTTCAATCCTATAGTGGTTAGTACTGTTATAGCAGTTGTATATTTTAACTCACAATTGTCATATATGATTCTTATAAGACAAATACTTGTAGAAAAGCAACACATACTGATACTCAAATGGTTCATAGCCTTCCAAAGAAAAATGGTACACAGGCTTCCTAATAGATTTAGGGAAATGGAATCTTTAAGAAATTGAAAATAAATTGTCTTGTTCTTACAGGGTAAAGCTCAATAACATCAGAGAAATACTGGAATGATGCCAAAAGAAATCTCTAAAAATGCTTCACGAAAATTAGAAAATTCACAAACCTTAGCTAAAGAATGTTCTTTTAAAATTAACTGTAAGGTAACTCCAGTTTTAAGAAATGCAACTATGTTAAGGAGGTAATTTCTGCAATGGACAAAGCATGGTTTTATTTACATGGCCATAAAGAATTAATGTTAATGCAAATGTTATTAAAAGATGAGATATGAATGATGGCAACAAATTTCCAACAATTTCTATGACAAAGATATGTAATTATAATTTTCACAGTAAATCTATGTATTTGACTTTAAGGAGTTGTGAATAACAAACTCAACTGACAAACAATATGCCTCCACAGCCAAGAAACTTCCCATTATATTGGCCACATGTACCTAAAATTGTACCAAAATGTACCTAAAATTTGTAATGAACGTAAATAAGTAACTCCAAAAGAATAAGATCAACAAAAAAGGGGAGAAATATTATGTTTTTGAAACGGTATGGTAACTGGCACAATACTTCAGCAAATTATAAACGATTATATTGTGAAAGATATACAAATAGGAATATACACTGTTCAATTTCCTCTTACAGCTGTGATTGGCATGCACGCATGCATGCACACACAAACCCCAACTGGAGAAAGAGTTACAGGCCTGATTTTTTTTTTTTTTGAAGTCAACAGTTGATGCCCGTAGATGTGTGAATACAATTTCCCTGCTCCCCCTTTTGTTGTTGGGAATAAACAGAAGAGGTGTGATTTTGCTTTTTTTTTCAACAAAACTTTGCAACAGTTCATACAACCCATCTTTCGATGAGAACAATTGAAAATGTTAAATTTATTGGGAGTAGATTAATGACACTAAACAACACTAACTTTTAAATTTTCCCGGAACTAGTTTCAGAGGCTACTAGTTTGTACGTATTTTAGTAATTCTGTGCTATCTTCAATTCTGGTCTAAAAATCATGAAATTGAAGATAGCACAGAATTACTAAAATACAAAAACATAGTGAACTCGTCATATGGGAGAGAATATACATAGAAAAACATAAAAACCAACTAATGAACTTTGAAATCCCACCAGAAGAGAATCCCACATTTAAGTTCATCACTAAATCAACAGATGGCAGCAGCAACTCCAGAATTACCCACACCACTGGATCAAGCTTTAGTCGCATAAGAGCAGAAGATGCAAACGATGATTTGCGAAACATGTCCTCAAAATAGGTACGAAAGTGAAGCAGATGTGTAATAAATAAGACTCATCTAAAAATTAATAATGTTAAAAATGTTGCATGGTTTCATACAAACATTTCTAGTGCAAACAGACAAAACACTGCTCAGCCAGTTAGGATGTTTTTGGATCTCTCAGTATTTGGAACAATCACTTGTTAGCAAATTGTAGAATAAGAAATGTTCTTGTACTGTTCACCTCCTTTATGTTTCTGCTTTAATAAACACTGCCATTGTGTGTAAAATCAAATGCTGAACCCTCATATTTATCACTAAAAAAAACGGAGATGAAAGGGTAAAGCAACATAGGAAACGTAGAATCACAACACTCTGAACAAAAGAAAAGAAAAGATAGGAAGGTCCCTATGCAATTATAAAGAAACCCAAAACTCAGACTGAAATACGTCAAATACTGTTGAAAATGAACAAAATGTACACAAATCAGTATTTAAGTTGATCAATTATATAAAATGAAGATTTTGGCAGATAAAACCAGGTGATGGGACAAGGGATAACAACAATTTTGAGGTGAAACAGTTAAAGTAACAAATTACAGAACAAATGTTCCTTGCAAATATTAATGGACAAAAGTGGAAGAAAACATAGGAACATTTACATTCAATGGAAACACTTTGCTAGAATTTGAGAACAGAAATTAAACAGATACTGCACGAAATGGTAGCTAAACTGACATAAAATGTGCACAGGAGACTAGTGTAATACAAAGCAATGGAAAATCATGACTAGAGGCATCTCAGATGATTTAAGATCCTTACAGGACACTGCTAGAAAATACTGTCTTTGTAATGAAAACAGAAGGAAGAACTAGAAGAAAAAGGAAGAAATATAGAGATTCACTGTAAAGGTAAGAAACATGTTCAAAAGATGGAGCCAAGATCCAAGATTCCTTAAGCAAACGTTATTTAACCTTTAATATAAAGGGATTTTAGACAATTCTATAAAAGTCGGCAAAATATATGTATCTTCTATACATGGATAAAAAAGTTTAAAGATAAGCTTCTAAACGGACCTCCCTAGATCAACCCCTTGTCAAGGAAAAATACATTATGAGAAGAAATTTAGTTCTATTTTACTCTGAATAAAAGTTTTGGAGAACTAAGAATGGAATAACATTAGATGAGAGGAATGTAATGAAAAGCTACTTATCACTTTGTGTGGAGATGGCTATATGTAAAAGATGCTGACAATCTCACCACAAAAATTCACATGGCTTTCATTCCCTGTATAAAACTTGATCCATTTAAAATAAATTAATTTCCTTTTTTTAGCATTTAAAAATTATACTCTTTTCTTAAGAATGTAACAAATGTTGCACTTTTTAATAGCTACTGCATAAAAAGTACTTAGTAATATTACACAAACATGAACAAAACAAATAATACTGAATTTCTAGGATACAAATTGTAGAGCCAAAGTATTAATCTTTCAATAGCTTTAAGCAACATAGAAAAACTACAAATTTTAAAAATAATTTTAGTTTTGATGCCTAGAAATATATTACTTTTTTCCATTCCAATGGAACTTGGGGCAGCATTTAAATATAAATTGTACACCATACACAAATTGAAATCAATTTTCTAGAAGACAGTAGAAGAATAAATGGAAGTCCATTACCAGTGGAAGCTAATTCTATTTAAACCAGGCACCACTACTATTTAAACCATTCCTAAGCATAACAAAGCTGTAGTAAAAATATTTATTTACATAAATTGTACAAAACTATTGTAAAATATAAAAAATTAAATACATAGTATTGCACACTACCAAATAGACTTATGCAAACCTTTAAATGGTAGTGGGAGAAAATAACTGTACTAAATGTGCTTACCAAATCTTGCAAGTATCTGTAAATAACATTGTAACATTAATCCACTATGAATTCACTGATCAACTGCACAACAAAACTTATACTACACTCGGATCTTATCGGAGTACAGCCCTTTCCAGAATTTGAATGAAACAAAGTAATTAACTTTAAACCATCCCAAGTTGTTTATATAACAGAAAATATGCTGCTAAATCAATCACTTCCTCCCATAGGAAAGGTTGGCACAAATCTATCATCTGCTCGTCAGAGCATACATATGTATATGTGCAGCAAAGCAATACTTTACCATACACTGATGTACAATTGTAGATAGGGCTTATACAAAAACCATGTGAAAGAGGATAGTTGAAACTAAGCTCAGCTTAGTTGTAAAATCTATGGATATGGCCAAAATGTCTGCATTTCTTTTAATCACATACCTTTTTATTCTTTCTTGTATGAAACACAAGCAACTAAGATTGATTGTGCCCAAGTGCTTTCATTCAGTATACTGCTATGTGCCTAGTATGTCTGGAGGGAACAACTGAAAAGAAATTAAATACTTTTCCACATACAGCCTAACCATAAGCACTCAGATTTGGTTAATACCAGCACAGAGACTAGAAAGGACACTCTGGCATATCACAATGATCTACCATATTAATGACCCATGTCCTAAAATGTTTTTCAGCTGAAGTTCTATTCTTCCATTCAAAATAATTATTCTTGCAACACTTCAACCATATTTTCCAATTGAGCTTTTTAAATTTTAAATTTCAATGTTACAAAATTACAATTTCTATACAGAATTATTTTCTTTAATACAAAAATCAAACTAAAAGTTCATTTTAATGAAATATACTAATGTGACTTACCTCAGGAAGTTGTGCTGTGGCTTTTACATTTTAATGCCATTTTACAACTATCATTTTTCCCAAAATATTAACAACAGTATCCATGTAATTCTTGATGGTTTCCTTTTAACTATAGTGTTTGAACAATTACAAATCAAATATTGAAAAACTATTAATAATGAGATCAGTTTACTGATATGCACATAGAAGCTTATTTTTTACAATTTTCAGTTTTAAACATTAAACAATAATGTTTTTGTTGCTTCATATGATATTTACTTGTAATTTGTTATTTAACTTCTGCAAATAACAACACTTTTTCTTGGTATCTTCCAGCTTCAACATTTAAGCATATGTTTTTTTGGTTGATGTTGATATTTAATTTGATACTCCATTTCTGTATATTAAAAGCAAATGCATTTGTTGAAAACTTCATTCTTATTACTTTCAACTTGTATGCAAAACATTTTATATTGATTTTGTATACATCCAGCGGCCACTTTTCCTGTATTAAGAGAGTCCTTATATATTCTCTTAGACACAATCATCTTGAATGATGTAATACAGTCTTAATATTCTGGGCAACATTATGATACATTAACTTTGATTTGTAGTTGAACTGTCATTTCTTTTAGTGTACAACACAATTTTATAATTCTGGGCAACATTTTCCTCCATTTATGTTATTTATTGTGACAATTTTCCTTTCAGTTGCACTTAAATTGTCAGATTTTTGGGTGTATGAAGTACAGCTTTCTAATTCCAGACAATATTGTTCACCATTTATAACACATATGTATCACACAACACTTTACAGTTGAATTGTTAGCTCTTTTAGCTATAAGAAGCTGATTGACAGTTATGTACAACACACATCCATTTATTATGTATTGAATAGTTTTTCTTTCCGTTTTTATTTTTTTTTTACCATGAATATTCCCACGAGATGGAATTGCAATAGAAATCCTTTGTTTACATACTGATGTGTTTAATGTACTATCATCATATATCTATTATTAAGTTAGAGATTAAACCATTTTCTTCATTTTTTTTTTTTGAGCGAATATTCACAAAAATGAGATAGAGGTGGGTACAAATCCTTTCCTTGAAAAGGGACAGACGTAGTTTATTGCATATCCATTTAATTATACATTGATGTAATTCCTACCGTGGAACAAATCCTATTTATTAGTTGCAGCAGAAATCCTTATTTTACCAAGAACTGACCTGGATATATAATATTTGTTCTGTCACAATAAGTAGGTATAATTATTAAATTTTAGATGAGTCGTATTTTTTACACATCTGCTTCACTTTCGTGTAGTAGGTATAAGTTTTCTGTGCATTTACAGTTGGTTTATGCAATTTGTGTTAGTATAAAACCTGTTGATGTCCTGTATGCAGTGAGTATGGTCACTGATAGTAAATGCATTCCTTACTTTTTGTATCAATAAATCCAAAATGAAATTTGTTTCAAATGTTTAGATAACTTGTGCTTCCATTCCTTTTGGTTTTGTTTAACGTATCATGGTAGCTTCTATTCCAGTTTATTACTTTGTTTACTTGACATTTCCAAAGCCTTTTTGTTTCCATAACATACTTCCATTCATTCACAGGAGGCCCTGCAATTTGGCCTTTCATTACCAGGTTGTGTTTCAAGTAGCTTTGCAAAATAATTTATTTTAAACCCTTTTTATGAATATACAGTATTGTACTGATATTTGAACAATTAACACTCTGATTATTTTATACATATGGAATAAAACTTATTTTATTTGAAGTTATATCCTTATGTGAACAAAATGCAGAAATCAGTAGTAGAATTTCTCAAAATCCACGTTGAGCAGCATGTCAATCCAAAAATCAATAAACTGCAATTTTGCAAATAAATATTTCCTTTTCCATTGTGTTTGACTTGTTCATATAGATTTTCAATATATTTTCTTTTTCACATTTTATAAATATGTAACTTTAAAGTATTAAAAAATTTGTATGTTTCTCTTAGCTTCCATTTGTTGGACACTGTTGATTTGGTTAAGTTATATTTCACAATAATAAAGTCTTATCTTTTGTTTGTATAAATGAATTAAAAGCTGAGCACCAATACACATTATCCATTCCACCTTGTTAGACTCATACATTTCTTTTATACTTTAAAAATATATTTATCTTATATAACAGAAACTATATGTATTCACACATAAAACTGTATATTATGGTTTTTTTTTTTTTTTTTTAGCTTTTTTCATTATATTTCAATGAATATATCTTCCCATTTATATGCAGAGTATTGTTGTTCCACGTAAATTGTTTAAGTTTTCTCATATCATAAAAGTTGATGAATTGATGAAATACACAAAATATTCAGGAGTTGTTCTCCTAACTCCTTATACAAATAATTGCTTCTTCAAATTTCAGAAAATTTCCGATAAATTAAATTCTTTATACATTTTAATTACATCACTCAAGCTTCCTTGGGATTTACATTTTATTTCAAATATCGAAGTTGTCAGAATATGCATTATTAGTTTCACCAGCAATGAATCCTTTTTCTAACAAGTTCATCTGACTTTTACAGACAACCTCCATTTATAGAATGACGTAAATACAGCAAAGCAAAAATTTCCATTTTAGCATCCAATTAAACAGGAATCATTTAATTTGAGCATTTGTCTAGGAGCAGTGTCTCTCTTTACGAACTCCAGATATTGATGACATTTATCTATAACAATACTCCAGAAATTCTTTTGTGATGTGAAGATCTGACATTTAACCAATTCTTAAACTTGCAACAATAATATATCTCACAGCCACCAGTTCTTTTAACATTGAAAATAAATATACTTTTTTTTTTGTTTTGTTTTTTGTTTTGTTTTTTTCCTTCATATGCATGAAAAATGTTACATAAATGCACACGTGTTTTAAAACATCCAATGCTTTGATTCTCCAATGGACACGACATCAAAGCAAATATACAGCCCATGGATGCCACTGTCAAACATAACATTTAGAGGAATTGAAGTTTCAGTCAGGCGCACACTAGCTGCCAGCCACAGTAAATACACTGGTTTCTACACAACACTTACAGCACCATCTCCATAAAAAAAATGTGAAAACTAAACATCAAACTGAAGATTTACTTGGATTCTACCTAAAGAAATTGGAATGCAAGATAAGTAAGCAATATTGTTGTGCTTTGGAAAAGTTGTTTGAGAGCTACAATGACAATACTGCTATATTGTCTACATTCAGCATGCAGCATTTTTACTGCAATTCTTGACTTTAAAAAGTGTGCCAAAAGAGAATGTTTAAAATTGAGAGCAAGTATTTAGAAGAGAATGTTCAAAATCGAGAGCAAGTATTTAGATTTTTTATATTTGTAAGCAAAGCCAAATTAACAAATTTATTGGTCAAGAGTTCCACAAATGCTGCTTACAATCCTTAAATGCTTTAAACATTAACAAATTATGGAAATGATGCAAATAATTGACATATTGGAAATAAGATTCCAATGCAGAATTTGAAAATATACCATCAATATCACAGAAAATGTAATAAAATTTACTAATTGCTTATATACATTTGTACACACATATATATAAAAAACTTAAGCTTATAAAATGAGCCATGTAGAAATCCAGCATATTTTACAGATGCCTACACTTTTGTTAAAATACAGTCAATAACTTTAATAAGTTCCTTTGTAGTGAAACACGTGGCCAGCAGCTACCTTGGTGGTTCCATGGGCTTTTCACTGCTATGAATAACAGAGTCTCTTTTGGAACGCTTTGAACTTCGAGATCTTGATTCAGAACCACTATTTCTCTTTTTCCGTGATGTTTTTTGGACCTTTTCTTTGGACGTTTGTTTTGAAAGATCCAGTACTTGTTGCCTGGTAACTGCCTCAGTTTCATTATTTACATTCTGTGGAATGTCAGACATATTCTGTGACGGTAATGAGTAATGAGAACTGCTTGAGGCTGAAAACTTTCTCATAATCACATCATTAGGCAATGGCGTAAGTGGAACTACTGGGTTCATATTAATATTAACTAAATTACTTTCTTTACTGGTAGGAACCATTTCTTTTAACTGTGCTGGAGTTTTGAACTGTCTTCCTGTATGCTCTAAGATATTTGTGTTTCCAGAAACATTCTGTGGAATCACTTGTGGCTTTTCATGTGCTGGGTATCTCTCGCTGAAATGTGGTGTTCTGTTAGGATCTTCAGTACCAGCTAGTGAGCTGGATAATGCTACATCACTTAAAATAGACAGTCTATCTCTGCCACAACTATACATTCCAACGTTTTCTTCAGTTT
Organism: Mantis religiosa; assembly: GCA_030765055.1. Taxonomy (NCBI): domain Eukaryota; kingdom Metazoa; phylum Arthropoda; class Insecta; order Mantodea; family Mantidae; genus Mantis; species Mantis religiosa. The sequence continues at coordinate 234,639,393 of CM060947.1, read as the reverse complement.
TACAAGTAACAGTTTCTCTTGCTGTAGGAGATGGATTATAGCAAGTAGATGATATACTTTCACATAGGCGTTTAATTGAAGCATCCCTACTTTGGCCATTGTTGAAAAAGTCTGTAGGCCCTCTATACTGCGGATACAAATGCTCACCAATCATTGTCCTCCTAACAGATCCTGGTACTTCTCTTTGTAATCTACAAAGGGCACTACCACCCCATTCTAGTTCTGCTACACTTATCATTGGCCTTGATGAGTATGATGGGAAACATTCAGCCTGTGTAGTTCTTGGTAATTCAGGTACTTCATTTTTAATTTTTGGTTTTTCAATGCATGCTAATGTTTTTAATCTCTTCTTCAGAGGTAACGAAGAATGCAAATCTGGTTTGTACTTAATATCCAACTGGAGATCATCCTTGGAGTCCTCTTCTACTTTATATTTGGGATCTAAACTCTTCTCAATTTCCTTTAATACAGCTTGGTAGTCGCTCCTGTCAATTTCACTGTATTGAGGCACTGGGTTGAGTGTACTTGGTTGCTGAGTTGTTGATGTAGAATCATCCTGCTGTGCCAAACCATTCAAATGATGTTTATAACAATCTGAACACGTACAGATTTTGTAACGTCCAAATGGCACAAGGACAGAGTTAGAAAAAGGAAAAAGAGGAAATGGAATTGTAGGGGCTGCCGATATTGGATATCCTGGTACATTTGGGTAACGCTTTGAAGACTTACCATTATCCATGTCACTAAATAACGTACCTCGAGTTGTTTTGTGTGAACCAACCGGTGTAGGAGCTCCTTTATCTTGTTTCTCTGATGACTTATGAGCATCAAGAACTACATCTGGAAAGCCGCCTGCAGGTGAATTTTTCTGCTGATTATAGCGTTCCTTAGTATTTCTTGTTTCTGTTTCATTCTTACCAGCATCATTTGCAAGCAACCGTGAGGGTCTTTTGGGGGTTTCCTGTTTGTCACTTGCAGCAAGTGAAGGTGTATAATACCGCAAAGTATTGACATCAGAAAATCGCTTTGTTGGTGTTGCAGATTGTGAAGAAACAGTAGATACCACAGGTGTGCTGATAGGAGTAAGAGAGACTGTGGGTGTTCCTGAAGGGAACGGCGACATCCTAGATAAACCAGGAGCAGGTATTTTCTGACCTGTCCTTGGTCTTTCCTGTGGGCTTTGGTCAGCTGTGGATATAAAAGATGATTCTCTACTTTCTACACATGTGCTATTTAGTACTGCTGATTCAACACTGCTTGCAGGTGAAACATCTGGCAAATCCTTGTCATTAAGTGCAGAAGTATAATTATGAAAGCCGACTTTTCCTCCTCCCATTCTTAGTCGTCCAGATGAACCACTTGAGTTGTAACTCTCTTCAAAACAACTTCCATCATCTGAATCATCCTCCATGAACCTATCATCTGCTAATGCTCTATTATGACTAAGACCATATCGTGAAATACTGTTTTCTGAGAGTAATGTGTCCTGGTAAAGCAAGAGCTGGTCTTCTTGCCCAAACTGGTCCTGCCTTTCCCTGTCATATGAATTTAATAAGTTATAAGAGGAGTTTCCTTTAATTAAGTTATGCATCATCATACTCATTGACAGTTTATCCTCTTCATTAAACCTTTCAACAGGTGGTGATTCCAGTTCTGTTCCTTCATCATCACAAAGGGAGGGGCTTTGAAGACCACTTATATCACTTTCACATCGTACAGTTCTGCTTTCAATATCCACAGCAGGATAGAGCCCTCCAAGAACCTCAGTTACAAGTGCTTCATTCTCTGTTGCAAATATATTATCCAAAACTGTGCTAGGATCCTGACAAACATCCCTTTCATCCTTAACCACCACCTCTGACCTGTTATGTTGACCTGTTACTTGTGGTCGCAAATCAGCCAGAATCTCAACATCTGAATCATATTCCATGGGCAATGAGTTGAAATAATCATGATCAACACCTGCAGAACCCTCCTCTGGGATAGGAACCTCTGGTCTTACTGACGAGTCACATAATACTTCAGCAGAAGCAGCAACACCTGTCTCCTGACAGCTGACCGCTTCTACAGTTGGCTGTTCCGTAACCTTCGGCATCGATACATCAGTGCTTGGTTTATCAGGAGCTTCCGCATTTATAACTGTTGGAACAGCTTCATTTTCAACAATGGCAACAGCTATTTCACTAGAAGACGCAGCTGTAGATGCATCTACAGCAACTGCTGCACTTTTATTCTGACTAGCATTTATTAAAAAGTTGACTACAGGTGAATCAGAGCTACTAGCTATCACATTAGACTTAGAAACTACATTTTCACTTTTATCTACATCACAAACATCTACATCTTTTGGGGGCGGTGTTTCTTTAGAACTATTTATCTGGTTCATTTGTTCAGGGGACATTCTTTCTGAGTTCACTGACTGAGGAGTGTCACAGATTCTCAATTTCTCTGCCAGACCAAGGTCATTATTATCAACCTCATTAGACATGGTTGCTTCTGCACCATCTATATCCATGCTCATGCTCACTTGATTGACCTGATTAGCAGGTGCTGCCACAGACTCGTTCATTTCAACATCAACTACCGTTTGCGGTGTTGAAGTTGGAATGGGAGTCTGTATGGTATCCTCAAGGTTTTCTTTCATATCAACCAACACACTTTCACCAAAGTAACTAACACTGTTTATTTGATTAACCTGATTCGAGCCCTGCTCAGAATCCTGCCCAGCTTCCCCTACTACTGCTACAATACAGAGATCTTGCCCACTTTCTGCTTTGATAACCACCTGGTTCTCTGTGGAACTTAGCACTTCCTGATTGCTTTCAATGGTGGGCTGAGATGTTAATATGGGAGGAATCACCTCTGTTGGAACACTACTGGCAGCAACAGGAGAGGTAGTCTCCTTTGGGACAGTTATGTCTGCTTCTACAGGGGTTTCTAAAGCATTCAATTTCTTTTTCTTCTTCTTAAGTTCCTTAACATTCTTAGAGCCCAAGATAGTACCAAGCACTGATTGTGCGACACCTGAGTTGGGTACAACTTTCTTTTTAATAAGCTTCTTCTTTTTCTTAACTTTTCCTTCTGCACCTTCCTTGCCATCTTTTAGAACCCTCCTTTTTACTTTTTTATTCTTTTTGTCAGGCAATTTTCCTTTCTTCCCTGTCACTGAATCCACTTTAGTTTTTTCACCAGTCACTTTGTTTAACCGAGAGGATTCCACCAAACCAGAATCTGGTACATTAATGATGGACCACAAATTGCTAAACAGGTTCATACTTCGAACACCTCCAACCTGCAAGTAAAAGAATATTAATAATATCCTTTAGTGGCCTATATGTTCAAAATTAAATTCTCAAATTGTAATGAACATGGATGAACAGGAATGGGCATTTTCTTATTCTATTTGTTAACAAAACTCCAACCTTTTATAATTAAAATTAGGTATATTCAGAGCTTGAGCCTGTTTTGTAACACTAACATTTTGGTGGTGTTGACTGTCAAGTATCACATGTGAGGGGAGTTTTTTTAAAACTTTATATATGCAAAATTTTTTGAAATTGAGTAACATAATTATGACTTTCCGAATCATCCTCTGAATCAGGTTTTAGCAAAAGTCAACTAATAATGCTTCAGAAGCAGGCCAATTCATGGGTTTTAACAAAAGAAAATCAACATATGCAATCTAGGGTGCATTGCAAAATGATACAACCATCCCGATTTTCAGCTGTAGCATGCCGTAAATATCTTATGAATTTGCACAGATATAGCTAATGCAACAACAGATGATGTGCGTATACTTATCCATTACAATCGATGGAAACATTTCACCCCTTTGCCTTACAGTAAACTGACCATGAGAATTTGACTGTTGCTAAATGATACAACCATGATTCGTACCCACCTCTCCCCGTTTCATCCACTTATGATAGTAGCCTTAGAGGGCGTAATATATTGAGTGGACTGTTTACATAGCTACACACCAATATTCGATGCGAGTAGTGGTGCAGGAAGTGTTCAGGAAAATGGGATGTCAACCAGCATTATCAGTTGAGGAGAAAGGGCAAATAATCGCTTATAACACGGAAGGTTTGTCGTCTAGAGAAATAGCAAGAAGAATTCAGATCTCCTTTCATTGTGAACAATTATTTGTGCCTTGGGACAAATTATAGTACAAAAAAGTCCTCTGGAAGACCATGGAAACTTACACCCAGGCAGGAGAGAAGTGTGATAAAACAAGAGCAGGTGGAACATCCCTGAGAAGACTGGCTCAAGTTCTAAAACATTCACGTGCACAAGTCTACGCTATCCCGAATGGTAGCCAGGAAGAACTTCATGTTGTACAAGAAAGAGAAATGGTAGCTTTGTCTTAATGATATGCATAAGAAAAGATGAATATCCTGAACAAAGGAACATGTGACCTGGAAAGCCCAACAGAAGCAAGTAGAGTTCAGTGATGAAAAAAAAATTCAATTTAGATGGACCAAATGGAGCAGCTTACTATTGGCATGATTTGCAGAAAGAAGAACAGATATTTTCCAAACAGCAGCAAGAAGGAGGTTCATTAATGGTTTGGGCTGGGTTTGGTTATCGTGACACAACAAACCTTGTTTTTCCATCGAGTCGAATGAAAGCAACTGACTACCAATACCTGCTGGATGTTCATCTTTTCCCTTTTGGGGAAGCAATTGGAGGTCAATGTTGGATTTTCCAGCAGGACAATGCTAGTATTCACACTGCAAACTCCACCTGGGAATGGTTTCTACAGAACGTTGTGCATGTAATGGACTGACCTGCAAATTAGCCAGATCTGAACCCCATGGAGAACCTATGGGGCATATTATGTCGTTCAGTGTATGCTGATGGCAAACAGTATTTAAATATCACAGAATTGAAAAATGCCCTCATATCTGCTTGGGAAAATATGGAGGTGTCCAAAGTCCAGGAACTTAGACAGCATGTGTGATCATGTTTTCAGTGTTGTGCTCAAGCAAGGCTCCTACAGTGGCTATTGAGATGAAGTGGTTGTATCATTTTGCAACATCACAAATGTGGTTGGTGTTTATTTATATCCGAGTTCTGGACACTGTGCAGTTTGTGACCCACATAAGCATTACATAATGTTAAAATATATCTAATAAATACCCGAATCATGTGTATAAGTTTTCAGTTACTTTCTACTACCACACAGGTGGTTGTACTATTTTGCAATGCACCTTAAGAGTTAAAATAGAAGTAGACAAACACAATTAGCTGTATTTATTTACAATTAAGTCGCTGCCAAGAGGAACGTAGAAAGTTCTGCTGAAGAGTGAGCTGAAAATTGGATCTAGTTTGCATATGTCAGTGTGGTGATTACAAAGTAAAATTCGTGTGTACACCTGCAATGTACATCATTATTACAGTTCAAGGATAAAAGGATTAATATTATTCCTGCCACTGTTCCTGGAGACTTTCTCATGGTTGGATTACAGTATGTTACTAATTACTTTAATAATGTTTCTTCTTTCATAGCCTACTTATATTTTGCAATTGAACTTGACTGTTGACCACATATTTTCTTGTTACTTTTCCTGAAGTTATCAATGGTGATTTCAATGATTTTGAATGTCGTATGAAGTAAAAGAATGTTTAGGAAACATCTTAAAAGTGAAGAAAAATTAAAAACAACTCCAATATTAAATGAAATCACAAACTCACAGTTTCACCTTCAAATTCAAAAGCTAAAGGGAAGAAAGAATGCAAAGCTGCTGAAATATGTAATGCTATCAACCAAACCACCATATGGTATCTTTAAACAAGGTAGCTCAACATACTTTGCCTAAGTGCAGAGTTGTGAACACTGAGAAAGCAAAAGGGGGGAAAAAATAGTTTTAATAAAACAATCATTAGGAAGAAAAATTGTTGAGGCAATACCAGTCTGGTTGCTATTTTTAAGTTTTTGTTATGTCAAAGATAAATTATCCTACTTAGCAGGCAGTCTTCTTGAAGAAAGGAAGTTGTCTAAGGAAAATAGAGGCAACAAGCAAGGAAAGGATAGTAAGGACCTAATCACTGCCATTAAGGATACAAAAATGTAGAGTCATCATGGTAGCAGTAAGTCTAAGAGTGCTTTATTTTACCTTAAAAACTATTTTGTTAATTAGATGAAAAATTCTGGGACGAAAGAGTTTAGGACTCAAACTGTTCTCTTTATCAAAATAAAAGAATGTATTCTATAAATACTTTAATCTATCATTTTGGACTCATTGATACATGCTCCACTTGCAATTTTGAACTCATGAAAATAAAATGTTTAGTATTTGGAGGAGAAAAATGAATTAAGAATTAATCATAGATTGCACAGACTTCATGCAAAACAATTTTATAGAATGACACAAGAAAATTCAAGTGTCACTAATGTTGCCTTCAATATGCAGCAAAACCAACAACTTCCAAAACCGTCTGTGACAGACAAGTATGACAGGTATGGTACAATCTAATTCATCACATTCCATGCTAATGAACAAACAAAAAGGAAAATACTGTTTTCTACTCATAGCTGGAAACAGTCATCATGAGGATGCAAATCAGCTTTGCTTGTCTTTCTTCTTTTGTTTAAGAAACTGCCAAGTATATAAGTGTTGAAGAACAAAGTTTATCTTCTGGGCTTGAAGGTCATGGTCCAGTGAGATATTCTGACTTTTCACTGAGCACTGACTAGCACAGGATCACCTTTAAAGACACCCGCCTCAATAGTGTAGATGGTAGTATATCTGCCTCATGCTCAAGAGTTACGCTCAAGAGGTCCCAAGTTCGAATCTCGGTCAGGGTGAGTTACCTGGATAAGGTTATTCCGGGGTTTTCCCTTATCCTTAAAGGCGAATGTTGGGTAGCTCTAAGCTCTATGGACCCTGGACACATTTGAGCATCACTTCACCCATTTCATTCACCGTCCAATATGACTCAACGTTGGAGGACGTAAAACTAAAAAACTTTAAAGATATCAAGCATAGTCTCTGATAAAACGCTGGGATATTTCAGTCCTACTAGACCATGGCCTACAAGTCTGCTATGCCAAGATCATTAGAGAATGAGAATAGACTGATGAAAAGAAGATCTGATCCACCAGCACTATTTCTCTCCAATTTCCCCCCTTAAAAAAAGTTTTTCCTCAGTCCTCGTAACTGACAAATGCTGGTGGAGGGTTACAATAAACTTATTCCTGGAACTTGTGGTACCATATATAGAAAGAGCAGATATTAAAAGGATCAAATAGTTTTCAGATACATTAAAACAAGCATATTATGTTATGTGTACCAAAATCATAGTCAAGTTAATAAATTACCACATGAACAGCACATTTTTTGTTTTTCAATGTATGACATTCAGATTGCAATATACCATTATCCCATTTATTTTCTGACTGTAGTTTTGGTCATTTCTTTTGGAAACAACCGTTAATATATTACTTTCTTTCAGGTCTTAACATTCAGATATAACAGTGTCGTAAATATATAATTATATATAACTGCAACAAAGAAACAAAATGTTTGTTATTGTATCCATTAACAAAACAAACATTCAAAGCTAAGGGTGCAAAATAACCCTGGGGTTGCCAAAAATTCACTTAATGAAATAGCTAGTTAACAAGCTGAACTAGCAAGAGTGGGAATAAAAAGTAACTAGTTGAAAGTACTGAAAAATACTGGTTCAGAATTAATATATTAAAGGAAAATGATATGTTCAAACAATGCATGGTTATACTCAAGAAATTGGGAAAGAAAAACCGAGTTGCATAAGGTACAGGAAACACTGGCATGAAGAAGCAATAAAAGAGTTTCTGGAGAGAACTTAGAACAAGAATCAAGAATATTGGAAAACTACAAACTGTAAACTGTTTTAATGAAAAAATATCATAAATAGTTTATAGATATTTAAAAATATAATGGGGGAGAGAAAAATACATTGAGGTGACACTAGAATGGGGTATGCATGGGCAAGGATAGGTGTAATGAATTTAAATAATTTAAGATAACAGGAAGGAGAGGAGAGATGCACTAAATGTAATAAATTATAATTGGCATTAATTCTGCAATGTAATGATATTGGGAGAGGAAGAGAACTTAATACTAGAGGACTGAAAAATCCTCCAATAGATTAACAAACGTAGGCTTTCAGTGTCTTGTTCAGTAGAAGATTCCAGGCTGTAAGGCCGTGGTCTATTGGGCTTCATCTCTCTCCCAGAGGTTTCGCCTGCAACTGCAGCAAGCATCATCAGTGGCACAGAAAAGTTCTCCTTGTACTCTTTGTAGCTACTGTTTCTACACAAAGTAGAAATAGTATTCATTCCTACCAAAAAGATTTCACTGTTATCTCCATTTAGCCAAAGATCTCAGGGACCCACTCATGGTGGCGGGAGTATACCGGATACTGTACTCATGTGGGTCAGTCTACATGGGCACCACTCAATGCAGCATCAACACCAGACTAAAAGAACACTGCAGACACTGTTACCTGAGTCAACTGGAAAAGTCTGCAGTGGCACAACATGCTTTGGAAGCACCCAGGGAACATTCATCCGTTATGGTGAAACAGACATCCTTGCCCAACTTCTCATTTTTATGCTATTCTATATTGCGAAGCAATAGAAATTTACAAACACAATTTCAATAAGAAAGAAGCATTAAAACTACATAAAACGTGGTGCTCAGCTTTAGAAAATACATTCACAGCTAAATCACGTGCTTCAATCTTAAAAAACCACGCCACACTCCTCAATCTTAAAAAACCCACGCCCCTTCCAACCGAGATCAGGACCAATCAGACAATGGGAGGGCAGTACCTTCCAGCATATATAAGCCAGTTCCTATTGCCAACAATTCAGTAGCTACAAAGAGTACAAGGAGAACTTCTCTACACCAGTGATGATGCTTGCCGCAGTTACAAGCAAAATGTCTGGGAGATCAGGAAGCCCAGAGGACCATGGCCTTACAGCCTGGAATCTTCTATCTTCCAATTGAGCTATAGGACGTTAGAAAGATTTTTAACTCAAGATAGATGAACATATAGAGAAAGCAGGAAAATATTTAAGAAAAATAATGTTAAAATATATATAAAGTATTTGAATTTACTTCTAGTAAATGAACTGTAAAATTTATTTTAATGCATAGAAAATAAAATATAAATGAGATGAGCATAAATAAGGTGTATTCATATATTAACTAGAATTAGACTGCTTTATGCACTTTAATTTATGGTCACTTAGTATGCAGCTTTTATAATTCTTTAAAAGAATATTCAGACTGCAGTAAAGGCTTTTATGAGCGTCATTCAGAAACTTACATTCTGACTGCATCCAAAGATAGCATGACTAGTTGGATGTGCACATGTGAATAAGCAGAAGTAAAGATGGTATGTGGGACTCATACAATGGTGTTTCAGTCTTGTGACAGCAACGGTTATGTGCAGTGATAGGAGAAAATGGCTGCTTGATATTGTTCAGTGATGGCAGAACTGTCTGCCACTATAGTCTTCCTCGCGAACATTGGTTCGTCCTTCAGTGAATTGCCTGCACCATTATCTGACCATACTGTAGTTCATAAAGTTGATCCACCCACTTAGCACAATTAGCGATGGATCTCTCTGATGATTGCTTTTGATTATGCAAAAATCAGATAACTGCATGAACCTTGCAATAACAGGAAACAATATCAGAGCAGCCATTTTCTCCTAGCATTGAGTAGGAACCACTGCCTTCACAAGACTGAGCAAAAATCCTAGTATTAGAGTTTTTATAAGCATGTTACATTTACTTACCTCATCAGGTTTTGCTGTAGTTTTCTCAGATATTTCTTCAGTATCAAGCAAAGGTTCTTCAGTTTTACTAAGCTTGAGAAATGCCTACACAAAAAGAAGCATGCATTAGCTTTCATGCACACAGCAACATATATAGTCACTAATTTGTCACTTTAATTACTATTACACTAATGTATCTTTTTCCTCAAATGTATTGGATATTTCTCATATAATTTGAATATTTTCTACAATGGCGGATCCCTTGGGACTGATATAAGCTACCGGGCTATAAAAATATCTTATTTAAAACATAATTTCAATAGAAGAATTACATTTAACACACATAACCTTCTATATCAAGTCTTGAGTGCTTAAGCCCCATGTTTGTTGTATCTTCCTGTGTGGTGATGTTAATTTATTTTGAGGTTGCTTGATTAGGTTGATTACTGTTAATAACTACTAATAAATAAGGACAATTTCAAAAGGAAATATTATAATGATTTTTCCATTCTGAAAGAGCTTCTTTTATGTCTGACAAACACCAACTACAATGTAATGTGTAACAGCTTAGGGCAATAAGAAAAAGTTCTGCATTAGCTAAAGGGAGGTTGGTAATGACATTTTGCGTTCATATGAATATCACATGGTGTGGAAACATTTTAGGTGTTTTAGTGTAATCTAAGTAGGCCTATGGTATAGAGGAAAGAGAAGGACATTTTCACAAATCTGTAATAGGGGAGCAACAGCTCTTGAAACATGTCCTGTGAAAAACACTGTGAGTGAAGCAATGTGTCAATATCTTCTTGATTCACTTTTATTCTTTAACTTGTGCTCCACTGTCCCTATGCTTCTTTCAATTTACATAAAACCTGAATTGTATATTGAAAGCAGGTAAAGCAAGGAGCTTTAATAAACTGTGGAACTATATTGTGGAAGAATACAGAGCATCAAAACCCACCAGCCAATGAGGTTCATTTTCTTTACGTGCTTCTTTATTCTTACAGCGTTGACAAAGATCTGGCTGGCAGTGCTCGGTTCGAACCCCAGATGCGATCAAGAAAGTTCGGGAACTTATTAGAAGAAATCATGTTAGGAAACAAAAAAAGTGCAGCAGCTTCAAATGTAAAAAATGAGCATTTATTTGTTTTATATCATTCAAACTTCAAAAAAGATTAAAACAGATCACAGCTCTTTCACCAATGAAACAAGAAATTAGATTTGCTAAATTTACTTACCACCCCTGGGACAAAAAAATGTTCAAAAAAGTATTTAAGAAATACAATATAACACTGGCACCAAAAACAATTACAACATTAAAAACCTACTTAACAATAATAATACTGATAAGATAAAACCAGAAGAAAAGTCAGGCATTTACAAGATTAAATGTAAATAAAGACTGTGAAAAAATTTACATAGGGAGGACAAAAAGAAACATAGGCACTAGAAAGAAAGAACATTTTAAGCATCTAAATACAAAAATATCGATAAGTCCGCAATAGCAGCTCATTTCTGGTCTGAAAATCATGAAATTTAAGACAGCACCAAATTACTAAAATACATACAAAAACATAGTGAACTCATCATATGGGAGAGAATATACATTGAAAAACATAAAAACCAACTAATGAACTTCGAAATCCTGCCAGAAGACAATCCCACACTTAAATTCATCACAAAATCAACAGATGGCAGCAACAACTCCAGAACTATCCACACCACTGGATCAAGCTTTAGTCGCATTAGAGCCGATGATGCGAACAATAGTTTGCGAAACATGTCCTGAATATAGGTACTAAGTGAAACTGATGTGTAATAAATACGACTCATTTATAATTTAATAATTACATCTGCATGTTGAGATGAGAATAACAGAAATGCTTGCTTATATATATTCTGAGTATTCAGAGGGTAAAGCGGGAGGGACATGATAACTTACTATCTGCTTCTTGTCAACATTGCAGCTCTGCAGTTGGAGAAGTCGATGACTGTCATTACCTTCTTTTAAAAATCAGACTGTAGAAGAGACCGCAAATCTGCAGATTTAAAAACAATTTACTTGAACACAGCATAGGACAAAACAAGTACTGATTAAGTGCTTTCCTATCAGAGTGGAATCTGAAATTTTTCCATAAAAGATTTTCTCTGAGCATATGTTAGTAACACACATGCTGTGAGATACCAAAGCTTGAATTTCCATTTTCCATGATATTCTCAATTTGAGAGCACAACAATTTTAATGTCATTTTTAGGACACACAGAATTTAAAAAAAAAAAAAAAAAAAAAAATATTTTGTGAAGTATTTTATACAGTAAGGTCTAAATACCAAGCCTATTAGCTATAGAATGAAGTGGCAGATTTCAGTTCTCTATATCAAGGTAATTGTGAAAATAATGCATTCTGCAGGTTATCCAATAGAAGAAAGTTTTGCAGATGATTTGGTAATAGCATCTATAACAATGATAGCATTACAGAGAGCAATAAATGAAATTAGCAGCTACTGTAAAGAATGGGGGATAAGAATCAATATAAACAAATCAAAAATAGTCGTGTTTAAGAAGGGTGATAGGTTAAGAAAAGATGAAAAGTGGTATTTAAATGACCATAAAGTGTAGATGGTAAAGGAGCTTGACTATTTAGGGATGAGACCCTGCTACAATGGAGGCTGGGGAGAACATGGGAGAAAGATAGGAGTGAAAGGGAAGATAGTGATGTCCGAGTTAAGGAGCTGTGGATATAAATTACCAGATATGTCAATAAAGTGGCATGAAAGAATCTATGAAGCAATAGTAGAATAAAAAATGACATGGTGTGGAGTTGTGGGGGGCCAATGAGATAAGAAATCATGTTGAACACACATACGAACAGTTCTGTAAAGAGCGGGCGAGCGTGTGGTGTTTTAGGGCCCGTCGACATCAAGGTCATTTGGGCCCAGTTCTGTAAAGAGATACTAAGTTTGAATAAGCCAAATGGAGTAGCCAGAGTGGAACTTGGAAGACCTTGCAGGAGTGGGGTAATTATAGAAAGATGTTTAAAATATTGGTATAGTTGTATAAAAAAGGATGATAATAAATTAAAGATCTGTTTAGAACATCAGAAGAATTCAACATTCAGGACAGCTGGTGGGCAGAGCTAGAAAGAACGGTGGTCAAAATAGGGATGGGGGATATCTGGCATGAGAGAGAAAGAAATGTAAAAGGTTTTTGGACAATTATTAAGAATAGGATAGAGGACATTGGCAGTCAAGTGACGTGGGGAAATCTGATCAGTAAGAAATCACTAAATGTATACCTGAAAATAAAGACAATGCGGAAGGGAAACATATATAGACATATGTGATAGATATGAGAGGGAGGGTTTAGATTGGTTAAGGACAGGAGCCATATTGAGATGGGGTTCGCCAAAGGAGTGCATTCTATATGGAAAGAAAATAAGCTTAGAACATTATGAGTGGAGTGTACAGAAATTGAAAACTGGAGGAAATTAATATGGGATAAGAACTGGGATAATAAAGGAGCTTACGTAGTAACAATAAAAATGCTTAAATTGAAAAGAGAGAAAAGATTAAGGGAGGTGGGGAAATTTGTTGACAAAGTCAAAGAGAAATGTTCCAGAAGGGCAAGGAAGTAAGAGGTAGAGAAATGGAAGACACAATCAGAACATTAGGTCAAGGTCATATAAGGGCGAGGATAGAGGTAAACGACCAGGGAGCCAACACCACTATCAGCCCGTAATATAAGCAGCAGACAAATTTGTACCTAGATTAGAATTGTAAAACTTGTAATTGAGATTGTAATATATGGAAGTACAAATAAATATTATTATTATTAATTATTATTATAATAAAAGAAAGTTTACATTTTGTAGTTACTGAGGCTATTTCTTACCAAAAGCAAGTAATTGTTTTCTAGCTACCACACATCTTTTTATGCAATATCTATATAATTTTCTGTATGATGAGGTGCTGTCTGTTGATTCCATTATAAAAAATGACATGTAGTGCTAAGCCCACCTTTCTGAATAAACCTTGTCCTTTCTTATTACAAGAAATCAGTGTCAAGGAAGACAACTCCTCAAAATAAAGTTTTGAAATTAATACAAAAAAATGGTTCAGGTTAATGCACCTCTGTATCCACCCACCATTCTACTGCCTCTTGCTTGAGCTTATTGCCTACTATTTACAGTCACTCAGAGTCACTCAGATATACTTTGAACTTCAATGACATTAGCAATAACAATAAAAATGAAAATTCTCATACATACCAAACAGGCCTCCTTCAAGTTGAACTTGGCTTGCATATAAAACACTGTAATATTCTTCTTAGATTTAGGAATTCTGGGTAAAACCTCAGTGTATCTTTTTGATTTGTCAAAATGTAGTGGGACATTTAATCGTTGATCTGCAAGCCTAGTTATTCGCCTCCTTTCCTCTGAGTCAGACACAATTTTTTTCCATAGTTTAAATGCCAAAACAAATCTGACGTAGGAGTCATTTGTAGGAGCAACAGGAAGAGTTGTAAGTACCTTTCTGCAAATAAAAATAAATATTCTGTTACGTATACGACATTTTACCATTTTAAACTATTCATTAACTTTTATTTTTATATTTTTATTTCTCCCTTCCTCATCAATGCTGGTGTTAGGAGTTGCTCAGATTCCTCAAGAGCGAGGGAGCCAAAGCATTTGACCTGAGATACCAGGGTTGAGGGGTAGCCCAACACCTGGGATGTGAAGAGCTGAATCATGAAACAACTGGGGGAATGATGGTGGGGGAAAACGGATGACCCAGAGGAAACCCACCCCAGTGCCATATTGTCCACCACAAATCCCCCTTTGCGGTTGCCTGGATCAAATCTGGGCCGCCTAGGTGAGAGCCAAGCGGTCTAAACACTCAGTCATGGTGTAGCCATTCCTTAACTTCTTAAGCCTAATAATTTTTTTTCTGCCACCATGAATTAAAAAAAAAAAAAAAAAAAATAAAAAAAAAAAAAATAAAAGAACCTGCAAGTGAAATTTACAAAAGACCTTGCTATCACTCAAAGTAGCCTGTCTTACTTTCACTGTACTAAACACCAGGTTTCTTCCACTAAAGTTTCTAATTTATTTGTGTATGGGTCTGTTGAATGAGTACGCACTGATATGGCATTGATTTACAACTCAGAAATGGTGTTCGATATGAAAAATTAATTTTTATTTGACAGTGTCAATTGTCAGGATGTCAATTCTGCCAGTATGCCATAATTTTGTCCTGCAGAACTTCTTTTGCAGCCAGTAAATCTGACTTGGAATTATTACTTTTAAGCACACCATCTGTCTGGGCCAGATATGAATCCATGACCATGGGATCAGGAGGCCAGCATATAACCAACAGTCACCCAGACCAAGTGAAAATTAAGCACTTATGTAAAGTAAACATAAAAACTAATTGATATGTACTGTAATAGAACTGATCACAATGAATCATGTTTACCTAAAATAGACATTGAATTAAATGTAAAATTCAAGGTTGTAAGGTCCAAACCTTCAGGTTTAAGTCTAGAACATACACGGAAACTGATCAGAGATTAATTCTCATCACATGATTACTGTGCCATTTCATATAACATTTTTCATCATCATGTTGATTTGCTAACAGCATTTTCATGTAAAATCAGGCCAGAAATCACTGAGATATGGATAAAAAATTGTGGTAAAAATTTTTCTTTGTGAGTTTAATATCCTTTAATTAGTAGCTCTGATTCATTTTGATACATGTATATAAACTGTGTTGTTGTTGATTGCTACACAGATACCACCATATCAGCTCAACTATTTCATGCTCACTTGTGAATGGCTGCTCCTTGTGTTTCTGTTTGTGAATGACAACATACATTAATTGAAAAAAACTATTTGTAGTTGGGTTTTCCACACTCCATCATTTACATCTTTATTTTTTCAGGGACTAGTTTAAATGCTTACAAGAC
Organism: Mantis religiosa; assembly: GCA_030765055.1. Lineage (NCBI taxonomy): Eukaryota > Metazoa > Arthropoda > Insecta > Mantodea > Mantidae > Mantis > Mantis religiosa. The sequence goes on along the minus strand of CM060947.1, from coordinate 234,623,655 downwards.
CTGACTGGCCAATGACTTGAGCCCTATCAGATGATAACACACAAACAAGTGTCAATCACAAGGTAATTTCTTACCAACTGCATATATGCACACATTTTTCAAAACCTTTTTGAACATCCCACAAAAAATTAATTGTTTGGGATACTTGGGGAGGAGTTATTAGGTGTTCGAATAACTGTAATGGATACTTTAATACAACACCAGCTAAGCTTTCAGGTATAACAACAGCTGTGCTATGCATGATTAATTAGTACCACTAAGTTTGAAGTCATGCAAATGATGCTGGCATACAAGTATCCACTGTTTCCATTGTAAGGTATTTAGTATTAAAAGACTTATTGAATTACAGTTTAATTAAATGGTGAAACTTCACTCATGCCAACTATTAAAAACAGGAACATTGCCATGGGTAACCCACTTCCACCTTCTTCACAGATTTGTACAATTTAGAGACACACATTACAAAAGCCTTTTCATATATGTTTAAATTTTCAACTAAAAATATTGATGATATGTTTGCTGTAATCCTTTGATTCTCTAAAACTCTAAATATTTAAGATCACATGAAGTGATGTACTGGAAATTGAGGAAGACAATTACTGTTCTTGGATTTAATGATTATACGACAAAATGAAAAATTATCATATAAAATTTGGAATTTACGGAAACCTACTCACTCTAAATACACCAAATACTGCTCAGAAAAATGGTTTTCATCCATTCAACCAAAATATGTTCAATCGGGACACATAGATGTCTGATGTCTTCAGTGAATGAAATCGGTTGTGCAAGCAATGAGCAGGAGAAATTACGATGAGAATGGAATTAATGAAGGATAGCGAACAACACGAAATGCCAGCCTACAAACAAACAGAATCAGAATGAAGTAATAAATCTCTCCCATGAAACTCACACATGCAGAAATAGCATTCTTAAACAAAGGGTTAAAAACTTGCATAGATTTCTCCGATAACACATAAGATTATATAGTTGACATTGAAGTAGCTACTGAGGGTCTAAATACTGGGCAGAAATCAGCAATTAGAAGCAAATGTGGGAAGATCTCAGAAAAAATAGAAAAAGAAACGGTAAACCCAAACCCATACTTGAAATACTTAAATCTCTGAATAAAAAAGATGATGTTTATACGAAAGCAGACAAAGGAAATAAGACGGTCATCATGGACAAACAAGACTACATTTCTAGAATGACAGATTTATTGGCAAGTGATGAATTCCAGGAAATAAAGTCTGACCCTTTAAATATGTGTGTAAAACAGTTAAATCAAACAATCAAGTGTGTAAAACAGTTAAATCAAACAATCAAGGATAAAATGATCACACCAAAAGAAATTAAACAAAGTTTAAAACCAGACAACCCTACAGTAGCTAACATATATGAATTACCCAAAATTCATAATACAGGAAATAAGATGTGCCCAATCATTAACACACCCTGCTGCAAACTGTCCAAATGGCTAAACAAAAAATTTAAGGAGCTACCAAAATTTGAAAGCCGCAGTATTAAAAATTCATTGGAATTCATCAACAAAACTAAAAATCTACAAATTTCTTCCACCGACCGAATGGTATCTTTTGATGTAATCTCTTTGTTCCCAAGTGTGCCAAGAGACTAACTCATGGAGCACATGCAAATATGGCTTCAGTTCCTACAATTAGACCAAAACATCAGAGGAATACCTTCACTTAAATATTTCCATTGAACAGTACTTCTTTTTACAAAAATCAGGACTATGTATGGGCAACCCACTGTACCCATTTTTGGCAGACCTCTTCATGAGCCTTATGGAAACCCATTTCACAAAGGCATTTCCACTAATTTTCAAACATTGGTATAGATATGTGGATGCCATTTGGGCAATAGGAAATGAGAAACAAGTAGATGATGCATTAAAACTACTTAATTTACACAATCCTGTGATAAAATTTTCCACAGAAAAAGAGACAATAAAATCCCTTACTTAGATTTGAAACTTACCAGAAAACATAATAAACTTGAATTTGGCATACACAGGAAGGAAACACACACAGAAAATTTCATAAAAGCAGATATAACCAAAGACAACACAGGCATGCTGTTATCAACAGATTAACTTACAGGCTAGTTAATGTACCTTAAACAAGATGGAATATATCAAACAGTACAATAATTCACATTGCAGAATACAATGGATTCAGTGCAGAATTGATCAAAAAGAAAATTGATATATTCAAAAGACAAACATTCAAACAAGTAACTACTCTTTCCCCAATCAGCAATGAAACTTCATACAGAAAATTTACGTATCATCCCAGAGCTACACATCTTTTCCAAAAAGTCTTCAAAGACCACAATATTACTTTGGCCCCATATAACAAATTTAGTGTACAACACTTTTTGAAATCACATAATACAAAGGAGATACCCACAGACATAAAATCAGGTGTGTAGCGGATAAACTGCAAAGGCTGTGACAACCTTTTCTCATTTCATTTCACATTAGAAAAACTAAAAGGAACTTGAACATTAGGCTTAAAGAGCATTTTAGGAACATCAGGAACAAAGAAATAGATAAATTGGCAGTAGCGTACCATTTTTGGAAGGAGAATCATGATATAGAACGAGAAATCCACTTATTAAAAAGTGTCCAATGCCCAGCTGCATTAACCATGTAGGAAAAAAATCTCCATAAAGAAATATGAAAGAAAACTGTTTAATTTTGACACTACCTTTGAAGAAAACTCAAACTTCAAGTTCATCAAGATATCTATAGAGATGCACTTCCAATGAGTTCACCAAACCAACATCCATTAGTCGACAACAGCTGATGATGTTAGGAAGATCGTAACGAAACACGTTCTAGGTAAATACTAGCATAAGTGGGACATTGAGTATTAGTTTGACTCAAAATTATATTAATTTTGTGCTTCATTGTATCATAGTCCTTACACATTGGAATAATTTACTCTTGTTCACTCATGAAATAGAAGTTAATGTACAATGTTGTTTATTTCAAAAATATGAAAGTGAGTGGGAGAGAGATTTCATAACTGTGTCAGGCTTATGTGCAAAATCAGTTATTCAGAAAATGCAGTGTGCTGTTAGGATACAATCTTAGCATAAATTATAATCTGTATAAAATACATTTTCCTTTGACAAAAGGAGATACCAATGAAGAAACTTGATTCTCTTGCAGTTTATTTCAGACCAAAAAGAAGATTTGGATATACAATTTGTACCTTATCACTATAGTAAGGCAGAAACAAGCCTAAAACAATGTTCTGCGCGTGTGCGCATACAAGAGAAAGAGATAAAAAGTGGTAGTATCTTACCCTAAAATAGGAACACACAATTCTTTGTTACTCTTGTTGATTAATGTTGTTTTCAAAATAGCTTCCATCATATGATCCTCAGATTTATCTGCAAGACAAACAAATGAAGCTGTAATTTATTAAAACAACTGCAATTATTAAAACAAAAGTTATATAAAAATCTCAAATATTCAAAGTTTAATTTCCTCCCTTGCTAATAAATGGTTCTGGCTAAATAAATTCTATGGTGGGTAGTATGAGTTGATATGCAAGATATATAAGCATAATATCAGCTGTTCAAAGTCACATATGGTATGCTAAGGTAACTGTGCCTCTATTTCAAATTACAAATAATTTGTGGTAGCATTTCAAATTATTCATTTATCAATTTTTGACAGGTTTAAGATTACAATTTAAGCAACACCTATAAAAATAAATTAGAAAATGCGTATCAACTTATGACTCCCCATCATAGAATTAATGGGGGTGGGGGGATAACCATGAGGCAAACTCAGCGAAATTCGTGGTACTTGATGATCATTTGGAAGCTTTTGGAAATAGATTATGAAGTGGAAAATCACTTTTTATCATTATTTGTTATTATAACTACAAAACTAACACACATTTAATATTTGAACTTAAATATAATTAGACATCAGGTTTAAAGAAAGTAAGGTCACAAATTTAACATTTCGGAACCACTAAGGGTAATTTCGTGGTACACTGCATCTAATTTCGAGGTAATAGATTCTATTCCGAATCTGAAGTGCAGCCAAAGCACTTGAAGTTATATTTATGAAGCGGAAAGTCCTTGGCACTTTTCGTGAAACCAATTATAGCAATCATACACTGATATGAACACTGTCGATTCACACACTGCTCTTCTCTTACCATCTCTTACAAACAAACCTTTGTCGACTGCTGGATTTTCCTTTAAGTGTCTAATACAACTGTTGAAAGCGCTAGACTCGCCCACAAGGAGGAACTCCATAAGCCAGAAGATGGCTGTATCTGTTGGACACTTCAACAACTTCAATGTGCATCAGTCCAATATTGTTCTAAGCGAATAGAAAAATACAACAAAATTACCTATGCCACGAAATTAGCTGAGTTTACCTTGTATTTTATCACACTTTATTCCATAAGTGAAAAAATATGTTTAAATATTTACACAATTTTTTTTTAAATTCAATCCAGATTTAAACTAACATCTGCTGTACTCTATCCATTACAAATTATTCATATAAAAAGTGATTCTTATTACACATTACATTAACCCTCAATATACTTTTGCCAATTACATGCAAAAGCAAAATATATTTAAAAAATATTTAATCATGGTAACGAGCTTGTGACAGAATGAAAAATGAGGAATCACCAACTTTCAAACATGTCTAATATGATAGGTTGCATTTGAGAACGCCTAAATTTGCAACACAGAATAGTTTAAAAATGACTTATGTTGAGCTCTGTATTATTCCTATGGTAAGTTTGTCTTAATTCTTAGGATTTCTCCAATTACACTACCTAGCAATATTTCTGCAGCAAAGTATCTGATATGTGATTGGTTTAAGTAAGGGCTCCTGATTTCAGAAATATCACTGGTTTTCTTGTATCACATCTAGTTTTCATGCTAATCGTGGTTTACTGTCTTAAAATGTGTCCTTGCTGCTTGTAATAACAGCAAATCAGCTATTGTTAGTGTAGCTGTGCTGCACTTTGTTGTTCTTGTGCATGATTGTCAATCCAACACCATTCCATTGAATTCTCCAATATCAGTCTATTTTTAGAATTGCTACCAATGAAATACACTGTTGAAATACAGTCGTTTGCGGTATTGGCAAAATTCTTAATGCTGTCTAGTCCAGTAACAATCAGCTCACGAGTGTCTGAAATTAGAGGATGTGTGAATAAGCCAGACTCATTCTGTTCTGTGTGTGCTAAATAATAAAGAGGCAGAGGCGGCTAATAACTGCACTGGTGACATGCTTATACTATGCATATTTTAAAGTAAAATTAGGAGACCAGGACAAGGTATGGGCTCCCCATGTAATTTGTAAAACATGACATGAAAACCTATGACAATGGAACCGACAGAAACATAAGGCCCTTCCATTTGGCATAGGGATGGTTTGGCATGAACTTCAGAACCATTGCAGTCACTGCTATTTTTGCATATGGCTGGATTTAAAAAAAAAAAGGATTTGTTATTGTGAAAATTTGTGTACACAAATTTAAAGTCGGCGATGAGACCCATTCCTCATGGATCAGAAATTGCAGTACCTTCACCTTCTAGCAGTTTACCTGATTCTTATGCTTCCTCAGATTCTGCTAATGAACAAATTGATTTGGATTTTTCACCAGCAACAGAAACAGAAGCAGCAATTCCCGAATTGTTTAACCAGTCAGAGTTAAATATTCTGATACGAGAATTTGGTCTCAAAAGGGAAAGTGTAGGCTGCTAGGTTCACAATTGAAAGAAAAAAAATCTTATTGGCCCTGGAACTACATTCTCTTGGTGCAGACATAGAGATAAGGAGTTCAGGAAGTATTTCAAGAAGATGATCTGACCTACTGTTGTGACATTCCAGGACTAATACAACAGCTGGGGAGTGATTACCAATCAGAAGATTGGAGAATGTTTGTGCATTCCTCTATAACGAACTTGTAGGTTGTACTACTTCATAATGGAAACATTCTAGCCTCAATACCTGTGGGCCAATTTTATTGAAGGAAAATTCTCATGATGCAAACTGCTTTGGACAAAATAAAATATCATGAGCACAGGTGACATGTGTTTAGTGACTTGAAGGTGTGTTATATTCTATTAGGACTACAAGCAGGCTTCACTAAATTCCCTTGTCATTTATGTGAATGGAGTAGCAGAGCTAGGGACATGCACTGGTCTACACCTATCTGGCATAAGAGACAAGCGTTAACACAGGGAGTAAAAACTGTTACAAATGCTGCCTTAGTTGACATACAGAAAGTTATTTTGCCACTGTTACACATCAAACTGGGAATCATGAAGCAGTTTGTTAAGGTCTTGGACAGAAGCAGTACGTTTTCAATATATTGTGAGCAAGTTTCCACATTTATCATATGCAAAAGTCAAGGATGGCATTATTGATGGGCCACAAATTAGAAAGCTGCTAAAAGACTCAAACTTTGAAAAACGATGAATGCAGTTGAACTTGCTACATGGATTTCAATGAGAGACTTCATGATGAAGTTCCTAGGAAATGTAGAGTGAACGTTACAAAACAATAGTGAAAATGATGTTGGATCACATGTTGGGGTATAGAATGAGCCTGAAACTGCACTTCCTTCATTCTCATCTCAATAATTTTCCTGAACACCTTGTGGCTGTTAGTGAAGAGATGGGAGAGAGGTTCCAAAAAGATGTCAAGGAGGCAGAAAGAATATACCAGGGGAGGTGGGATGTGCCAATGATGGCTGACTACTGTTGGTATTTGAAAAGAGATGACAAATATGCAGCAGCTAAACACAGAGCAGCCAAGCCGTCATTCAAAGGGGACATCTAGGACTGTTCTTTGGTCACATTTAATTGCTACAGCACAGAAGTCACGAATTTGTGTGTTTCAGCAATATGTACCAGGAGATTCTGGTTTGACCCTAGGTATTGGCACTTATGCAGATAAAACTTGTGTTGTATTTGGTCCCCTTTTACAAAAGACAGTGGAATAGACATCGTGGATTGTTTACAAGATATCACTATATTTTCCCTATGATATTTCCAAACTTATCTTAATTTGTTCATTACTGTTTATTCCTGTATCTCTTATTTTGGAGTACTTATTGCAAGAAAACCTGACATGATACATAGAAACGAATAACAGATTTGTGTTTGGCGACCAAAAATTAGTAAAGATTACATGACACGTCCCTTGCAACAAGAATAGATTTCAAACTGCTGGGTAGTGCTATACAATACTGAATCATAATGAAAAGGATTTCACTGGCTGTTCACAGAAAATTCTAATTTTGAGTTCAGTGGACCTCAAAACTTTTTTATTCCCATCATCTTGATACAAAAGTTTTCAAATTACGTTCCTTCTACTACAGACAAAAAGTGATAGAAAAAGTAAAAACATATTGGGCAAAAATATTCATTAATGTTTCTAGGAAACTTATTATTAGCATAAAATCTGTTACTGTATCTTATACTGTATCTCCCTATAAACCATTTTCTCCTTAAATGTTTAAACTTCATTTCCACTATAGCTGTTTCTTTAACAGGATGTTTGTAATAGTAAAGGTGTCTATTCACCTTCTGGTCCTAACTTGAACTATTCTAAATATAACCAATCAGCATATTTAAGGACTTCAAAATGTAATGGCGTGAATGATAAGTTTTTGCATTCTTGGTTTTTCAATGACATATTACATTCCTGGGTGTTGTTACCGATCAAACAAAACTCTTCTTTCCCTGGTCTGCAGAAAAGCCAAAGGTTAACTTTTAGAGCACTTTGATAATTACTAAGCATAATATTTAGTGGGTGATACAGGATCTTTCATTTATTTTTAAATATTTAAGAAGCTTTAAGAGTTTATGGTCATGTTGGTGCATTGAATTTGCTGTAAATGGCCAACCTGTATAAAGTAAAAACAGTTGCACATGGTGTATGAATGTTGAATTTAACACGAATAAGCCTAACATATCATATTCAATGTGAATCCACACATAAACCAAACTTAACTTTATTATTACCTATTTAAGCTGTAATTAACATGACTTGAATGAAATGGTGTACAATAAAGAAATTGTAATGTTTTCTTTGGCACCTAAAATAAAATACACAATATCTTAATTGTAAAAACTATTTGTAGTTGGTTTATTGACACTCGTGACTTTTATATTATTGAGGGACTAGTTTCAAAGGCTGTTGCCTTCATTTTCAACCTCTCTCCAACTAGCATCTGTTGTCTGCTCTCCTCTCTATGGTGGTGGAGCTATGAACTTCTTTGTCAAATTATCTACTTTATCAAATTATTGACAACCCCACCAGTAGATAATTTGACAAAGAAGTTCATAGCTCCACCACCATAGAGAGGAGAGCAGACAACAGATGCTAGTTGGAGAGAGGTTGAAAATGGAGGCAACAGCCTTTGAAACTAGTCCCTTAATAATGTAAAGAAGGGATGAGTGTCCATAAACCAAATACAAATAGTTTTTACAATTAATTTTGACGTCACTGTTACTAAATTCCTCCAAACACACATACGCAATACTTATCTGGAAATAATAAACTCACCCAGTAAAATATAGAGTGCTGATGTTAATCTAGAAATTACTCTCTTAATAGTCTCTTTTCTCCTCCTGAAACAATGAAACATAACATTAGAGAGCATTATTTTTTTGCTACAGTTATGAAGTCCATTTTATGCACAAATTCTGATGATAAATTTTACCACTCTATTCTGCATTTGCTCATTTAAATGTTTAACTTTGGTCATATATAGATGCAAACTGGCCTTAAGATATGTGATTAATGAACAACTACTTACCTCAAAGTATAAAATTGAAAGAAGCGTAGAGACAGTTAAGTACAACTTAGCACAAAAGTGAATCGAGAAGATACTGACACACTGCTTCACTCACACTGTTTTTTCACAGGACATGTTTCAAGAGCTTTTGCTCTTATCATCAGCTGGAACTCGACTCAGACATGTTTCAAGAGCTTGAAACGTGTCCTGTGAAAAAACAGTGTGAGTGAAGCAGTGTGTCAATATCTTCTGGATTCACTTTTGTGCCAACTACTTACCTGCTTTACACCATACTTTAAAGAATACAAAGATTGCATAATACTAATTTGACCACAAACCATAGGACAACTACTGGTATTATTATGGTTGTGTTATGTCCCATTTGTTCAGAGAGCATATCAGTTCTGCTTTAACATTACCACATTGAACATGCTGTCTTTGCTATGTAAATCTGGAGGATATTTACCTTGATGCCTTTATTTCCATATCCAGGTACATGGCTACCAGGTCTGTCATTTTGCTCAGATAGAATGCATGTTCAAATGGCTGGAAATAAAGTAACAATATTTTGTTTCTCAACAACTTACAAGATTGTACAAGCATTTTTCTAAATGTTTACTCATTTCCTTAATGGATAACTGAATCTTATCTACAAATGATTAAAGGCTCAAAATTGTCAAAATTACAAATGCAATCATATGTTATACAATCCTGAACTGCTAGGAATACATCTAGGTGAGGACACTTATCCTAGAAATACACAGTTGGAAGTAAAAATTCATATATATATCTTTGGATATCTACCCATAGTTGCTCAGGATTAAGGCTAGTTCATAACCAAGAATCGAAACCAGAACGAGAATGGCAATGTTAAAGTAATGTATTACAATGTGATCATTCATAATTAAATGGACATTTTCCCTGATTCAAAGAATCCTGGAATTGCAAATTCTTCACTGTAGAAGAAATTATTAAAGGCAGCTATAACGAAAACAGAACTCACATAGTTGCAAGATGCAAAAATGAAACTGGAAGAAATTCCATCAATTCCTCCTAATTTGAGCACTGATTCCTTTAACAAATACATCAAATTCAAAACTGGCTATTGCCTCAAATAACAGCAAAAACCTATAAAGAGCAACAAATGGTAGAAATTAAAAGAACAAAAAGACCGACAAATAATGTTAATATATGCTATTAAGAAACAGTGCTTGATAAGACCAGACGAACTGGTAATAGTAATGGATCTACATTTAGAAAATGTCTATTCAAACAAATTTTGACACTGACTAGCCTGCTATTATATTCGCTGAAATGGAAGCAGCTAAAAATATGATTGGTCAGTTACTAACAAATGATGTCCCAATATGGAAAATCAACTATTAACTTTATAATTGATCACTGATTTTCACTTTTTCCTTCTTGTTCTCAGTATTGTCAACCAATGAGTTATGCTATTTTGCTTCCATTCTTGAATTATTGTAAACCAGCCTTTTAAGAACTGGCCTAGGAGACTGGAAATCTGTGGTTCCAAGTTCTGATTCAACTTTCTAATATAAGAACTATTACAATGGCTGGCACAGAAACAATTGGTCCTAATCTCTGCCAAAATCTGTAAACAAAGAAGACAAATTTGGAGAGACTGAAGAACAAAGGAAGATTTAGCAAGCTGCTTCAAACTTACCTCCCGTATGTCCTGATAGAACATATGGAAGAAAACCAGTGATTCATTCATACATTTTTTCAGTTTGAATGCCCGATTTGGCTTCATATAACAATCTTTCACATTCTTTGCCACATGCCTGAAAAAAATAAAATACATAAATTAAATAAAGCAATCCAGTATAAAATGAATACAATTTTAAAGAGAAACTACAAGAAAGAGCAAATTACAGAGCCTCCATATGTAAAATCTGAGGCTAATTAACAGTGAAGCAATACAAATATTACAGTAAAATATATTAAATTGTTACACATTATTATCTTTTCAAGAAGTTATAAATTCCTCACAGTACTCAGGACTAGTTTTGCAAATATAAGATGCAGATAATATATATATATATGCAAAACTAGTCCTGAGTACTGTAAGTAATTTATAATTTCTTGAAAAGATAAGTGAAGTTTGTAACAAAATATATTTTACTGTAATACAGAACCTTTGTTTGCATGTGTGTCTGCATTACAGGGAATTGCTTGCCTCCATTGTGCTGTTTTGAATAGATTCCATTCCTCCTCACTTTCCTTCTGCTCTCTGTGCTAATTATTTGGCACAAAGCTATACAGATGTAGATTTGCTGTGAGACAACATGGTTTAGTAGTGTGTTAATGCATTTATAATACCAAAAAGTCCATATATTTAGCACACAGAAATTTAATATATGATTCCAATGTAAAAAACTCTTGTGGAGAAGTAAGAAGGCAATTTATAGATAGATTCCCTGATCTAAAGTATAAAAATTGAAATAAGCATAGAGATAGTGAAGCACAAGTGAAAATAAAAGTGAATCAAGAAGATATTGACACATTGATTCACTCACACTGTTTTTCACAGGACATGTTTCAAGAGCTGTTGCTCCCATCATAAGCTGAGTCTCGACTGGTGCAAATTGTAGTGCTTTCGTCTTCCATGTCGTTGGAAGATAGCATGATGTATTTGTCAAAGATGTCCAGTGGTGCAGCTTCGAAATTCATTATTCTATGACGATTTTTATTAATGAAGATCTTTTGCCATATGGAAAGCTCTATAGCATGATTAACCTGTTTTATTAAAGCTGTCTCCAAGTTAATATTATGTCTGGTATTTAAAAAATGAAAAGCAACTGCTGATTTTTCTATTTCACTGTTTTTAATGTAACGTATATGTTCTCTAGTTCTGATGTCAAGATTTCTTTTTGTTTTTCCTATATATATTTTAGGAAAAATTTCACATTTGATCTCGTAGATTCCTTATTTTTCTTTTGCATAATTGAATTTGATGGGGCCCTTTAACAAATTCTTGATACTGAATCTATTTTGAGGTGCAAGAACTATGTTGCGTGTTGAGAAGATTTTTTGGAATTTATTATGGACTGATGGGTTGAAGGTAAATTTCTTAAATTTTTTTCTTCTCTTTTTCCCCTGTAGGACCCAGGGGGGTGGTTTCTTTTATTTTCTTGGCCCTGTTGAGTTTGTTAATTTTTTTGTCCACTAAATTTGGGTTGAAACCTTTGGATATAGCTACCCTTTTTATGCGTTAATATTCTTCTTGATAATCTTCTCTGCTCATTGGAAAGTTGATCATACAAAAGTTTTAACTGTTGAAAATGGCATGATGTTATTTTGGATTGAAACTACTATTCTTAATATTATCAGTGTGTGTCGGTTTCCTATAAATACCAAAAGCAAGTTTGTTATCTATTTTTTTTAATCTTGATATCCATAAAGGGAAGAATCCCATCCTTTTCCATTTCCAATGTAAATTTTATAGCTGAATTCTGAATATTAAGAAGTCTAAGTACATCGTGTATGATGTTTTTTCAGGTACTATTGCAAAAATGTTGTCAACATAACGATACCAACTTTGAAATAACTTGGAAAGATTTTTGTGATATGAGTTTCAAAAGCACTAATGAATCCCATGTCACAAAAATCTTTCCGAGTTATTTCAAAGTTTGGTATTGTTGTTGACATTTTTGAAATAGTACCTAAAAAAAAGCTCATACAAGATGCTCTTAGACTTCTTAATATTCAGAATGCAATTATAAAATTTACATTGCAAACAGAAAAGGATGGTGTTCTTCCCTTTTTGGACATAAAGATTAAAAAAATGGATAACACAACACCATTCCATTTTCAACAGTTTAATCTTTCATATAGTGAACTTTCCACTGAGCAGAAAAGATTATCAAGAAGAATATCTTCACATAAAAAATGGTAGCTATGTCCAAAGGTTTCAACCCAAATTTAATGAACAAAAAAAATTAACAAACTCAACAGGATGAAGGAAATAAAAGAAATCACCACCTGGATCCTACAGGGGAAAGAGAAAAACATTTTTCAAGAAACTTACCTACCACCATCAGTTAATATATTCCAAAAAATCTTCAATACACATAGTTCTTGCACCTCGCTGATGTCATCCTCTAAACCCTATAGAACATCTGGCTTGAAACAAGATGCTTTGAATGGCCTGTCATTGGACATCAGGCAAACAATGCTGCAGAGTTGAAAATGTGCAAATTACATTGCAGAAAGGCCAAATTATTTTCACCAATTGGTAGGCTTCCTGCTGAGAAGAAATAGCAACGTTTTTCAGCAGGATGTTTACTGGAATTGGTATTAAGTTTATTTTGTGTATTATTTAAACTTTAAATACAGTTCAAACGGTTTCAAAAGCAAACAGTTATTGGTTATGGCTATAGTGGAAAAGTCGTAACGAAAAAATATACAGTTTAAAGCTACAAATATAAAAAAAATCATTCTGTTTAAACAATGAAAGTCCAATACTGATGTATTGTTCATTTCCATTCAGAAGCTTTCTATATAAGTTGATTTACATCAGTTCTACTCACAATCACACAGCATAATAAGCTGCTCTAACAATCACTTGAGAAACCTGTCTGAAATTTTGATTATGTTTGAAAACATGAAGTGGTTTTTGTTTCTGGCATGCAGCTATTCGTTATTTAAATACTGCCATTGACTCCAGAGAATGTCTGTCTCTCTTTTTTTGTTGTAGTTTACGTCCTCCCAACGTTTAGTCATATCAGACGATAAATGGAATGGGTGAAATAATGCTCAAATGAGCCCAGGGTCCATAGAGCTTTGAGTTACCCGACATATGTCCTTCAGGATATGGGAAAACCCCGAAAAAACCTTAACCAGGTAACTCACCCTGATCGAGATTTGAACTCGGGACCTCTTGAACATGAGGTGGACACGCTACCATCTGTGTTACCGAGGTGGGCTGTCTGTCCTTGAACATACTATTGTGCAGTAAAGTGGTGAAATTCTTGGTATGATGCAAACAGTAACACCAGCAGTTCTAATTTACATCTACAACACAGTTGAACTGTAAACAGTGCCAACATTGTTACAATATTTTATACTGTGGCTTCTTGTACACTCATAATTATATTTACTAGTATACAGGTTTGCTTAGGAAGTATTATCATAATTGTTTAATGTGTGTATTACTGATGCTCTTCCATGGTAACCGCTCGAACAGGGCGACTTTACCAAAGTTGCATATGGGTTCAAGTTCATGAAATTTGTTTATTAGTTTATTGGCAGCATTAATATAACAGACTATGTTTGCCTCTAAATGTATTTATTTACTTTCCAGGCGCACATATAAATATTCTTAGACACTAATCATTAAGTACCAAAAAAAAAAAAAAAAAAAAAAATGCTAGTTTCAGGTTTTTATGCAGTCATAAATTGGAATTTCCTCTTCATTGATATAATCATTGTAGGAACATTTTTAAAATTGTGGAGCCATCTTCTCTCCAACCCAGATCTCTTGAATAGCTCTTTCCTCCGTAAAACTGAGGCATTTACGGATGTTCTCCATTATAATTTACACTACTTGGGGATGCTGTACATGCACTATCCTGCAAGACATTTACACAATTGGTGTAAGTAGTGTCTGCCCACGACAAGAAAGCTAGCAGGGGAGCTTGAACTGTTTATCTGCTGTGTTAGTGGATCTGTTTACTATGAAATGAATGTATTAGAGTCCATATGAATCATCCATGCTGCCAGGTCTAACGTTCGTTTCAGTAACTGCAGTGATAGGTATTTTGCATGGGTGAGATATGTGACAATACTGTGAACCTATACCTTGTTTAACGTAAGCTTGCCCAGTATCTCTTACCGTTCACGTGACCTAATCACCTCTCATTGGCTGCTGTTGTGGTAAAGACTGTCGTGCGGTAAAAATTAGTTCGTTATTTAACATGGTGATATATCTGTTAACATGGTGATATATCTGTATATAACTATATGTGTTGGAAGAGAATTGTCAAATTTATATTTTCGTAACTGTTTTAATTAAACATATTATGCAACACAGTTGATTTATCTGAAATGCATGTTAATTCTTAAACGAAGTAAAAAGGAGTTTCCTTTGCTCTGAAGCATATGACTTTTATCACTGACCTTGTTTTGAACTGGATTAGTCATATCGGCATTCGAAGGTTGTTGTTCCTAGTGAGAAAGCTAAATTATTTTATTGATCGTTTATTGCGCGTGTACTTATATGAATAATGGCAGAGTCTACCGCCAGTTTTTCGCTGAAGTATCGCAAGGGTAAATCATTACAAACATGTGAAAAAAGAATTGCGGTGCATGTGTTTAATGCACTCACAGAGAAAAATCTGTCTTTGTCAGTGATTGAAGTTGAACAGCTGTGCTCTGAAGTTACAGGTGTGAGTGTTAGATCCGTAGGAACATCGCGATGTGAAATTGAGAAAATAGGAAAACTTACCACTCCTGGCAAAAGCAGGAATAAACAAAAGTGTGTGCTCGGAGAAAATACGTGAAAAGTGCTGTGCGTCGTCATGTGTATAGTTTTATCTTTAGAAACGAACTCCCTCACATAAATAACATTTCGTCTGCTGTAAATGAGGATGCAGATTCACCAAATTTCAGCAGATTGCTTATACAGCTGGGGTTTGTGAATGAAAAAAGAGGCAAGAAAAATGTGCTAAAAAACAGAGGCGATATTGCTGTGGCAAAGATGTTATTTAAAGACAGTCAGACTGTACCGAGATGCAAGTAGCAAAATATACCACCTTGACCAGACTTGGGAGAATGAAGAACACACGAAAAGTATGGTATGGCGTGACACGACTTTTAAGACTAAAAGACAAGCAGTTTTGCAAGGTATGTGTGCGGGTTTTAAAAAATCCCAGTGGAAAAGGCCGAAAACCTTTCATTATAAACTTGTTTCAGTTACATTGCTCAGTCATTTAGTTTCAACTTGCTCATTTCATTATAAACTTGTATTTTTGCATGCCTTCATATCCTTATTTGTTTGATTTTATTTATCATCCCGGCAGTTATTATGACGTTTACTGCAGGTTTAAATGTGACGGGAAGGCACCGCCTATGGCCTATGGCGCGAAAGCATTGGCCAATTAAGACGAGGGGGAAGGTAGTTGAATGTGGAATGATACATGTCAGCGGGGCAAGGTTATATGAAACAGAGTTTAGCATCCATATCATATCCGGAAGGCGAGCATGACCACAGCAAAAGTGAATACGTTCATGTGCCTTGCCTTCTTGTGCTGGGCAGAATTCACCAGTGCGTCCAAAACACTGATGCTTGTAATATCTGAGTATATGTATATGTATAGCTTAACTTTGATGGCTTCATACTCGGCCTTAATCCTTTGAGGCAGATGAACCCCATCAAAGTTAAGGAACAGGGTATGAGAAGGCTACGAGTTCAACTTGCTCTTTCCACTGAACAAAATATACTGCCATAACAACTTGGTGTTCAAAATTCTCATGAATTATCTTGTTGTACATACCATCTAGTACGTAACTGTTTACCACTCCATGCAAGGAATTTAAGGTTCTGTGCAATTTAACCGTAACATGTTACCTGGCCAACATATTTTCTCAAAGTATTGCCGCTGGCTGGGAAGTTGATTGTGCTTCCACCAAGAGCATGCCATTGTCATCATTTTATCAAGACTCTTTAGTACTGTAAAGGGGTTCACTGACAAAAAACTTCTTCAGTTCTACAAATAAGTGCTGAAAACCACTAGGTTTTACTTCCATGACAAAAACTTCAGGTGTTTATATATATATATATATATATATATATATATATATATATATATATATATATATATATTAAATGCTCCATGGTGTATTAGTTCACCATTGCATACATCTCCAACGATGTGCTCATATCCTGGGCGCCATCAAGCTTAGGTGAGAGTCCTGGAGTAGACCTAGCTCACCTCAGGGTTCCAGCTCCTGAAGTATGCACTCATATATATCAGCAGATATGAACTCAGTCCTACATGATTACTAGAGGCTGGTAATTACGCATTAGCCAATCACCATTCCATGTCTGGTATCCACCAGACTGTGGTCACACTGTGGTTAATAGTTGATCAAACACGCTTGTAGATCAAAGTTATTTAGGTGTTTGGCAAAACTCTATCACCACTTAGGGCAATTGAGAGTGTGGGTTGGGATCCCAGGATCTCCAAATCCTGTACTACTGCAGTAGACCCCTGGGGGAATTGGTCTCCTCGCTCACCGATATGAATCTTATTGAAAATGTGTTGGGAGAGGTAAATAAAGTTTTGGAGCTAAATTAGCCAATAAGATAATGCAAGACAAAAGAATTTCGTGAGATCAAATATAAGTTGCTTGGAAGAAAACATCCTCTCCTAAGAATCTGACTACACATTTGATGTCATGAATGTCCCATAGAATGAGAAGAGTGATAGAAGTAGAGGTTTTACACACTGGCTATTAAAATTAATTTCTATGTTAATTGATTTTTCCATATCTTAGTTTTAAAAGGAGTGTTTCAATTTTTATTCTGAACCTAGATACTTCGAAATCAAATAAGCCTTAACATCTGGAAATTACAATAGGGTAATAATCTTGTGGTTTTCTTGGGAAGAGCACAATTTATGCTTGGGATGCAAACCCTGGTGGCCCTTATTGCTATATAACTGCTTGGCTGCCAGTGCATATTAATCAGCTATGATTCAATATGAAAGGTGATAACAGAACAAAGCTAAGATTATGTTTCCTGAGACACTACTGTAAATAACCATAGATATGACTTCATAAACTATATAGTATTCAAGAGTGGTCTTTTTTTGTCTTATGATTGCGTAAAACCTCTTTTGTCCTGTTTATTGTTAGTGTAGCTTTGCAGACTACCATATTAACTTAGTTGTTCTTGCTCTCTTGCAACTGATTACTGTTTATATTTAAGCTCTGTATTGTTGTTTAGCCCAAGAGTGGGTGTGCTGGGGTATAAAGTACCCCATCTTACATTCCTGCATGTGGCAACATTGCTAATGATTCCGTCGGTCTGTTATGCTTGCTATTCGTTCATTGTTCTTGTGAACGTGTGTTGATACAGTCACATCCTATTTTGCAAGTATAAAGGATTTTTAGTCATGTTTGTTCAGCATTGTCGAGCTGGGGTATAAAGTTCCCAGCACGCCTTTCCACATAAGTAATCTCATTTTACTGACTTGCTGTCATAATTATGAACATATGAGTGTGTGTGCATGTAATAATATTAGTAGCTATTATACTGTAGCAATAAAAATGCTTTTCCACATTGGAAAATATCTCACATTGGAAAATAAAGATATTCAATGAACTGCCAGAAGACCCCTGATAGTGGCGAATCAAGCGAAGTAGTAGTAATTGAATATAAGTGACCACAACATTGATGCTGAACAGAGATGTAGATGAGTCTGTGTCTCTTAGTTTAGAAAACTGCTTTTCTGGGAAAGAGTAAGTGAGTGAGTGTGTGGTGTTTTAGGGCCCGTCGACAACAAGGTCATTTGGGCCCGTTCTGGGAAAGATATCTACTGCAAAATGAGAAGAGTGGATTTTTCAACGGGTGGTAAAATAAGAGGAGGAACATAGTAAAACATTTTCTGGTCCAAAAATTCAGCAAGAATTCCTAGAGATGAATCCTCACCTTTTCATACCATTATCCAGTTTGACATAAATGTCTTTAAAATGTGACATGCTGCTACCTATGCTATTCAGAGACCATTACCTAGTTCTTTTATATCTGTTTGCATGCTTTTATATCAGTGAACTATTATTCATACATTCTATTTATACGACAGTGAAAGATCTTGTTCAGATTGCATTCAAATGCAGTGTGCATTTAAATGGTTTACAACATTGGTTGCAAAATTTAACTACATGTTAATAAATGAAATAGGCCTAAAATATAAGAATCTTTACATTTTGACTGAGTAGGCACAACGGTTTAAGTGAGAAAAGTTAAAATTGGTGCCACTTAAAAGGGATCTAAAGTCAAACGTTTAAAGTTTGCTGCACACAACCTAAAACCTGCATAGCATGCAAAAAACAAAAATTCAACGGTTTCATTATTTTGTAAGAAATTTGGAGTATTTCCTTCCCTTAAAAAGTAGTTCGTTTGAAAATTACAAGCTTCTATTTGAATTATTTTTTACGCCTGTAAATTACTTCATTTAATTTTGTGGGAAAGCTATGGATGTTTCTGTAATTGGTTTGGGAAAGTTGGACCTAAGCAATGAAATAAAAGTCAAAAGACTAGAAAATGAACCTAAATTAAAAGCTACTTACTGTAGGTAGATTGTCAGAAGATTTTCTAAGCATTTTATGCTTTTGGTACCCACAGCTTTGCGACAAAGATGGTTGAAATGCCTCATCCATGGGAAAATCTCTTCAATTTTATCTCTCTGTGTTGATGGTTCAGCATCTTTAGCTGACTTTTCATCATCTGCTGCTTCCCCAGCAGATGTGCAGGAATTTAGTTTATTTACAAGTGCTGTAACACCTGAAACATTAGAAAAAACAAAGCTGAAACTTGCTAAAAAATGACTAACAAATAAATCTTATACCTATAGGACTTTCTTTTCAGATGAGCTGTACTGAAGAGAACAAATTTGTTGTTTGTACTTAATTTTGTTCATTTGGGCCTCCAGTAACAAATTCACAAGACATACAGAATTTTTAAGTGGGCATAAGATAACTTCTTACTTCTCATTTTAATGGATTAAGATGAATTCATATTAGCTAATGCTGTGACTGAGCTTTTTTTATGTTATGTTTTTCGTGTTCTTAATACAAGGGTGAGTCAAATGAAAACCTTAAATTTGTAATAACAAATCAAAATTTCGCACCATTATCCTGTAAGTTGGTAAGCGTGCTACAAACAGCATGCAGAATGGCCTGTAGGTGGCAGCATAGTGCAGATGTACACATACTGTCGCAGTATCAGTATACAGATGGCCGCCCCACTTGCGATTTGCACCAGGGAAGAACAGTGTTCTGTTATTCGGTTTTTGTGTAGTGAGGGTGTGATACCTTGATATTCATCGGCGAATGAAGGTTCAGTACCTGATGCATGTTTGTCACAGCAGCAAGTCTACGAATGGAGAAGGAAGTTAGCAATTGGTGGGACTTCAGTGGAAGATGCTCCACATCCAGGTCAGCCACAACGAGTTGTGACTGCACAGAAATTTGCGGCAATTGAAGCCATACTGAAGGAAAACCGCCAAGTGATACTGAATGACAATGCAGCATGTTTACAGATTAGTCATGGGTCAGCACACCACATTGTGCATGAAGTGCTCCAGTTTCACAAAGTGTCTGCAAGATGGGTGCCATGGCAGCTGAGTCCTGAAATTAGAGAACGAAGTGTTGATGCTTGTGAAGAACTTCTTCGGCGCTTTGAATGGGAAGGTGATGGCTTCCTTGCAAGAATTGTTACTGGGGACGAAACCTGGGTTCACTTCCACCAGGAAATGAAGAGAGCAAGCAAGGAATGGCGCCATCTCTTATCACCAAAACCAAAGAAGTTTCGAACAGAACCACCAGCAGGGAAGGTTATGCTGACTCTCTTTTGGGATGAAAAAGGCATCATTTTGGAGCATTATGTGCCTAGAGGGACCACTCTCACCAGTGCATCATACACAGATCTCCTAAAAAATCATCTGCGGCCTGCAATCAAATCAAAGCGACGGGGATTGCTGTCAGCAGGTGTCCTTTTGCAACATGACAATGCAAGGCCCCAAACTGCCTGTACAACAGTTGCAACAATCACAGACCTGCATTTTGAGAGTCTTCCTCATCCACCATACTCACCAGACCTTGCTCCAAGTGATTTCCATATGTTTGGACCACTCAGACGCAATGGGAGGAAAGAAGTTCCGTTGCGATGAAGAGGTATGCCAAACTGACTCATTTTTTCTGGTAAACCACTAATTAATTTTGAGATAAGATACCACAACACAACCTACAATCTATAAAGTACTTTATAATGTTTCATTGCAATTGAAAGCACCTTCATTGATGTAGTTTTGCAATTCTTGTGTCTTATCCTCATTTTCTTCACTATTACTTGACCTATTGGTGTACAATTATGCTGTCTGACAAGTCATTACAGCGGTAATTGGAAAGAAAAAAGATTATCAATCATATAAAAATTATTTGTGGTTGGTTTATTGACACTTGTCACTTACTTTTTCATATATTTATGAGAGACTAGTTTCAAAGGCCCTGGCCTCCATTTTCAATCTCTTTCCAACTGGCATCTGTTGTTGTCTGCAGTTGGAAAGAGATTGAAAATGGAGACCAGGGCCTTTGAAACTAGTCTCTCATAAATATATGAAAAAGTAAGTGACGAGTGTCAATAAACCAACCACAAATAATTTTTATATTAATTTTGACGTCACTGTTACTAAATTCCTCCAAACACACATTATCAACCATGCTTATTGTTGCGGTGAAGGATGACTGTGACATGTTTTTCAGGTGCACCCACCTCTCAGATGGGTCAGGTAGCAGCAATATGGTTATGTTTCAACTGAAACATTACATACTTAGAGAAGACAATACATATTTTCGCAGGGTGCCTGAAAATTTTCTAAACTCACATTCTGGAAATGGAAATTTTCTGTTAAAACGCATACTGTGATTTCTGTTGTCTGCGTAAGATGTTTCCATTTAATAAAGAGAATTTAGCATGTTTTCCACCCCTAAATTCATGGGACCATGAAATATTTCCATTTATGATACTGTCCTACACAGGAGAGAAAGTCTCCGAGGCCTGAGACGCAAGGAGATTGGCGAAGGTTACCACACCCTTCCTGGACATGTTTATGACACCCCATGTCAGTACAGTTACAGACAATTCAAAAACATTCTGATGGCTTCTACTTTTGTGAATGAATCTTCTCGGTTTTAGTGTACAGAGTGAATAGGGCATGTGATTTTTTAACAGTTCTGCTCCTTGTTTTGCATGTGTTCTCTACCACATACATTTGCTGTCCTTGTCCCACTGGTAAGGCAGCACATTCCTTTCAGGGACCTTCTTTGCATTGCTGGACAGTAGATTTCTGCTTAACTGGGCAGATTTTTCTGTTATTTGTAAGAGACTGAAGTTACTGACAGTGAATGACAGTGAAACAATCCAAGTATTACGAAAAACTACAACACTTAGTAACACACTTCACGTATCTTGTGTAAATCCTCTGGAACCAGTTTCGTGATGTTTTCATCACTTCTTCAGCCAGCTGACTGATGAACCTCTTAGTTACTTACCGAAGTTGACAGTTCACTATCTTACTGGTAACTATCAAACTATCCGTTAACTTCTGGAAGTAACCGAAAGATTCATCAGTCTGCTGGTTGAAGATGTTATGAAAACATCACAAAACCGGTCCCAGAGGATTTAGACAAGATAAGTAAAGCCTGTTAATAAGGTTTTACAGTTTATAATAGGTTTTACTGTATTTGCAATTTTTAACTTGTTTTCAAATTTAACAAAATACAATTAGCCAACATCAACATTTCAGAAGATGTTCCAGATTTAAACAATTAAGTGTATGGTACTGTAAGTGTATTCAACTCATTTTTCTTTTACTATGCAAATAATATAGTTTAGAATATGTTATAACTTTGTGTGCATGCACATACATGTACGCAGAAGTGAAATAACCCTGCAGACTAAAGGATGGAGTATGGATTAGATAAACAAAATCTAATACCTTTTTTGAAATTGGACATAATTCTAAGCACATGTAGAGTATGACAACATGGTGTGATTTGACTGAGTAGTTTGCTTCTATTTCTGGCACAACAAACCATTCAAATACTCCATAAAAATAATTTAAGTAGTATTGGCCAAATATCAATTCTGATGCTTTGTTGCTGGCACACAAGACATCAGAAAAATCTGGATAAAAGCGGCTTTGTTCATTGCATTTTATGCAAATATTAGCACATATACTTTCCCTAGTAATTACAAAGATTTTATATGTTATGTTTAAAGGTCCAACTATCTGGCCTGTTTTATCTGAGAGGCTTATGCCATGGTAAGACAAACTCGTGAGGAATTGAACAGTTTTAAGGTTTGTGTACACATAATACATATGTAGTTTAACAAATGTTTTATTTACAATAATATTTATGTAATAATGCAATGATTTACTTGAGATGAAAACATAAACAAATATTCCAGAGATTGAAGTTCTTTTGTGAAACACCTCTTGCATTATTAGTACCATCATTGTGTGTTGAGTTTAACAATATGGTACTAATAATTGCTAGGAAAGCATAATTTATAATTTTTACAAAACAGAATTCAAGTAAAATTGTTTATAGTTTAGTGTATGATTTTAATTTATATTATACTCTTTTTAAAATGGGACTAATGTACTTCATGTCAACACATATAGCTAATTAGTGGTTAAAAAAAAATGTATGTAATATAATGCAAAAGCTTTTGGAAACAATTTTGCCAGCAGTTACTTCAACATAACTAAACAAAAATTTATGAGTGCCAAAAAACTTAAGTTGATGAAATTTGTAGCACTAATGTTCTTTTATAAAATTTGTGAGATTACGTATGAGTAATATATCAAAATATTTAAAGAAACTAGATAAACAAAACACACTGCTGTTCATGTCTAATAAATTCCACAATATAGACTGACCATTATTCACTTAGTAGCTTTAGAGACAACAAATAACTACAATCTAATCACTAGCATTTATTAACACTTTACAATGGGATATATATAAATATATAAATTTCAAAGATAAATGAAGTTTAATCAATATTTATTACAATCGGTTAATTGCTGTTCTTTAGTATTTTCTTTTGATTTTTATACATGTATTGTGTTTTTATAGTTTTTGTTCTGTAAGGTGGACAATTCTGAGGTGTTTAAAGAAATCACATGACAATTTTGTTAGAAGAGACAAAAGTTATTGAATTTGATTATTTGATTTAAACACAAGCTTACTGAAATTTCTTCTGGTTTCAACTGGAGTAGTAGTTACCGTTTCCAGTCAATCTAGCTTGATTGGTTTCTATAGCGAAAAGTCAAAAGCACAAAATGGATCTAATATACCGACCCAAGACAAAAAAGTTAAAAACTTGACCAATCCTTCTTTCTTGTTACTGGAACCTGTGAAATTTTTCTGTCAATTATGAATGCCCACAACGTAATACATATATATGTACATACACTGCTGTTTGTTAAAATTACAACACCAAGACGGAAACGCATGATTACAATCTAATACCAAAGATTAGTACATGAAAAGTAATAATTGATAAACTTTTGAAATCAATAAGGAATTTGAACCCTAATATTCAGAATTTGGTGTGGCTCCCAATGCGCTACAATTAAAAGCTGCTATATGCCATGGCACTAAATCAAAATGATTCTGTATAAGTTCCTGAGGAATTTCCCTCCACGCACTGTGTATTTGAGCCCACAAATCCATCACAATGGTTACTAGAGGACCATGATAAGCCAGTTGCCACCCAACCATATCCCACACATGTTCAATGGGCAATGTCAGCCAAATGTGCAGACCAGGGAAGCAATGGTACCCACTGCTCTTCAAAGATGGCTTGTACAATTCCTCACAATATGTGAGGGGCATATTCTTGCTGAAATGTGTCCTATGGAGGTGCCTGAAGCAGGGGGAGTACCTCAAGCTCTATAACCATCTTTAAGTAATGGTTGCTGTTCAAAGTGCCCTCAATTCATAGGAGGCAAGATTGAACAACGGTGCACCATACCATCACACCTAGGGTTTTGTCTGATATGCTGTTTAACAATGCAGCCTTCCAGGTTGCGATCACCACAGTATTGCCCTCCATAGTATGCAGCAACCACTTTAGGACACGTTGAACCGGGACTCATTAGAAAAGCCTTTTTGCTATTCAGCACCACAGTGCAAAGTTCAGGGGCCCATTGCAGTCACAGAAGCTTGTGGTTTCTGGACAATGAAAACTGACATAAAAGACAGGTATGCAACCAATAAAACCTGAAGCAGATGGCGATGAACTACTGATGCATTTAAGTTCACACCTGTTGCAGTGCTCCAGCTTGAGTCAACACTATGAATGAAGCTGTACAGTTCATTATGGCCATGCAGACAAGTAGGCATTTATCCTATGCTGTGGTCATCTTCCATTAACCACTCTTTGCTTCGTACGACCATCTATCCACTGCTTCCACACATGCATCACTATCGTAGCAGCATGCCCTGTACGAGCCGGAATGTCACAGTATGACAAACCTGCTTCCTGGTAACTGATCATTCTGCCCCATTCAAACTCACTCACATGCCAATATGGCTCCCTCTGTCATCAGCGAGGAATAACGGCACTCACTTTTTGTTTGACAACTCTGCAATGACTACACTTGGTGCAACAGTGACTTTGCTGGACTGACATAACAGGGCTCTACTTGGCCTTAATGTACCCATTTAACATCGAGCTTAATGTCCCACTGGTAATAGTAACTTAATTATATATATAATTTATATTATATAATCTGTTAATACTATTTGCTGATCTTTTGATAATAAATGATTGGAAATGAATGGCCATGTGTTGGTGACAGAC
This sequence comes from Mantis religiosa, assembly GCA_030765055.1. Lineage (NCBI taxonomy): Eukaryota > Metazoa > Arthropoda > Insecta > Mantodea > Mantidae > Mantis > Mantis religiosa. Next base: position 234,598,215 of record CM060947.1, on the reverse strand, counting down.
ACTTGAATCTTGTTTAAATATCTGGATTGGCTAAAATTTTAGAGGCCAGCCTAACTCAAACCAAGCCCTAGAGTAGGTTATAAGTTGCACATTGGTTTTGGAACACTGACCACCCAGAAAACAGTCAGCAAGCCCATATCTCACCCTTTCTCTAAACCTCTTTCTAACTCCTGTATTCAGCAAACTTGTCACTTCTGTCACTTGATGTAATATGCAGTGTGAATATTTTGCCTGGAGTACAGCTGACTGTGAAATACAGTGACACGTGCCTTGGCATGTTTCCAGCTGACACGATGCTTCCTGTTATTCTAGAGTTAAAAGGAAAGACTCTTCATAGCCAAACTTGTAATACTGAAGAAACAATACATAAGAATCGCTACTCTCGCATTTCAGAGAAATTCAGAAAATGCAAGGAAGTGTTGCTTTGGACACCACCATTTGCCATTGTTTTGTCTGCAGAATTTTTCAAAAAATAAGCAAAATCATGAAGGGACAGGAAAATGTTTTGGAACCCTGAAAAACAGCACATCTTGATAAGTGTAACGGAAATTAATTTTGCCAAGTGTGTAATTCGACACACAATACATGAGTTCTATGACCAAGAGAAAGACCTGCAGAAGCTATGTACTATAATAAATTTTCAAGTAGGATCTACCAGACTTTGCCTCATAATAAACAAATTGGGTTTTATGTGGAAAAAGACAAGAAGTAATTGGTGTGTTTTAATTGAAAGAATACAACTTATGCTCTCTGTGTGAAAATTATATCACTATCTTCGAAAATACACAGCTGAGGAACTTCCAATAATTTGCGAAGATGAGATCTACATCCACAAGTCACACAGTTCCCAAAACAGTCCAATGACAGTGGCACAGGATTTACAGCACCAGTATCAAAAGGGAAGTGACTTTCAATTGTCCAATACAGCAGAAAGTTTGGATTCATATCCAATTCACTCATTTTTAAATTAGGAAAATGCTGGAAATACAGAATATTAGAGGTTTGTATAAAGGAATACTGAAAATTATGTAAAATGGCTACCCACAACGTAATTCCAAATTTAACCCTTTACTCAATTCTATCATTAGACAGTGTCTTTTACCATAATACAAAGTAGATAAACCTCCAATTTCAAGTTTTTAGAAGACACATGTTTTTTTGGCTGATATCAAACGGATTGCTTGCAAAAATGTAACCTTTAAAATGAAAGACATTGAAATGAGCCACCACAATTTGAGCAATTTGGTTAAATGGAATGGAGAAAGATCCGCCATCACGTGAATGAAATAGAACAGAAGAAATGGGAAAATGATGGACTGACAAAAAGTTATAATGGAAGACAATGGAATGGAAAACAGTGACAAGGATAAGTGATAATGACTTTACAGAAGATGAAGATATGTGATTAAAGATAAACTTGTTTTACTCAGTGCTAGGTTATTGTATATAAGAGAAAAACCTTTCTGGAAAAAACTTTGCTAGTGACTGTATGACTTGTTCACAGCAACAAGTGAAATCCAATCATACTTAAATTGAAGTCATCGCAATGAGATATTGCTGCCATTGAAGGTGACTCACATCAAAGTTCCCATTTGAATATTTCGAAGTTCAGGAATCATTTGAGACCTTTACAGTTTACCCACTGAAAAATGCATGAAAGCCTAACACGCATATTGTATACATTAGTATCAACTTATTCATTCAGGATCAAAGATTAATAGAATTTTTTTTTATATGAACTGATTCTGACAATTTGTACATTCTCTTCTTGAAAAAACCTGAGTGCTGCACCCACTTGACTTTCTGTCGCCACTCTCGTACAAACTTGTTCTTCTGCCTAGTTATTGTTAATTGAGGTAACTTCGTTAAGTAGTTTGTTAAAGCTATAAGGAGGATACAACAGATAAAGCAATAGTCAAGATTTAAAAAAAAAAAAGTTAATACTATAAGAAGGCTTTGAATTTCATGTCTTTAACATTACCATAGAAAAAAGAGTTGAACACTAACACTTGAAAAACATTTTAAAATGTCAGACAAAAAACAAAGAATATCTTGGAAAATGCATGCATGCACACAGTGTGAAGCCATGTACAAGTTAATTCTGTAATTAGTTACTTTCAAACTGTAATTCAGGGAGAATATGTTAATCTCCAGCATCATTCATGATTGTGATAAATGATTAGGAAAGAGACAACTTATATAAACATTTGCAATTGTGAAAAATTCAGAATTAGGTTAAACACAGTTAAAAGAATTAAACATAGCTGGCCTTCGACCGAACAGAAGTGATATCACATTGAAGCCATGGTTACTTAATAGACCAGCCTCTCACAGCTTACTGGAGAGAATAAAATCTGAACAAAACAATGCCCATGAATACAAAATATGGTGAAGTAGTTTTTGACATTCTCCCAGAAGTAAATTAAAAAGTATGGAGAAACCAAAAGGGAAAATTAACCCTGTGGGCAAACTAAGAGAAATCTGTAATGGTATAAAAAATAGACCTTCTCGGGTTACCAGCGATAATAAAGTTACTCGAGCTTGCAGTATGGCCTTCTTCAGGAAGAAGAAAATGTCATCTTGAGATGTACTGTGATATTCAAGGAGATAGTGAAGTAACCATCAAGAAAATAGATTCAATGAAAAATTACATATGCAATTGAGTCAAATTGCAGGAGTATGCCATTGTAGGATGTGACTACAAATGAATGAGAATGTGACTAAAGTTGCAACTGAGTTTTTGTTTATTGATGCTCTTTCACTGCTTTAGTTTTCAGCATCCCACTCCATACTGATCATGAAAAGACCACTTAAATTTGCTCAGAATGTTTTTGAGGCTTGAAGTTCATTTACATGCCAGAAATCTACGATAAGGGACCATCTGCTTTACTTTCCTTCCAAAGTAATTCATGCTAAGGACTTTTAGAGTGAAAAAAAAAAAAAAAAAAAAAGATCCATCTCCCTCCATTGGAAACCAGAGGTTAGGATGACAACTTGCAGTCTGCAAATTATAAATGACGACAATGGCATATTCACACTTGAAACTATTAGAGAAAAGAGCAAAATTTATCTGATAATTCAAATATTGCTATGGCTCATAATGTTTCTGGGAATCTGAAGAGGAGGAAAACTGTGCAGACCACAAGAGCACTTTTATACTGAAGATCAACCAAAGATTATTGCCCGATTATCACCAACATGGAATAACATAAAAGTGGTAGTCATAATAATTTGAATCTGCCCAAAAGCAGTAAAAATGTCTGCTATGCTGTAAGGCCTCCACTCCCACAAATTTGATGAGAAAATTACAAAAGTTGGCAAGTAAGAATTGGATCTAAATGGTATATGGAGTCAAACGAGATTAGAAACAATCCATAATTTAAAAATCCATCTTAGCCATGTCAGATAAGGCAGTTAATAAAATATGCTTTATGAAAGGGTAGTCAGACTGAAAAATTCAATGCCATAGTCGGCATTTGAACCACGGATCTTCTGGTCTTTGTTCAGCCGCTATTAACCATTGAGCTACTATGGCCAACGTGCCAGCATAAATTCTCCAAATGACTCCTGATAAACCACTAGGAGTTCTCGAGCACATGGGACAACTACCTTAATGGCGACTTACTATGCTGTAAGTACTTTAAGGCCTGGGCTTTATAATTCGGATCAATATTAGGTACAATTAATGGAAATTGTTCCTTCACACTAGCCATGTGTAGGATGCACTATAAAAAGGCAGTCAGACTGAGAATTTAATGCCATGCTGACAAGTTGGCTACAGTAGCTCAATGGTTAAGAGCCGATAGATGGAGACCAGAAGATCTGTGGTTCAAATACCGGCTATGGCATTGAATTTTTCAGTCTGATTCTACCCTTTCATAGTGCATCCTACACATGGCTAGTGTGAAAGAACAATTAATTTCCATTAACATATACTTTAATTATATCACCTACTGTGAATTTGAGAATGAATATTAAACTGCTTATGTGTGCTTGGAGGAATTTAGAAACAGTAAAATCAAAATTGAAAAGAACTATTTGTAGTCTTAGTTTGTCAGTTTTTTTGACACTTTGTCACTCACATTTTTATATTATTGAGGGACTAGTTTCAGAAGCCATTGCTTCCATTTTCAACCTTTATCTGACTATAGAGGTTGAAAATGAAAGCAACGGCTTCCAAAACTAGTCCCTCAATTGTATAAAAATGTAAGTGTCAAAAAACAGACTACAAATAGCTTTTTCAATTAAACAACTTATTTTCTTTTTAGGAAAGCTGGAGACTCACATGTTGGATTTGTGCTAGAATCATTAAGATTACTACTTCCAATGATTGAAGTGTGTCATCGCAAACAGAAAACATATTTGTCAAATAATGTTTCCTATCGGCATTAAGCTCTGGAAGAGTCTCTTTGTAAGTATTAACGATGGATGGGCACTGTATGACATCATATCCATGCAACATCAGTTCTGGATGGCTCAGGAACCACATCGCTTCGAGAGTTCAGATTTTTTTTGTTCATGACTTAATACGCTTTCATTTAAAAAGTAATTATATACTGGAGAGGTCATTATGCCTTTGTAAATTAAAAGCACCAGAATGAGCCCATGAACATTTAGTAGTCTTCAGCTTCTTAAAAACATTTGTAACACAAATGAAGAATAAACATGACCAATGCAGTCTCTCTATTGGCACACTAACCTTGGGGAATTGACAGGTTAGAAGATGCATTTGGAATAGAGCTGTTGATGATGGAATGGTTTGACAAATGTCTTGCAGACTGGCTGCTGCATCCGCAGTCATCGCTCAAATGGAGTAAGCGTGGAGCGCTGTTTGTGGAAGCACCAGGCACTGTGGGCAATAAAGTATCCACTGTGTCAGCAACTAATTCTCATTTCAAATTATAATAAAAGCATTTCTTTAGCTGTAATAACATTTACGTACCCCATATAAATGTCATATTGCTTTTATTTAACTCTTAAAATTTCTGTTTAATTACTTCCAAATATTTTTATAAAAAAATATTGCTAGCTTCTTCAAAATGTTTTAAGTTATTGCTTTTAAGTAAATGCTGCTGAAATTTTTGATTACTAGTTGTCTTTAACTGAGAATGTATATGCAAATAAATGCAAAACTTAGTGGTGAATAGCAACAAATTTTTAACTCTGAAAATTAGATTTTCTGATACAATGATACAATTTAGACTGATTCAACATTCTAATATTCAATAGGAATTAGATGAACCAAAGATCAGAAGCTACAACGTGATCACTGATTTATGATGAAGCAATTTCACAACTTTTTGGTCATATTTGTAGCAGACTTGAAGTGCAGTAAACTGTGATAACCTGTTACAGAACCATAATCCAGTAACCCCGACTTACGAGTACAGGTGGTTCACAATAGCAGAGAATGGAAACCAGAACAAGAATGACAAAGTTAAAATACACATATTATAATGTAACCTTTCACAATTAATGGAAGATTTTCCTGGATTCTGGTAAAAAATATGATAAAGCAATTTCAACTTTCTCTTTCTAGTTCTCTGGAATAGCATTAGATTTATATTGTGCACATGAGACTTCACCATAGAAATTATTAAAGATGGTCAGGACATGAAATATAAGGAGCATTAAAAAAGATACGAGTCGAAGGCACAAGAACAGAAACCAGTACCTGTATGTTAGAAGTATTGAATCTGGCTGTTGAGACACTTGTCCCACTGTGACACAAGGTGGTGAATGGCTGTCTCATTAAATTCCTGCTGCTGCGTTGTGAATCAATTCCGCCCGTACAGCTTGACGTCATCCGAGGTGAATTGTTTGCACCTCAGAGCCCTTTTAAGGAATCAAACATGACATAATCACAGGGACAGAGATCTGGACTGTATGAAGGGTGGCCAACAACCCACCATTTGAATTTTTGCAAGAGTGCCATGACTGTGTTGGCTGTATGAGGCTTTGCATTGTCGTGGAGCAGAGTGACCCTACAGGTGACATTGCCTGGTCATCTTGATTTGATTGCTTAGCAAAGGGTGGTCAAGGTTTGCGAGCAACGCAAGGCATTCACTGTTGTCCTGAACTGCAGGAAGTGCATCAGAACTTTGGCAAAGAAGAACTTCAGCATAATCTTTCCTGCACTCATGTGGATGGCCTTGCATTTTTTGGTGGTGGTGACCCCGGATGTTTCCACTGGAGACTTAGGCGTTTTGATTCTAGTTCGAAGGGATGACACCAAAACTAATTTCCAGCCACCACTCATGCCAGAACTCATTCTCTCCCCTAGCATACAGCTGCAGTTGAACAAGACACAAGGGTCATTCGACATGTTTCCTGGTGCGGTTGAAGATTATAGGGCACCAATTGGATAAACACTTTGCGTAAGTGCAGTCTTTCCTTCATGATGGTGTGAACACTTCCAACGCTCAATCTGACCTCAACGGCAATGGCTTTCATTGTCACTTAGTGGTCCTGGATAATGAGTGCATCAATCAGTTGGATGATGACATTGGTAATGCAGTGTGATACTCCAGACTGTGCACTATCGGCTAACAACAACTGTCCTTCCCTTAAGCCCTTGTGCCACACCTTGACCCTTGAAAGGGACATGCAGTATTCCTGCAAATTCGTCGACATTCGTCGTTCCCTTACTCCTTCTGCTGTCAGAATATGAACAACACCTCCTTGCTCTTTTGACTCCTCCATTTCACTGTTTGCAATGCAAATGACAGCATTGGACGATTGTTGCATGTTTCTGCTAGCTCTGTAGTCAGATAACTTGCACACGTGTCCTCTAGGGATGGGCTGTGAACTTCCATGCTCTTGTCAGAACCACACTTACACATGCCACAGTATTACCATCCTCTCACCAATTTGTGAATTCCAGACTAGCTCGTTTCTTTTTAATGCCCCTTATAGTTATTAGAATTCTCTCTAGTCACAAGCTTGAAAACTGAAACCACAAGAAATAGCAAATGTCCATTTTGACTTCCTCAAATGCATTGATGATGGCTCCTCTAATGCAAGGGATATCTGTAGTTTTTACATGCAACAAAAACTTGCAAAAACAGTAGCAAAAAATACAAGAAACAACAAAAGCCAGTTGAAATTAACAAAGAACAAATAATTTTAAAGTACACTATTAACAAAGCATGACACTTGATACAACTAAATTTCAGAGTAATGGATCTGTATTTAGGAAAGGTTTATTAAATTTTGACAATGAATTAACTCCATTATGTCAGTGAATTGGAAGGTTATTTACTAAGAAGTGATGTCCCATTGCATGAAATTAGCTTTCCACTTTGTTGTCAATAAAGTCACGGATATGCATTCCAGTTCTAGTTCCTGTGATATCAGGAACCAAAGTACTATACGCTGTTCGACTCAAAATTGTATTAATTTTGTGCTTCATTGTATCATAGTCCTTAAACAACGGAATACTATACGCTGTTTAACTTCTTGATCTTGGGTTTTGTGAACCAGTCTTGCATGCTGCTGACTGTACTGCAAGGCAATTTAATCCATCTTCATATAGATAAATATAAAACAATTCATGGCAACAAGCATAAAAGTTATTTAAAAATTTGCAGAACAAAGTGTAATGTGACACATGCAGACATAATTTTTATTTAACATTCTATCACTATCAAAATCAAAGGCTAAGACTCAGTCATATGGTTATTTCACTGGAGTTAATAAGGCTTTCACCATCTTCCCTCATACTTGTGCATTCAGCCGTGCCATTCACTGTATGGAAAACCAAACCATTTGTGTGATGTGATGTGTCAAAAGTCACATGTTAAGTGTCCAATATACTACTCAATGTTATTAAGTACACTTTATTTCCATTTACTTCTTGTAATCAGATTACAACATAGTGTACAATAGCTTTTATTTGATCCACACTAGTGCTCCTTTGGCAATTCTATTTCCTATAAAAGCAGATATATAATTTGAATTCAATCATAGGTGAAGATGGAAGATATAGCTCATTCCTATTCACTCTTTGCAGATGCTTTACCCAAAATTAAAGACTAAGGTCCAGTTTCATAAACAGATATTGAACGTTTTAACACCTTGTTTGTTAGCATTTAATTAAAATAACTGTTAAAACCCTTGCATTTCAGTAAAATTTTGCTGTAAATTATTACTGATTTGTGAACACCAAGGACAACTGAGAGAAACAGCTTTTGGGGCTGTGACAAAACTGCACAACTTCTGAAATTGTTCCATGTGCTTTTGTTTATGCATTCCAATGCATCACATCTTCAGTATGAGGATCTCCAATCAACATTGCACACCTATTTATCACTCCAGATATCTTCAAGCATAGTGCACACTAAACAGTAGTTTTAGTGTTCCCAAAAACTTACATGTTTCACTGTATGTTACTAGTGGTGTTAGAGGAGTATGTTACTTTTTGAGATAAATTCTCAGAACACACCTTCCCGTGGGACCTATCCTAAGCCATATGTATAAAAAGTGGCCACTTTTGGGCTGCTGGCTGATTTTAGTAGTCTGTTACCAGCTACAAGCTTGCAATCTGTGGAACAGTGCCTGAGGCAGGAGAACCAATGTTAATATACCCTAAGGAACCATTATGGCTGATGGATTTACATTGCCCCATATGTCCCTATTGTTTACTGTGTTCTCACGATAATTCTTAGAAACTCATGCTTACAGCATGGATTATTAATAAAACTTTGTTTACACACTCGAGTAATGTTTGGAACAGGTAATGTCCAAGCAAATACCAAATATTTTATTCCTCAGGTGCAAGATCTTTTCTATGCAGTTGTCTCCAGCTAATTTTCACATTGTTGGTACTACAGTTAAAACGTGAGACAGCAGTTTACTTTTATTAAATAATTGGATTATTTTGTTAATGTTAAATAAGACAATTACAATAAATTCTTAACTCAACAAGCACCTGTTATTAATCTGCATTTAAAAAATTAAAGCAAGAACAGACTGAGCGGGATGGCTCAGGCGGTTTCGTCTGTGGCCCGCATTCGGGAGGCCTGGGTTCGATTCCTGTGGCCGACCTACCTGACCCATGGGTTCTTTCGGGGGTTTACCCGGGGCGCTAGGTGAATGCTGGTTAGGTTAATTACATCCCCCGAATTCCTGTCCCTCCATTTCATCTCCATCATCATTTCATATCATCTTTCATCTGGTGGTCTCTTTCAGGGTAGAAGTTTTGGCGGGTGTCTCGGCGGTGCATGGCGTGATGATGATCGGATGTCGGTGTCCGCTCCTCTGCTGGGACCATTTTGGGATCGCCAGCCAGGGACATCTGGGGCTCGGATTACCTGCCTGGGACCATTAGGGCTTGGCTGCTGGGCTCGTTGCATCCCGCTGCAGAGGAGATTTATTGTCCTGGCTTGTCGGAGGAAGTCTCTATCCATGTTAACTGTAGCAACTTTGCCCTCTGTACGGTTGTGGCTCCTTGGGTTGGCCACCCTCTGTCTCCTTCGCCTCATCCTTGCTCCCGGGGGTGCTCCCACTTGGGGGCATAGAAACAATGGGCCCAGCTTAGTGGCCTACGTACCAAATCCCCTCCATAATGAAATCCCAATCCCCAAAGCAAGAACAGGCTTAAAGCTACCTTGTTAATACTACTGAGACACCATGGCTGAATATACTTTTTTTTTTCATTTAAATTCATGAATTCCAGTACAAGGCAACTCAAATACTTCAAGATACACTTTAATGCAACCTGTGGCACACTCGCTTCTAACTATAAAACTTTCACAAACCAGCATGAAAAGGCAATTAGGAAACAAACTTGCACAAACAGAGGTTATTTATAAATAAAAAAATTGAAGTATTTGCAATTTGCATTTAGGTATAACAACCAAAAGTAATTGAGTTTGCTTTAGGGCTTAATAAGATATATGAATTTGATGACAGATGTACATACAGGCATATTGCCATGGAATCCCAAGTGGCGAACATCGAAATGGAAAGCCAAAAACCTGATATCCGGATACAGTAAGCAACTTAGATTCAGCTTTTGCGCACAACCACTTTGGAAGAGCAGGTTTTATAACATGTTAAAATCTATTACCATAACTTTCTACAATGGTACTCTTCGTGGAATTGTTGCTTTATATTGTTTAAATCAAGTATTTAATCTAATATGGTACTGCCATAATAAAGGGGAAGTTTTGTACTGAGGTGAGAATGAAGTAACACTGATATGTATTGTGAATATTTTAGAAACAAATTCTCATGAAGATAACTATTTAAGAGACTCTTCATATAAATTACCCTTTTGATACCATTTTGTGAATATTTCAATGACCATTTTTTTAGCATGTTGACATTTTCTTGAGTACAGAGAATTTTTAATTTCACAAATGAGGAGTTTGAGACTTTATCTTCATGCATAAAGACAAAGCATGTAAAATAGTATTTGGTGTGATAAACTTACATCATAAACATCTATGATTTTCAAAGTTGTTGTTTTATTTTTTTTAAAAAATTGTAAATTGTCTGAAGTATATATCTATTTTTTTTTTTCGATTAAACTTATAACGATTTTATGAGAGGGCTGGCCCCGTAGCTATCCCAAAGCCTGGAAGTATGAATGAGAGTGCAAATGTATGCGTGATCTAATGATTAAAACCCAACAAACAAGTTAACACCTTCAATATGTTACAAAGGAGAACGGCGGTCGATATGACCATTGCAGTTAAAGGCAAAATGGGTATATATTTTTCAAAAGAGAGAGCGAGAGAGCAAAATGCCTAAATTATTTTCCATCACAAGTGAAAGTAACATTCCTACTGCTCCATATACGGGTTGGGAAACCACTAAATAATCACATTTTGCAAATCACTAAATATGTATCATGCATCACAATACATAACAGCATGCAGAACATATATGGATGGTCCATCCAGAAGAAAAGGCACTAGGAATCTGCAGTCCTCAACTATCATGTTTACTCTGCTCAATCTACAGATTAATTTCTTGTTCAAGGGATGTCAAGGGAGTCACTCCGAAACTTTTTAGATGTAGCCACAAATATTTTTGAATTGGGTTGAAACTTGTATAACTTACTATAAAGCATTATATTGCTGATTGCCACTTTGTTTTGGAATCAAATTTACTTTAGGATACTGATAGTTGCCACGAAGAACATGGAGTGGAAAGCAATATTGCAACTTATGAATGCCGTAGCACACGTGATGGTTAGAAAGAAGAAAGTGGTAAAACTATCTAAATAAACTTGATATCGATATTACAAACACATGGGGACAGTTCTGAACGATACTCTGTTAAAGTAATGTACAGATGATACTAAGGCAATGCTGAAAATGTTCAGCAGCGTTTAAATGTTTTTCGTAATGCTTCTGCCTTGGAGTGTTTCTTAGAAAGCCGGGATTAAGAATATTCAAAAGAAAGCTAATATACTTTTTGGCATTAAATGCAATAGCTTACTGAATGAAAATCCTGGATACACAAATAATAGAATAGTTTTTAGAATGTCTGCTTTCTTTGTATGTCATATTAGATTAGCAAGTACAAAACTGAAAGTTGAAATATTACACTAATGAAATTACTAAATAACAAAGAAACCAGCTTTCATGAAAGACTATAAGAAAACCATTAGGTATGCTGAAGTTACGCACAGTGAACAGAACCAAACAAGCAATATCTATGCTTTACATGACATGTGTGCCAACGTGAGAACAGTGACATTTCTGGGAGAACTCAGACAAGGGGTAAAGGGGGAATGGCTCGATTAACTTGTTGAAGTTATGTGGTGCAGCCTAAAAGAGCTGTGGTCACTGTTGTTGGCATAGAAACTCTCCCGCCCTTAACCTTCGAAGGAACTGTCAGGATCCTAAAGTAATTTTCATTCAACTGTAATGGTACGTCTATTATTTATCTCCTGTGACAATGTTGTAGGTGCTCTTGCTTTTCCCATTTGTCAAACTTTGCATAGAAACTCTCCCTCCCTTAACCTTCGAAGGAACTGTCAGGATCCTAAAGTAATTTTCATTCAACTGTAATGGTATGTCTATTATTTATCTCCTGTGACAATGTTGTAGGTGCTCTTGCTTTTCCCATTTGTCAAACTTTTCCAGCATGAAACACCACCATTCCAAGTGAGCTACTTTGTGATCCTCTTAACAAATGCAATACCCAACAAGAAAACTAGGTGACTTGAAGATTTTCATTTACAATGGCATTCACTGCCACTGATCCACTATTAAGGGTAATTTGAATATCAATATACGTGAAAGGGGGATCCTCCTTTAATAACTTCTGCAGTTACAATTTTTTCCGGTGCTAACAAGGGAACTATCAGCATGCTCATAACTGTATTCACTTGAGAGTTTGACGGCATCATCTCTGCTCTATGTGGGGCCTGAGTGCCAAAAATTAGATGCAGAGTAAAGCTGGAAGTACCTGAATAATAGTCCAGAATACACAGGAACATATAGGAATAACAACAGAGCAGTGCATGGGAGGGATTGTTTACCCTTAACAGGGAGCACCATACCCTGCACCTGCACAGAACGGAGGAATGTCCAGCAGCTACTTGCAAGTGGTCGTATGCAGCACTTTTCAGGTTTCAATTTTGGGCATTGCTGTTCTACTCTGCAGCAGATTTTTGGTGCACATGATTTATATATAGCAGGCATTATACCATCAAATTTCCAGGTGCATAGCAGTGTAAGTACAGTGATAGTTCCCTTGTAAGTGAGGGTGATTTTAACGAGACTCATTTCCAGGGATTAGATGGTGCAAGATTCTACCAAAGACTGGTAGAATAGCTGTACTTCCATAAAGTCCCTGCAATGGCAGCAATTCCAGTATGCGAGTCCTCCAGCTGTCTCAGTTTGGAAGTATGAAAGAGTCTGATTGAAAGTACAAAACCCAAAGTTAACACCACTGTAGTAGAGAGAAGGGGAGGGCGGAAGAAAAAAACAGATTTGTTAATGTGGTCTTGATGGCAAACAGCTTTCTGATTAATGACCACAGTAGTGATATGAAACATATGTGGCTATTGCAGTTCTCTCGACCACACTGGATACAGACATAGTCTACCATACTTCATAACTGTCACAAAAGAACTTGTAAACATAAAATAAAACTTGGACAGCAGGCATGCAGCCCATGTGACCTACGCTGCATTTTCCTGCATCCATGTTCCACATTCATTATGTCATGTGTGTCAGTCTTACTTGTTCTCATCCAGTTCACAACAAGTAACAATAGAAGTAATATTATTTTGAGTCAAACTAGTATTCAGTGCTTCATATTTTGCTAGTTTTTTTTTTTCTTTTTACGTCCTCCAACATTAAGTCTTATCGGATGATATTGCTAGTGTTTACCATTTAAAGGAATATTAGAAGTGTTTAGTTCTGCCTGAAATGTTTTCAAAATGCCTCACTTGCAGCACACAGTACAAAAAAAAGTTGAAGTAGGTATGATAAAAATATAAAAGAGAAGCTAATTTCATATTAAAACTTTTAATAAAATATTACATAATAAAATGTCTTAATACAACAAAGAGTGTTTATGTGCGATATTATGTGCTTATTATCATCTAGTGTGAAAGTTGTAAGGCAATTTGAAACTAAATTTCATGGTGTGCCTATTTTGAATAGAGAAGACATCTATTTGCTTGTAAACAATTTCAGGTAGATGGGATCAAGTCGTGATAGAAAAACAAAGGTAAAAAGGTGTGCACTTATGAAGCAGAAATTAAGTGAAATAGACAGTTTATAGCTAGAACAGTCAGCTCAAAAACCTTTTAAGCACCTTGCACAAGAAACTGACATTCCGAAACTTTCAGAATGGAAAGCAACAACATTTTAAAAACTCAAACCATACAATCATACATGATTGGTCAGGTAAATTTCTGTAACTGGATTTCGAGGAATGTTAATCATGAAACAATTGATCCACAATTACTACTATTCAGTGACAAAGCATAGCTTCATTATTATGCACAGGCAAATCCAATTTTGTTCATGAAACTACCTTGCATGATAAAATGAATGAATGTGTAGTGTTTAACGCCCGCTTTTACTACCTACGGCACCGCAGGCGGTGACACTGATGATACATGAGATGAAGATGGAGCATCGGTGGAATGAGATGGCGGGGGAAACCAGAGGTCCCGGAGAAAACCCGTCCCAGCGCCGTGTTGTCCACCACACATCTCACTTTGCGGTCGCCTGGGATCAAACCCGGGCCACCTTGGTGAGAGCCAAGCGGTCTAACCACTGAGCCATGGTGCGGCCTTGCATGATAAAAAAAGAATTGGGGTATGGTATACAATAATTGGATACAGAAATAATATACTGGCACCATGTTTTGAACAGTTGATGGACTTTAATGTTGGCCTGGGTATTTCCAGCACGACTCTGCAACCTTCCATACAGCCGATGAGTCATTACAGTTTATTGCAGAAATGTTTGAGAATAGAATCATAATATGAGTTTATAACTCACTCGGTTCCCTAATCTTATAGCATGCAGTTTTTGTTTATGTGGCTACTTGTATATAAAAAACATAAAATGAATCCCCTTATATTAGAAGAATTAAAATAAAATATCAGGCCAGAAATGAACCCTATTTCAGATGCTGAACTAGGATTAGAATTAATATGGAGGGGATTTGGCACAGAAACCTGTGGTTTATTGTATCTAAGGCCCAAGTGGGGCATCCCCAGGAGGAAAGATGAGGTGAGAGGAGACAGAGTGCAGCTGACCCAAGGAGTCACGAACACCGAGACATCCACCAGCACTTTTACCCTGAAAGAGATCATGTGAGAAATAATGTGAAATGATAATGGAGATGAAATGCAGGGACTGGAAATTTTGGGGATATAATTAACCTATCCAGAATTTGCCTGGCAATCTGGGAAAAAACCCTGAAAAAATCCACAGTAATTGAACTTGGGCCTCCTGAATGCGGGCCAAAGACAAAACAGCCTAAGCCATCCTGTTTGGTAGAAGGTGAACAAATGTTCGTGAAAGGAAATTTCCTCAGATGATGTTGCAGATGTATTGATGCACATGGATGGCATTTCCAACATCTCCTGTGAAAAGGTGTATTTTGTGTTTATTCTGATAAACAGTTAAAGGAATTTAAGATTTGATGTCCACGCATGTGTAACCCGGAGATAGGCTGTGCAGTTTCCAGCCAAGTCTTGTAGCATATGTACTGTATCATTTCCCTTGGCATCTGATTTCACAGCCTTTCCCTGCCTGCCAACACCACCTTAAACTATCACAAACATACGTCCCTGTATTCAAACATTTTTACTTACCTATACAGCAGAATACAACACACACAAAACAACTTAATTCAATTACAATTGCTTTAGGAGGCACTAAATGCTACTGATGCAGATGCTATGATGGGTTTTTCAAAGTGCCCCAAAGATGAGGCAGAGTCAAACCTAACATTGAGAATGTCAAAAATTGCCACAAGAGTGGCGCCATTTTCAAGCCTTTTGATAATTTTCAGTATTTTGTGTATTGTAAGAAATTTATGCTTGCATTTCCCTGATGACATTGTAGGTTTGCTAAACTTTGTGCACTCGATTTGTTTCTTTAGCTGAAAGGCAAAACCCTTCTGACAAGTTTCAAGCCCTGTTGCAGGTACAGCAAGTGTGTGGGAAGGACATCTAATGTATCATTGTCAAGAATATATAACTAGTATTACTAAGAAATTCCTACTGTGTATTCTGTGAAAAATAAAATGGACAATTTCCTTAAGTTTGTCTTAGCACAGTACTACTAAGGGATGCTTGTCTGGATTAAGCAAAATTTGGTTCAAAGGGTTGGATTAATGAGGTTTTATTGTATTATATCTTGTTTATGCAGCCATTCAATACAGTGATTACACAGCACAGACCATCCTCTCTACAAATTTACCCTACCTATTAGCGTAAAAACATGCTGCTTTATAATGTGGTATAGTAAGCTCACTGTATATATTGACAAAGAATATTTATGGATTATTGCAACATGTATGTACCATTCAGATGCAATAATGTTTACATACATGACTCCAATAACTAATATCAGGATTGCTATACAGAACCAAAGTATGCACAACTACATTTACTTACTTAATATTTCCCATATTTCAAACCTCTCATTAGAATGACAATCATTCCAAAGTAAATGAATGAATATGTATTGGTTTTAACTCTAAAATGTGCACATTGCCATGCTGTTTTACTAAAGAAGTTTTGTACTACACAACCAATAATGCATACTGTGTCTCACATGCTCACAACACCCTTTACTTTTTCACAGCATGCACATCGAGAAACTAAAAATATATCAATAATTTGTTTAAAACTTTCACATACATTTGCACAAACCACTTCAATATAATGCACAGTGACAAGCAAACTCGCTTTTGGTATCATATCTTTCTTTTCCATCTATGTTTATAATCCGATTTCAGAAATTTAACACTGTACATGCTGATGGTCTTAAAATGCAAAAAATAACTGAGGGCATATTTGGTTTTGACATGGTTGCTACGAATGAATCGGTTAATCATTTTGAATCTGAAGATGCAACAGCAGACACAATCAGAGCCTGAACAGCTCAATATGATCGACCGATCACGAAACTTTAATCCTCTGATGTTAAGCATTTGTGTTACACTATAAAATATATGGTGTACTAATGACAATGTAAAACACTATGCACATATACAAAGATAATGCATATTACACAACACTAAATGCAAAACTGTTTTAATTTGTGCTGGTAACTAAGAACTAACAATTAGCTCACATCATCCCTGACGTGCAAGTGTTTCTACTTTATGTCAAAATGACCATTTAAGAAGTGCTGACAATTTTACCTTGAATACCTATTTAAATAGACAACAAATACACGTGATTTATATGAAAGAGAACTTAACCACTGTTAGCAAGAGAACTGTGTTTATAGCTAACGTGTAACTTGTAATACTGTGTAAAGAAATGGCTGAATTCACTCACTTGAAATGCTTTCCTCCGACAGCCGGAGACTATCCTGAGAACTGCTCACTCTTGGCTCCTGCGATTGTGTCATTCCTTCAACCTAAGGATAAGATGTATTAAATTATTAGAAAGATGTAAAACGTCCATGAACTTCGCCACAAACAATAACAAATATAACTTTTACTGGCAACAGCATTTCGGACTGTAACATCGCCCATACTACCAGGCAAAATTTCACTGCTGATCGTTTACTTGCGGCAGGTGGAACAATTAATGATATTTTTGCAAAGCCTTAAAAACTAATTGGTATTTTTTTAAAAAGTATATAAAACAAATGCAACCACCCATCGCCTTCGCCTTTCAGCTTCTAAGTGGTGTTAATCATAAAACTACTAGCGCTGTTATTCTCGAGAGAGCTCTTACGCTCACTCAGGGGCCCCACACTGGGCATGACAATTCGCGCCGTTCTTTTAAATAGTGTTGCGCTTCCTATGCCCCCCTCCACTCTTCATTACAAATACGGTTGCCTGTACATTACTGAATTCTATTAAAATGTATGTATTGTTCAAGCGCTCATTCTGCCTTCTATTTACTGTCTCGTTAAACGATGAAATTATTAATATCGGTCATATTTAGTAATATATTTTATTCGGGAAACATTATTTCAACTAAGCAAAACAATTAATCCATGAAACTTCAATTGCCAGATCCCTTTTAATCACTTGCAGATAATATATATTTATATTATTTTTATCTTTCGGTTTATTATTATGACTTTCACAAAACCCGGACAAAAATATATGAACTAGACATATGAATTGTGAACAAAGTAGAAAATGCTCAATAAAAATGAATTTGAACCAATAATAGCTCGAAGCTAGAGTTAAAAGGAGAAATACCACTGGAGGAGCCCCTTGTTTGCCGAGTTCCCAACGAGAGAGAAGCTCAGACACAATGAACACCTCATATATTTATAGAAAGTGCACAAAAATACACAAACACTAGTACACTTCCCCCACATTTTTAATCTTACGTTATGTCCTTTCGCTTCCCTTGATTCCTCAGGTATATCGAGTGTTGTAGAAAACAGTAAAATTCAATAAAAATATAAAAATGCATGTAACGTCTAAAATAAATATCATGATACAAATTTACTTTGGGAAACATATTAAGAAAACCTTGCATTTTATTTTTAAATGTACGTTGCGCAATATCTATGCAAGACATTCAATCTGTATAAAAGGTTATTACTTATTGTTAAAAAATAGAAGATGCTATAAATTTAATTTTCAATTCTTTCATTCTTATATATGGAAAAATGAAAATGACATCAATATAATATACTAAATTCCATCTTTTTAATATGAAAGAGGATTTTACTGCAATTTATTTTGCTGCACAGGATATTTTACTTACAACATCCTTTTCCTCATTGGAGAATGAGATTAAAGATTGGCCGGCCGTTACACAGACTGAAGAGAAATCGCCACCCAGGTTCACCGTTTAAAGTGCGCGCCGACCAAATAAATTTGAAATAGCTATGGAAATACATGCCAGAGGTCAGATAAAGTAGAGTTATTGTCAAACATAGGCAAGATGTTGGATCAGCTATCACCACCAGGCAAATTAGTAATTACAACGAAAATGATAACATATATAACTGAATAACAGAATATGAAGATGATAAAGCGCTTTCCTTTGAACCACTGATTTTTCCTTCTCTTTTGTGCAGGTATATACCGAATTGATCGTTTCACAACATTTACCAAGCTCTGTTTAAAATACGCAGTATTAAAATTTAATATATGTGCAGCAGGAAAGACAAATGCGCAACTAAGGTCACCTGGTGCGCATTAACATGACTCAAGGGCCCGACAGTAAACGTTTCCATGTTAAAACTGGAGACGGGGATACCTACATCACCGGCATAAAAAAAAATGTTCAAACGTTTGTTCAAAAATAAAAACACGTAAAAAAGGTTGAGAGTGGAAAACGTCGTGGGCTCCATTTAACAAACCTTAAGCTACGATCCTCGAGCTCAACATCAGAGCAACAATAAGACCATATATTGTTGCAACAATAAGCAACAATAAGGCACAACGGCGTAAGCAATTTCTATTTTACGACATCGTAAACTAAAATCACTGGCTGGCTGGATTCCTGGGATCATCTCCTGGTCAAGTATGTAATGTAGATAGGTATATGAGGTACAGGAATGGTATAAATAGATGTACTACAATTTTTAGGTAACTACTGCATTTCTTAACAATTGTATATTTGCGTTTATAAATGTACATGCGCTGTATCAAACAAAAGAGTAATTTCAAGTAGAATTCATACCGTATGGTAGAACGTGATGTATCAAATGATTAACTTGTGGAAGTTTCTAAAAGGAACTATAACATTATACGAAATAAGTCAATGTTCAGAAAGTATAGAATTACTACTACATTGATCAAATTAAGCAGATACAACAGGGTTTACTGAATTACCAAATACACTCCGCGAAAATATAGTTTATTTATAAATTTTCTGTAAACATTACGATGTATTTTATTGGTTTTAACTTTCCAATTATTTAAGCTGTTAACTGTGCATACAGTAACAACTAAACAGGCGTTCGCATTTTGGCATTTTTCGATTAGACATATTAAGTCCAACACATTTTCTTTAAATTTTAAGAACAAAATTGCAAACTGATTTCACTTATTCGTGTTTTCAGAAATGCATAAAGCCTCTAGCACAATTTGTTAAAATTTTACAATAATAACTACTTTTTGCTTCTCCTGTAATTTTTATGCATATAATACAATTTGAAACAATGCTCCTTATATAATCTAGACGAGTTGCAATGCGGTTCAATAGTTGACAATCAGAAAACTAATAAATACGGAAAATATTAAACTATTAACAGTGAAGCAAACAAATATATACAAATATAACAATTTATAACTTAAAAACTTCAGTTATAAGAAATGAAACTTTTCTTATAAATTGTCCGGGATCACGATTTTCTGTAAAACTTATACACATCCTCAGCCGGAAACATCAAAGCTGTCGTCATCGTTACAAACGCTAGATGTTAATATGTGCTTGTTAGTACTACCAAAATCTGAAAATAAAACACATTTAAATACAGAATCGACTGCCAGTATTTCAAAATTTATTATGCGATGTTTGCTTTTTAAAATAAATATATTTTCCCAAATCATTAAATCTATCTGACCATTTAATTGTTTTAATAATTTAACTTCTGAATTTATTTCATTGTTAAATGACCAAAAACGATCTGCTACGGATATGTTCTTGTTAGTACAATCAAAATCTGAAAATAAAACCAATTTAAAAACAGAACCGACTGCCGGTATTTCAAAATTCAGACAGATAAATTGGCCGTAGCAGATAGTTTTTCGTCATTTAACCATGAAATAAATCCAGAAGATAAATTATTAAAACAATAAAATGGTCCGATAGATTTAATGGTTTTGGGAAAATATATTTATTTTAAAAAACAAACATCGCGTTGTGAACTTTGAAATACCGGCAGTCGATTCTATTTTAAAATTTGTTTCATTTTCAGATTTTGGTAGTACTACCAAGAACATATTAACATCTAGCGTTTGTAACGATGACGACAGCTTTTTGTTTCCGGCTGAGGATATGTAAAAGTTTTACATGAAATCGCGATCCCGGACAATTTAAGTATCACCATTTCTTATAGGATAAGTGAAGCTTTAAGTTACAAACTGTTATATTTATATACAACAGAAAACTAAATTTTTAAAAGCGGTGGGCCATAAACCATGTAAGCGGTAAACTTTATCGCGCAGCTGGGTAGTTAACCGTTGTGCCCTTTCTTAGCGAATCAGGCTTTCTTAAATGGGCGAAAAATGAAATTATTTTTTTTTCTGTAAAAAGATGCACGAGTAATTCACAGACCAACAACCCGCACACAAATAATCAGGAGTTTACTGTATTGAGCTCTAGAAAAACTGAGGAGGAAATTGGGCGGCAGGGTGGGGGGGATGCGCCATAGTCTTCTAAACTACATTTCCCTTTCACTAGAGCCTCGATAAACCAGATAAAGAATCTGAATCACAGCTGGAGTTACTGCTGTTTGCACATTAAAGATATTAGGCAGCTGGTATTATACTGTGATTAATTTAGGTTTAAATATTTGAGTTTTTCATTGATGCATAAATCAAAGTTGCACTATAAATTGATTGCCATAAACTTTAAGACACATAAATGACAAACGTTGACTAAATAATAATGTGGACTGCAATGTATTCGTTTACATTGTGCTTGTGTACTAGGTAAACAATTTATTTTGAATTTCAGAACTAAATTTCTTGAATATATTGGAATATGCCGTTTTAATACCATGAATCAGGTCTATAACCATTGTTAATCTCTTCATAATAAATTATACGCGTCATTTGCTGAATCTAGAATAGGAGACCTGTAATAATTTAGCAATATTGTAACATATGATGTACATACAGTTCACACTTAAAGACACTTCCTTCTATTTCTAAGGATACCAATTTAGAATATACCTAAGTTATAAATATGTAAAATATGAAGCTATTAAAGGTGAAGCAAACAAATATATCAAATATAATAATTTGTAACTTAAAACTTCACTTATCTTATAAGAAATGATTATAATTCTTATAAATTCTCCAGGATCGCGATTTCATATATATCCATACACATCTTCAGCTGCAAAAACAAAGCTGTCGCCATAGACACTACCATCCTTGGGTTAATAAACATCTTCAATTTTTTTTAAGAGTTTGGTATAACATTAGTTCCTCAAAATAAATATAGTATTAAAATTTTATTGCATTTCTCTATAAAAGATGGAATTCCTTATAATAAAAAATCTGGTATTTGTCAGTTTAATTCTTTCGATTGTGATAAAGTTTATATTGGAAAGACAAAACGTAATTTGGAAACCAGAACGAAAGAACATTTTCGTAACGTTAAGTATAAACTGATAAATCGGCCGTAGCAGATCATTTTTGGTCATGTAACCATGAAATAAATCCAGAAGTTAAATTATTAAAACAATTAAATGGTCCGATAGATTTAATGGTTTGGGAAAATATATTTATTTTAAAAAACAAACATCGCGCAATGAATTTTGAAATACCGGCAGTCCATTCTGTTTTTAAATTTGTTTTATTTTCAGATTTTGGTAGTACTAACAAAAACCTATCGACTTCTAATGTTTATTAACTATGGCGACAGCTTTGTTTTTGCAGCTGAAGATGTGTATGAATATACACGAAATCGCGATCATGGAGAATTTATAAGAATTATCATCATTTCTTATAAGATAAGTGAAGTTTTAAGTTACAAATTATTATATTTGTATATATACCTAAGTTATTCTGCAACAAATTGTCTAAATACTATTGTTCTACTGATTGTTATTCAGAACTTCATCCTTATAATTGATAGGTATTGAATACCTTTCTCATGTTGATTTGTTATTTAATGTTTTCATGTTTTTGTTTAAATAATTGTAACCAATTTATTTTATACATTGTGTTATACAATATAGTCGCGATGTGACCTAGTTGTTAAAGCGACTCTAAATAAATACATAAATTAAAAAAAAAAAACACTTCCTGAAATACCAGTTACCTTTTAGCCACCGAATGTCATATTTTTTATTAAATACACGCACAAACAAAACATTTTCTTTCATCAAGCTTCCAGACTAAGTTGATTATTTTTTAATTAACGTTCTACAACGCCAAGTCATATGGGACAATAAACGAAATGGATGAAATAATATTCAAATAAATCCAGTGCTCATAGAGCTTAGAGTTACCCTCATCTTTCAGGATAAGAGAAAACCCTGAAAAAAAAAAAAACCTTATCCAGATAACTCACCCTGACCAAGATTCGAAATAGGGACCTCTCCAACGTTCTAAGTTGAATGGGGAATAATAATCTTGGTTAAAGTAAAAATATCATTCTTCAGTCGATAATGAAGCCAGGACCTCTGACTTTGTAAGCTAGCATGTTTCACATCAAACCCCCGTAGTCTTTCAACAAATTACTAGGACCAGTGGGGAGAATTCTAACAGAGATGGAACCAAATTGGGGAACGAAATTCAGTTTTGGAATCTGAAAAACACCATTCCAAGTCAACCAGGTGTTCAGAATTAGACACCCAAAGAAATAGCAACTTTCAAGTTTTGCCTCTAAGTTCATATAAAGCTGAAAAACATTTTCTGTTTATAAAAACATGCATACCTGATGATAACCGAAAAAGGTTTTACATCTAAAAGTTTGGAAACATAACAAGTATTCTTTGGTATTACCAACAAAGAATGAAATTTGATATTAATGTAAATGTACAATCATCAATAGGTATGTGGACAAAACTTAAGAAAATTGAGTTATTTAAAACTAACTAAAACGAACTCAAATTAGTAACTTGAGTTATTGCTTTATTGGTGTAAACAGTTTTTTCGATGCTTTTCAAGTTTTAATGGATAATTACTTATTTTTGAACATATCTGCAAGATTTTTAGTGTAAATAAATCAACAATCTAATTGTGATATGCCAATGGCGTGTTAAACGGTTCAAAATAAATCAATTGTTGCAAGCTTTTATTACAGGTAACCAAAGCCATGCAGCCCGCCTCGGTAGCGTGTCTGCCTCACGTTCACGAGGTCCTGAGTTCGAATCTTGGTCACGACGAGTTACCTGGATAAGAGTTTTTCCGAGGTTTTCCCTTATCCTGAAAGACGAATGACTGGTAACTCTAAGCCCCATGAACCCAGGGCTCATTTGAGCACCATTTCACCCATTCCATTCATCGTCCGATATGACTCAACGTTGGAGGACGTAAATGGAAAAAAAAAAAAAAAAAAAAAAAAAAAAAAAAAAAAAAAAAAAAAAAACATGAATTGGATGTGAAATATTGGTTCGGAGTATTAAAATAAAATTGATGTTTTGAATTGTTAAGCTAGATGATCTAAAGTTAATTATCTTCTACATTATACACAGTTAACTCAGAAAAAAACCAGCTTTATAATCCTGTATATTATTTGTATTAATATAAGGCCATTCACAAACTTAAGTAACAAAATAAAATACATTTGCAAAGCAGCGTGTGTTCTTGGTATTATGCTGGAGGATTCCTGTCTATAGAAAATTTGGAGTTGATAGCTAAATACTATGGTAACTTCAATAATTATCGTGACTTGTAAGTATGCTACAACACATTACTCCGACATTTGAGTTCAACATTAAGCATAAATTACGAAGACTGTCTCTTGCTCTATTATGAGATCCAATTAAGACGAGTGCTATTTTTTATTTAATAATTTATATAACAGACATTTGTGAGTTAACTTTCATTATTACTTACTTTAGTCTGTTCCTCCAGGAAGTTTAGTAGGCGCAATAGACTCCTAACCTCCTATCTGCCTGCCTCTGATGCGTAGGTGGTAGCGTGTCTGCTTCACGTTCATAAGGTCCCAAGTTCGAATATTGCTAAGGATCAGTTATCTATATAAGGTTTTTCTGGGGTTTCCCCTATCCTGAAAGATGAATGTCAGATAATTCCAAGCTTTATGGACCTTGGCTGCTCATTTGAGCATCATTTCACACATTTCATTTATCGTCCAATATGAATTAACGAAAAAGTAATTCAAAAATTCCTATCTAATACCTATTTCCATCCCTAAAATGTAGAAGAAAGCTGTAACATACACCCAATGTAACCTAGACAATGAAAAAAAAAAAAAAAAAAAAATTGTACATCAAGTAGATGGATTTGTGGCGATGTCTTGTCCAAGTACAGGAAACTAGTTAATAATATTACAATAAAAGAAATTAATGATAAAGGATATTAGACCTAAGATTTGAATTATTCATTCTAATAAACATAAAAAGTCATAAAACGTCAACGAAATGTCAATATCAAGCTATTGATAGTCACTTATCTGGTTTTATTACTTAATAGAAATTCATTGTTCTTTTACAGTAGGCGTATGTGGGACAAGATTTGGAAATATAGAATCCATTTTCTGTTTCCTTTTTACCCTCCAGCCATGGAGGAATTAAGCCCCCTCCCCCATCCACCCACCTCCCAGGACTCACTTGTGGGTGCCTGGAGTCAGAGGAACTCTGGATCCAAGAGAATATCCAACATGGACGATCAGCCCGACACAGCAAAAATATACAGAAGTATACAACCAAATATACAGAATATACAAGTTATCATTTAAACCACGAATAAATACTTGACACGGTTCTGCTAATTAATATGGCATCTGACTTATTTAACATCATCTACTTCAACGTAATAAGTTGGAGAAATGGATGTTACCTAAGGAAAGACTGCTAGTAGCTACACCCACCCACACACAACTATGATTGTAACATTACAATTAAAGACAGCAGAAATGTTATTAACAAAACTTACCAGTAGGTTACAGTATGAATCTTGGGAGCTATGCCTGCCTCACATCTAAGAGATCCCGTGATCAGATCTCGGTTAAGCAGAGTTACCTGGATACGACTTTTATCCGGGCTTTCTCATACTTAGAGAAGAAAATGTCGTGCAACTCTTAAGTAATAGGAACTCCAAGCTTATTTGAGCATATTTTCAGACCTTTTCACTCTCTGTCCGATATGACCTACCAGTTAAAGAACGATACATTTAAAAAATAAAACACTAGTATACTCTCACGTACTAAGTGAAAAGCATTAACTCAGTTTGAAAATAATTCTGTTTCAATTAATTTCTTTTCCATAATTTGACAAACAGAAGTTAGGTTAAGGGAGCATTAATGCAGAAAAAGCTCACAATTATGGTATTTTCTTTTCTGAGTTTTTACATTAATGTTTAATTTTAGAGTGTAAATTATTTTCAGCAAGCTAAGCAGGAAATGTAGTATACTGCAATATTTGACAACTTTTTTTTTTAAAGGGCACATTCCACCCCCGACTTAAGTTGTACTCATATGCACTTTTTCAAAGAAATTATTTAATCTAAAGTCCTGATATTTTTTACTTTTCATTTACATTAAACAATCTCAATACTTTATATAATATTTTTAAGCTTTAGTGACTAAAATGTATAAATACTTCACAAAAGCTTTTCTAAAATCTTTTACATGATTTACAGGAATAATTTTTCTTTCTTTTTGTTTTTAATTTTTTTTTTTTTTTTCATTTATAACTATTTTATATGTTTAAATTTTTCATGTTCATGGTCATATTGGAAGCTTTGAAAGAGAAACTAGCTATTGACATTGGTTTTTATTTATAACTGGAAGCACGTGATTATTGCTATATATATATTTCAAATACTGTGTAGGGTGGCGAATGATCAAGAAAGCCTATCTGATCATCTGAGATGAACGCCAATCTTTTAACACAGTATCCAAAATCTAAATAATTTAGTTTATTGATATTCTTTTTGGCTAAATAGAAACAAACGCTTTTCTCTCAATGTTGTGTATAGAGTTTCAATATTTTCACACTACCAACTACAATACCGATTAATTATGCACGAAACATCAAAATCTGAAAACATGCTTATATCTAGATAAAACCTTAAATTAGTTCTACCAACTACACATTAATTTGCACAACTATTGTTTTGCAAACTATACAAATAATTTTTCTATCACGTTTAGTTAACTAAAATAAATTTTGCCAGAAGTGGTTGCCTTACTTACAGAAGGCTGAGGCGATGTAAAATGTTAAAAAACAGATAGTTAATATGCTGGTTTTTATATTTCATACTTTGAGTATGACATCCCAGAAAAACAAAAAATAGTGTACAGATATAAAACATGAATGAGTGAAAAATCAACAACAGCTAATATTTAGAAAATGGTTAAAGCCACCCACTTTTTAATTTGACAAATTGTGCAAAAGCGAGGTGTACATTTATTTGTTATGTCTCTTATACTTTCCTTTTTTACACGGAATGTATTACATAATCAGCCAAAATGAGGCTATTTCAAATTCAAGATGCACAAATTAAAACATGCAATAATCTCAAACATGTATTTAATATAAAATCATTAGAGCTATTTTATTTTAAGAGAATGGGTAACGTTTTCCCATGTAAAGTTTGCATTTACGTGACACCTCGAATTCAAAATTTCGGTAACATTTCAAATCGTAACTAAGGGACAGAGAAAGAAAATGACCTAACTTCTAATGCTTACCGTTGCCATGGTAGCTTAGTGTACCAGGGTTTCTTCATCCAGTGCTATGCACATCGAAAATTCAACATCAACCTGCAAAGAAGAAAAACAACAGTCAATAACCTTCATTAATAAGATTGCAGAGAAAAGGGAGTATAGTTTTCTGCATCCTGCTGGAAATACATTAAAAAACACACAGGCTATCTGTTGTGCATCTTTGGAGTCGAAACCTTGACACTGCTGATAAACAGGTGAGGGAAGATCAAATCAATCCGGAATTCCTCAGCCGCGTTTCCTCCGACTGTTGCGTTAGACATCACCTGCAATAACAGCTTTCAACTATTGAAAACAGAATCTGCAAATAAATTTCAATACAACTGGCATAGTATTATATAGGGTGTACCGCTTCTTCAGAAGTACTATCTGGGAGAACAAGCGGTGAACTGCTGACTCGCTGAAGAGACGCCTGCTCTGGCAGCTGTGTGCTCCTCGACTGTGGTGTGTCCAGTCCACTCGCGCTCTTGGCTCTTGAATTTGCCGACTGCTCCTGCGCTCTGGTGCCTAGCCTACGGGCCAAACCATGTGCTCCAGAGCTTCACTCCGGGTGAGGTTTAGACTGTAGGATGTATTTCGACTTCACGAGAATAAATCGATCTATTTCCATAGTCACGGTGCCTTGGTAGTTAAATGGTGTCGTTCACTATCCTACTTGTCCCAAAAGGGTTAAAAATCCACAGAAAAAGCTGTATGTCCTCTCGATACATTGCCATCCTTACTATTAACCAAACATTGGAGGTAACCAATACCGCTTGGCTGGGTGCCTCCAGCAAATAGATAGGACCAGCTATCTCTTGGTGGAGCCAGGTTTTCCCGAAGGTTTTTGGCTGCATGTGTTACTTTTGATACATTCTGTTCATATTGTGTAAAAAAATTAAAAAAAAAAGTTCATATTGTAAATGTATAGTGAACATTGTAATTGGGGAAACCTGTAATGTTCACATTCAATAAATAAATAAAAAAATAAATATTAAAACGTACCATAGTCAACATTTCGTAGTATTTTTTGAGATCTGGTTCTGGCATTCTATTAAATGTTAATATTAGTTTATTCTTAGATTATCTACCCGTGAAAATGTTTCCTTATTTATCTTTCTTCTCATTTGAAAGAAATAGATATCTTGTTTGTTAACGACGGTGTCATTCGATAAGATCACAACAGCGCTGGAATTTCGTGCCAGTAAATATACTGACATGGGGCTGTAATTTTAAAGCACACTTAGAAACTAATGATCTGGGTACCCGCGATCTTGGGATCGGTAGGCTTGCACCCAAAAAACTGAGCCACCCTGAATGACTTCTGATTTCTTAGTCTATAATCGCGAGTGGTTTTCTGTCAAGCTTAATTCTTTTTATTTTCCTCCCTTCCTCAAGTAGAGCTCTCACGGCCATGAATACTAGGGCACATTTTCTCAAACTTACTAAATTGCTGAAACCTAACACGTATATATTTATCTTATCTCTCAGCAAGCATGCAACGTTATGTTACTATAATATTGCACCTCCGTCCACTGCCACTTCGCTAATATTACCCGGTTTCATTTGCACTGTTGCTTCGCTGTTCCTCGCGACATAATAAAATATATGCGAAGCATTCTCTTATTCCTACAGCTTTCTTCTCTGGAGCATCTAACATGAGACCTCTGTTAATCTCTAGCAATAATAACTCATAATACAGTCAGTCCATTTTATAATTAAGACTCACATATCAACATAGGTGTTCACGCAGTAAAGCGAAATCGTGGAAATCGTGGAAGGAAAATATAAACTATAAATTAACAAAGTAGTACATTGGTACTAAATTATAAATAAACATTCCATCACTTTGAAAGATGACGACTTTTATCATAGTACATATAACACGACTGCCCTCTCAGAAGCTCCTCAAATGTAGAGAAGCACCCCAGAAGAATAGCTACACCGCTTCACCAAGTGGTGCGACCACCGAACAACCAACTCATGAGTTTGCAAATTCCAATTTCAAATATTATGATTAATTTTTTTTTTTTTTTTTTTTTTACTCCTAGAAGCTCCTGACCAATCATCTGCTGTAAGCGATTACTGAAAGTGTATGCATATTACTCGGTAATCAGATACATGGGTTAATGCATAGACAAAGAAAAAAGCAACACCACACCGAAATCCTCACTCAACTTAAAGGATGTCATTTTTTTTTAAAAAGAAAACTTCTTCTACTCTCTGAATAAGGGTCGGAATATATTATGTATGTATTTTCGTACCTTCTAACATTTTAGACAAACGGGACAGACCTTGGTGGTAAAGTGAAATGTGTAGAGTTTTAACGCCCACTTTTACCATGAGGCACCGCAGGCGGTGACACTGATGGTACATAGGATGAAGATGGCACACTGGTGGAATCAGATGGCGGGGGAAACCGGAGATCCCGGAGAAAACCCGCCCCAGCGCCGTGTTGTGAACCACAAATCTTACTTGGCGGTCGCCTGGGATCGAACCCGGGCCGCCTTGGCCCAGACCTTAGGGGTAAAGAAAAGCATTTACTGGGACTTTTCATGCAAAAAGTACACATTTTTTTTTCCAAAATCAGTTTCTTGAAAAAAAGACTTCCTCTTTAAGACACACTGTGTAATTTTAAGACACTTAATTTTAAGACACTACACTTTAAGACACACCAATCAATTATTATTTGTGCTGAATATGGAGTTAACTTAAATATCACAATTAATTTTCATTTTTATTTTGCAAAGCTGTTTATTGACCTTTTGGTATGACTTGTAAATAAAATAATGTGTACAACTTGTGGAACGTGCGATTCTTATATGCAAATACTTTTCGTAAAATCTTTCCATCGTAAAAAAACTCCACTTCAAGCAAAATTGCATAAACTATCAAGAAATGGTTAGATCTATGGAAAAGAAAGATTTCTTGCTTGTTTGTTGTGATTTTTGATTTACGTATATGCAACTGAATATAAATCAAGGTGATTTACATTTTGAGAAAATTAATATCAAATATTTCCTATGTAAAGATTTGATTGTGATGGAAACAATTTCCTAGAAATCGTTTCCTGGCGAACTTAAACACTTTCTATTTCGAATACGTAAATTGTATCAATTCGATTTTTGTTTTTAAATTCAAACCTAGAAGAGAACAAAATGTTCAATCTCAAAATTAAATTCTTATGCGAAATGCAAGTCTACCTATGTGATATGATGAGCAAAACATACCTGGAACCTCTCTGGTATTTCATTTTTGAGGACGGTGTAAGATGCAGTCCAGAAATTTGGCCAGCCTAATTTTAACCTTGTGTAGTATACTTGCTCTTGGCGACTAATCTGTCCTAGAATGTCTGCAAAATAAACCATCTGCTACGGAAATTCAAGAGATTTAAACGAGTGATGCCTTGGTGCAAGCTTAAGGACAAAAACCTCATGCTAAGATGCATAAATGACATCTGATATCCAGTCAAGACCCTTATTTTATTAACGCATAAAATTTAATGACCCTGCCAGCTGACAAGCGCTGTTACATTTCCTGTCTTGTTTTCCAAGAGTCAAAGTCCTGCGAACATTTCAAAATCCTATAAGCAGAGACACAACATTCATGTACCAACTGATGGCTGAAGCTGGTAGCGTTACATTTAAAATTATATTAACATTTGGATTTTGCTTCTCTTATGGTAAACATAGTGAGAACTAACAAAATTAATATTTTTCGTAATAAAACAACACGAAGATTAAGTTTTAGAAAAAAAAAAAATGTATTCCATATGTTTTGGCCTTCAATTGAAGTGTTATCAAGCGAGATAGCTCAGGATAACCAGAGTCAGACTGAATATTCAATTCCGCGACACCTAATTCTACCCTGGAATAGGAAGTTGATTGTGCAACTAAGGAACTAAGTCTATCAACAAGTTGCCCACACAGGAAGCAGACTACGCAATTAAATCCATCTGTCAAGCATCAATCACAGACTACATGCGCACTAAAGAAACAGCCCACAGTTCCGCAAACTCGAAGTCCACTTCTGTCATAACAACAAAACATAACCCTGGGTCCACCTCTGTGGTTTAGGGTTAATATGTTAGCCTATGATTCCCGAGGACTCGCCGGAGGAAGGACGATGGAGGGTAAAAATCCTTAGCAAGTCTTTCTTCCAAAGGGAAGATCTCTTGCCGTAGATTTATGGCAAATAAAAGAACCTCAAGGACTGATAGAGGCCGACGAGCAAAATTAAGCGGTCCTTCATGTCCATAAATAAAACTCAATTTCTTTAACTGGAAGGTGACACAACTAAAGAACTAAATCCATCAACAAGCTACTTATTAAGTTCATTTGTCCAACATCACATATCCCGAAGGAATAGCCGGCAATTTCACGAATCCTTGGTTCGCATTCTCCCATAGCAATAAAACATGGCACAGGAAGGCAGCTGCGCAACTGAGGTCTCGTATACATTGATTCCAGTGAACCAACAAACCTATAGTAACCGTAGCATTTTAACCAAGAAGTTAAGGCGACGTTAAACAAGACAAAATCGTTTTGTTTTCTCGATCCCCCAACAACATAAAATCTCCCATGAGATGCAAATCATTAAATGATTTGTTTATTTGATTCTTTGGTTTCTATTTTTATTTTTTGTTTCTTAAAAGTTTGTGAACCACACATTAAATATAACAGCCACAATATCTTTGAAACTGTTGTTCAATGCTCAGGCGGAAAAACAGTAATGTTGGAAAATGAACTGGCGAGAGTGGTGGAAGTGTTAAGAATTCGGAGGCAGTCACACGTGGAATGTATTTTGTTTATCACACAGCAAACTACACGTCTCTTTTTACGCAAAAGCTATTGCGTTTTGCTTCAGAAATTGCGTCGTTTCACACAAACTGTAGTTATACTCGCTGTGCACAACAGGGATGGTTTGTAGTTTACTTGGCTGCAAGTTACCTAGATATTCATATTCTGAGTAGTATATAATGTTAGCAGTTGATGGCACGGCTCATAGTATCCCAGGTTCCTAACCTTAACAACACTCTTACATCAGACACTTCACTTTCTCGTAATACATGTACAAGCAGTTTGTCATTTAAAATATTGTTAAAATCAATGGTTTAAAGTGATGTCATCTGCCATTTTGGTAATAAAAAGTCCCGTTCTTCCCTACGGGTGTAGGCTGTAAACTAACATTCTAAAGCCGGGCGCAGGTTTAAGGTTTCAAATCCAGGTTTCTCATTTGCATATATCACATGACATTTCTAGTGTTTTATTGTTAACACGGTGATATTACATCCCGACAAGAGATTATGGTTGTATGAATGACTCATATTTTTTATCAACAGCTCTTCGATATATTTATGCGATTTGAGTTCAACTCTGATTCATTCCTTTCTCGTTTTAGTTAGCAACAGTCAAAGCTATTATTCCCATTAATATACCTTTGACTTACGTATGAGCTCATCAAAGTAAGAAGTATGTCTTCGATTCAATTTTTAATATAATTTTAATATCTTAATGACAATATTTTAAAGGTAAGGGCCTTTTCTCTAGCGATTATAGCTAGTCATCTGTACCTTATTTATATTTGTATCAATTACAGTAATGTTTCATGTTTCAAGACTCGTGCATTTTACTCAGATGTTTAAAATGCTGATAACTAATATGTACGAGTAATACTGAACGTCGAGCTCCGAATTCTTTCGGATAAACTCGTGAATTTCGGAACTGTTGATTACGTCAAATAGCTGCTCGAATTCTTCAGCTGTGTCAACGGAAGAGCTTTAAAATATGCTTTCACTTGTGGAGAGAATATCGCGACCTTTTTATCTAGGGGAAAGGAAAAGACCTTTCCATTGCACTTGACTACACCAACCACCACCAAACATCAATAAGCAAGGTTATCGGGTACAGCATTTGTCCCTCATCACTGTCAGTTCCTCCTTGAATACAAATGTGTTGACAGTGGTAAATATGTATTTTATATATCGGTTGTGGTTAAGTGGCGAATTTGATATCAAAGAGAACAAAACTCCTGCTCATTCATTGTAAAAGTTTTCGACCTACAAGGGCAAGTGGTTGTTGGTACGAGTCCAATTTCTGTAATGCAGAATGTCACAAATATTTTATGGAGCTTGTTACCCAGCAAAAACTTCAAAACCAATTAACAGCAGATGCAATTTGTGTAAGAATCACTGTTGCTAAGAGAACTTTCAGTCTTGTTTCCGACATCTTCCATAACCCCCCAAAAGGACGAAAACACACTTTCTTACGATTTGTTGCTCAGAACTCCAAAACTGTGACAAAGAAATGCTGCATATTCATAATAACCGGTTCAGTTATTCTTATGTAATAATGTATTGATGATAATGCAACAATGTCACAAATGTATAGTTTGGATTTACGGTTACCCATCAGCTATTTACAGCATAATCCAAAATTATAACAATTTTATACAAGAATGTCACCAGCACTTTCTTATTATTGCTGTATCCATATTTTAAATGTATTCTGAAACGCAAATGTGAGAAAATTCACTGAAGCTGCTGGAGCGTCTGCGTACAAATAAAGGCATATCAACTTCGTAAGAGAGACAAAATGTGATCAACAGAATGGGGGATGAGTTGTTTACTGAATGTGATCTTTATCTTCTGTCCGCAATTTTACACGACAGTGCGATGAGATGGACCTGGGGACAAAGAAAGCAGGTCCATTTGAGTCTCAAAGGGGAAGAAACGTGCTAATGTGCAGCATAGCACACGATGTGCACAAACCAATCAATACAGTGACTGATGGTTCCCATACACTCGAGATTATTTCCCCAGCAGTTACGGGACTACCTGTATAGCAAGTCTTTTTTTATCCATTGTTTCAGTACATCATCGCTACTGACGAACCATACTGCAGTTAAATGATAAGGGCATAAGACAATGGGACATTAATGTTGAAACGCACGACACGGCTTGTTCAACTCTCCGACACGCAGTATGGTCGTGCTTAATCGCTCACATTCTCAGCTCATTTAGAATATTATTTCCATAAATACTGGTAAAAACCTCAAGTTTATTTCTGAGCAGACGCTTACAGAATCAAGTGACCGTACTGAAGCCCTATGCATGGATTGCACCTCACATTTTGCAAAAACTAAAGGACGCGTTCTTCAGAAATATGAACCATTACTACCAGGAGTCAATAACAAAATATTTTGCATTTTCGCTTATTTCACATAAAAAAAACCTTGATTTGTTACAATTGCACGGCTTTCTCTGTCCATTACGGTTAATCTTTATACAGCTTCTACAATATATTCTTATTAAAATCGCAAATGTTTGGTATCAGAAAAAAGTTATCTGAAATAAATCGCGTTTTAGAGGGAATTACATTTTAGTTTATTATGGTTTACAAAATGTTTACCTAATAAGGACTTCACAAGCGATTACAGAAGTTTCCGGATATATTAGAGGACCTAATGTGCATTTGCCACAGGGTAGAGAAACTCGTGTAGGTGTATTTATTATTACTCTATACTGGGAGTAAAAATTACTTAATTTTGCTCAGAGGCCTCTTTATCAAGCTTGAGGTTCTTTTACGTGCCATTGATCTACGACAAGGGACTACGGGCTTTACCTTACTTCTGAAGGAAACCTTCACAGGCGCTGTTGACATAATCGAACAGTTTTTGCCGCTATCTTGAAGCTGGAAAGTTGCCTAAATCGCTAAAGAATATTAAGAGGTACTCAAAAAGGAGGAGAGGAGGAGAGAGACGTTATGCCCATTAAATTTGCTGTTGGTTTCTATTCACATTTGTTCACTGCCGAAGAGGGTAACAGCAACTCGTCATGATCATATTCTGCTGTTGCCGCTTCTTTTTTGTTTTTACTTGGATTAGTCCCATATCTGCTATTTTCAGGAGTGACTTTCATGTAAAACTCGAGGGATTAATCGATTTCTATTTGTTACTTCATGGACTGAGGTGCTGAAATGGCAACCCAGGCTGCGAAACTGGCAGTGGATTAGAATTTAAATACGGCCTGTAACTTGTGTAGTACACAACAGGTAAAAGGATATTATAGCAAACTTATTGCGATAATAAAAGTAAATTACATTTAGCGATAAAGAATATTATAGCAAACTTATCGCAATACAAATAAATTACAAAATTTAGTGTTAAAGAATTAACAATTTTGCCTCGGTAAGTTCAAAGTGTTATCATATTTACCATTAGGGAATGAGTACATCTGTAGCTAATGCAGGACTGAACATCCTTGCACCTACCGATAACGGCGTCAAGTTGGCAGTACTGTTCATAATTTTTATCTTATTGGAAGAGGATACTTTAGTTGCCAAGTAAAATATCAGACATAACAGAAGTACATAAATATTCAATTACACTACAAAAACCCCAAATAAAATACCAACTGTTCATCATCTCATGATCTCAAGGTCGAACTGAAGAGACGTCATCTTTGATGTCAACTGATTTTCTTTACGCTATGCGTGGCGCCGTGGCAGCAGGCTCACATGATCAGAAGAAAGCATTTGGGAACAGTAGCTTATGTCACATTCAGCAGTCCTGGCAAAGTGAAGAGAAACGTGGTACCCATATGAACACTAATACTGGGAACAGACTGAATAATAGCGTATGCAGATAGTGTAAATACGCACTCTGGAAATTCACTTTACGTTTACAAGGCAACTACCATGGACAAATAAACGATGTGAACTTTGAAAACTTGTTTCTATTTTCTCAACTTCTACTGTAGTCCTACATAATGTTCCATATCACAAAGTTACACTTAAAGACTTTTGTAAAATCTCATACAATATTGTAAAACTAAGGGACAGTTCTATTCGAAAAATAGAATTTCAGAAACCGATTGAAATAAAACAAATGTAAAGAGGATTTAAAGTATTGTATTTAAATACAATGAGTGGCAACACGGTATAATACTTTCGTTAAAATACCTTAAAGGCTACTCTCAATTGTCATCGTCTGGGAGGTGCAGGAGGTTCTCAGGGTTCCAATTGCCTGCATATTCCGGTTGAGGAAATAATTTCTACCATTCTCATGTAGTCCTCCAAACGTAATGAAGTAGTTTCGTTCTACAGAACCTCGGCTAACGCGTATTATTCAATTTTTATCTGTCGTATATTTTTGAACTACTATCCGCTGGAATATCCCACTCTCCATCCCCAAGCTACGAGGGCTGCTCAATAAAGAATGATCACTTTTTTGTTGATAAAGTACCTTTATTCATCCTCATAATTTTGACGGTCCTTCTCAAAATAGTCTCTGAATGCGCTGCACTTGTCCCAGCGTTTCTGCCAGTCTTCAAAGACATGCTGGAAACCATTTTTTGAGAGATTCTTCAAAATCACCTCCGCAGCCTTCACCACTGCCTCTGATGATGGATAATGCCTCCCACGAAGGCGTTTCTTCAAGTTAGGGAATAGAAAGTCACATGGGGCTATATCCGGACTATAGGGAGGGTGAGGGATGCACTTCACGCAACATTGGCAATATACGGCGCACTTTATCGTGGTGCAACACCCAGCCTGCTTCATGGAAATGTGGTCTTTTGCGCCTGATATGGACTTGCAATGTTTTCAGGACATCCCTGTAATATTGTCCAGTTACTGATGTGTGTTCAGGTACAACATGCCGATAAACCATTCCATGAATATCAAAGAATGAGATGACCATAACTTTCCCAGCAGAAGCAACCACTTTTGCTTTTCTGGGGGGTTGGTGATGAAGGAGATTTCCACACTGAGCTTTGCTGTTTGATCTCAGGATCAAAATGATGTAGCCAAGTTTCATCAGCAGTGATTACGTTTGAAAGAAACTCCGGATCTTTCTCTAACATCAACTTTAACTGCATGTTACCTCCATTGCAGCGGTAGGCGATACTGAACATGTCTGAATTTGCCAAGCGGGAACCAGGAGTAACAACAATGAAACTACTACGGCGTGTTTGCTTCACATTAAACTAACAGAATATAATAAAATCGAATTTTAGTGCGAAAAATTATGAGCGTAAAAATGATCATTCTTTATTGAACAGCACTCGTACTATGGTACCTATTTTTGACTGATTGTCTATGCCTTGATGGAACCATCAGTAAAGCGGGTCTTTGCCGCTATAACTTCTGGAAGTAACGATTTGCTTATGCAATTCTATCGTTACCTTTGGAATACGATTGGTGACGTCAACCGTGGTCTCCAACGTCCTCTTACAACATGGATAACTCTGTGCCTCACAGAAGCAAGGTATCACTGCCGTCATTAGGAAGAAACATCAATCTTTCTGGCACGCGTATTGATCAACACATTTAAAATTCTTCTCGCCAAACCTATTCATCCTTTACAACATTCTGGTGTCCTGCGAAGTTTTTCACCTATATCGAAATATTAAACTTTGTTTTAGGCTTGTCCATATGAAGCAATTAAATATTTAATGTTTTTAAAAATATTGCTTTTTAACTTATTTGGACGGCACTACGGCACTGTTAATTTGGCTCATCTCTTTTGCTAGTATCCACGCTGCCAAACCAAAAGAGTGGAATTGCTGTACTGTCCATAGCATAATTTTTTAGAGAGAGTCTATAATGACCAGTTTCCCCATCACTTGTTTTACGACTGCTCCACCAAACGAACTGTCGTAAAACAAAGCTACCTGCATAATGAGAAGTACTGTGGGTGAGGGTAAAACCAGAAGAAGAACCAAGTCCAAAAACAAATAACCATCGCATTAGGGATGGACTTGACTGATGTGTTGAACCTACAGCCTTTCAAGTCTGGTGTCAATGGAAGGTAACATTTGGGAGAAGTAAAATTCTCTTTCTGTATCATCAAAGGTTTATTTCACAAACATTTTACAAAGCAAAATGAATTTCAAATTACTACTTTTAATTTCGTTGCTTTTTTGGTACTATGTGAAACTGGTGCTAAGAAATAATCTCGCCCCTACTTAGAAGTCACAGAAAGGGACGAACAGCCTTGCAAGCAAACTTACAGCTGCTGGAAATGCACCTCAAAGGTTTCTATCAGAACTTTTAAGCAGGTGATAAATAGAAAAACTAACATTTTTATTGGTGAAGTAATTATAGCTTATGACATTACATTGGACTTAAACCAAATTCCGAGAAAAAGTATCTCATACTCTTTTCCAAGGAACAAAAGGGGTAAATGAAGCTACCGCGCATATAATTTCAGAAGAGTACTCATGATTGTGGTGGTTTGGCACTAACTGGGCAATTTATTTTGTTGTTAAAGATTAATTCATTTAATAACACGTGGCCTACCTTACTCTTCGTTACTGGATTCTTTTTCAGACTCCGATTCGCTAAGGTGTCCGTACAATGGAATCGATTTATAGCTCGAAGGTACCGAATTTCACGGTTAAATAGGAATAAATTGAAACAAAATACAAGGGGCGTCCAGAAACTAAGTTCTGTTTCAATTTATCTCCGCTGCAGCGCTGCGATCGCAGTTCCGCACATGCGCGGTAGATGATCTGTATCAAGGAGAAGAAACGTGCACCATTGTGAGATCGCTGTCAGCCACGTACGCTTTGTTGTGCTTGTTTACAATATGTGTGTTGATTGAAAATCCCGCCGCTTGTGAAATCAGATCTGTGATTCGTTTTCTGAATGCTAGGAAAGTGAAACCAATTGAAATTTATCGGCAAATTTGCGATGTCAAACGGTGTTGTGTTTCTTCACGACAACGCACGACCACGCACTGCAAATGCGACGAAAAACATGCTACAGGGATTTGGCTGGGACGTGTTTGACCACCTCCCGTACAGCCCTGATCTCGCTCCTAGCGACTTTCATCTGTTTTTGCATCTCAAAGCTTTCCTTGGCAGTCAACACTGCAAAAATGACGAAGAGCTGAAAGAAAATGTTTCCAACTGGTTGAAGGCACAGGCGGCAAACTTCTATGAAGAAGGTATACAAAAACTTGTGCCTCGCTATGACAAATGCCTGCAAAATTTCGGCAGTTATGTGGAAAAGTAGTTTAAGAGTTGTAGAATTTTGTGCAATAAATACTTTTTCTGTATCTGTACACAATTTAATTGTATTACCAAACAGAACTTTACTCTCTGGACGTACTTCGTACATCTGTTAACCTAGGATGCAAGTAACATCGCACAGTTTTTGATAAAGAGCAACTATTTTGATCCTGACGGAGACTATAGGACAGACTATTGATATTAAAGGTTTGGTGTGGAAGAAATGATAGTCAATAAGACAAAGGGTACATGCAGTGATAAAGAGGAAAGTTGAAAGGGCGAAGAATAGTAAGGCTGAGTTTCAAAGACCTGCTCAATGAATGGAAGACTAAGATGATTAGAATGATTATGAGGATGCGAATACTCACAGCATTTTGACTGCCTCTCCGAGGCAAACATTAACATTTAAGGTTATCTTAATAGTGGCTCCATGTGGAGCCCATATATGTAATTGTAAAACGCAGATGTGTTGGCTAAGGGAAGAATTTCATTGATGGCTATCTAAAAGGGCCTCAAGCTCCGAATGACAGCAGACACGAGTGTGTTAACCTTAGGAGTGCAGCAACATTTGTTAAAGTTCATATATTTATTTATAGTTTTGATGGTTTTGGATAGGCGCTATAGATTCCTTTATTCCGCTTAAACTAAATATAGCATATGTTCTAAGGCGATGCACTTTATCTGCGTTCTTGAGCAGGCTCAGCATATTTATAGCTAGATGGATGCATTCACATCTGTTGGTATTAACTTTTTTTTAACTTGATTCTTTCAATGTCCATACACCTCAGTTCATTAATTTGTTCGGAAGCAAGCAGATCTCATTAAAACATTAGGATTGCCGTTAATTTCTATGAATTCGCTTAATAACATTCTGCTCAACTTCTGCATTTTTACATTAAGTGGTGAGATTCCCCTAGGAGAATTTGTTCAATCCAAGGAACTCCATGTTTGTTTTTTGTCATTTATGCTGTTGAACGTTATATGACTTCTTCCCTGTTACCCTTACGCCTCATTGTTCACATCAGTCGAAAGTACTCTCCCCACATTGACACAAAAACTACTGCAATTTTACTTGTTTATTTGCTTCACTTCGAGTCATTTTTTCTTTGAGGGCTGTTCAATAAAGAATGATCACATTTTTCTTACGGTCATAATTTTTCGCACTAAAATTCAGTCTTATTATATTCGGTTAGCTTAATGTGAAACAAACACGCCGTAGTAGTTTCATTGTTGGTACTCCTGGTTCCCGCCTGCGAAAACCCGGCAAGTTCAGATATGTTCAGTATCACCTACCTCTGCAATGGAGGTAACACGCGAGGAACAATATGCGGCTTTGAAATTCTGCTTTCGTCTCAACAAATCTTCAGTTGAGGCCAATACAATGTTACAGGAGGCCTATGGAGAGTCTGTTCTTCAGCTCGGAGGTGGTTTAAAATGTTTAAAGAGGGGAGACAATCCATTTCAAAGGAAGGTGGACCCGGTGCTCCAGTTACTGCTCTTACGGAAGAAACAAACACTGCTGCTGCCATTGTGAGAGAGGATCGACGAATTACCTTAAGATTACTTTCTGAAATACTGAATATTTCATTGAGTGCCACCCACACATTGGTGACAGAAACATTACACATGAGACGTGTTTGTGCGCAATGGGTTCCAAGATTTTTTATTCCCGAACAAAAGGACATTCGAATGCATATCTGCATGTAGTTAAAGTTAATGTTAGAGGAAGATCCGGAGTTTCTTTCAAACGTAATCACTGCTGATGAAACTTGGCTACATCACTTTGATCCTGAGAGCAAACAGCAAAGCTCAGTGTGGAAATTTCTTTCACCACCAACCCCCAAAAAAGCAAAAGTGGTTGATTCTGCTGGGAAAGTTATGGTCATCTCATTCTTTGATATTCATGGAAAGGTTTATCAGCATGTTGTACCTGCACACACATCAGAACTGTACAATACTA
The DNA here is from genome assembly GCA_030765055.1 of Mantis religiosa. Taxonomy (NCBI): domain Eukaryota; kingdom Metazoa; phylum Arthropoda; class Insecta; order Mantodea; family Mantidae; genus Mantis; species Mantis religiosa. Next base: position 234,557,037 of record CM060947.1, on the reverse strand, counting down.
CAGGGATGTCCTGAAAACATTGCAAGTCCATATCAGGCGCAAAAGACCACATTTCCGTGAAGTAGGCTGGATGCTGCACCACAATAATGCGCGGCCGCATATTGCCAATTTTGTTGCTGAATACCTTGCAAAGATCAACATGAAGTGCATGCCTCACCCTCCCTATAGTCCGGATTTAGCCCCATGTGACTTTTTTTTCTATTCCCTAACTTGAAGAAACGCCGTCGTGGGAGGCATTATCCACCATCAGAAGCAGTGGTGAAGGGTGCGGAGGCGATTTTGAAGGATCTCTCAAAAATGGTCTCCAGCATGACTTTGAAGACTGGCAGAAACGATGGGACAAGTGCATCACATTCAGGGGAGACTATTTTGAGAAGAACCATCAAAAGTATGAGGATGAGTAACGGTACGTTGTCAAAAAAGATTGTGCTCTTTCTTTATTGAACAGCCCTCGTACATACATCTCCGACTTCCACACGATTGAGACACTTGTCTGCAGTCCAGGGTCCAGAATGGCTTAAGCAGCCACCTTCTCATAGAGTAAGAAAAGGCTACATAAACTCACTGATGCATAAGGGCGAAGTCCATCGCAAAATTAAATGCGTAATTCTGCAAGATGAACATGGACGAAGAAAACTTCACGAAAAAGTTCTTTACTTCTTGAATATAACCAAAATAATAATTTAAGCATTAAAATATGCTATATCAAAGACAAAGTGCCACATATGGACAAATATGACAACGCACTTCGGTTATTAATTTAGCTTTTTCATAACAAGTATATGTGTATCCAAGGAACATGTCAATCTTACCAAAGCATATATGCCCTAAATCCTAATAGGTTTATTTAATACTGAACGTAATCAAGGTCGTTGCTCCTGTTGCCATCGACGTCAAATTTAAATTACATCAGAAAGGAAGAAGGGTAATGGAGTAGCGCATGAAAGTCGGGAAGAAACCGTAAAATCTGTAAAATAGTGTATCACTTCATCAATATCTGCTGAAGTGGTAATGTGGGATTGTCAAGAGCTGCATTCAACCATTTGTGCAAGGATCTCAGAGTACCTAGCGATGAATGGGCAATGTAGCATAGGAATAGTCAGAACCCAGCTCGGCTGGAGAAGCTATAAAATGCGACAAATCCAGACTTCTAGAAACATCAATGTCAAAAATGTCCAGAGACGACGTGGAACCACTAGAATAAAAAGTGGGATCAGCAGAAGCCAGAATACTGCAGTACTGATAAAGGCTACGGACGACGGGCGTCGACGTACATCCTCAGATGCACGTTCTATTCTGGAACGCCGAGGAGAAGCGGTCATGATACAGAAAGAGCAATGAAAGGAAGTGAATGTTGAGATTATAATTAGTTTTACACGAGTTACTTCTAGGTTAGGAAAAGTTACCTGGATAGGTATTTTCCCCTTATTTTCAGAAGAATGTCTAGTACTCTCCAAGTTCTATAGAATCAGGGCTCATTTCAGCATCGTTTCACCTATTTTGATTCTCCTTCATTAAAGGATGCTAAATAAAACAAAGCAAAAGCAAACATAAACAGAAGTAATTAGATTTTCTTAAAATAACTTAAAATCCTTCTTACTCCAAAGAGCTTCTACAGAAAACCAGTATACTAAATAACCTAAATACACAGAACATCTACCAGTAAACGAAATTACTTAAATATATCCAGCAGCAGGGAAATCATTTTATAATATTTTGACTTGACGAGGCAAAGATTAACTAAACAAAATAATTTAATGGAAAATTACTTTTTGTTACCTTGATGTTCCAAACATCAATGACACTAATCAAAAAAATCAACAGCGAAATGCAAGGTTCATATTTCGGAATTCAATCTAAACGAAACGTCTATTTTCTGGAGTGTCTTAGAAATTATAATGTGAGATAAATGCTCATTAAGCATTCGATACTTGGCTAGGTCCAGCAGTACACACTGTATTTAACACACAAATAATTACTTGAAGAACATCAAAGTAATTCTGATTCGCACGTGGTGACTTATAAGAAACTATTTTACTAACGATTAATTGTTCGTCCACACCTACGATGTCAGGTGTAAGTTAAAAGGACATCAAGACTGAAAAATTCAAAGCCATAGCCAGCATTTAAACTACGGATCTTCGGGTTTCCGTGCCGCTGCTCTAATCGACTGAGCTACTATGACAACATGCCAGCATGCAATAAATTCTCCAACTGACTCACGTGTTTACTTTCTCTATTACGTACTTACAGTAAGTAAGTATTGCATTCCATCCAACAATTCGACGCCATGATTTCAGTGCGAATATATGTTTTGAGGTTCCCTGAATAAAAAAAGACATTTTAGAAAGAAAAAAAAAACAGTAGAACTCAAAAACGAAAATTTGTTTAGTACCAAACACTGTATTTAAGTAAAGCATCTTCCAAATGTACGTCACGAAGATATTCAAGAAAATCTCTTACAGCCAGGCTACTCTTTACATGGAACGTTTCTAAAACATTTGCTGCATTATTTTTCAATAACAAGTTTGATTAAAAACCACACGTTTTAAGATATTTTTATGAAAATGAAATGTATATCTTGAAACTTCTGGGAATGTCCCCAGAAATTCTTTTCATTTTGGGTGACTTTTGCATAACTGATAAACCATATGATATAAATGAACTCTTACTACAAAAAAGAATGTACTCTTAATTATTTGTCTGAATTATCCAATCCTTACATCATTCTCAAATACGCAGTCACTCCTTTTATCTTTAGACCTTAGAAAGAATGGAATTTCAAAGCCATCAAACAGCGAAAGGCTTTAAAACATCCGAGCATCACTTAAAGCCTACAGTATTTCTATATTCCCCTTGTACCTACAAGAAAATTAGTAATAATTTTAGCAAGTGTTTATCTCGATGAACACGAAGTAGAGGCATATTCATTTGTAAGAACAGTTTGCACAAGAGTAGACAAAGTTACATGAGTGCTGCACATGAGATTTTTAAGGTAAAACCACAAGAACTTCTATAACAATTCATTTGGTCATGACCACTAGTCATGTTCCCATGGCAGTTTGTTGTTGTTATTATTATTTATTATCCAATTTTTTTATTCCTATTTTATCCAAAGGTATATTAGGAATATAGTTTACAAATTTATAAATATAATACAACTTACAAAAAACATACAATTCAATATCAAGCTGACAAACAGTAAACATCAAGATGAATCAATTAGCTTAAGAAATATTTTGTTTAAGAAAGCCATGAAATATTCATACGTTATGTAATTCATCAGAATATGTGTAAGTGGTTTTGAGAAAGTGTAACCCAAGGATTGAAGCAATAATTCAAGTTCGTATCTTTTAAAACAGAAAAACAGGCAATCAAATAAAATGTGAGGGACATCGTGAAGATGATTTCCACAAATACAATCAGTTTGTTAGATCCGTGGTTGAAACCCCGGTGATGGCATTGAGATTTTCAATTTGATTTCACCTTTCTTACTATTTTATTGTTTAGAATTTCCTTGCTACAAAGACTAAAACATATTTATATGGCTCACTCACCAAACGCACTTTATTTTTCATCTTACCTTCACTCAAATTTGATAAAGAAACTTGTCAGTTTTTTTATTAGAAAAAAATTTATAAATGTTGTGGATAATCTATATTTTCAAAACCATTTACATTTATATGGCTTTCAGTTTTACTTATACAATGAGAATTTTGTCGATTTGATAAGGAATTTGCAAGTTAATTCCCCCTTTCTGGTCAACTTTCCGCTTTTATGCAGTTTGTTTGAAACTTTCAACATGTTCTTTTAAAGGAATATAAATGTAATTCTCTAAAGGAAAACAAAATATTTAATGATGGTTTCTTTCTTTCCTACCCTCTTTCTTACTTGCTTAAAGTACTCCATTGTTGTGGCTTTATTTTTAAAAATGGAAAGAAATATAGAACTGTAAGATAAGATATATCATATTTTGAGGTACATATTTGTAGTACGATCATTATCAAACATAAACTAGAATTGGATATACGGGAGGCCTTGGTTCATTTTTAACTAATCTTCTTTATTAGTTAATATTTGTTATTGCAAATTCGTCCCTTAATTTTATACGATAGTTATTCAAAATGTTTTGCAACCAGCCTCTGCATTGCTGAACAGTAATCAATACAAAATGTAACTAACATTGTTGGCAACAATGGACCTTGGGCTATCAAAGTATGCATATATGTGCAAGTTTAAACGTACATGGACATAGTCGTACAGTGTGCTGAGTTAGGTTCTGTGGGATCAGCTGATCAAAATATGGATATTGCAAGACTTGGTAGCTGGTTATAGGGAATCAGTATTTTCATTTGAATCCACAGCAGGATGGAGGACGACAGACAACCGTCGCTCTGGCCGGCCTCAGGAAGCTGTGAACGAGAGTGGAGGGAAATCAAGCATTTTGTTTGTTTTTTAATTAACCTCCTGTAACAGGTTAGATCATATAGGAAAATGAATGAAATGATGTTAAATTGAGCCCAGGGTCCATAGAGCTTAGAGTTACGCGAAATTCATCCTTCAGGGTAAAGGAAAGTTCCAGAAAAAACGTATCCAGGTAACTTACCCATACCGAGATCCAAACTCGGGACCGCCTGACCTACGCTAGGACCATCACTGTATGGAAATCGGCATTAGTGCTGGTAGCATTGTCTGCATACTCCATGAACAGTTATAGCTGTGAAAAAATCTGGGCAAAATGGGTTGCAAATTTCAACTTCAAGGCTTTCACACAATGCACCTCTTCATAGAACAGTTGCAAATATGAGGAAACTGGAAGTCGCTGAAGTTCAGTCGATGACCGCTGACCCTAAAGCCTTGCACCATGACCTTGCACCATGCGATATTTGCTCTCCCCCCACCGAGTGAAATCTTGCATTGCTTGACAATCTTTCAAAAGCGAGTAGGGTGTTGCTCTGGCTATATATTCAGCTGTTGACAGTTTATAATTTCATACATCAGCCGAACTAACGTGATCAAGTGGCTGCACTGTCTGCAACTGTCTGTAAAGAAAAATGGTGAGTAGAATTGTGAGGATAGGTTTTTGAATTCCAACAACAGTTTGAACAACGGCACATACAAAACGTTTTAAATGCCCTCGTAATTTAAACGTTTCAAAATTTATATCGACAGTGCGAGGCTGTTTCCATAAGATTACAAATTTTATTTTAGCAACTGATATCCCAAACAGTTTAGAATATATACATCATAATTTCAATACCTGCCTACATGTACCTTCAATAAAAACAAAAACTTGCAATGAATATTACTGAAAATTGTGGAATTTGACAATTTCTTTGAGTTACATTAAAAATTACTGTTAATACTTCCACTATTATGTGTTTCAAATGGGAAGGGTTCTCGCCTGTAGCGAATCAGATGCCTTAGAACCTTCACCGTTGCCACCTCGTTATCCCCACTCTTTTTATATTTCCCCCCCCCTCTCTCTCTCTCTCTCTCTCTCTCTCTCTCTCTCTCTCTCTCTCGCAAACTTGCGAGTGTTTGTGGCGCTAGATGTAAGGGAACGTAAACTGCAGTTGTTCAAATTACAATTGCAACATGAACATTCGTTTATTACGCAAATGTCTTACATATTTATTTTAAAATTATAGTTTATGAATTACTTATTTTTCTAATCCAACAAAATACCAGCGGTGCATCCGTATAGTTGTGAATTTTGTTGTAATTTTACGTCCTCCAACCATAAGTCACCGTCCGAGATGAATGGAATGAGTGAAATGATGCTTAAATGAGCTCAGGGTCCATAGAGCTTAGAGTTACCCGACATTCGTCTTTCAGGATAAGGGAAAACCCCGGATAAAACCTTATCCAGGTAACTCACCCTGACCGAGATTCGAACTCGCGACCTCTTGAACGCGAGACAGACACTCTACCACCACGCTACCGAGGCGGGCGTATAGTTGTGAATGTTACGTTAAGAGATAATTCGTCATTGTCATTGTCTTCATCGTCTGAGTACTGCAAATTTATGATAATAGGTTCCAAAATCTCGTTACGTGCTATTTCTTTCCAAAAGTCGTCAGTCTTGTAGTTTATCTAATGTCTCACGCAGTTTTCCCAGTCTTGTGCTCCTTGTCAATTTCTTCGTGAATAAGTCGTTCAACGCCAGTCAGTTTAAAAATATTATTTCTGTTTGCCACATAATTTGAGCTCACATAAACTTAATTGGATTGTTCTGGCAGTAGTAAGGGGGAACGTGGATCGTATCTCATTGTTCCAGCTGATACAACTGAATAATGCTGCTTTTATCTCTAGAGTAAAGAGAGATTACGAACCATTTATAGACAGATATAATGTGACCAGACACGTTCTGTCAGACTAGCAGGAAGTGCATTGTTTCCTCTCATCGAATTTAACACCTCGGTTTATTCAAAGCGCATATTTCTTTTAACACGTCATGTCAAATGTTTAAGTTTCAGCTTTGAGTAATTTTAAATATACGTTCACGCATACATGCCAACCAATAATGATATTCATTACAGTGCTTACGTCATAATGCATTGTTATAATATAATGGTATCTACTTTATTTGTATTAGTAAAACTATTTGAGCTAAAAAAATGTTTTTTTTTTTACGGTTATGTTAAATACATTACTCTTTGCCCTCCTCATGGATCAGTTTTTGCAAAATCTGAATTTTTGTCTTAGCGCGAGTAGTATTTATTAGAGATTGATTAGGTTAGCGCTCGTCACACACCACTTAGGGGGAATGCAATATGACAACACCGCAGCACTCCGATTGGTTGTTCACCTAATGGCGCTCAAGGACAAACACCTTCCCATTTGAAACACATGAGTATTTATACGCACTAAACTTCAGACTTTTTTTTAAAAAATTTATTATTTTATAACCAAATAAAACATTTTTCAATTTTGTATAGCTTTTCTTAAAATTCCAACAGTCGATTAGGCGCCGGCTTACTAATTCCAAGGTCGCGGGTTCAAACCCGACCCAGACAGATGCGTTTTAAGTGTGCTTAAAAGAGACAGTCCCAGGACAGTAGATTTACTGGCATGTAAAAGGGACGAAATTCCGGCACACCGGCGAAACTAATATGGTCCTAGTAATCGACAGCCTCGTTACAAACAAAATATTTGTTTATTTAAGATTCCTACAGCTTAAAAGAGCTATACGAATAAGCAATTTTTTCAATATAGCTAAGGATAACGCCATTTGTACATCAGGGTCAAAGGACAGCTGCTGCTTTTTAAATTATCCATGCACATTTAATCTATTTTACCCTAAAACTAGGGTTTTTCTTCCAAGCCCTCACACCTACAAGGAACCGAGTTTACCTAGAAAGATACAAAAGTTTTCAAGTATGATACTAAAATACATCCAAGAACGGTGCAGAAAACAAAAACAGTCGAAAGGAAAACGTCTGAATAACGAAGTCCAAAACTACGGTTGAATAAGATTTAGTATCAGCGAACCATAAATGCACGTCAAAGTACTCCCGAGTTCGATCCCAGGCGACCTCAAGGTGAGATTTGTAGTGGGCAACATGGCACTGTGGCGGATTTTCTCTGGGATCTCCGGTTTCCCCGCCATCTCATTCTACCGGGGCTCCATCTTCATCTCATACATCATCAGCGTCACATGCGGTGGCGGGCGTTTCTGTTTTTAAATTTGTTTTATTTTCAGACTTTGGTAGTACTAACTAGAGCACATTAACATCTAGCGTTCGTAATAATAACGACAGCTTTGTTGTTTCCGGCTGAGGACGTGTAAAAGTTTTACATGAAATCGCGATCCCGGACAATTTATAAGAAAAGTATCACCATTTCTTATAAAATAAGTGAAGTTTTAAGCTAGAAATTGTTATATTTGTATATATTTGTTTGCTTCATTGTTAATATCTTCACATTTTACGTATCTGAATAAGTTTTCTTCTGTTTTTTTCTTCTTTATTTTCTTTTCATTTCACCAATTTCATTCATCACTCGATATGACAATGTTGGAGGATATAAATTGAAAGTAAATAATAAAATAAAATACTATAAAAACACAGAATCTTTTTATACAAATATACTTCTTGGATTCAGGGAGCTTCAAAATGTGTTTTCAGTGAAATCTCGATATCAAATTTTTTGATGAATAGACTACTTACGTAAGCAACAGAAAAAGTAATAAGCTTTAGTAAAAATAGTATGGAAAAGATTAAGATATTAAAAGCCTATGTGAACGTACATCATATTTATGTTTCTGCCTTTTATCGCATTTGCAATGTGACGGTGATGTATTTTTGCCGCCCGGATTTTAAACGCGTTTAGGTATCGAACGAGCGCTGCTCATTTTATTTTTGTCTCATTTTGGACTATCCCAGAACCTGTTGCTCGGCAACACGCAGCCCACGCCTCCAAGGAAACCAGATTTGCAGAATGTTTCGGCGAAGGGGTAGGAGCGTATAACTAAGGGTCAATAACGAAATGATGACGAGAGCACTCCGCTATCAGGACGACGGTAACCAGGGTAACACTGGTATCCACGTGTTTCTCCGAACTGACGGAAATCTGTCTGGGTCGATCATATATACCGTTTCCTAGCGACAACATCAGGTACAGCCAATTCAAGCACGTGATGAGCGTCTGCAAATTTGCACTTCTCAAAACTATCATTCTATTGCATTATTCATGCTGGCTGCCGGCGTAACAACTTTTTAAACGTCACTGACCATTCCCGGGGTTAGAACTCACACCATGCACATAGATTAACCAGTGGCTTATACATTTTAACCATGTTAGTAAAAGAATCATTGTATCTCACACAAAGACTTCTTACGGCTACAATTTTCACGTCAAATGAGAAATGATTCGCTTATATTTGAATAGCAAACCGTGAACAGAATTGCTTAGTGGCACAAAAATGCATACTTCAATCAGTTATTATTTAAAAATATATGTCAAAGATTGTTAACAAAATCCTGCCAACTCAAGCAATACTTTACTTGTATTGGTTTGTATTTTGATTAAAATGTTTTAAATGTATTAGTAGCCAGTTTCTAATGTATCTATTCTAATATTATGTTGAGGGAAAATATTGGTATATGGGGGAGGGGGACATAAACTTCGAAAGCTTTCATATTTTTGTCATCACTCTTTCCTGCGGAAAGAACAGTATCATTTCGAAGCATTTAATACGCCACAACGTTATATCTGTAATGTATAGTGCATTTCGACTGTAAATTTAGATGTATTCAGCAGTTTTAAGCCACTTTCAATTGCCTCTATGGTATGGGGGTAGCATGCATGCCTTACATTCAAGAGGTGCCGAGTTCGAATCTTGGCCAGGGTGAGTTATCTGGATAAAGATTTTTTCCGAGCTTTTTCCTTATCCTGAAAGATTAAAGTTGAATAACTCTAAGCTCTATGGAACCTGCGCTCATTTTGAGCATACATTCATTGTCCTATAACACATACATGGATAACGATTTTTTATAAAAGAGGTTATTTTCAATTTTATAATTTTTATTTTATTTTTGTGTTATGCTTAGCCAACCATAAATGTTTAATTTTACACCATAAAATGTTTTTAGCTATAGTCATTTATAAAATTTGGAATGATTTTTAATGATGGACACTTACCGCATTTTAGAAAGTGGAAATACATTTTATACACATAAAATTCAATGTTTAACTTACAGAAATTGTATTTTAGGCGTCGTTTTTTTTTGTTTGTTAAAAAAGAGATTATTTTCAATTTAATATTTTTCATTTTAATTTTGTGTTATGCTTAGCAAAAATAAATTTTTAATTTTACACCATAAAATGTTTCTAGCTATAGTCACTTAAATTTGGAAATGATTTTTTGTGATGGTCACTTACTGCATTTTTAGAAAGTGGTAAAACATTTCAAGGTTTAAATTAATGGCAACATAAGCCCGCCTCGGTAGCGTAGATGGTAGCATATCTGCCTCACGTTCAAGAGGTCCCGAGTTCGAATCTCGGTCAGGGTGAGTTATCTGGATAAGGTTTTTCCGGGGTTTCCTATAAGACAAATGTCGGGTAACTCTAAGCTCCATGGACCCTGGACCCATTTGAGCATCATTTCACCCATTCCATTCATCGCCCGATATGACTTTAATAAGTTAAAGGACGTAAATAAAAAAAAAAAAAAAAAAATGTTTAACTTACGGAATTCGTATTTTGGGCTATTTTTGAAGGATGTTATTTTCAATTTTATAATTTTTATTTTATTTTTGCGTTATGTTTAGCAATCATAAATTTTTTATTTTAAACCATAAAATGTTTCTAGTCATAGTACTTTATAACATTTGGGAATGATTTTTAATTATGGTCCCTTAATACATTTTTAGAAAGTGGAAATATATATTATATACATAAAATCCTATGTTAAATTTATGGAAATCATATTTTGGATGTCTAAAACTGGTTTTTAATTGCAGGTGATAGGGGATCTTGGAAATCCACGTGGGGAAGTCTGGAAAACTATTTTAGAAGACTTAAAGCACATAATTAGGTACATGTAAGATATGATTTCCTACAGGTGTCATTTCTCCGCCATCTTACTCATCGATGCTTTCTTCCACAATAGATAAGGGAGAAGCTCAACGGTTTATGATGCGATAGTGAACTATAAACGTTGTTCGCTTTTTTTTCTTTCTTCGGTAATCTCCACGCTCCAAGTAACTTTATGACCATTTAAACTTGATGTTTGGTTTTTAATTTTATCTCTTTGCTATGATGAGATTCGGTGACGTTATCATTGCAAAAGAAGAGTATAACGTTTATAGTTCTTGGCAGAGTGAGTCACGCAGCAACAATTGGATGTTTAACGCTAGCTTTGTCGTACTTAAACCGCTACTTCAAGTACAACGGTAGCTTCCGTTTGATTGCAAACAACTGCTTACCAACAATAATGTGCACAAACAAATAGGCTCAAATTCTACGGGAGAGCTACAGGTGGGTATGCGACCAAATAAAACAATCTCTCACCACTTAATTACACACATTTTGCCCTCCAAAAGCTAACTTCGCATATCCCAAGGGACTTAATGCTAACATTCACATGAAATAATTTAATGAGAGTGGGTCGCTTTCTGAAATTGAATAGATCGTTCTCAATAAATTCTTTTGAAACTTTCTGTTAACATTTTTCAATTGCTAAAACCTTTTTCTATTTTAAAATTAGTAGCAAAATAAATATGAGTAAATGTATCACTTTTCATTAAATGTTTATTCACTAGAGCCATATGCAAAAATAAAATAAAAATATAACTTATTTTATTTGGACAAAATGTGCACAAGGAGCATTTTAAGATAGCTACGAGTATTTAGAAATGGCTGGATGGGTTTAAATATCCATCTAAATATAGGAAAAGGTTTTGGGGTGCATTTTCACAAAGTTATTGTGTTTAAATGTCTCTTATTATAAAGATAACTCAATTATACACTTTCAAAAAATATTAAAATATTTTACAAAATACATAGATCGATTTTCGAAAGCTCTCTGCAGTATAGCATTTAAAGTAGAGCAATACATAATATTTTCTTTTGGTTTAAGCTAAAAATAAGACGAGTTATTGTGTGAACAGGATAGCTTTAGCTTTATTAGTAATTATTTTTTAAATAATATGTTTAGGTATTCAAATATTATTACGTCTGTTCGTATTTTTAAAAATAACATTTAGCGCATTTTTCAGTTAAAACTGCCAGCATTAAAAATAATTAAAATAATAGAGATGAAATAGATTTTAAATTAAAATTGTTGCATAATGATGGGCGAGGTATAATAATTTATATACAGAAAAATGCAAAATATACATGTAATCGCTATTTCGGTATTGTTAAAAACAGCTTTTAAAAATGGCGGAAGTTATATAACCATAATGCTACATTAGAGTATATTATCTAATATAATTATTAATTAATTAATAAAATTATTAAGACTAATATGCTATATGTCTTGAAGTTTCCAAAATATTCAAAATAAATTATGAAACAAGTAAAATCATATTACAGTTACTTTCATTCAGTACTTTCATATGGAATAACCACGTGGGGAAATGCAACAGGTTGTGATAGAATCTTCCAAATTCAAACCGCTTCCATCTTCCAAACCGCTGTATCAAAACCGGGACTACAAATCGGAAAAACGTCCAGCAATTAAATTCTGACTGCATTTTGGCTACTTCAGATCCATTGTGGGTCAATTCTTCTAGTCAAATGTTACATTCATCTTAAAACTGACTACTACCTCCGAAAGAATTACACAGAACAGCAAATTCTGCTAGAAATCAAAAGTGAACAATAAGTGCTTTAATGTGAACTATTAAAAAGGAATGAAACTTAGTACAAATAGACGATTCGGAATTACGAGGGCTGTTCAAGAAAGAATGATTATAATTTTTTACGAACATAATTTTTGGCACTAAAATTCAATCTTATTATATTCTGTTAGCTTAATGTGAAAAACACGCCGTAGTAGTTTCATTGTTGGTACTCCTGGTTCCCGCCTGTGAGAACCAGGCAAGTTCAGACATGTTCAGTATCGCCTACCGCTGCAATGGACGTAACACGCAGTTAAAGTTGATGTTAGAGGAAGATCCGAAGTTTCTTTCAAATGTAATCACTGCTGATGAAACTTGCCTACATCATTTTGATCTTGAGAGCAAACAGTAAAGCTCAGTGTGGAAATCTCCTTCATCAACTCCCAAAAAACGAAAGTGGTTGCTTCTGCTGGGAAAGTTATGGTCATCTCATTCTTTGATACATGGAATGGTTTATCAGCATGTTGTACCTGCACACACATCAGTAACTGGACAATACTACACGGATGTCTTGAAAACATTGCAAGTCCATATCAGGCGCAAAAGACCACGTTTCCGTGAAGCAAGCTGGATGCTGCATCACGATAATCCGCGGCCGCATATTGCCAATGTTGTTGCTGAATATCTTGCAAAAATTAACGTGAAGTGCATCCCTCACCCTCCCTATAGTCCGGATTAACCTCATGTGACTTTTTTCTATTCCCTAACTTGAAGAACCGCCTTCGTGGGAGCCATTATCCATCATCAGAAGCAGCGGTGAAGGCTGCGGAGGCGATTTTGAAGGATCTCTCAAAACATGGTTTCCAGCATGTCTTTGAAGACTGGCAGAAACGCCGGGACAAGTGCATCGCATTCAGGAGATACTATTTTGAGAAGGACCATCAAAATTATCAGGATGAGTAAAGGTACGTTGTCAAAAAAATTGTGGTTCATTCTTTATTGAACAGCCCTCGTAGTATCAGCTCCGCGTTTACTATACGTACATGTTTAATGAAACGAATATTGATATTGGCTGAATTGGTCAGTTGTAAACAAATAATGTCCCAATACACAAAATCGACTTTCATTTGATTGTCTAGATTTCGGGCCGGTAGTTGGTAATATATGCATATTGACAATTCATTATTTATTTTATATTTCTACAAAACATCCTAAACAATTGCAGCAAGGGATGTAAGATGAGACATAGAAGCACTACGCTGCTCTAACCCCGCCATTCATACCCTAGATATTTAATCTACACAAACCCAGTACCTGTCGAAAACATTACTGAACGTATTTCTGTAGTGCAAATATTACGAAAGGCACACCGGATATCAACTTCTAATTTGTCGAGGTTAGGGTATTAGTTTCGTAATATCAAGTGCGTTTAAATTGTTCTAATGGCGTTTAATTGTTAGAAATGGCCTCTATGAATTCACGCTGACAGTCCACACGTGACTCTGTTCTAGGGTTCAGGATACCTTACAGAGTTTATAGTGCAAGTACACAATAATCAACAAGATAGTTTTACATAATTTTATTCCAACTGCATACCGTTCTAAACAATGCTTGACTGAACTGTAAATGTGTTACCTTCCCCCTGACGAACCAGACTATAATGAGATCAATCAATCGGATATCTGCTCAGAGTTAAACCTGGTGACCGTCAGATCCCCATTATTCAAAATACAATACATATTTATCATAGTTTTTGCACCCGCTTTATACTAATTACGACAAGTGCTGACCCACAAATAGTCACAAATCATACAAACATGCACTTGTTTGCTTGTCGTTGCGAAAACGGAATTCGACTGTATCGCTGATAAATCTAATTAGCATATTAAATGAGCCCATGCGGGGGAAAAAGAAACATCGCGCTTTTTCAAACATGCTGCATTAGATAAGACAAAAGTTTCAATTTTATTTAGAAAAATTGTAAATAAGCAATAACGAATGTTGCGGAATCCGCTAATGTTATCAAAACAGTTTTGTATGATAAATATTGATATCACTTTTTATGAATGATATAAGATTTAACCTCCTTTAATCGGTTAGGTCATATCAGACGATGGATGAAATGATGCTAAAATGAACACAGTTAATAAATATGTTTAAATCACTAATAATATATATTTTCTGCCAGTAGCCTGAGAAGTCCTTTATAACCAAAACGAATTTTAGAAAGAAAAACTTCAATTTTTTGGGGTCATCGGCTATTTCGAAGATATCCGTTACTGCTGGTTAAATTTTACTTTCTCTGCTACCTAAATACGCTAATTAGGAGAAGTAGGAATGTATTCCGCCCAAAATTTCGATGTCAGATTTCACTTGAAATACATGTTTGCAGCCCCATAAATAAAAAGAAAGCATTACATTGCACCAAAATATTAGATACCAACATTTCATCAGAAATACATATTCTGAGCCTACTAAATCCAAAAGCAAGCCTTTTTATATAAAAAAGAATCCATATATACAAACGGAGATATTTACAAGTACTCTCACTCTGTGTTAAAATATATACCTCACTTACATTTACGAGATGTGGAAAACACTTCCGTTTTGATTTTTATAATTATATACTAGTTCATGTTCCATCAGAATAGGTTGGTTATCACTTCATGGTTCCAATGTTAATAGGATGTATATATATATATATATATACGAGCGCTGTTCAATAAAGAATGATCATAATTTTTTTGACAACGTACCTTTACTCATCCTCATAATTTTGATGGTCCTTCTCAAAATAGTCTCCTCTGAATGCGATGCACTTGTCCCAGTGTTTCTGCCAGTCTTCAAACACATGCTGGAAACCATTTTTTAGATATCCTTCAAAATCGCCTCCGCAGCCTTTACCACTGCTTCTGATGATGGATGATACCTCCCACGAAGGCGTTTCTTCAAGTTAGGGAATAGAAAAAGTCACATGGGGCTAAATATGAACTATAAGGAGGGTGAGGGATGTACTTAATGTTGATTTTTGCAAGATATTCAGCAACAACATTGGCAATATGCGGCCGCGCTTTATCGTGGTGCAGCATCCAGTCTGCTTCACGGAAATGTGGTCTTTTGCACCTGATATGAACTTGCAATATTTTCAGAACATCCCTGTAGTATTGTCCAGTTAATTGTGTTAATAAACCATTCCATGAATATCAAAGAATGAGATGACCATAACTTTCCCAGCAGAAGCAACCTTTTGCTTTTAGGGGGTTTGGTGATGAAGGAGATTTCCACACTGAGCTTTGCCGTTTGCTCTCAGGATCAAAATGATGTAGCAAAGTTTCATCAACAGTGATTACATTTGAAAGAAACTCCGGATCTTCCTCTAACATCAACTTTAACTGCATGTTACCTCCATTGCAGTGGTAGGCGATACTGAACATGTCTGAACTTGCCTGGTTCTCACATACGGGAATCAGGATAACCAACAATGAAACTACTACTGCGTGTTTGTATCACAGTAAGCTAACAGAATAAAATAAGATTGAATTTCAGTGCGAAAACTTATGTCCTTAAAAATAATGATCATTCTTTATTGAACAGCCTTCGTAGAAACTAACCCAAAACAAGCACTTTTTAGCATGCTTAATGTTAGTAGATTTACCTGTGCATAGAAATACTTCTACGGGACGAAATTCTAGCACACCGGTGACACTTGTATGATCCTAACAATTTGCTGCGTCGTTAAAATATTTTATTTTTATATCTACAGCGAAATGTGCAATGTAAGTTTAATTTAGTTAACAAGAAGTAGCTAAAAGAAGGTTTTTTTTAAACAATAGTTTGCAGAACAGAGAGAACGTCATGTGAATCGACAGAAAGATTATAATTTTTTCTCTTTGAAGAAACGTTCTACTTGCGAATTTTGCTTCTGTTTGGAGGAATTTCCAAGTTGGAAATAGAATACAATAAAAAATCAAAAACATTACTATTCCATAGGTAAAAAATGACCATTAATATTGAGTTAAAATAAACCAAGTTTCACATACCTATTAGCATTTATATTTTATCCAAAAAAGTAATATATTCTGCTTCAACACCAACTAACTGAATGTCGTCGACAAGCTAAACTAGTAAGGTAATGGCAACCACGTATCTTTTTCCTGTGCTCTTATTGTGTGCTGTCTATGAACATGAAAGAAAATAAGTTCAGGTAAACAGACCATTAGGGAAGATTATTATCCTTTCGTTAAGAAGCAGACAATAGACGACGTAAGGTTGCCATTACAAAGGATTCTGTCTCTCTGACATCGCCAATGGAGTGGGACTCAATTCACCAGTCCATTTGTCTGGTGTTTGTGCAGTCACAACCAAAAGTAAGTACACCACTACATCTTTTAACAAAAATTGAATATTTTGAAAAAATATTTAAAGGACACAGAGAAGCTTATTGATTAGCAGATGACAGCTTCAATTAGATTTTATATGAAAAATATACTTTACAGACAAAATGTCATCTCTAATCAAAATAAAGCTAATTTGCACATTTCTGAGGTGCAAAAAGTAATATATTTTTTAAATTAATGCAAAAATGCAAATTTTGTCTAAGATTCGATCTCTAGTAACAATGATGTAGTCACTCGGTGTCGCCTCAGTCTGACGAGTAACTTCCCTAAAACAGAGTCTGTATGTCTGTCTCTCTTAGTATATCTAAGTTTTCGTGCATAATGTTTTTGTAATATGTTTTACGAGGGCTGTTGAATAAAGAATGATCATAATTTTTACCGTCATAATTTTTCGCACTAAAATTCAAACTTATTATATTCTGTTAGCTTAATGTAAAACAAACACGCCGTAGTAGTTTCATTGTTGGTACTTCTGGTTCCCGCCTGTGAGAACCAGGCAAGTTCAGACATGTTCAGTATCCCCTACCGCTGCAATGGAGGTAACATGCAGTTAATGTTAGAGGAAGATCCGGAGTTTCTTTCAAACGTAATCACTGTTGATGAAAATTGGCTACAACATTTTGATCCTGAGAGCAAACTGCAATGCTCAGTGTGGAAATCTCCTTCATCACCAACCCCCAAAAGCAAAAGTGGTTGCTTCAGCTGGGAAAGTTATGGTCATCTCATTCTTTGATATTCATGGAATGGTTTATCAGCATGTTGTACCTGCACACACATCAGTAACTGGACAATACTACAGGGATGTCTTGAAAACATTGCAAGTCCATATCAGGCGCAAAAGACCACATTTCCGTGAAGCAGGCTGGATGCTGCACCACGACAATGCGCGGCCGCATATTGCCAATGCTGTTGCTGAATATCTTGCAAAAATCAACGTGAAATACATCCCTCACCCTCCCTATATTCCGGATTTAGCACCATGTGACTTTTTCTATTCCCTAACCTGAAGAAACGTCGTGCACCGTGGCGTAGCGATCTAAGGCCTTGGTCCCTGGCCACGGAAAGCGGCCCGATCCGATCCATGTGGTGGGGATTTTAGATCCCGGTTATAGGACCGGTGCCCACTCAGCATCATGAGGAAAGCGAGGAGCTTACGATAGGTAAGCGGCCCTGGTCACGTAAACCAACATTCCGGCTGGGGGATGCCGAGATGCTGACCACATACCCTCACCGTATCGGTTGGATGATCGCCCACCTCTGCCGTGCTAAGTGGGCGTGAGGCCGGCAGTCGGGTTGGTAGACTCAGGCCCACTTGGGGCTGTTACGCCATGGGTTACGTTAACTTGAAGAAACGCCTTCGTGGGAGGCATTATCCATCATCAGAAGCAGTGGTGAAGGCTGCGGAGGCGATTTTGAAGGATCTCTCAAAAATGGTTTCCAGCCTGTCTTTGAAGACTGGCAGAACCGCTGGGACAAGTGAAACGAATTCAGGGGAGACTATTTTGAGAAGGACCATCAAAATTATGAGGATGAGTATTGAACATACCTCGTGTGTTATTCTATAGAGAAATGTACTCTACACAATATTACCTATGTTTACTGTTTGTATAGTTATATACGGTTTGTTTCCTTGGATTAGCAAATCTGTATTGAAGCACTCAATCATTTCAAAAGTGCGCCCTCAACCTAACTCGACAATACAATACTTTATAAGACCACCGCTCTAGTGTGGAGATAGCGTAACTCACATTCAAGAGGTGTCTAGTTCGAATCAGGTTAGGGTGAGTTACCAGGTTTAAATAAATAAATAACATCTGAATATATCCCGGTAACTAGCTTACTACACCGGGAGATATATTCACACTTTAACATTTATTTTATAATATCAAACACTTACATATTTTAATTCATATATATATATATTTTTTTTTTTTCAGATAAAGCTTCTGCTGCTACAATAGCTAAACAAATAAATAAAAGAAAAATTTAGTAAAAGTCAGGAATATTAGAGTAAAGGTGAAACAAAAGGATATAAATTACGATTTTCTACACAATTTACTGTTGCTTTCAAAGCAACTGGTAACCAGCTACGTTACATACAAACTACAACTACTATGCTACATTCACTGGTACCCAGCACATTCTACCCTAACACTTAAGGTATCTCTACTTATCTTAATTTTTATTTCCTTAACAATTCATTATTTAAATGATAAAAAATCCCATCATTAATTTATATTTTTATAATTTTGTATTTTATTTGTTAGCCTATCTACAATGTAACGTTATTTATTTAAATGCCAATTATTTAAAACTATTAAGTTTATTTTTTATTGTCTGTATTCTATTCCTTTTCATCTTCACTATATGCATATATTTAAATAATTTATTATTGCTATTATTAGAACGCTACTCTATGTACTTAAAATTTAAAAGTACTATTTATAATTAGTATTATTAAAATAGATTTATTTCCTTCTTTAATGATTTCGCTTATAAATTATCAGGATAAGGAAGTCTCAGCGCTATCTTATCCTTGGGCATTGCTAAATGTCTCCAGCAACGCCCAACAATGCAATTGCGGATACCCCAATATCGTCGGTAAACAAAAACTCAAAGCAAATCATACAATTTAAAAAGCCTTTACCACTAACCTGTTTAGAAATTTTTATTTGTTTTCCTAGTCTTAAGTCACGTTATCCATACAACAAATAAATAGCATCTTTTACCGCGAGTTTCTGCTACTATAACAGAATATAATATAAATTTAACAGATAATGAAGAACTTATCAGTCACATTAGAGGCACCGAAATCTATTTTCTCGATACAATTAACCATCTATCAATATGTGTAATTCAGGAAGCAATATGAAGAATTCTAGATTGTATTTAAACAATTTAAGTAATTATCACTTGAAACGATTTAAATGATTATGTAAATCTATTGGATAATGCAAATAAGTGAAAGTAATTGTTTAATAATTTGAATTGTGTAAAGGTATATGTGGTTTTGTGATTGGCCGTAGTAATAATTGTTTGACTAATGTTGTGACGTAGCATTAAATCGGCCAATCACAAAATTAATAGAATAACGATAGTTACGGAAAATCAATAATCTTGGTACAGATGTTTTGTGATCTGAACAGTGATGAATATTTGTGCAGGATCAAGAATTTCATGCAATTAAAATAAGCTGTTTATCAAGTAAGAATTTATCGATATACAGGAGGTAACCTGCAATTGACAAGGAAAGGAAGTTCAAGTAAAATGTAATCCAGATAATACAATTAAACTGTTACAAAATTTGACTTCTCCGAAACTTTATTCCGAACCACGCCTGAAAATTAGATGTCACATGACTCTTATTTAATCAAACACAATCATCAAGAAATAACTCAAAATACAACGAATTAACCTTGTTATATCTGGCTTCTCGACTTGGGTCTTCGAAACAGTCAACGTGCGACCCATTTCCAACATAGAAATCCTGCTACATATGTCGCCCGAACGTGTGGCTGATTAAGACGGAGAGAAATTAACTACGGACAAAAATTCCTGCTACACACTGCAGAATATATTTGTTTTGAAAGGACAAATCTACAGCAACTTGTGATTACTCTGAGGTTAAGGTCATAAGAACTCTGACTTCTGTGTATTGAATTTCCGTAAGAAGAAACAAAAAACTGTCCAATCTTACATCCTCGTAAAGGTTTGCACAATTAGATCACTGTTACTGACTTCTGTGTATTGAATTTCCATAAGAAGAAACAAAAAACTGCCCAATCTTATATCCTCGTAAAGGTTTGCAGAATTAGATCATTGTTACTGGCTTCTGTGTATTCAATTTCCGTAAGAAGAAGAAGAAGAAAAAGAAGAAGAAGAAGAAGAAGAAGAAGAAGAAGAAGAAGAAGAAAAATGCCCAATCTTATGTCCTCGTAAAGGTTTGCAGAATTAGATCACTGTTTATTTTAAAATAAAATCTTTGATTCCCTTGCACCACTATCTTTTAGTGCAAACCTTGACGCTATATCCTCATACTATCCTTTTGGTGTTTTCTTTGGCATAAATACGATGTGAATTCAGTGCTTACGTTAATTGAGAATAGAATGTACAAAAACTCCCTGTTTACCTCCTTACGTTATACATTAATACTTTTAAAGTTGTCAGATATAATATTTTGAAGTAGCTTTGGACTGATGTGCGTAAAGGTTTTCTTCTACTAACTAAAAATAGTGATATAATCTATCTCGAACCAAAGCGAAGTGTACACTTTGGGAGGGCTGAATTAAGGGGAAACCCCGGAAAATCCTTATACAGATAACTCACCCTGACCGAGATTCAAACTCCAGACCTCTTGGATCTGAGACAGTCACGTGTCACCACGCTACAGAGGCGAGCAGAAAATTGAAATAATTCAGGATAAGTATCAATATTCCGTTCAGTACTATCAGACTAGTTTCCATTGTCGCAAATTTGAAAATTCTGTTTATATCACGTTCATTCAATTATGTAAATTCAATTTCTAAATAAAAAAAATTATGTCTTTATTGCTGGACAGGTAGTATCATGCTCCAGGCTCTATCCGATTGCTCTAACCACTAACAATACTGTAAGTTGCCATTTGGCTATGTTATATGAATATAAGATCTTAGAATTTACAGGGTAACATGCAAATCAGTTGGGGAATTTAATGTGCCGGCATGCTGATATGGCTAAAACAATCCGACGGAGATCCTAGGACTTGTGGTTCAAATCTCGGCTATGACATTTACATTCTAATCCTGCACATGGCTAATGCAAAAGTATTTCCAGTATCTTTACTCCGTTCTGATTTTACCTTAACTTAATCTGGAAGTTAACTATTTTCTCATTTCTACATTTGGTAGTATTAGAATTCTGCAACACATTCGAGTGCTCATTCATTTAGTATGCTGTGATTTGATAATGACACAATGAAGATTTTCTTTCAAGGAAGCAATTATTATATATGAAATATGTTACGCTTTATTCATAGAATAGTTAAAAAGGAACCTTAACAGCTTTTTATTCATCTAGACAAAATCAAAACTCGAGTGGAATTTAACTATTTCAAGGTTAAAAGGTATATGAAGTATTATAAGAAATAAATGCAATAAAGTATTCATTAAGTTTCTACATTTATTGATCGAACTGCTTCTATGCAGTGTTTGTTTCTTTTTCTACTACTGGGGGTCGTGCTGTTTTGGTAAAGCTAACTTTATATGCTGAAACAAATGGCAATCGCAAACACATTAACAGATGCTAGGGAGGCGATAAAAACAGACGAATGACACGGAGGCGATAAATTCCTGAGTTAAGCAGCCATGATTGGTTGAAATAAGTCATTTCGTAGCCTTTTATTGATCAAAAGTAGCATGAAGTAGAAGAATGCGATACGTAGGTGTAATAAAACCATTCAAGGTTATGAGTTTCATCAGATATGTCGTAACCTCTAGAGAGATTACCTATGATAAATTAATTTGTACAGTGCGTTATACGATTTAAAAAAAGTTCCGTTACCTTATGCAATGAATTATTTAGTGCGTTACTTTTTACAAATTTGACTTTTACGTACATTGTATAAAGGAATAAAACTTACAGTAAGAATAACATATAAACTTACTGAAATAAGTAATAGTGTGAAGTAACTTTTTACTGCATTTTCTCCTGTTGACTTGGCTTTTCGTATGTTCAAATCAACTAAAATGGTCTTACTTCGGTCGTTTGTTTACCATAACCCAAAGCAAAGGGTATGCAGTATCAAGGCATGCATGCTCCACTTGTCACATCTAACTCGGGTCCTAGATAAATGTATGCTCCCATGTAGCTGTAACAGAGATTTCCGACTTCCGCTTCAATTTTTTTGCCCGAAGCAACTTCCGAACAAGCACGTCAACTTGGCTTGCTGTCCACAAGGCAAGTTTGGCCAAAGACCATAGAAAACTCAAATCCAGAATGGGATTTACGCTCATACGTTTATGTTCACTGATCAGGTATCAAATAAGCTAATAAACTTAAAATATGTCTTACATGTACGTGTGTGTGTGTTTTTTTTTCTTCTTTAACCTTCTGTAATTACACAGTGTACTATCTCTAAGATTTTTTGTTTTTGTAATTTACGTCCTTCAACGTTAAGTCATATCGGACGGTGAATGAATTGGGTGAAATGATGCTCGAATGAGTCCAGGGTCCATGGAGCTCTTAGAGTTACCCGACATTCGCCTCGAAGGATAAGGAAAACCCCGGAAAAAACCGTATCTAGGTAACTCACCCTGACCGAGATTCGAACTCGGGACCTCTTGAACGTGAGGGAGACACGCTACCATCTAAGCTACCGAGGCGGGCTATCTCTATGATAAATCTTAATTATTGAAATTATAATTATTTATAGAACGATATTTTATCGCAATCTTTAACAACCATCTTTGACGGATACGAACTCTTGTTTAGGAAATAATTATTTAAATAACTTATAATTACAAAGAAATCTGAAATGGCCGCGCAAAGGATTTTATAAGCATTACGACAAGACGAAAAGAAATAATGCACCCTCTGGAGCTAAGACAGGGACGTCACAGATAACAAACCAATCAAAACTCGTACAGTCTTTGGCGTCTGCAGACAGCAATTTCACCACGCCGTGTTTACCTCCTGTCAAAGACCCTTGGCCACTGTTCACGTTCTGTGCATTGATATCAGTTGTGTAACTTTAAGCCAACTGCGTAAGGATTCCAATGTCGTGTAGTAACTGAACAATTTCAAATTCAGAAAGGCACAATACTTAGTTTTATGCTAACGTTAGGGAATGCTGATCTCATTAAAAGGTCTATTTAACTGTTGCATAGCGCAGTAAGAAGGCAAATACGAGGGTCATTTGATAAGTCTGGTAAATTTCCATTAAAGGATGGACATTTTTTGTTGCAACTTTGTGGATGGTAAGCTTGATTATTCTAAAGATTGCACAGAAACTTTCATTGTTGACAACCATCTGAACTGGTCAATGTGATAGTTGCAACTGAAAAAAAAAAAAAGTTTCGTGCTGTTATTAAACATTTTCTTCTGAAGGGTTGGACTTCTGCACAAGTCAAAACTGAATTGGATAAAGTTCACGCGGATACTCTGCCCCTAAATTGAAGACCAATTTACCTTTGGATCAATGAATTTAAACGTGGTTGCAGAAGCACCAAAGATGAATCGCGCTCTGGAAGCCCAATTGAGGTCAACATAAAGAACACCATTGAAAAAATCCACGCTCTGGTTATGCAAGACCGCCGAATCAAAATCCGTCAGATTGCTGAGGCTGTAGGCATCTCAACTGAGCGAGTGCACAATCCCCTGCATGAAAACAAGGCAGTGAAAATGCTGTGTGCAAGATGGGTGCCACGATTGTTCAAGTGCACCCGGAGAACACTTCTACCGAGTGTCTGGCGATGTTTAATTGCAATCCGCAAGAGATTTTGCACCGATTTATATCCGTGGATGAAACTTGGATCCAACATTACACACCCGAGTCAAAACAGCAATCAAAACGATGGACAAAGGCTGCTGAAAGTGCACCAAAGAAGGCAAGGGCCATTTTGTCAGCTGGTAAGTGATGGCCACTGTTTTTTTTGGGGGGGGGGCGGGGGCATTCCCAAGGAATAATCCTCATTGACTACTTGCAAAAAGGCAGAATCATAACTGGAGCCTATTAATTTTCATTGTTGGATCGTTTGCAACATAAGTTGACTTAAAAAAAGACCGAGATTGAAACGCAAAAAACAGCTCTTTCACCAGGATAATGCACCATCGCACACATCAGCAATCACAATGGCGAAAGTGCATGAGGTGGGCTTTGAATTGGTTCCTCATTCAGCTTATTCACCAGACGTAGCCCCAAGTGACTTCTTCCTATTTCCAAACTTGAAAATTTGTCTTGGTGGTAAGAAATTTTCATCAAATGAAGAAGTGAGTCACCGTCAACGAGTATTTTGTATACCTTGACGGAACCTACGAGGGCTGTTCAATAAAGAATGATCATAATTTTTTTGACAACGTACCATAACTCATCCTCATAATTTTGATGGTTCTTCTCAAAATGGTCTCCCCTGAATGCGATGCACTTGTCCCAGCATTTCTGCCAGTCTTCAAAGGCATGCTGGAAACCATTTTTTGAGAAATCCTTCAAAATCGCCTCCGCAGCCTTCAACACTGCTTCTGATGACGGATAATGCCTCCCACGAAGGCGTTTCTTCAAGTTAGGAAATAGAAACAAGTCACATGGGGCTAAATCCGGACTATAGGGACGGTGAGGGATGCACTTCACGTTGATTTTTGCAAGATATTCAGCAACATTGGCAATATGCGGCCGCGCATTATCGTGGTGCAGTATCCAGCCTGCTTCACGGAAATGTGGTCTTTTGCGCCTGATATGGACTTGCAATGGTTTCATGACACCCCTGTAGTATTGTCCAGTTACTGATATGTGTGCAGGTACAACATGCTGATAAACCATTCCATGAATATCAAAGAATGAGATGACCATAACTTTCCCAGGAGAAGCAACCACTTTTGCTTTGTGATGAAGGAGATTTCCACACTGAGCTTTTCTGTTTGCTCTCAGGATCAAAATGATGTAGCCAAGTTTCATACGCAGTGATTACGTTTGATAAAAACCCCGGATCTTCCTCTAACATCAACTTTAACTGCATGCTACCTCCATTGCAGTGGTAGGCGATACTGAACATGTCTGAACTTGCCTGGTTCTCACAGGCGGGAACCAGGAGTCCCAACAATGAAACTACTACGGCGTGTTTGTTTCAAATCAAGCTAACAGAATATAATAATATTGAATTTTAGTGCGCAAAATTATGTCCGTAAAAATTATAATCATTCGTTATTGAACAGCCCTCGTATTTTTCTGACGGGATAAAAAAGCTGGATCATCGCTGGACCAAGAGTATAACCATCAATGGAGACTATCGAGAAATATAGTGTGATGTTCCGAAAAAAAAAAAACCCTACCTTTTTTACCACACTTATCAAACGACTTATGTAGAAATGCATGTTTGGTTATCCAAGTCTGGTCAAACTAAAATACAGGGACGATTAACTTCTGGAATTGCACACATGACTGCTAACCCAACTGACAAGTCTAGCTCGGAGTAAGCGGTTTGATTAACTTAGCTTACTGATAAGCAATACATATAGCCTGTATTGAAACTGTACTGTATTCTGCATAGTTTGAAAGAGAGTATTATAAGGATTTATTTTATATTTGTCATATTCACATATCAACAAGTGTGGCTCCTACGTTTTCAAAATTAACTGGCAAGCCATTACAGTCAGAGCAGGGAAATAATTGCAAATCTACTCAACTTTATGAAACCAGAGGCAGAGTTGAAGGAATGAAGATGTGGTGCAGTGATAATTGGTGTACGGATATTTGACGTTGACTATCCCACGCATCCCCCTCCAGTATGGATGGTCAGCTCCTATCTATATTACGCATTTCGTAGCTGTCATTGATTTTCACGTGTCTATATTGGTTTTACCAATTATGATGTGCGATTTGCTTGTCTGCTAGCGCTCGAAGCAAGCTGGGCTAGTTAAAAAAAATGGCATTTGTATACTTCTGCCACTGAAACAATGTGTCAACATTATCAAATGTATTTTTTTCTTTTTCTATTAACAGTCACAAGAACAAGCCTTTTTAGTATGAAAAATCAAACATCACTGAATTGTTATGAATTTAAGTTATAATAAGTAGAGAAATCAGTGAAAATTTTCTTTTTATGCAAATATTATTTGCGTATTAACCAAATGAGAAAAAAGTTGCGTTTTAAACACAACTCATTGGATAGCTTCTTTCATGTCATCAGCTTCGTTTCGCAACCTCTTGTTGGTCCATGAAATGTCAAACGTAGGTCAAGAGATTTATCATGTTACTGTACATGTCTCGTCTGTGCGAGATATTTATCACGGGCAACGTAAATCTAAATATCTAATGACTTCACCTGTGTCACCGGATGGGAAGCGAGACAGACGTATTTCTGCATAATGTCCTTCGAGATTTACTAAAGCAACAAGTTAGAATAGTGTGCATACTTCGCAAGCTGGTGAACGAGAAAGTATATGGTTGAGTTTTAGGAATAATGGAGGATTAGGACAATGAGCTCTCTAATATTACATTGTATGTTATACAGCAGTGGACAAATTATTATTAGCAAAGTTTGTGTTCTAGCACACATTTCTATTTTAGTTGCATTTATATTTAGTTTTATGTGAGGTAGCTCCATTTTATCTAGTATTTATTAATTTTCAGCATTTCCGTTTACTCTCAGACACCTTATAATGCTTATATGACACATGGGACAATATGATACGATATATAAAATAATATGTGGCACTAATGTATTTTATGCACACTTTTCGTTTGGTTAATTCTGCTTTCGCTTTTCTCGTTATTTTTTCCAGTAACCTTTCTGTTGGGCATCTGCACCCCTTAAGGAGTGGAAGGATGGTTAAGGAATGTGGTGGTGGTTGGTTTAGCATGTAGACAGATCGTTCATCCAGCTGATCACGTCACAAAGAAAGTTTTCAGCCTAGTGTGAAGATGGGTAAAACAAGTGATGTTTCTCCAAGGAAAAGGGCCAAGGTGCAAGTGCTGTTGGAACAAAAATTTCATTCTCTAACAGAAATAAGTAAATTGGTTGGTGCTAGCAGTAGCTATGTGAGTAGGTTCGCCAAAAGATAAAAGAAAATCAAAGTCCATCACCAAAATGGCATGTGGCAGAAAACGGGCCACTACAGATATTTTTGATAGACTTTTGGTATGCCAAAATAGGCAATTAATTTCAACCCAACCTCAGAGGGTTGGCAGAGTACATGGAGCTGAAGTTAGTGCAAGAACAATTCATGATGCTGATCTGAAGGCGACCAATTAAAAAGCAGAAACGGACTACACCATGCTACTCAGGGCTATAAAACAAAAAGATTGGAATCCAGAACAATGGAAAAAGGCAAGTAAAATCCATTAGGTTATAATTAAAGAAATTATAAGGGAAAAATGAATTTACAACATTTTTAACAAAATTCAAGCATGTTTAATCAAAATAATCATTTTATTGATACTGAAGAAATTACTAAAATAAATTTATTTTTAAAATAATAAAATAATTTTCGTGTTTGCAATTTCATGTGATATTCAGTAATGAATCCTATGTTTCTGTGGAGGAAGACAACCCTATTTATGTCAGAAGTAGTCCTGGAGAGCAACTGAAGCAGAAGTGTATTGTGCAGCGTTGAAATATCCTACTAAAGTAATGGTGTGGGGAGGTATCTCAACATATGGACCGGGGACTCTGCACGTTGTAGAAGCCAATATGAATGCTACTAAGTACAATGAAGTGATAAACAACTTTGTGGTACCTATGTACAGTGAATGGCTTCTATCAGGAGATGGCATTTTCATGCAAGAATGAGCGCCATGCCAACGAGCAAAAAGTGTCACTGAGAAATTCAAAACACATGGGATTTCTCAAATGGACTGGCCAAGAAATAGTCCAGAGATGAACCCAGGAGAAAATCAGGCGTATTCTCCAAAAAAAAAAAAAAAAAAAAAAAAAAAAAAAAAAAAAAAAAAAAGAAAAGAGAAAGCAAAGGGCCCTACTACCAAATTTCAATTGACTAAGTTCAGTGTTTCCATATGGAGAGATGAAGAAATTCGTGATTTGTGCAAAACCTTAATCCAAGGGATGCCGAGACGAACTTTGGCCTTAATTAAAGAAAATGGAAGTCACACTAAATGTTAAAATGTTTTTTTAACATTCAGTGTCACAGTGCCATCCTGTGTATTGTATATTTTTCTTAAAGTACAAAAAATAAAAGACTTTTCACTTTTGCTAAATAATTTGTCCACTAATATAATACTGCACTGCTTCCCTAATGCCTACTGCCCCCATTACTTCATCAATCGTTACTTCATGTTTCCCGCCGTTCAGTTACCTCTATTCCTCCCCATGTTTGTCGGAAACAAACGAAATAAAAGAATTGATAAGAAAGCTACGAATACGTTTGTCGGATACCGCATTCCGACTTCTTGGCAAAGCTTAAAAGTATACTTGACTCATCAGTATTGTAGCATCAGGTTCACAAAATTATCTTCGTGCAGCAGGAAGCCTGTCAGAAATAAGAAACCTCTTACGTGATATATTGTTTGTTCAATCATACAATGCTCCCTTTTCGGCTTGCCGCCAGAAGATCTAACACTTTGTGAGCTAACAGTGTTACCGAAAACCAGAAACAGATACTGTCCGATATAGGATTCAGTCCGATATCGGGTGACTTTCTCCGATATGATATTTGAATTAAAGCATGAAAACAGCACTATCAAACCAACGTTATTCTAAATGATCCAGTCCTGAAAAAAAATGATGTTATAACTATTACGCACCTCGTAATACCATCTCGGTTATCATCTTCCACCTACTTTCCAATCCGATGAATAGTACGTTTTTATTTTAGTCATACCGGACGATGAATGAAATGGATGAGATGATGCTCAAATGAGCCCAGGATACATAGAACTGGAGCTACTTAACATTCATCTTTCAAAACAAGGAAAATCCCGAGAAAAAATTATCCAGATGATTCACCCTGACCGAGATTCGAACTTGGGACCTCTTGAACGTATGGCAGATACGCTAACCTCTAAACGGAGAAAAGTCATACAAACGTATTTCACCTTTGTAGACATTAAATTATTACGCAAAATGTAATGTATAGAGCTACTGCGTCAATAGAATAACTATTTGGGACAGGCAAAATATTAATATGAAATTTCTTTACTTTATTCCTGAGCTGAAAGGCTTGTCCGTTATTTTATCAACATTAGCTGGGCTGAAAGCTTCTAACTACAAACTATGGTATATTAGCCGTTAGTTGTAACCGTTAACATATTAATTTTATATATATTATACTATAAGTATTTCTACCCTATCAAACCCTCTAATTCACTCCCAAGACTTATAATTTGACATTAAACAACCACGTCAACCATCAGAGCAACGCACCACTGAAAAATTATTGCATTTTTGTGATCACCTGAAACCATACCTTTTTCGCTATTAATTTTCCATTATCAGAAAATCCTTTGAGTACCTTTAGAAATTACCTAATACAATGCCAGTATCATCTTTCTAAGATATCTCACAGAAGAAAAGAAGTATGAATTTCAGTTGATACGGCTGTATAATATTTCAAAAACGTAATGAGATATGTTTGCAGAACAAAGGAAGTTTTTACAATCGGTCATAATATTTAACTGTCCATTTTGACTTTATTCTCGCAGTTCAATTGTCATTTCTGATAATGCTCGACTATAAATGTTAGCACGTTTAGCCCATAAAAACTTTAATTATCGTGTTTAAATATCGCGTTACTGGTGAAACGTTTGTACAGCTGAGGCAAGAAATGGACGCTGGCTTTGCCATAGCTTAATGTTCCTTATTACGGTTTATTAGGACCGCATAAAAAGTTTGTATTCCACTTTTAATACGAAAAATAGAAAGAGCGCATTTGTATCCTATTGAATTACAGGCTTTATTAAAGAAATGCTGCTAATAGAAGATATTAATTCAGTACGAACAGTGATCGGCTTCCTACAGGTGCGTAGGATGCTCCAGGCAAGAGCATGCGCACTACCCTACAACGTGACCTAAAAGATTTCAAGGAGCTTTACCGTCTTTCTCCACAACGTACATACTTAGCAAAAAGTATGTATTCTACCCATAAATTCGATGTCGAGATTTCACTAGAAATACATGTTTTGAGGCCCTTTAGAAAAACATTTCTTGAATTTTCTGCGGACAGTTTCTAAAGTTCTCTTTATTCCGAACCCCTTTTTATACGATAACTGTAAATCCTTATTCTCTTGTTCTCTCTCTCTTTCTTTTCCGTGTTCATGCAAAAAGAACAGAATTTGAAGCCATCACACAAGACCGGCACTGTGTCTGCCTTACGTTCAAGAGCTCCCGAGTTCGAATCTCGGTTAGTGTATAAGGTTTTTTCCGGGGTTTTCACTTATCCTGAAAGACTAATGTCGGGTAACCAAGCTCCATGGACCTCGGACTCATGTGAGCATCATTTCACCCATTTCATTCATCGTCAGATATGACTTAAGGTTGGAGGACGTACATTAAAAAAAGATCAGCATTGAAAATAATTTTTTTATCGGTTCAGCTTACTGCTATTCCTTTTATACACAAAACGGAAGGTGTAAATGAATATTGGAGGTTTAACTACATTAACATTAAGTACAAGCAGGGCTATTTTTTCAGCCGGAACCCACCGGAACGCGTTCCGGTAAATTTTTACAAACTCCAGTGAAATTTAAAATTGAAATACCGCCCACATTGAGTATAAGAGTTTGCATTCTGTCATCACTGATGCAGATTCTTTAATACACTGCGTTTAGTGCTGCCATCTTCCGTTCGTTAACCGAAAACTGCCTATCGCACAATTTCCTTAAAATCAGTAGGATTAGAGAGTGCAGTCTATACATGCACAAACGTCAATGAAAGGGTAAAATAAACAGGCTGCGGTAAGATGCAGTCCGCTTCTGTGCGTCTGCTTGATTATAGTGCAGTGCAATACTGCTATTTACCCAAAGTAGAGTCTGATAGGTTTTAGATTTTAAGATTTGTTGTACAATATGATCGAATTAGAGAGTTCCAGCAAACCTTTTATACAGAAAAACATCACTGAGTAAAAGACTACGATTTTGTTAAGAATATTGTACAGGAGTTGCGAATAGGGCCAAGTCAACCTATGCATCACCTCAGAGTAAACCGAATACGCCCGCTTAAGCAAAACAAATTGGCATAAATTACGTGGATGTACGAGTGAATACATCTAATGAGTAGAGCACGGACTTTGGATGGATATGAAGCGTCCAATAGCTCATGGCCCCAAGGGAGGGGAGAGAAATTTCACGCAATGTAACCCGAAATCTGTAAACATCCTCGCAAACGTTCTACTACAGGTGTTTACGTTGCCAACTTACCCTCCACGATATTTGCTTACTCCACTGCCAATTTCTTCCAGTTTTAATTGTAAAATTGCATGAGTCATTAGTATTATGTCGGAAATCACTTATAAAAGAGAGACATTCTAAGGGTAGGGAAATAAATTAGCCTCACATTCAAAAGATTCCGGGTTCGAATCTCGATCACGGTGAGTTATCTGAATAAGGGTTTTCCCTTATCCCTAAAGAGAGGGATAAGGCTTAATACTAAGCTTTATGGACCCTGGGCTCATTTGAGCATCATTTCACCCATTTCATTTATCGACTTATATGACATTAGAGGACGCAAATGCTACCGTTTTACAGGGGTTTCTGAAAGAACCAAAAGAATTGGTAAACAGGAGCAAGATTTACGTAAGTGTTAAGTTGTGAAAAAAAAAAAAAAAAAAAAAAAAAGAGTTCTAACGACACCAGGGAAACAACGAAAAAACAAGACCTCTAGAACCTGTAGCAAATGTGGTATTTTGATAGATGTGTGTGATTCGGAAATTCATACCTACATGTCTTTTACTTTTTGAGAAGCGTGTTCTTATATAAATAAATTATTGCTTGAAGTTCATGAAATGATAATACTAAGTTCAATTTTCAAAGTAATTTCAGAGCTGGGCTTCAAATAGAGGAAACGCCAGAACAAAAGAAAGGCACTAACAAAATGCTCTCACATCGTGGCTTGGATGCATGATTATCTGATTAAAATAATGCATTTGGGGAGAAGCATCTATACTGATGAAGGCTGTGTGGATAGTAATATAACATTCGGAGAGTGCTCGCAATGTGAGGTGGAATTTGTCATCCATACAAAAGCTAATCCGGGACATGGTCGATAGCTCATGCAGGTATTGTAAATGGATTCCAGGAAAATTCTCTTCACATTTGCAGGGCCGGAACAACGGCAGACGACTACCATGGACAAATGAACCATATGAACGTTGCAAAATAAATTTGAGAAACTCTGGTTCCTAAATATTTGTCTCTCTTCTGTTGTAGTACCAGAGAATGCTCCTTATCACAGTGTAGGGGTGGATAAAGCCCCACCTAGAGGAGCTGTGAAATCTGGTGTGATATTGTAGTTTGCAGAACAAAAGGGTTCAATATGACAGTTACAGGCACAAAACAAATCGTTACATATTGACTGAAAGAATCAAACCTACATTGGGCCATAAAATCCTTCGCTTGCCCCCATACATGTGGGCCAAAGTGAAACGAATAAACAGAAATGCAACAGGTGACCTTCTTTAAGGAATTGCGCGATAAACGCTTGAGGGTATATCACTTGAGACTGACACAGACTGCCAGGGATTTTGTCAACATCTACAAAATGAGTAATGGAAAAAGACGGTGTAGTTGAAAACAATACTGTCAGTTTAGTCATTTAGTTGGGACTTGGCAGGAGCGATTTCTTTCTCTTCCTCCTGCAGATAAAATGAGTCTGGCTCCGAAGAAGAACTGAATACATTTATATGAGCTGCATGAACTGAATAAGTCGTATTTCAGTTTCGCTATTTTGAGCGCTTTCATTGCTTTAAGGGGGGACGTATGCAAATATTCAGGGTCTTATATAAATAGCCATAACATCCAAAGTTTTCAAGTTAGAGAAGTGAAACTTGTATACTCATTTAAGATAATACAGTTAATATGCACAGTGTTTTTCATAATTTTCCATTGTTTATAACTAATGCTACATATTTTTTCTATATGCAGAGAGATTTATAAACTTAAGCCCATTTTTTTTCTTCAAAATTCACATATGCTATCTTTCTGAAATTTGGTATGTTATTTTAAAACACACTAAAAATGAATTTGTTGGTTTTAGATTTCTTATTGAAGCTGTATAGAATTAAAAAAATAATCATATGCATCCTTTAACAATTAAAATAATTTCATATAGTTTGTATCATCACATTCCATCTGCAGCTTAATCTTAAATTCTAGAACCCACAAAATGTTCATTGTGGCATAAGAAAGCTGTGTGCTAAATTGCATCACTGTAGATGAAGTAGTTTGAGAGAAAAATGGGTTGAAGTTGTAGAAAATGCAAGTTACGGGGAAAGGCAATTAAAAATACAATAAGTATTATTCAGTTTGCCTTTTAAGTCAGAACTTCCCATATCCATAGTCTATCCACATTCTGGTCTTCTTCAGCTTTTCTTTTTAAATTCCTCTTCTGTCTTGCTTCTTTCTGCATTAATTTCATAGCTCTTTCTGCGATGCGAATGTTGTCGATACTCTGCAATATTGTTTCCATAAACACACCAGGTTGATACCCTAACTGATGCATACTTTCTTTCTGCCAACATTCCCATCATTAAACACTATTGCAGCATCAAATGTAGCAATTTTCATCACTATGGAAGACACAAATTATGTTTTGGGACACCTTTTGGATATCAAACTGTTGAGGCTTTCATTTGGGTTTTGTGTCCCTCCATAGAGACATTTTTTAGCAAGTCTGGGTGTGCTAAGAATTGGTAGGTGGGCTTTATAGATTCCAAGACAGCTGATGGAAGGCTTTTAATTTTTAAAGGTACGTACAGACCACGTCCAGTCATAATATTTTGGTGTTTGATAGCTAACACTATATACTATTTTACAAAACAATAAAAGAAATTAGATTTTTTGAAAAATTTCAAAACAATCCGAAGAGCCTAAAATTAAGCAAATTGTAGAAGAATAAGTATCTTAAGTATTTCATGGAAAATAAGAAAAGTATAACATGCATCATGTGCATACGCAGATACTGCCACCCCAAAACATCGAGTTCACATTAAATTATGTGGGGATAGGGAACATATAGTTAAATTGGCGTTTACATCATGTGCATATGTCAATATCCCTTTTGCTAAAACAGCCCACAGTTGAAACAATTTATTGAAAAAGATCGGTTTTGACATCGATGTCACCGGTAGATATGTGAAAAATGTCATTAATAAGGTACTGCTGTTGTTACAAAATTACAAAAAAATGAATAAAATAATATAACACATTACAAAATCTTGTCTTCGTAGCATTAAGTTTCCCCCGCCATTCATTCTACAATCATCTTTCCTTTCATCCAATGCACCGCAATTCATATCGCGCACTTCTTCAGCCTCGTACGTGGTTGATCCTCCATCTGGACATTTGTCCCTCTGCCCCTCGACAGGTGTCTGGATCCAAACTGTCGCTCGTGAGTCCAGGGGAGTGAAATCCTCCATATGAAGATGGTAAAGTGGAAGTGGTTTCTTTTTCAACATAACCGCCTTTAACAAAACTATCAATGCCCACCTCGGTGGCGTAGAGTGTAGCGCGTCTGTCTCACCTTCAAGAGGTCCCGAGTTCGAATCTCGGTCAGCGTGAGTTACCTGGATAAGGTTTTTCCGGGGTTTTCCTTTATCCTTCAAGACGAATGTCGGGTAGCTCTAAGCTCCATGGACCCTGGACTCATTTGAGCATCATTTCACCCAACTCATTCACCAACCGATGACAACGTTGGAGGACGTAAATTAAAAAAAAACATTAATGCCCGATCATACAACATAAAAAAAATGAAGCGATAGGCAGGTTTTAACTACACCAACCTCTTTAGACATATGATTGGATGACTATGACTAGGTTCAGAGGAGGACCTTGACTTATAGAGAGCCCGCATTTGCAACGTAAGTGGTAGTGTCTCTACCTCATGTTCAAGAGGTCCCCCGATCAGTTATTGAGTTACCTGGATAAGTTTTTTTCGGGGTTTTCTCTTATACTGAAAAATGAATATCGATAAACTATGGATCATCATTAGATCGATTTCATTTATTGTCCGATATTTCGCAGCGCTAGAGGACGTGGAAAAATACTGAGGTACCGTTTTGCGCCTAAGACCCTGACGGGAGGCGGCCGAGGTGAAAGGACACTAAGGGTTGTCGGACATGATGAGAGACGACAACATAAGGGACAGATTGAAAATCTCCTACTCGTACAACCAAATGCTCTCTCTCCCCTGGGCGGGGGGCGTGACCCGGAGGACAAAGATTTACAGAGAGCTAATTTCCTGCCATACACATCAAAACTACCACCGACTCATGGAACCCTGAAAAATGACGTGAAATGAAGGGACAGGAAATTCTGGGGAAGTAATTATCCTTCCCAACATTCGTCTAGCTCATCGGCCAAGGGAATCAACCTCAATGTGGATCACAGACGCTACCGCCTGATTATGGTTGAATATTTTCCTTTCTGTAATTCTCGCAGAATCATGTATTCATGAACACTCAGTAACCTAGCGTATGGTCCACAAATTGCGGGCTGAACGGGAATGAACAATGATGCATCCTACAATTTAACCGCCGTCAATTTTAGATCATTTTCAGTGACACTCGATCAACAAAATTTGATCCAGAATGGTGCATAGGGCCAATAAATATCTGTTGTTCATATTTGCATGTACTCCAAGGCTGAACATCATTCCCCCCAAAAAAATTGCGCAAATTTCTCTTACATTTGTGCTAAATATAACTGCATGTATTTATGCGTTTGTTTATTTGCAGCACCCGATATGTACGGCCAGAAGCACTTCTGCAGTTAATGACTTTTCTTTGAAGCTATAATATTCTCCTTAACAGATCCACTGGAATGACTATACATTAATATTACTCTCGATCTCCCCCTTAACGTATAAGAAGTGTGAAGTTTCAGAATCCAGCAAGAAAACTGTATTTTCTGAGGGAAGTCAACCATTAAAAGACAGCAAGAGGAATAATGGTACATAAATCTGCATTTTAATTTTCTCAATGCACGCGTATGGTTTTTTCCCAATCAGTTTTTAATGCCCATTCTTACATACGGTACATTATATTTCCACCCAGCAGAATTTGAGCTGAAACATCCCTGGTCGATGACCATAAAGGGATCTGGGAGTTGGAATAAAAGTATTTACGCTGATGCTCATTAAATGTCTCGTTAAAGTTTCCTCAGACATGAAGGCCAAGAAACTGTTGCCATACGCAGAAATCTATTCTTGACGACGTCTTGGTTGCTAGGGTGACTAAACCGGAAGGTGAAAGGCGACGTATAATGCTCCAGTCAAAGCGTTCTTCCTGGCTTTTACATCTCTCGTTAAATCCCTTTGTTGATCTGCAGGCACACGTGCAAGGATCAAAGCAGGAAAACATAATTTTACCCATTATTGAACCGCCGTTTAACTTCCCACGTGTATTTTCAATCTGGATCTTACCCAGAGTGATCAATACAAGAAGTAAAATGGCGCAAGTCTCCTCTTAACCTGATTCTTATTCATTAGTTATGCACTTTTTTGTTTTCTCCTTCGTATACCAAGCAGGAGTATTGCATTCTAACAAAAAAGTTCGATACTAAGACTTCACCGGAAAAGCATATTTCAAGAACTTTCTGAAACAAACAATTTTTAGAAAAAAAGATCGGCGGAACGCCAGCAAAACAATATCCATAACGTGAACATAATGCAAATATGTAATGCGGGTTTAAAACTAAACTTGGGATTCTTCCGTAGATGTGATGTGACAATTTTCAAGAAAATCCCCCTACCCCAGACTACCCTTAAGATGAAATATGTTTACAAAATTATGATTTTTTCAAAAATTGCTCTAACGATTTTGATTAAAGTACTATATAATTATTGATTAAAGTACTATATAATTATAAATTAAATGTAAGTTTTGAACATTCTAGGAGCGCCTTCAGAAATCTTTTTTTCTGGATTGAGTTTTGACTGGTTATTACTATACAAGATGTAGGAGGGCTGTTCAATAAAGAATGATCATAATTTTTTTACGGTCATAATTTTTCGCACTAAAATTCAATATTATATTCTGTTAGCTTTATGTGAAACAAACACGCCGTAGTAGTTTCATTGTTGGTACTACTCCTGGTTCCCGCTTGTGAGAACCAGGGAAGTTCAGACATGTTCAGTATCGCCTACCGCTGCAATGGAGGTATCATGCAGTTAAAGTTGATGTTAGAGGAAGATCCGGAGTTTCTTTCAAACGTAATCACTGCTGAAACTTAGCTACATCATTTTGATCCTGAGAGCAACTAGCAAAACTCAGTGTGGAAATCTCATTCATCACCAACCCCACCAGAAAGCAAAAGTGGTTGCTCTTGCTGGGAAAGTTACGGTCATCTCATTCTTTGATATTCATGAAATGGTTTATCAGCATGTTGTACCTGCACAAACATCAGTAACTGGGCAATACTACAGGGATGTCCTGAAAACATTGCAAGTTCATATCAGGCGCAAAAGACCACATTTCCGGGAAGCAGGCTGGATGCTGCACAACGATAATGCGCGGCCGCATATTACCAATGTTGTTACTGAATAGCTTGCAAAAATCAACGTGAAGTGCATCCCTCACCCTCCCTATAGTCCGGATTTATTCCCATGTGACTTTTTTCTATTAACTAACTTGAAGAAACGCCTTCGTGGGAGGCATTATCCATCATCAGAAGCAGTGGTGAAGGCTACGGAGGCGATTTTGAAGGATCTCTCAAAAAATGGTTTCCAGCATGTCTTTACAGACTGCCAGAATCGCTGGGACAAGTTCGCCGCAATCAGGGGAGACTATTTTGAGAAGGATCATCAAAATTATGAGGATGAATAAAGGTACGTCGTCAAAAAGATTGTGATTATTCTTTATTGAACAGCCCTCGTAGATCTCAAAACACACAAAAATGGCAATAAGATTTTTGTTTTGTAGTGAACCATAACAAAGTATTACATTAGATTATTGATAATATTAAAGCAAATATATTCATGCACCCAGCACTGCTTAGAATTTATATAAGGAACTGCATTATTTCGATGTAGATTTCAACATCAGCCAAACTTGATTAAAATCCCGTAATTTTTAACTACTTTTTTTTTTTCGTAAAACAGTATAATTACTAATTTAATAGTAATAGCACAATTACTTACTAACGCCACCTTAATTATTGTTCTTTTTCTTTTGCATTTGATTCTATTCCTTATTTTCCTTTTCTATACTATTTTGTGTTCATTTATATTTTCCTTGTTTCTGTATCCACACATGTATGCTGAATAGTGTAATTGAACTTAGGCCTAATATGTTTATAAGAAAGAATAAATAAATAAAACCATATCTCAGATATTCCTTGTTATTGGTTTGA
Source organism: Mantis religiosa (assembly GCA_030765055.1). Lineage (NCBI taxonomy): Eukaryota > Metazoa > Arthropoda > Insecta > Mantodea > Mantidae > Mantis > Mantis religiosa. Next base: position 234,518,143 of record CM060947.1, on the reverse strand, counting down.
ATTTTCCAATACTTATAGCTTTCTCAAATGAGAAATGCTCAGCACTAAACAGCACAGAATATCGTCTTATGAACTTCAGAAAGCAGCAGACGTTTAAGCATTGCAAGCCCAAAAAGAACAATGCAGGTACTCGTATTTCTGAGATTTAAATATTACATGAAAGCATCTGTAGAAAGGACGTTGTTACACTAAAGTTGAACGCCTCCTGCCTCTGCATTATTCAGAAATTAAAATTACTATTGCTATTTGCCTATGGATGTGCCTCTCAACACAAGAATAAAACAAAAAAGTTATCTTGCAAAGGGAATCGAACTGCAGCACTATTTCGCTATTGTCAGCGATGCTACCGAGTCAGGTATCGGTCTATATGGCAGAATATGATTTTAGAGGTATATTTAATTTTCTGCTTTCTTGTGATTCACTGGCGCTTCCTTAAAGGAAAATATTTAATAAAATGAGAGTTCTCAAATAGAAATGCTCGTTATTAGCTGTTTCCATATATCTGAAGACGAAATACTTTTCCTACGGTTCCTGGAAGTGAATAAATAAAGCTTAAGCAGAAATGTGACTGTGATTTGCCGTGCACACAATTTTTTCATATCTATTATTGCGTTCGTTTCATTCCTAAATGCAATAGTAGATAATTAGTCTCTAGTCATTTTGAAGTCACGTGTATGAAGGATTCTGATTACATAGCATGTATGGGTTCATAACATTACAGTAAGGATAAGTTATCTGGACAAGGTTCCCCCGCCCTCGGGACTTTCCCTTATCCTAAAAGATGAATGTCGGATAACTCTAAGCTCTATGAACCCTGGGTTCATTTAAGCATCATTTCACCCATTTCATTCCTCGTCTGATATACCGTTGGAGGACGTACATTAGAAAACGGCAATAAATGTATTGTTCCATGTCTTTCACAATTAACGATTTGAAGAAAAAACTTAATGAAATATTTGACAGGGCTCCCCCCCCCCCCCCTCTAATGACCAGGGAGGTACCAAGCTGTCGAAAAAGGGCGCCCGGCGCCTCCGTGGGTCTTTCCATAGGGCAAGACCTAGCGACTAACAAGCCCGCCCAATCTGGTCCCGTGGACTCAAGACGGGATGGAAGTGGATACGCCACTTATGCGCGCCAACTCCAAAGGGGTAGGTAGGGCCGCCTGGTGATCTAGCACATCTTCTACTAGCTACGAAGGCTGGTACGCGGGAATATATGGCTTCCCTTAACGCCGTCCGGAGACGTACCCGATCTCCCACGGGTATCGGGAACCACTTCCCTCTCGAGTCCAACCCAATCCGAACAACTCCCATTCAGGGAGGGGCTCGAATGTTCGGTCCGAGGTTCCTCTAGTAACGTCAGAGGTACCACGAGTGCTAGGTGTCCGCAGCGCCCGCACCACGGCAGCTGAAGGGGACGGATCCCCTTTCCTACGGGGTGGCAGGGCTTGAACGTGGAATAAGAGGCCGACGGCACAGATTTAATGCACAATATCATATAGGCTCTGCAGCCATAAAGTGTCCTTTCTCCTACTGTTCACACAACATCCTCTATATACCATCGTCCCAGTTCTGAAACATCCTGTGTACTAGCAAATGTTGGCGATGTAATTTCATCTTTGCCGTATCCTATTTCTATTGTCTTGTCCCTTGCTTCTGATGAGCAAGCTTCTAATTTGCGGTTACTGCAGATTACCTGATTAGATTTTTAACAGCAGGCAGCGAACACCGAACTCATTAGTACCACCATTTGTTTTGCTTCATTCATTATGGTTTGAATGTCTAACGTAATGAACCTCATATAACGTTTTACTTTATTGACTTGTGCATAATAAGGTGACACCCAATTTAATTAGAACAGCATTGCTATGTGAGGACTTTCAAATTCCGTTCTCTTTGAATATCGCAAGGAAAGGGGAATACGACTTCTCTCGTGAGAAAAATACAAATATTTGCACATTCAAACTAGTGACAACGAATGTCTGGGAAATGGTTAATGCTAAAAAAAATTGTATTTATCATTTATGTGCTTAAACAACACCTGCATTTTTTACGCAGTGAGATATTGCCTATCCTTTATGGTAGGAGATATGAACTATACAATATCTCAATATCAATTATACAAAAGTTATAAGAAAGGAAGTAAAGACTTCATAGGCTAATTATAAAAAAGTGGACATAACATTAAAACCATTTTAGAGAAAATAAATAAAGGGGCTGGCCAGGTAGCTCAGTTGGTGAAGCACCAACCTGGTGAGCGAGGGATTGCAGTTTCGAATCACTGCTGGGAGATGGACATTTATCTCTAGCCGAGATAATTTCCACCCTTCCCACAGAGAGGGAGAGGGAGAGAGAGATGTGTGATCTAATGCACAAAACCCAAAGAAAGAAACGACAATATACCACCTTAAACCAACATGATTCAAAGATAGAAGACGCCAATGACCATTGCAGTTAAAAGCGGTATATAAATGGAACTTAAAAAAAATCCCCCCTTCCAAGTACACGGTAGATTGCACTGAGAAAATTTTCCTGAAAATTTTCGTACGTCATCCTTAGCATATGGTGAAATTAAACATTAAATTTGGAATTTAACCGACTTTTCGCTTATTAGATATACTGTCATTTTATCTATTTTTCCCCTTGTATATTAAATTGTCTCAAAACGCACATTTTTTATGAAGTCTCGCATTTTACTTAGGAGGGTTGGAAAAAAAAAAAACTATAGCGTTCCACTGTGTATTCCTCTCGCACTAATATTTTACACTCTGCTTCAGAAGCAACTTTTTCTGAATTTACTAGAACAAACATTTCGCGAAGTAAGCATCAGTATTTGAAAATATATATAACCATCCTTTTAATAACGTAAACACGTTGAAAATGGATTTTTAATACATGTGATGTTTTATGGATTGCTATGTAAAGTTATGTAGATTTTTAAGTTGTGACGATATATGACGAAGTTCTAAAAAGTTTTAATTTTAGTTCGTTGAATTTGTTTTGAGTTATTTAAAATGATGAATTCCCAGCTGTAATAATGTGGAATCTTATCCCAAGGCGTAGTCCCGGAAAGATGCCTTTCTTCCTTCTAGGAATGATTTTCCAAAATGAAATAAATTATTGAATCCCTCTTTAAATATACGCAATTTAATTTTGTTTAAAGTTAAAAAAAAAAAAAAAAAAGAAGTTAACACACATCTGAACTAATGTTTTCTCACTTATCACCTTTGAAGCGTTCTTCTTCTTCTTTCTCTAAGTCCTTTGTGCTGTTAAGCGTGGAGTATCATACGAGGCCTTCCCCTAATTCTTTTACCTTCTGGTTTTGCTTCTAAATATTGTTTGGGTTTTCTTTCTTCTGACATGCGGAGTACATGTCCATACCATTTAAGTTGTCTTTTTTCCAATATTTCTTTAACGGAGTGTGTACCCAACTCTTCCCTTATTGTTATATTTCTAATCATATCTCATTTTGCCTTCCCCACAGCTCGTCTTAAATATCTCATTTCCATAGCTGTTATTTTGCTTTCTTGTTTCTGTAGGAGAGTCGAGCTCTCTGCTCCATATAATAGAATTGGTAGTATTATTGTTTTAAATACTATAATTTTTGTATCTTTTGTTATTTCCTTTTTTTCCCCACAATAGTATTATTAATCTGATAGTAGACCGAATTGGCCTTTCTTATTCTGTTTAAAATTTCCTGCTCTATTTTTCCATCCTTATTTATAATTGTACCCAGCTATTCATAACTGTCTACCTGTTCTAGGATTTCATCATTACATTTAATTTTAACTTCTTCTTCCGTCCTATATACATGGTTTTACTTTTGGGTATGTTTAATTCTAAACCTTTTCTAGTTAATTCTTCTTTCCATTCATTTAGCGCTAATTGTAAATTATTATTACTATTTTCTATTAATATGATGTCATCAGCATATATCAACGATTGTGCCCAAACTGATCTTAAATTTCTATATCCTATCATAGTTCTGCTGTTCTTCTTTTGCAAATTTTCCATATTTCATCCATCACAATAATAAATAAGAGTGGTTGAAGCGTACTTTTTCTATAAAACTCGAGGTAAAAGCGTTTACATCTTTGTACTCTAAAAGTCGAAATCATTTTCTCTCGTCTTCTGAGGAATTGATTGGATTTTCCTTTTACATGTACATCACACTGTCTTTTTGACGTCACTTGTAGCAACCAATACAAGCGTCTTATTTATTCTCTTATATAATTTCACTTTCATTTAAACATATTAATACTCTAAAAGTTATTTAAAATAATTTTACATTTTAAATATCATAAAACGCATTAACAATATCAATTCCTTCCCTTCCCAGGCTGGATTTAACCATTGTTACAATGTATACCTATAAAACAATATATAATTATGACCGATTAGGGACACTACGAAGGGGCTTCGGCACTGAAACCTATGGTTTACTGTATCTAAGCCTCAAGTGGGGCATCCTCGGGAGGAAGGATGAAGCGAGAGGAGACAAAGGGCGGCCGACCCAAGGAGCACGACAGCGCCGAGACACCCACCGACACTTCTAGCCTGGAAGACACCACCAGATGAGAGATGATATGAAATGATAATGGAGATGAAATGGAGGGGCAGGTAATTCGGGGGATGTAATTAACCTACCCAGCATTCGCCTGCCGACCCGGGGAACTCATGAAAAAATCCATGTCAGGTAGGTCTACCACTGGAATCGAACTCGGGCGCCCTGAATCGGGCCACAAACGAAATCGCCTGAGTCACCCCGGTCGGTATTATGACATTCAAGAAACCAAACAAAATAATACTGTAATAACATCAGCACTGCTTACAACTTCATTGTAGAAAAAAAAATTGGAACCGGTATTACCCTCCATCGTACCTGAGAATTTCACAACTTCACTGCACGATTGCAAGTTCAAGGACAAATGCATTCTCCTGAGTCAACGCCATTAATCACCCGCCTCTGTGGTGTGGGGCTAGCGTGCCCGTCTCACATTCTAGATGTCCCGAGTTCAAATCTTGGCTAAGGTTATCTGGATAAGTTTTTACGGGGGTTTTCCTTATCCAGAAAGATAAATGTGGGGTAGCTCTCAAGTTCTGGCATTCCATTTCGTTCAACGCCCGATATCTAAGCTTCAAAGCCTTAGTCCAACTGTCTCTCAGAATCTCTGATGTGGTGTAGAAGTCGAGATTTATTTCCCATTCTTTCAATCTCTGATGTACACCATTTCCTGTTATGGCCCTGTGTATGGCAGCTCGTGATACGAGACGATATACTCTACGAAGTACGTCTCCCTCAAGAGTTCAATTACCAAGTGAGTTGGTGCGTTTTTCCTACTCTTAATATCCGTTTCATAAACATCGTTTTCTATTTTCGTCAGATATCGCCAATTTTCAGCCCTTCCCATGTAATCTCTACTCCAGGTGTTCAATATTACGACGTATATTTCTGGAAAGCAGAGTCGGCCTGGGAAAAAAAAGCTATGCCATAGCGGGATTTTTATTTTTCAGTCCGCTCTACCTTTCCAAACGATCTACACACGGCTAGTGTGAAAGAACAACTTCTAATATATATTTTGGCCAACCTTTTACTAACTAATCATTGTCCAATACTTTCAATATATATATAAAGAAGATACCCATCAAACTGTTGCAAGGAAATTCTGCACAATATGTGGCTAACACACTTTCTGCAATCAATTAGAAAAAATTTTCGCTTGTTTGGAAGTTCTAGAGTTTTCTTTTAACATCCTTCAACGTTACGTCACATCGGACAATGAATTAAATGGGTGAAATAGAGCTCAGGGTCCATAGAGCTTAGAGTTAACCGACATTCACCTTTCAGGATAAGGGCAAACCGAGAAAAAAACTTATCTAAGTAACTCACCGTGACCAAGATTCAAACTCGGGACCCCTTGAACGTGAGGCAAACACGCTACTACCACGCTACTGATTTATTATTATTATTATTATTATTATTATTATTATTATTATTATTATTATTATTATTATTATTATTATTATTATATTATTAATTATATTCTAACAGCGTGTTGGCAAACATTTTAACTCCGAGGTGAATGTTTCTGTATGATTTCATACAGCTTAACTATTGTCTCGTTTAAAATAATTGTAACAAATATTTCTGGTAGTTTTTGTAGTTGAATAAATAAATGACGCTAGTGTAATATAACGATCTAACTGAAGCAAAATATTAAATTTAGATTTGTTTATATTGCCTTTCTACATAAGATCGAATTAACGTTTGTACGTAACTGGGTACGAAAGGATTCTATATTTAGAACAGGTAATATGACATTTAATTACCCCCCAAAGAGGGATAATTAGCTGAGCAATAACGTAAAATGAATAGATCAGTTTTCATGTCAATTCTACGAAATAATATACACGAGATAATGAGACTTTGCAATGGTACCGGAAAATTAAATTTTTTTATCTTCTCCACAAAACCCAGCTATTTTAACTCAAAAGGTCGATATTGACATTTCACCGAAAACACAGCTTTTAGGTACCGTGGGTTGCGCACGCGCATGAACAGCATAACTCAAAAGCGATATTTCCGATGAATACCAACTTCAGCGTATTCTGAGGGAATCTGTGGCAATTGGGCATAAGGCAAAAACAGTAGCAATTGGCCACACGGATCAACCAGCAGAACCGGTTTCAGGTACTGGGGTTTAAGAGAGGCACAGAATCTGTTGGTATAAGGATTATCCAGCCACTGTTCCACAAATTAGTCGCAGAACAAACTTAATTGCGAGTTTTCTTGTATAATGAGTCAACCATCATCAATTTTATTAAGCGGAAGATGAGCCAATGCAGAACACATCCTTATATAGTCTAATTTCCACATTTTGAATGTAGTCACGTGCCAGTCCTAATTCTTGCACCTTTCTCCAAATATACTGATTGAAATGATAGTTGCAACCAGAAATTTGTACATTTGGAAACAGACTTCAAAGCTTGAATAAGCTATCTTCAGGAACGCCAATTTTCTGTGCGTCTTGGTTCAACGCATTTCCTCACCCCGTACTATTTTAGCCGGCGTGCCCCAGGGTAGCGTCCTTGCGCCTCTTTTTAACAGTCTATATACTGCTGACATGCCTGAACTTACTGCAACAAGTACCGCACTGTTTGCTGACGATACAGTCATCTTTGCCTCGCACTTCTCTACTGAAATTGCCGTTGCAACCCTACAATCTTCCCTGGACATTTTCCTGCACTGGTTATCTCGTTGGCGTATAACACTTAATCCAAGCAAATGTCTTCTTAAGCTGTTCACCTTGCGCAGGCCTGCTGCTCCAGCAAATATATGACTATAACACTGAAGTCCCCTGGTTACCTTCTGATTGTGCAGTCAAATATCATGGCGTCCATCTTGATCGTCGGCTGACATGGAGTACATATATCAAAAGCAAACTAAATCAAGCCTATGCTCGTCTTCACAAGTTGTATCCATTCCTCAACCGCAAATCATCTTTACGAGTAGAATGTACGCTGCTACTATACAAGAGTATTCTGCGACCGCTTCTTCTATATGTCAGTCCTGTATAGGGATGTGCTTCACCTATTCATATTCACCAACTCCAGGTGTTTCAAAACAAAATATTACGATTGTCTGTGAACGCCCCGTGGTACATCCGGAATGCACAGCTGCATAGAGAATTGGACATAGCATTAATGAGTACATCTCTACAACGACAAGCAGATTCTTTGCTCACCTTCCTTATGTATCAGGTGCTTTATTCTTCCAACTGCGACGTCGCCTTGATGCTGTACCAAGACTGAAGGCACGCTTGCCATAGGACATTTTATTTCTATAATGTTTATTTATTCTGTAATGAAGAAGTTAATCTATACTCACACTAATCAGACCAGTTTGCTTGAGGACTCTACTATGAGTATCCTCTTTCCCTATATACTTTAATTATGTATATTATGTACATAGCTCCACAATTTGTATAGCACCAACTGTGCTGAGCAATTGAAATAAAAAAAAGCTTGAATAGCGCCAGGTTCAAAATCTTCAATTACTACCTTGGGGTTCCAGTCTGTAATGTTCTCCTTAACTGTGCTCAACAACCTGCTGTAAGTCTCCTTTTTCTTATATGGAAAAAGAGCGTATACCACCGGCATGACATTGGTTTCATGACTTGTACAATACTTCCAAGCACGGCGTGGATGGTGTTTATTTGACTATATTGTTTGCTACAGATTTTGAATGTACCGTCCATAAAAAAGGCGTGCTTTTCTTTTAGTACAATTACTCCTTTAGTGCTTGTAAATACCGGAATCCTTTCTAGTGGCGCAGAGAAATCGTCTGCTAAAAGAAACGTGCCACCATCGTTCATCTTTAACAGTTCAGGTAGTAAAACAAAGTTTTCAGGACTTTCCGGCTCTTTCTGCACACGTTGTGATTTTCTTCTAGTTTGGTGTAGGTTAATTTTACATACATTTTCAGAAGGAATTTCAGTCACCAGTTCATATCCGCGGTTACATAACGGACTCATTTCTTCCATATAAATCGCAGATATCGAAGTAATTTCTTCTCTTGCTCTCTTTCTTGCATTATATATGCGCTTATGAACTTCAGTGGAAGCAACTTCCGGCACACAACATGCGATATGTGGCACTTCCTTCAAAACACCGTTATTACTACTGATTATTCTTCCTGAGCACTTAAACATGACACTATTTACACATCTCCAAAAAGTAAGGTTTTCCTTGTTAACTTGCCCTACTCTGTATCCATACCCACTGTAAAGGGCACGAGGTTTCCTCTTCTCTGTTTCTGTGAGTTCCATGTTAGTTAACTTATCTTCCCGAGTTACAAACTGAAAGTGTCCTCCGCAAAGAAAGCGGAAAAACAATCAATCACCCCCTCTGAAAGTGATCTTCACAATTAAACCGGAAAAACAACTCCCTCCCCCCCCCCCTGAAACTTAGATAATTATCTGTGTGCCCAATTACTAATGTGCCGAACTGCTACACACACTTCTGTGGATATTGTAACTAATTACACCAGTTATGTACTACTAAACACACTTTGTCTTTTTAAGGGGTTGGCAGAGCGCTAATGTTACAGCTGAAGTGCTTAGAATAATAACGGCAAATCCCAACCGAAGTTCATTTTAAGATAAATATCATTTTCTGTTTTCATTTTTTTCCCAAAACATGGAAAGTAGTTAACATTAAGACTTGATATTTAAATTAAGGTATTTCAAGTCTGCGTGCAAATTCTTGAAACATGATTGATGGTTTCCTCGACTTTGTGCTGTTTATTAGAACAAAAAAATATACAAAACAGAAAAAAATGGTGTAAACTAGACTTTTGCTTCATTTAACATCTTGAAATACCTAATCCAACTCTATTTCAAAGTCTTCACATTTTTCATATTTTACACTATCATGAGGAAGAGTGTTATAAAAATCATGATGGATTTATTTATAGATTTATTTCAGTAATTTCATCAGGTCTGCTGGAACATAGCCATGAAACTTGGAACTTTTACTTCTTTTCATAAAATTATTTTTTTAAATACATTTCAGAGCTGGAATAAAGTAAATAAAATTTAACAATCTCAGGATTATTATGATCCAATATTCCGCAATAATGGATGTAACCTTACGTAAAAGCAAATGAACACCATTAACATTTTTTCTTCTAATTACTAAGTTTGAAGTGATACCATTCGGCATGTCAACAGTATTTCCTGTTCATTTGATTAACGATTAACTCGTCGTTCTCCATTTACTTTCCACTGAAGAGTTTGTAATTTGGTGACCTTCGCACCGGCGACTGCACATCTCCAAATCGGAGGTTTCTGGACACAGTCAAAAGGAATCATCTAGAGACAGCAATACAGTGCACATTGTCTATCGTATTTAATAGCCTTTGTTTGACAAGGGTATATAGACGCGGTCGTAGCCCTGGTTCCTTCTGGCCGCCGTGACTTTCTAAGGACATGACAAGATTTTCAAGAAACACCACACTCCCATCATGTCCGCCTCGGTAGCGTGGTGGTAGCGAGTCTGCCTCACGTTCAAGAGGTCCCGAGTTCGAATCTCGGTCACGGTGAGATACCTGAATAACGTTTTTCCGGGGTTTCCCTTATCCTGAAAGGCGAATGTCGGGTAACTCTAAGCTCTATGGACTCTGGGCTTCTTTGAGCATCATTTCACCCATTCCATTCATCGTCCGATATGATTTAACGTTGGAGGACGTAAAATTCCCCCCCCCCCCCCCAAAATCCCATCATTTTACTGATCTTTATTTTATTAAAATGGCTCTAAATAATTTTCATTAAATATTGTACATTTTATAAATGAAAAATAAAATTATATATTAAATATTTTAGGTGCGGTCTTGAAGTTCTCAACCTTTTAAATGCATTTCGAATTCTGTATAACTGGCATATGACTAGGCGCGAAGTAATTTACCCTGAATGTCTGTCTCTTTAAAACACAACATATCAATTTTTGCTGCATTAACCATTTTCTGGTTCTTCACTTTTTAATTCATTCTATGTTAGTGATTTCTATATTAATTACGCAAAGAGCAAATTTCGAAGGCAAGCAGCAAAGAATGGAACGTTATCAGGAATGAATAACATAGGACATATTTTTGAAGAATAAAACTGGCTCCTTACTGAAGGTTAATTAACGTTTTGGAAAGAAATTAGGTACCGCTGTTAAAAGCTAAGTTTAACGTTGCAAGGAACGAAGCTGAAAAAATTGCTTGACACTTCCTACACATCACTTTTAACATAAGTTTTTTTTTTTTTTTTTTTTTTTGACATATCTAAATATTAAATTGCATCCAACTTAAAAGTTCTGTGATAATAGCAGTATACATTAGGACATGCGTAAAGGTGAACTCTTGTATGTTGTTTGGACTATATAGTAGCAGTGCTTGCAATATAATCACTTTGCCTAATAAGTAATGCCGCTTTTAAGAAAAAAAAACATTTGAAATGTGTTCTGAAAAGCAATTAATTTTCAAAGTATAGACCATTAGATTCTATGGACTTGAGCCATCGTTCAGAGGTTTATCATCTCACAATGGTACCAGTCTCCGGTTTTTGATGAGAAGAATTTGGTGACACCCATTTGCACTGCTTCAATGTCAAAATTTCTTCCACATAGAAAATGGGCCATGATGGTGCGAGATCAGAGCTGTATGGTGGGTGTGGCAGAAGTTTGATTCCTACCAATTCCTGAATTTATTCTTTTCATGGTTGTTCGTGCAGTATGGGGTGTTGCATTGTCCTGTTGCAAAATAACTATTTCGGTTAGCTAATGCTGGGTATATCCCTCTCAAAATTTCATGAACTTGTTCCAGTTGAAAATAAGGATCCAGCCCGCCTCGGTAGCGTCCGCCTCACGTTCAAGAGGTCCCGAGTTCTAATCTCGGCCAGGGTGAGTTATCTGGATAAGGTTTTTTCCGGGGGTTTCCCTTATCTTGAAAGACGACTGTCGGGTAGCTCTAAGCTCCATGGACCCCGGATTCATTTGAGCATCATTTCACCAATTTCGTTCATCGTCCGATATGACTTAACGTTGGAGGACATATGTTACAAAAAAATAAAAAAATAAAAATAATAAAGATCCGCATCAATCGCCTGCCCGTATGGAACAAACTCCCAATGAATCACACCTTCAGAATGCCACCAGACACACATTACTTTGGGACCGAACTGGTTTATTTTAACGATGTCTTTGGCAGGTTTGCAGGGATCAAACCACTGTTTCGTATTAGGGTTTCGGTAATACATCCAGCTTTCATCACAAGTGTCAATTCTCCTGGCGAATCTATCATCCATGGGATTACGGATAAGCTGACGACACATATTCAGCTACATTCAGCCTGTTGAGGTGTCAGTTCATGGGGTACAGCTACTGTATTACTTTCCAAGTGTCTTAATGTGGCGATATATGGCATCTTTTGATGCACAAAGTTCTCCTAAAAGCCTACGCATACCTTTTTTGAAGACTTTTCTCGCAAAACTTGCCGTGTATCCTCAATACTCCATACTTTAGGTATTTCAGAACGTGGTAAATATTTAGTGTTTTTGTCTCCATTGTTGAAACGTTGGAATCATCGTTCTGCCACACGCTAACACATTCTCCTTCCCTTAGGCAAGGCTACACTGAAAATTCGCCGAAAATGCTGAAAATCATGGAATTTTCTTTTTTTTTGGCAAATTTGATAGCTTAGGGTTTGTAGTAATAGATGGCGTGATATTTTTATCATTTGCACCATTTTAGGCCATCTCGTGACAATTTGAAGACACCTTTAACAATCGTTAAAAGTAACAATCATTACTTTAAAATTAATTTTCTGAGAAACGTTTTTGTAACACTTTTCGGTATACAAAATGCCTCACGCGTCGAAGTTTTTCATCTAACTTGTTGAAACTTACACGATAGGTCAACAACATGTAAATAAGAAACTTCACATCCCCCCTTTTTTGTTAATGCTCGTGTTTTGGAGATTATATGGTGTTAAGGAATAAAAATAGTTAACATTTTCAAAATTTTGAGAGCCAACACATGGAAATGTTGTCACCCGAGCGTCGGAACACCCTATAGAGTGGGCAAGCAGGAGACGGTCGGCGTTCGCCCCGCCCCCTCGTTTGTCTTATAGCGTTAAGGAGGGATGGCTGGGACAAAAAATATCACTGTGCCGTCTCTTTCTGTTCCACCTGTGTTCTCGAACTTACGGGATATTTCATCTAATCGAGAACCTTCCAGATCGGCAAGCGGATCCTATATAAGCAACACGTCGTGCAAGAGGAGTTAGTCAGTTCTTGGCGTAAGAATGCAGTGCTAGTGTACGACGAGAAGACTGTGTGAGTGCATCGGAGGATTGTACGTAACTACGAGTGCAAGTGAAATTGTAACGAACTGGTAAATCGTAATTGTGTGCATTACGTAATTCTGTGTAATTGGCAAGTGTTTAACTGTAAGTCGGTGGAAAGAAAGAACATTTTTGAGTGGTGCAATTGGACTTTTCATTTCACGAACCCACAAAGTCACATTATATTAAAACAAATGCTAAAAGAATATTAAAAAAAAAATGAATGTGGGTGTTTTAAAATTGGTTTGTACTAGAAGAAAACAAAAACTGAACTTAAAAGCTCAAACTTTTTGACGCTAAGAACATTTTTAATTTTTACAATACTTTTTCAAAAAATAATTAATGAACTATTTAGTGTAGCAACATGCAAATTTGCATGCAAGTTTAAAATGATACTCTTATTATGTGGCTAAATTTTCTTAATGACTTATTATAGAAGTTGAAACTTTCAATGTAACCTTGCCTTAAAAGATGTTCTGCGAGCTGCGACAGCGACTTTATAATTCTGTTTCCAGTAGTGTTTTAAGACTCTTTAAGTTCAAACTTTGTTATTTCCATTTTGTGATTGTTTATTAACAACTGAAGACTGATACACGCTCGCAATGCACGCAACACTAGCCATTGCATCATGTAAATAGCATTGCCAAACCAAAAAAAACCAATACATTTTCTAAAACACCAAAATAAAAGACCGACATTACTTAGATAATTTAATAAAAAGCTTTGGCAAGACACCAACAATATGGGTGTAACAATAATTTTAGCAATATTTTTAATATAGCTAATATTTATGTACTTTTGTTAATCCAACTGTTACAATTAGTAATATTAATTCCTTGAGCAGAGGAAGTAGCAATGGTACTGGTAACAGCTGATTTCACTGGAAAAATCTATTTGCGAATCACTCAAATAATCCGCAATTAAATAAATCACACAAAGACTCAGCTTAACTTACAATTCTCATAGCAAGAAACACGGGTAGGAACAGCACTGGGGTGTTACAGAAGTTATATTCCATGTATTGAGTGTTACAAACCTAAATTGCTAGCAAAAGAGGCTGGTATTAGTGAAAGCTGCTTTGTACTGCTTTTAAACTGATTAATTAGTTGATTTATACCATTCTCCTTCCACACATTTTCGCTGATGACGTTTGACGGTACACGACGCCTAAGGGCAGACGAAGGGCTTAGCTTTCCTTGCCTTGAGCCGCCTTAGGGGATGTATAACGCCAAAAATGTTTTCCACTAATAAACCTCGTCCAATTTCACATGTGCAATATCCATTAGCACTCGCGCTTCTTTTATTACGAGTATACTGGAGAATATTGCTTTTAGCGTCGTCTAGATTGCCTGCTTTCACTCAAAGCAGCAATGCGAAACATGACATCTATTTTACCAGTTAAGGGAATGTTACTTGCAGTTTTTCAACCAAATGATTACCAGTCGTAATAACTGGTATAAAAAGTGAGAAACGTATATGTCAAACCTTTTTGGTCAGTTTAACCTCCTTTATACTCACAAAATGAAGAAAATGGTGAACATGAATAATTTTAGGTTTTATATCATAGGCATTTATTTTTAATCCAATTTGTTAGTATGTGTATTATAAAGTTTTAGCAACATATTGTGACGCAGCTCTCGGTAGAAGATTCCGGGCTTGTGGTTAAGTACAGAGAAATTCGAGGTCAAGCAGTGGAATATTTTTTTCTCCCCGCCTTTCGAAAATCTTAGAAGTCTCTGGAAAATTCCAGTTGCAATATAATAAAGCGTTTACGCTAGCAAGCCCGTGTTGGCGGTGCGTTTCTGATGCGACAAGGATTTGAATTGTCATGGACAGTTAGTGCCCTACTGGGAGATTAGAGACGCCTTGCGTTCGATATCACAACAGGTGCATCATCCGAGAAGAAGGCGCCCAAGGACTATTTCAATATGCTGCTATATCGGGAAGAAAATTGAACTAGACCACATTAGTGAAGTAAAACGTCTTGAAAAAAGTGCTGTCAATTTATTTAAAAATTCTTGTACGTACGTAATTCAATATTTTAGTTAATTGATGGAAATTAATCATTTCTTCACATTAAGAGTTAAATGATGAAGCCTAGGACTCAAGTAGTTACAATAGTAAGGCGCCACAAACGGTGTATCTTGGATTAGGGAGCCCCTAGTGGTCTACCGGGGAAATATAGGTATGAGTCATACGGAGAATTTTATGTCCGGACGGCACGTTGGTCAATGGGTTAGAGCGACTGGACGGAAACCAGGAGATCCTTGGTTGAAATCCCGACCATGGCATTGAATTTTTCATGTTGACTCTACGTATTTCAATACTTTGAAATTTAAAAGGAATATTCGTAATCAGTAACATTAAAGTGACTGGGACATTTGAAAGTACTAAAAACTACGAATGCCAAATTGCAAAATATATAGGAATTCAGCATAACTTGCATGCTGAAAATAATACATCTAAACTACGTACACAACCGCATATTTAGGCTTGGTTATTTGGGAAAATGAATAAACGAAATGTTTTCGCATGACCCTTCTGACCATTTCAGGGCTGTCAGTCTCAGTTCTTCCTGAATCACAGCACAAATCACCGGAGCACTTATACGTGGATTCCGTTTTACCTTCTGCATAACATAAGACTCATGCTTATCGGTAAGAAATTTTGGTCGCCCTGGCTATGCTCGAGATTCAATTCTGCCTTCATACTTATACCAGTGAATTATGTCACTAACTGTACTTTTGCTAAAATTAACAATTTCTGCTATTTTTCGGTATGTTTTGCTCTTTTCATATTCTCTGGTCAAGGGCACTCTGTTTACCTCTGGGCCCCACACCATGCTCTTGCCTTCTTGGTTTACAGTTGACGTACTTCTACGATTTGTTTTGTCTACTGTCAGACTTCACCGACTCGTTTGTATTGCATGCCATTTTTGCTGCCCGATTCTTTTTGTGCCGTAAACTCATGATGTAAACAAGGTTGAATGTGGAAGCTCTTAGTTTAGCCACATTTTCAATCTATAAAATGAATATTCATAGCAAATGATATTTGCTTAACACAAGGAGTACCTTGAGATTGACACAGATAATCTATTCTGCTTTATAGAGCACTCCACAGTGAAATGCAAAGTCTGTCCGATTATTTATGGGACTCAGCGTAAATAGTTTATTTTTACATATCGTCACGTGCAGTCGGTATTCCCCGTCTGCGTAGTTTATTTTAGCAAAGCAATGTTTTGGGGTTCATTCTCTCAGTAACGAGCGTGCACGTGTGCAGTCATTAACATGGAAAAGAAATTAATAGCGGCAAACCTCTAAAAGTGATGAAAAGGCACTTGCATTAAATGTGTTTAACGTTTTCTTTCTGGCTGTGAAAGAGGCAATTAAATTGACGCCAGAACCAACTGGTGTATCTATAAACAGTGTTTCCAATAGAAGACGGAAATGAATAAATGGAACCAAAACAGAACAGCAAAAATCATTTAGTTTTTAGGGCAAGTAGATGCTTTGTTTAAAATGTTATTCATTTTAAAAACATGCTGTTCAAGAGATGCAACTACTGCTGAACCTGAGCTGGGATGTCGCGCTATCTGACGTCACAAGACTAACCTATGGGTCGCAGGTTCGAATCCCGGCAGTGAGGGTAGGGATTTTTCTCCGACCAAGATAATTCTTCATCTTCCCCAGAGTCTGGAAGTGTGATGGAGAGTGCGAATGTGTCCGTGATCTAATGATTAAAACCCAACGAATACGAGTTAACACCTTCGAATGCTCCAAAGAGAACGACCGCCAATATGACCATTGGAGTTAAAGGCGGGTTACAAATGCAACAAATAAACAAAAAGGATTAACCTAAGTTTTTACTTTAAAATTTTTTCCACCCATTTCCTGAATTAGTTTATTTAATATGAACCAAGTACTGCTGCATAACCTCGCTGAGCAAGGTGGCTAACCTGTTGCATCCAAGAGCAGTAAACAGCAACATGTGTTCGTTAGCGTAGTGTACAAGAGGACCCATTCTAAGCTCGAAGGGACAGTGGCACTACCCGAAGCGTATCTAACTACGTCCTAAGTCGGTATCTGTTTGTAAAACCTGGTGTGTTGGCTTTTTTGCGTACAGTCGTGATTAAAACATAAATGAACATACTGAGGGACATAAACTGACACGATTTAAAATGCGTTAGTATACTAAACTATGAATATGCGCGTATATATTTTAATATACAACCAAGGCAGCCACGTTAACTAACAAACGTATCACATTAAACGACGACTGTTCAATAAAGAATGATCACAATTTTTTTGGACAACGTACCTTTACTCATCCTCATAGTTTTGATGGTCCTTCTCAAAATAGTTTCACCTAAATGCGATGTACTTGTCTCAGTGTTTCTGCTAGTCTTCAAAGACATGCTGGAAACCATTTTTCTGAGAGATCCTTCAAAGTCGCCACCGCAGCCTTCACCACTGCTTCTGGTGATGGATAATGCCTCCCACGAAGGCATTTCTTCAAGTTAAGGAATAGAAAAAAGTGACATAGGGCTAAATCCGGACTATAGGGAGGGTGAGGGATGTACTTCACGTTGATTTTGCAAGATATTCAGCAACAACGTTGGCAATATGTGGCCGCACATCCAGTCTGTTTCACAGAAATGCGGTCTTTTGCGCCTGATATAGACTTGCAATGTTTTCAGGACATCCCTGTAGTATTGTCCACTTACTGATGTGTATGCAGATACAACATGCTGATAAACCAATCCATGAATATCAAGGAATTAGATGACCTTAACTTTCCCAGCAGAAGCAACCACTTTGGCTTATTTGGGGGTTGGTGATGGAGATTTCCACACTGAGCTTTGCTGTTTGTTCTCAGGATCAAAATGATGTGCCAAGTTTCATCAGCAGTGATTACGTTTGAAAGAAACTCCGGATCTTCTCTTAACATCAACTTTAACTGCATGTTACCTCCATTACAGCGGTAGGCGATACTGAACATGTCTGAACTTGCCTGGTTCTCACAGGCGGGAACCATGAGTACCAACAATGAAACTACTACGGCGTGTTTGTTTCACATTAAGCTAACAGAATTTAATAAGATTGAATTTTAGTGCGAAAAATTACGACCGTAAAAAGATTATGATCATTCTTTATTGAACAGCCCTCGTATGTACCCTGCTGCTGCTGAAAGCAGGCTGGCAATCCGTTTTAGAGGACCTCGGGTAACTTGGTAAGGCTTGACTCTTCAGGATGCACTGGGTTCAGTCGGCGGCTGCCAAGATAGTAACAAGTTTGAAAAAATAGAGGAAAGGAAGCTCCACATGGTATGGTGTTGAAACACGACAGCGGTGCTGGTAGTAGTCCTCTGCTCGAAATGAGATCCATTATAAAAGCATGGCATGTACTTAAAAGTTATGTTTTCTCTACAGCCGTGGTTTGTAAGATTACGCTCCTTTGACAGAGAATTTGCATTACAGGCCTCTTATTAATATATGCACGGCTTGGATCAGTTTGCTATCTGAGGTTCGTGACAATATATTATCCCAAGCACCTGCTGATGAGTAATGGATGCATTGTTTTCTTGTTATCTACAATGAGTGAACTTCCTATGAATCACTGCAAATGCAAGGTGTTAAGAGCATAACTACATAATATTTCTACTGTAACTCAGGAGTGTACTGAACAATACTACACATTTGCTTCAGTTGCAAACTAATCATTTTAGTTAATAAAATTAGTATAAATTCAAGTTGGTTGGTAGGTTGCAAGTACGCGTGACACACTCACTCGGGCCATGCGCATGCGTCCCCACGATAGCAAGGAGTAGGTTGTTGTGAGGGGCAAAGCAGAGCGGGCAGTAATTGCCATAACGAATGTCGAAATATACAGTTATATTTTATAGAGAAAAATAACTTTGATAGTATGCACCCAAATATTATTTGTGATATATATTTGTGATATATATTATAGAGAAAAATAACTTTAAATATGCTAAATTGTGGACGCAAAACTTATTTTTGCATTTCCAATACATTCACTGCTTACTTCAATGTGTTAACGGGTTCGAATACTTTTTGCAAGGGTATGGCTACCAGACTACATCGCAACAAGACAGGTATTGAGGTGTGAACCTGTGGAAGCAAACTGGGTGGTCTATACTGACAGGCATTGTTCATTTAGCGATTCAGATATTACCAGGCAGAGAACATCAGCAGTAAAGTATGCGATGTGCTTATGGGAATACTACTAAAGAACAACACGGAGAAGTGCATACACATTAAGGTACCAATTTTTAACTGCACCTTCACAGTCTTGAGTTTGCTTATTCCATGAATATCAAAGAATGAGATGACCATAACTTTTCCAGCAGAAGCGATCACTTTTGCTTTTTTGGGGGTTGGTGATGGAAGAGATTTCCACACTGAGCTTTACTGTTTGCTCTCAGGATCAAAATGATGTAGCCAAGTTTCATCAGTAGTGATTACGTTTCAAAGAAACTCCGGATCTTCCTCTAACATCAACTTTAACTGCATATTACCTCCATTGCAGTGGTAGGCGATAGTGAACATGTCTGAACTTGCCTAGTTCTCACAGGCGGGAACCAGGAGTACGAACAATGAAACTACTACGGCGTGTTTGTTTCACATTAAGCTAACAGAGTATAATAAGATTGAATTTTAGTGCGAAAAGTTATGATCATTCTTTATTTAACAGCCCTCGTAATAATAACAATAATAATAACAATAGAGGAGCATCCTAGGTCACTAACAATAGCCGTTTTTTAAATATTCAACTGTTACATATTTTAAGTTTTTCCAAGCTTAATTGCAATGAGACATATATATCGATATAAATCGTTTTAAATAATCCATTCTTTTTTTCAGCACGGTCTCAATGCAAAATCCATGTAACTCCAAATATAATAGCATTAAGTAGAAGCATTTCTTGGCAATAATTTATTGTGATTGACTGGATAGATGAATCACTTTTACATGGACAGTATTAAGAGATTGCGTGGAAGTAAAGATATGAGTGGGTGTACATCTGCTTTTTTTTTTTTTTTTTTTTTTTATTTGCTTTTCTTTCTTCACTCCATCCAAGCGTGCTTCCGACATAATCCTCGCAATTTTTCCTGCTCTACATGTAACTCATCGCATTTCTCCTTTCATATGCAGGACTCATATAAGCGTGAAATTTCAGCCCAACTTCAGAAATGAACTGATTAGTTTAGCAGCAGGGGGCATAAGCATCTCTAACGTCAGCAAAACATTACGTAAGGAAAGGAAAGAAAGAGATAAAGATTGTTCTACCTCTTTCTCCAAATGCATAGACGGGTTGGTGAAGTTTTACCACCGTTAAACAAAGCAATTCTCTCAAAATCTGCAAATTCTATCAATTCTCTCCCTCTCTCTCAACACATTTTAGGACTGTTAAAATGTTCATTTCCGGAGAAATCACGATTCTAAATATTTTAATCCAATGGAGATAAGCTAAAGTAGCTACGTTTATTAAAACACAAAGCTATGTTTCTTGGTACAGTGCCATTAGTAGTAATTGTTTATTTACCAAGCTCGAATCCAGTAATGTTTTTCTATGCCTGACAACATTCGCCACTAATATTATCACTTCTTCAGTGGTGTGTTTATAAGCTTTCGATCTTCTCTGAATCGAATTACACACGGAAAGGTCTAAATTCAATTTATCCTGGTCACATAATGTTACCCATAATCATCATAACACAGGAACGCCCTTTTCTTCCTTGGCTTTTCTAATTAGCCCCTCCTTTTTTGCAGCCTTTTGTTGTTTCATTATAACTTATTTATTTTCCTCTCGTATTTGCTTTCTCTTCCAGTTTTATTGGTTTCCTTTTTCTTCTGCAGACGGAGACAGGAAGGTTATGTTTTATCCTTTGCGTTTTTAGTCTTCCTTTTATTTTTGCATTATAGTTATTTACTTCGGCTACAAGTGCTTGTTCGTCCCTTTTCCCTCTTACTTTCTTCCTCCTGGAAAAGATGCGTATGTGTGTAACAAACAGCTTCTCCTATAGTTGCGCCAAATGCCAGTTTAGACGTTTTGATAAAAAAGAATCTACATTTGGAGAAATATATTTTGAAATAATCACAGTTGACATTTAAATTCAATGTTATGTAGTACACTGCAGGTGTGTGCTCATATTAGCTGCTTCTGATTTGCAATTCTATGCCTTTTGACCTGGGATTCCTTAGAGGTTACCTGTTGTATCTTTTGTGTAGAAAGCACGTGCTGAGGCTTTCAATTTAGCGACGCGCAGTACATTTGAATGTATGTTTAAGGGGTTAAGCTTTTTTAGTGACCAGTAAAACAAATATTTTGAATCAGGAAGAATAGAAAAAATTTTATACTTCCCAGTCCCCGTAACTGTACCATCACACTTTTATTGCATCATCATTATGAACTCCTTTTTGTTTCCTTCATACTTCATTTTATTTTCACCTTTTCGGCTGTATACCTACAGTAAGAATAATATTCAATTACATCTAAAATTTTGAATAGATTTGATTAGAAATATGAGTTTGAGGGGAGGAAAGCGTTAAAGGAAACCTGAAGTGTTAGTTTCATCTATGCACTGTTCTTACAAGCGGTTATTTGTAGTGCTGTAGATAGATCAAAATTTTTAATCGAGATATTATCTGCTGAAAAATTAGGTGTAAGGATTATATAAACTACTTTAATACTCTGTACATTTCATTATTTATGAAACTTTTAAATATTTAGATTCAAAATTTGTGTTTTCATCAAGTGCACTGCTTTATATATGTATTGAATTAGATCTACATTTTTGTAAGTAATTATTTAGTAACGTGTTATATTAATATCTACTAAGATTTGTGAGACTGACATGCAGTTGTTTTTTATAACGTTTTTCCTTATTTTAACTTATTTAACTATTTAACTTTTAACTATTTTCCTTATTTTTTCCTTATTTTAACACAAAACTTTCACTCGCTGTCACAAACTCAGAAACGTTACTGGCTTACTGCAGTTAACAGCACAGTTACACCACTACCAGCCCTGAGAAGAGGGATCAGCTTATTGTATCCATAGCTGCCTAATCGAAGTGTCCCCCCCCCCCCAGGGGCCTAATTCGGTAGGTACGGGTTTGGAGCACCCGGGGTCCCGAGCCAACAGTCTCCCTTGTCTGGGCTCCTCTTCGTGGTTGAGGGAGACTGTCAACAGGTCCACCCACGTGTAGGCCGTGGGTGGAGACCCGTGGAGAAGGATTTTAGATTCTTGTCTAGTTTAGAGTTTAGGATTTGGTGAACGAAATTTTTAGTAGGTTTTGATTGATGTTTTTATGTACGTGTATTTTTAATAGGTTTTGTTATACTTGTATAGTTTTTAGAAAGTTTTATATCTGGCTTTTCCCATGACTAGTTTTTTGAAGGGCGCTGATGACCGCCGTAGTACAGCTCTGTTTATGCTAGCAAGCGATAAATAATCAATTGTATACGATATGTTGTCACACACAAGCTGAAAGGAAAGAAACCTGTCAGCCTCTGTATGTAGTTATGTACCTCTTAGAATATTTCACAACAGAAGTGTTATTTAGACTCTCTCGGGGTTCAGAGTGATTTCTTTTAGCTATCAGGAGTTATATTATCTCACAGTTCAAAGAACATTACATGTCTAGTGAAAGCTTGATGCTTTGGAATGGCTGTTTAGGTTGGAAGCAATACGTCAAAACAAAGAGGGCCAAATTTGGTTAATGGAGTTTTGATAAATATTGTAATCGATTAATCGCTTCGGTTAATCTATTAAATCAAGCACCACCTATTATTTGTGTTTAGTGATCCAAATAAAGGTTTGCAAAAATAGTTTTGTTGCCATTTCATCTATTACACATCGATACAGCAAAGTGGAGCGATATTTTCCTATTTAGATCTGGGGAAATCATATGAATATAGGCCACTGTGTTACGATTATAACTGGTTTTCATTTTACATATTCTAAATATTTATGTTACATAAAATTACATAATTTAGCATTTTCTTATTCGCGTATATAGATTTCTGGGTTAAAGTTTCACATTCAGTGTGAGTCGGTTTCGGTTGACTCAGGTAGGTATGTAATGGGATGACAAGAACAGGTAAAACATTCTCTAAAATAGATTTTACCAAATTGGTGCGGAAAACAAGGCTAATTATAGTATGACAGCCTCATCTTTCACCCCGAATAGTTACGGTTGGTGGCTTTTTAACCATCTGCAGACCCCAAATACTTTATTGATACAATTTTATATTTTTTCGTTTCTGTGGAATTTGCAATTTATTCTTCAACGCTCAAAGAGATTTTAGTTTCGTTTAAATAGTTGGACATAATTCAATATCAGTTTTTCTCTGGAGCCAATATGGGACAAACTACATCCTCACTGGCTTTAAAGTTAACTCATGGATGGCACCCGAGTTCTTTACATAAAGAAGTGATTTTCAAGCACTACAGGAACATGTGGCATCTTCTAATAAGTCCCAACTTGAACATATACGAAGTGCTCTGCACAGGAAAAAAAAAAAAAAAAAAAAAAAAAAACAGCAATTAGTTGTTTAAAACGTCCTGAAACTCCATATGTACAAGCAAGGAGATACGAGAGTGGTGGAAGTGTTATGAGAACTTGGTGACAGTCACATACGCAACGCACTGTACTGTATGCTCACGACAAAAAAGTTAGAGGGGAATGAAGGGCAGAGGAGCTTGAACTGTTTATCTGCTCTGGTACCGGATCTGTTTACTAGGAAATGCGTGTATCAGAGTGCATATGAGTCACCCATGCTGCCAGATCTAACGTTTGTTGCAACGATAGGTATTATGTATGGGTGAGTTAGGTGACAACACTTGTACTTTAGACGAACCTTCCAACCTTGTCATACTAGGAAGTCCAGCATAAACACCTTCGGGGCAGCAAAAGTGATTACGTGACACATTCCTCTAGCTTGCCTTCTTGTGGGTCTCAGTATCTCACACTCTCAGCAAGTAGAACACTAACCCTCTCGTCTTATCATGCAAGCGGCTGGTCAGAGCTATTTTATTGTGCATTTGTGCTTTAGAAGTGGGAGAATGTTACCTTTTACACAAGCTTAGGTTGCAGCCTTTCCCCGGTCGCTTATTAATTTTGCGGCAACCTTAGGGAGTTTGCAAATCTCATTGGTTGTTGATGTTTGATAGGTTGATTCATTAGTGCTGGGATTCTTCTCCGGTCGTGTCCAGGGTTGCTATTCTGCTATTGTTTAGGTAGGGCATGTTGGGTATGGAGATCTCAGGGCAGTGTGACGAGAGACAATACCAATAAATTGTAGACCAATTTCAGTTTATTCGAATATTTACACCATTCATTAGTGTCCCCGATGAAAATGTTTCCACTACTGATGCACCATAAATTTCTTTACACTTTGACACACCTTGGATTTCGCACTGAGACTGCCCTACTGCTTTGCTTTTCTGTTTTTACCTGCTTATATCTCTTTGTAAGGGGTGAGTGCATTGAACCACCCTAATCCTTCGTTCCGTTATGTACCGTTAGGTTTGTCTTTTTGAAAAGTCTAAACAGCATTCCACTCAAGTGGTGAAAACATTTGTCCGGTGGAGCATTTAATCAACTCATATGTTACAGTATGGTGTGTGTGTGTGTGTGTGTGTGTGTGTGTGTGTGTGTGTGTGTGTGTGTGTGTGTGTGTGTGTGTGTGTGTGTGTGTAAAATACTGTAACATATGAGTTGATAAATGTTCCACGGGACAAATGTTTTCAACAATTTAATGGAATGCTGTTTAGAATTATTTAATATACGTTTGTCCTCTTCTGAACAGTGAAAGATTAGAACTAAAACAAAACGTTAGACTGAGAGGTGGACAGTGGCCGGCAACAAACAGTGATCTAATCAAGCACTACCAAAAACAATTTTTAAAATTCATAAACAAAATAGACTTTGAAAATCTGTAAAAGTATAGTCCAAACCATTGTCTGTATCGTACATTGAAAACTTGTAACACTTGTAATTACTACAGCTAGAATAAGTTTAAGGAATGCATGTAGTGTTACGATGTAACGAAGCATGCAGTGCTAATAATTTAAATAAAAACACACGCACACACATGAATCCCTCTCGTCTTTATAAATTATTTATATTACACTTATCTTAATGAAGTACTTATAAGTAATGCCTCTAAGGTATATCAAAGAAACATACTTTATGCAGCCTTCACCATCAAGCAGTCCCTCTGGCTGGCTCAGTTAATTAGGTGCTGGCTTACAAATTCCAAGGTCGCAGGTTCAAACCCGGCTCACACCGGTGGCTCATAAGTGTGCTTAAAAGTGACAGGCCCAGATCAGTAGATTTACTGTCATGTAAAAGAACTCCGATGAAGGATAGACACATAGGTGCACTATAGCCGATCATGGCTGTAATTATAAGATAAAATAACATGCACTAGAATTTAATGCATTGTCATATCCATGGTGAAAATCTGATACAGCTTTCTTTCAGCCCACGTCCCGTAACAGGCCTCTGCTCTCGTACAAATGGTAGCTAAAACTGGCAATGGTACCGGTGTACTATTTACGGCTTCATGTCGAGACTTTGCTATGTTTTAAAATACTCGGTTTAATCTCGACAGAGAATATTAAACTTCATACCCTTTGAGTACATATTGCTTTTCACGACCTCACAAAGGCTGCAGAATTTTATGATCGCTTATTCTAAGAAATATTTCCCTTTGAAAAGAGTCGGCTGCCTATTCTCTCCAACTTTTTGTTTGGTACCCATAATAGCTTTCTTTGTTCCTTTCTCATAAAATTCAATAGACCGTTGTATATAAATGCCATAACTTTTGTTCTGCACATGTCACAGTGCATGCAGATACTGATAGTTTTCAACAGGCAGTTTCTTTCTGCACTAAACATAAAATTTCCCGAGTGTGTCCTAAGTTCGGACGAGGTTCAACCGGGTTGCCATTTCAAAGGACATCTGGTATATGTGTCATATGAGGTGCGGTAACTTTCAACCTTCATTCTACCAAGGGGTTCATAGGTATCCGTGTCAGGAGTGAAGCCACTTCTTTTTAAACACAAATTACTAATTTCTCAACATAATATTCTTTAAGGGTTATGCACTTCTCCCAACGATCCTATATTTTGTTAATCTCTCCAAAAGTAGGAATTACTAAGCCCTGTAAAATACGCTTGTGTTTCAACGATGACCTCATTTAATCTGAATGTTGTTTACTCGAACCATTTCACGTTTGGTAACAAGAAGAAATTACAATCGGGAGAATACGGAGTGCGACAGCTATCCGTAACGCAATATGTGCGGCTTGGCAGTGCCAACACTCGATAAAAGTGGTGATATGTTGTGATGAAACATCTTTCTTCTTTGCCAATAAATGGGACCGTGCTTCCTTCAACTTCTTGTCGAATCGGGCTAAATAACTCACAGTAGATTGTCCAGTAGCTTTTTTTTCAAGAAGTCAAATGAACATAGGACATTGACTTGTGTCAATGCGACACAAACAATATCTTACTTAAGTATAATGTAAAAATATCTATGCCAAAAATACAAGTGATGGCTATGAGAGGAAAACAAAAAATTGCATTAGAGTAAAAAATTGACACATAAGAATATAATAGAGCAAGTTATAGCTTTGTAGATTGGTGGGATATAAAATATCAATATATAAAAGAAATATACGCTTAAAAATAACGTATAAAATGTGAAATAGCGGATATATAAAACATTTAGCGAAACATGAATAAAGATATTCAAGTAAGATTACATAAGGCCATCTCAAAGCCATCCTTATTGTATGGAAGTGAGATGTGGACTTGAATACGTGTTAGAGGCTATCGAAGCAGCCGAAATTTGATTTGTTAGATATTAACGCGAGCCTCGGAGCCCAAAGTAGTAAAGAAATTAAAGAAGAATCTCAAAGAAAAAAGAGTAAGGTGGAAGAAGTGACACTACCAGGAGAGATGACATCAACACGTGCAAATAATGTCCCCTGATCAACTGCTGCTGCAAGTATATTCATATAGTCCAACAAGATAGGATCTAGGATGACCCAGGAAGAGATGGAAACAGCAGTTTGAATAACATTTT
The DNA here is from genome assembly GCA_030765055.1 of Mantis religiosa. NCBI lineage: Eukaryota > Metazoa > Arthropoda > Insecta > Mantodea > Mantidae > Mantis > Mantis religiosa. The sequence goes on along the minus strand of CM060947.1, from coordinate 234,491,140 downwards.
GGCTTCGGAAGGGAATTAATCAAACTGGAAGAAGCCAAAGAAGTATAACAACCCTCGCATCATAAAATCATTATTTTTTTTTTTTTTCGCCGATGGACCGTTTTCCCTCCTCTGGAGCACATTTATTAAAAGCAACCTATCTTTTTACTGTTGTTTGGTTTCCGGAGTATAATGAATTCAGGTTTCATCGACGGTGACAACTCAACGCAAATAAGCCTTCGGATTTCGCTTAAATAGCTCCAAATGCATCACCACTGTCAAATGTGAGCGGCAACCACTGGACCGACAAATTTGTCAGTGTCAAGTTATGCAAAACATGAACTACTGTTACCATTGAAACACCTATGACCTCTTTCACTTCAATTTTTCATTCTACGTTCAGCTAGAAGCATTTCCTAGTCTTTTCCAATGACTTCCTAGACAATCACATCTCCCGGGCATCCTGGGCGCTCCTCATCAGAAAAGGATGTTAGATCACGTTTAAAACAGTTGAACTGTCCCGAAAGGTCCCTAAAAACAGCATCCATTTCGCTTATATCTACTCCCAACGTTTCCCATCCAAAAACAAAAAGCATCACTGAACGATACTGCACTTTTTCTATTTTAGCGAAAACACTTGAACGACTAACTGCATGACTAATTTAGCACGGCTTCCTTCAGAAGAGAAGTACAACAGTGGTCTCATCTCGCAGATTTACACAACGTTTAAGTACCTCAAGCTTAATGGGCCCCTGAGCAAAATTAAGATGTTTTACACCCCAATATAGAATGGGACGCCGAGAACCATAGCAATTAAAGAGCACCCCCCCTCCAAAAAAATTCAGTACTGAATTTGTTTTGGTTACGTGCCGTAAATGAATACAAAATACCCAACTTGACGTAGCAAAGCCATCTATTTTGGAACCGGATACATATTGAACAGTCCTGTAATTTGAAGTTTTTGCATGATAAGTCAAAATTACAAAATATGTTCACCAATATCGGAACAACATATAAAGGGTTTTTAAAAATGGTTTGTTTAAATGACTAATTTAACACGAGGATATTATACATTTTGAAAAAAAAAAAAAAAATGTGCAGAGCTTATAGATGAAAAACAGCAACTCTTGTCTTTAAACATGAGTTGCAAAATATTGGGGATGCAAATATTAGAACTAGTACTACGTGAACTGATCATGGCAATAAAAGTTATTAACAATTCTTTATTAGCTTAATTTTACTCTCTCTACAGATAATATTTTTGAATATTATTTAACACTGTCTTAGTTCATACGATACCACGGGCAGTGTACACTGATGATAAATGAAAAGACAATTGGGAGTGGAAATTTGGGAAGCCTAGGGTCCTCGATGGCATTTGCCAGTTGGGCACTACGAAAAGTTCGAAACAACCTGTCAGGAAAGAGGGTCCTGGCAGGATCGTGAACTCCCGTTGACTTAACGACCCGTGTCGGTTGCTAGATCCTAAAGCTTGCCAACAAGATCCTGACACATACCACCATTTCGAAGGTGCTTTTGCATCGACTCTTTGGAAATCCTGTCCTACAAGCATGAGGATATTACTTGGTCTTCCAGATATTGTGACTTTGTGGGTTCGTAGGATTAAAAGTCCGAGTTGCAGACATTCAAATCGTTCTTTATTTGCGTAGAAATACACTCACAGTAGCAGTATTACGTTACATACACAATTACAATCTCCAAGGTAGTTGACCACAACAAAGAGTTCATTTCCAAAACACCAGTTTCAATTACAGCTCTCGTTACGTCTGTTTTCAACTGTCCGATAACTAGCCAAGGCTTTTTTTATACACAACCATTCATGAATTCCAGACTGTTATAGAATGTTCTCTAACATGTCACCAGATAAAACACGAACGTTCTAGACGTGTAACTTTATCTGTGTCGGCAAGTCTTTTATCTCCGGGCTATCTTTACCGGTTTTGCAGGCTTTTTATTTCCACACTGTGCTGCTTATCAGTTCCTTTGTGCAAACAAGCCGCGCTATCGCTCCGCGCGAATCCTTTTAGCGCGTACGCCGCCAGTCGTAATAATGGATTCGCGACAATATCTACTAGTTTCTCTGGATTATCGAAAAAGAATATATTAAAGACCTCCACAAACCCTAAAAAATGACGATGAAATTTCCTCATTCCATTTAAATTGCCAGAAATTCCTTTACCATATTTACAGAAAAAACGGCAAAATATAATTGCAGAAATTAAAGCCATTTGCAAAAATATATTCATCTTGCATTACTGGAAGTCAAGGAGGGCTGTCTTCACTTTCCTCCTTGAACGTCTTTTCTTCTTGAAGCCATTTTAGCATTTTGTTTTTAAAACTGTACAGATTAGTTGTGTGAAATGTCATGGTATTCCCTAGGCTCCTGAAGCAAAGACCAACCAACTTGGATAATAAAATATGTGGGGGTCAGTGTTCCAACTGCTGTGAGTGCGATTAGAGTAATGATATTGTATAGGTGACTGCCTGCAGGTTCTAACATTCTAGTGCCTTGCTTCCCCAACAGTCTCGCCATTTCCCACATCGCCTCTCTAGCGCACTTGAATTTCACGAGGTACTCACAACTATAATTTAGGCTGGAGTTGAAATGCAGCAATAGCGTCGATCACCGATCTTACATATAATTCAAACAGATGTATAATAGCATCCAAAATCTCGATATAAAGAACATTACCAGAAATGTTAGGCCGCCCCCCCCCCCTTTTGCTTGATATTGAAATAAAATGCACTTTGCTTTATTGCACTTCCTTAAGGGGTTGAATAAAGCTTTTCATACTTTCACAGAATTCCGCGAAAAGCATGGGGTCCTTTATTAGTATCTGCTAATTGTGAACTACTCCATCTGTTCAGGTTTTAGGATAAATGTACACAAGTGACATATTTTCTTTTATTGTTTCATTTAAAATTTACCAAGTTTTAATTCACTTCCTTACACATTAAATAAAAATACGAAAAATTGTATTTGGGAATTAACATAGCTTTATCGTAATCGAGCATTACATTCGTGGCCGGCTTTCAAAATCAGCGCATACCGTAGTTAGGGTGGGGGCTGATTTATCACCCAAGAGCGATTTTCTCAATCACCTGTTAAGTCTGAGATTTTCGAAGTAATTTTCTTAAAAAGGTGTTAAAAGATAAGCTCTTACAGTGCGTCCATCGAGATCTTTTCTTTCTAGTTTGAATGAGTTTATAACTATTTGCATTCTTCAGAAACATGTACCCATTCCAAAACTGAATTACTTTTGTTGCAGCTATGTTTGGAAAACGAAAATGAAGTGGGAGGGAACGACTTTTCGCAATTAAAACATTTTTGAAGGCGGTGAAAAGACTGACTTTACAAGGGATCTTGTAAATGTGTACATATCGAAATCTAACCTCAAACTTTGCACACAGCTGGAAAAACCCAACAGTTTACCGCACCCAAAAGATTAGCTGCTTAAATTAACTGGACGTAGGGGAAATGAAACCGTCAATATTGCTCTTTTGAAATTCTGAGTAGCCTTTTGTCAGTTGTGATGGGTGGCAAATGCCATGTCGTACCGCGCAGAGCCATCAGATACTGCTGACGTCATTCTAGCGCTCACCGAGGTTCGGTGTTGTTAAATCGAACATTTTAGGTAGCGTTTCAAGTATTTAATTTGTGTACAACGTTTCAGATTAACTTTCGATATGCGTTCGTGCACAGCAAGTTCCCTTGCCAATATCATCTGAATTAGTCTGTTTTACTTTCTCTGTTATTCTTCTACAAGCTATTCTTAAAAAAACTTTTTGTTAATTGAAATAAACCTTCAATATACATTTATACAGTTCGTTGTCGAATAAGCAGGTAAAGCCATACTCTTATTTAAAAGAGCAAGTCGCTATGTGATGACTTTCTAGTTTCAGGCTCTTTATATAACCACGAGACAAACGAATAGCGACTTAGTAGAGAAGAGTATACCAGCAACATGAACATCTCGTACTAAGTGTAGAATGCTTTTATATAAATTGTGTGCTCTGAAATCCACTTCTTTATGTAATAAGATTTTGTCTATTGCTTACTATTTATCCATTATTATATAAACTTCGAGAATGAAGAGGACTTCCCAGGCTATTACCAATAAATTCAAAATATAATTTCTTTTGCTAGGCAAAACTTTTCTTTTGCAATCTAGAAGATCCAGTTGGTCTTTTCTGAGTACAGACATATTTCTAAAAGTGTTTTCTGGTTTCAGGTTGCCTGAGAATGTGTAGTACCGGTAAAATCCCAGTAAAGAATTTTTGGATGAAAGGTAACTAAAGGCAAGTAAAGTAGAAAATGGAAATCAACACTACAGTTCAAGAGTTGTACACCATTAAAAAACCATGAACACTAAAATAGGCTTCTGAAGCCTTGTAGAGGCTGACTTCGCACTGAAGACCGGAAACGTCACGCCGTAAACGAAACGAAATGCTCGCGGATATATGTAGCTCTTCCTAGAACAATGAAATTCTACCCCGAGTCCGACAGTTTAAAGCAGGAAAATCGTCATAAACTTGCACTGACAAGCGAGTATGCCAAACCAAACTCTCGTTACATGTCCCCTACTCTAAAAGCGGCTTGGAAGAAATGTAAAATAAGAGAAGCAAGGAAATTTTAAGCACTCTCTGTGGGTGGCAGCGTGTCTGACTCATGTTTAAGAGGTACCGATTTTGAATTTCATAGAGGACCAGTTATATGGATAAGGATTTTTCTGAGGTTTTCCGTTATCCTGATAGATGAATGACGGATCCTGATTCATTTGAGCATCATTACACCGATTTCATTCATCGTCTGATATGATCAAAAAGTGGAGAGATTTAGGTCCCATTTATTTTATACGTACACCCATTTTACTTGCTATCACTTACCGACTGGATTTAAAACCTTTACTTTCGGTGAAGTCTTGGTAGAACAGGTTATTCCTTCTACCTGATATACGTCGCAGTGAAGGTAAACATTTACTCTAAATGCTTGTAGTTAGTCATCAATACCACATATTTTCCCTAGAAGTTCGAATCTGTACTTGAAATAACAGTTGGGATAATTTAAATGAACTTTCCTATCGTATATTATACAAAATTATAGAAAAACAATTTGGGATTAAGACTTTATAGGCTACTCCAAAAATGCACATACATATATACACGAAAATATCTTAAATATGTGGCATTTTAATCAAAATCATTACAGCATTGTTGAGAAAAAATTCGAAATCAAAGTAAACGGCAGTTTGATGTAAAAAGAACGAGTTACAATTTTGCCATGGGAATTGAAATCATTATTGAGGAAAAGAGAACTACTTATAAGTAATTTAAGGCAATTAGCTCAAAGCATTCCTGGAATTCATTTATGTTCAGAAGTGCGTTCGATAATGCAGTAGACCAGATCTAAAAATTAAAGCAAGAAGTTAAATTATTAGAACTAAGGAAGTCACAGAGTAAAAATTGTGTTATGAATTAAGTGCTTAAGAATTGACAATACTGAGTAGGGCAAAGCGTAGAAGCATATCGGAAGGAATGTGTAACAACGGAGTTGTTTACGCGAGCTTATCGCACATACACGGCGAGTGAGTTTATGTACACTCTGCTCAAATGCAATCATATCTTCTGAATAGTAAGTGTAAGGCGTGAGAAATAATATATAACGTGACTGAATATTGTGACAAGAAGATAAGAGAGGGAATCAAAATTCCATTGTGTCAAGCGACAAAACGGGCCACTCTTCTAGCAAACCAGGTAACAAGCGAATGTAGCGCTGGATCACTTAAGGTCAATACGCCTCAAAGACCCGTCATGTAGCAGGTGGGACTTATGTTGATAAAAGAGCGTATGGTTCTAAAACTGCGCAATTTCCTTTAGTTTTATATTCTTACAGAATTGTTTTACTGCGATCGATTATCGGCAGTCAATAATCCTAACGAACGCGCTCGGATTGTGCACACTTACCGGTGGTTGCAAGAGAAGTTTCAGATTAGCATTTCTGCGACTCAGAGCAATTTATACTTCTCACTTACAGAGCCAGTATATTTTAAACCATAAAATATTAATACGTCAGAAGTTAGCAGCATACATCATTCTGAGTGCCAAGATAGGGAAACAGTTTTAAGTCTATATCCTCTCTTCAAATAACTCATATTAGCTTCCATTAAACAAATGAATTAGCTACGTCTTTTATCCTGGCACACACCTGTACCCTGAGGTAGAGAGATCCATTACAACAAATTAATCCAAGACCGAGATATTGGAAATGACATAAAAAAGAGTGACGCACATAGAAAATCGTCCTTTGCAAGATATAGTGACTTCAGATTTCCTAAATTCATATACTACAGTAACATTTTAATTTTTGAGGGATTTTAAGGGAGCCTCTAAACATGCATTCCCAACGAAACTCAAAATGATTTTTTTTTTATTGGAATACAACACTTCCTTAGTACAAAAAATAAAGACAGAATAATTTGGTACAAACCTGCATCTTTTTCCTTACAATTTTATAAAATTGTACAAAATACAATCAGAATAAAGAGGTCCTAATAAACATCCAAAGGAATTTCATGATACATATGGGTTTTCTGCAACATTCAAACCAAACATATTTTACGAGGGCTGTTTAATAAAGAATGATCACATTTTTTTTTGACAACGTACACTTACTTATCCTCATAATTTTGATGGTTCTTCTCAAATTAGTCTCCCCAGAATGCGACGCACTTGTCCCAGTGTTTCTGCCAGTCTTCAAAGACATGCTGGAAAACATTTTTGAGAGATCCTTCAAAATAGCCTTCACAGCCTTCACCACTGCTTCTGATGATGGATGCCTCCCATGAAGGCGTTTCTTCAAGTTAGGGAATAGAAAAAAGTCACATGGGGCTAAATTCGGACTACAGGGAGGTAAGGGATACTTCACGGAAATGTGGTCTTTCTCGCCTGATATGGACTTGCAATGTTTCCAGGACATCCCTGTAGTATAGTCCAGTTACTGATGTGTGTGCAGGTACAACATGCTGATATACCATTCCATGTATATCAAAGAATGAGACGACCATCACTTTCCCAGCAGAAGCAACCACTTTTGCTTTTTTGCGGGTTGATGAAGATTTGCAAACTGAGCTTTGCTGTTTGCTCTCAGCATCAAAATGATGTAGCCAAGTTTCATCAGCAGTGATTACGTTTGAAAGAAACTCCGGATTTTCCTCCAACATAAACTTTAACTGCCTGCAGACCTGAATGCGAATGTCCTTTTGTTCGGGAATCAACAGTCTTGGAACCCATCGCGCACAAACACGTCTCATGTGTAATGTTTCTGTCACCAACGTGTGGGTGGCACCCAATGAAATGTTTAGTATTTCAGAAAGTGATCTTAAGGTAATTCGTCGATCCTCTCTCACAATGGCAGCAGCAGTGTTGATGTTTTCTTCCGTAAGAGCAGTAACTGGAGCACCGGATCCCTCTTCCTTTGAAATGGATTGTCTCCCCTCTTTAAACATTTTAAACCATCTTCTTCGAGCTGTGCTGTAGGAAAGAAAGAGTCTCCATAGGCCTCCTGTAACATTGTATAGGCCTCAACTGAAGATTTGTTGAGACGAAAGCAGAATTTAAAAGCCGCATATTGTCCCTCGCGCGTTACCTCCATTGCAGCGGTAGGCGATACTGAACATGTCTGAACTTGCCTGGTTCTCACAGGCAGAAACCAGGAGTACCAACAATGAAACTACTAGGGCGTGTTTGTTCCACATTAAGCTAAGAGAATATAATAAGACTGAATTTTAGTGCGAAAAATTATGACCATAAAAATTATGATCATTATTTATTGAACAACATCGTTAAGACATCTTTGAGAAAATCAAAGACAGCAAAAAGAATAGATTGGAGTGAGGCTGTGTCGAACTTGGCACGCTTAAACCTCGTTTGAGATAATGGTGATATTCAGGATTCATCCACACAAGGCCGTTTTTATTAAAATAGTTTTGGAGTGGATCGTACAAAGCGTGCATTTCCGATACCTATCTATTTTTGAATGGAACCCAACACTTTCATTACCTGCGATAGGTTAGGTGGTACATAAGTTTCAAATGTGAGATTTCACAATATTCGTACATTTTGGTGCGAATCGAGAACTTCAACTGTCCTCTTATATCAAGGTGTCCTCTCAACCCTTATGCGGGTTGAAGAACGGAATCTCTGGTTGCGTGAGAAAGAGAGAAGCCAGGATGGATGATCATCCCAATGTCTGCTATGAGAGTGAAGGAAGTGGATGAGAGAGTAAGAGCGAGATGAAATTATAGAAAAGATGATGGATCACTTGGTGGAATGCTGTCGGGGGAAACCGGAGGACCCGGAGAAAACCCGCCCCAGTGCCATGTTGTCCACCACAAATCTCACTTTGCGGTCGCCTGGGATCGAACCCGGGCCGCCTTGGTGAGAGCTAAGCGGTCTAATCACTGGACTAAAGCGCGGTCGAGAATATCATACAAAATGTAGAAATGCGATAAAGATACCATTTCAAAAGCAACGAAAAAATTCCTACCACATCCAAAATAAATGAAATGATTCAATATCTTTTCTAAGACATATAACCGGCATTGGAGTTCCAAATTCCGTTTCGTTACAGGGAGGAATGACCTGTGCCGGCCGCTGATTTATTTCCACGTGTAAACTGTCGCAGAGAATTTGTTCCACTTTGAGGGTGGAGTAAAACTAACTTGACAGGGGTCATTCGGGGGCAGTCGTAGCGCAGCCAAATCTCATAAACATGAGCAAGAACCCGGAGTTGCCAAATTATTTAGCTAAAAAATTACAACCTTCTTTGAGTTTCATTTTTAACCATTCTGACACTAAATGATATCTAACTGTACTTAGGGATATTATATATTTCGAAAGAATTCAAAATTAAACTCCGAGGCGCAACAGCGCATACGAAACCAGTCTACCAGACATCGCAACCCCAAATCTGCGCACTACGAGCATCATCACTGGGGATGGTGAGACGTGGTTAACGGCCCGAGAAACTTTAGGCCGGAGAATGCGTTTGTTAATTTACGCCCTCCAATCCGACGATGAATAAAATGGGTGAAATGATGGTCAAATGAGCCCAGGGTCCATACAGTTTAGAATTGACTGACGTTCTTCTCTCAGGTAAGGAAAAACCCTGAAGAAAACCTTATCCGGATAAATCACCCTGATCGAGATTCGAACTCGGGGCCTCTTGAACGTGACCGGAGAATGAACTAGAGTGAGGAACATATGAAGTGAAGATGAAAGGCGATGAGGCATTTGATTGAATGGATGGCGAGGGAAACCGGTGAACCCGGAGGAAACCCACCCATACGCCATTTCGTCCACCCGTAAATCTCACACGCGGTCTAACCGACCACGGCGTCGCCTCAGAAATGAACTTATGCATAACACTGGTATTTAAAACCGTAGAGCTTTATCCGAAATCGGTGAAGCATACCAAATCGGGTATTTATTCTTTATTTAGTTCCCTGAACTACTCACCATAAATTTTACCTATATCCTGTTGAAAAATGTTAACCTTCAAAAATTGAATAATCTCGATCTTTTCGACACAAATGCCATAATGCGCCAATTTCATAAAGGGAAGGCGTTTTAAGTTGCAAGAAAATTAATTTGGAGTATGCATGTACATATTAGATAACAAAACAGTTATATAAATAGTTACACTACTGCCCCATTCTTAAATGTTACAATTATTTTATGTTTCGGCAGTTATTGAAAGTACCGCGTGATATCAGCAGCTTTGCTTTTGGAAATGTTGATATATGGACTATAGCATAAGTTAAATTGATACTTGAAACACAGGCACATCAATACTTCACTCCACTGAGCGCAGCGAATAGTTCTAGCTCAAAATATATTCCTAAATCCCAGTCGACAATTGAACCGAGAACTATGGAGTGTGATGTTCAGCATGACCGTCCAACAATATCATAATCTCTAGCGTAGGTGGTATGTGCGCCTGACGCTCAAGAGGTCCCGAGTTGGAGTCTCGACCATGGCGAGTTATCTTGATAAAGGATTTTTCCGTAATTTTCCCTTATCCCATTTCGTTCATCCTCCAATACGACTTACCAACGGAGGGCATTAGGTAATTAAAAAAAATTCCTAGCCATTCGGATTTGGGGATTTAATTACGGAGGGGATTCGGTACGTAGGCCACCATGCTGGGCCCATTGTTCCTATGCCCTACGGGAAGAAGGATGAGGCGAAGGAGACAGGGCGGCCGACTCAAGGAGCCACGACACTACAGAGGGCAGGATCCCTACAGTTTACTTGGGTAGAGACTTCCCACCCACTCTCCTGCAGCGGGATGGCAACGAGCCCAGCAGCCGAGCCCTAATGGTCCTTCGCTGGCGGTCCCGAAATGGTCCCAGCAGAGGAGCTGAGGCCGGCAACCGACCTACCGGAGGAGGAAATAGTTTTCCTCAGAGCATATCATGCTGGCATGCACCGCCGAGACACCCACCGACACTTCTACCCTGAAAGAACCCACCAAATGAGATATGACATAATGGAGATGAAATGGAGGGACAGGAAATTCGGGGGATGTAATTAACCTACCCAGCATTCCTAGCGGTCCGGAAAAAACCCGAAAAAACCCATGGGTTAGATAGGTCAACCACGGGAATCGAACCCGGGCCTCCCGAATGCGAGCCATCCCGCTCGGTAATTCCTAACCATGCTCATGTACGGTTAACTTCACTAAAGGCGGATGCAAACAGTTGTTTCAAGTGGATTATTTGGCAATAATTCAGAAACGTGGTCCTTTAGCATTAAAGATGTGAGCTATTAGAGTATGTCTGCAATATAACATAAAATTTGAGCTCTATGAACAAGTTATGTAGTCCGTGGCTCAAATCCCGCCAAGACCGCCATTCCAGAAAGGGTTTTTCCAGTGTTCCGTAGTTCCCATGCTGGGAAGATGACCTAAACCAAGGCCTGGAAGGCTTCCTTCCCAAATCTCGTTTCTCAATTATTTCATTTCATGTATGATCAGTAACCGCGGTGCCCTGTGCAGTAACAACGCCAGTAAACACTAAAGGGAGTAAGAATCGCGACGGCTAAAGGGAAAAATTGCCAATTAAATTTAAAACATTCCTTGCTAGAATTTTTATCTGCTAGTGGCGCGAAAAAAATTATCGCGCTTATCGACAAATCTTGCGCCTTTAATTTAAATAATTTACAATAAGATAGGACCCCGCCTCGGTAGCGTAGATGGTAGCATGTCTGCCTCACGTTCAAGAGGTCCCGAGTTCGAATCTCGGTCAGGGCGACTTACCTGGATAAGTTTTTTTCCGCGATTTTCCCTCATCTTAAAACATCGGGTAACTCTAAGCTCCATGGACCCTGGGCCCATTTGAGCATCATTTCACCCATTCAATTCATCGTCCGATATGACTTAAAAAGTTAAAGGACGTAAATTTCAAATAAATAAATAAAATATGGCACGGGCTCGTGCACCAAGTGCAATTAGCACGAGGCACTGAAACAGGAATAACTCAAAAACAAATGCTAGAGGTTCATCCAAGTAAGAAGGATATTAATTTTTTGTTTTAATTACGTCCTCCAACGTTAAGTCGTATCGGATGAAATGGGTAAATGATTTTCAAATCAGCCCAGAATCCATAGAGCTTAGAGTAACCCGACATACATCTTTCAGGATAAGGTAAAAAACCGGGAGAAAAAACCTTATCCAGATAACTCGCCATGACCAATATTCGAACTCGAAACCTCTTGAATGCGAGGCGCACATGCTGCCGAGACGAGCACGGATATCAACTGGATTACTTATTCACTCCATAAAGGATTTCATAGACGAGCCTGACCAACAAACCCTTTAGACTCAAATGACAATCAGGAGCACAAAGGGACTTAACTCCCAGTAAGGACTCATACCATTCAGAAGTTCCCCTTTTACTTCACTACAAATAGAGTTGTTCTATAACCGTTTAGTATAAGCTATACAACCAAGGGGAACACCAAGCAATTTGCGATCTACGTGAGATCTATTGCTGATTCCGCTACTAGGTAAGAAGGAATGAAGTGAGGAACCACGGGAGACTACCGGGCACAGAGATGCGCGGAAGTCCCTAACAGTTCCTGGCTCGAAAACTCGTCAATCAGCCTTCCAGTTTCTACGGGGAATATTATTTGCTTTGTCCAGCATCACCGTACGCCTCTAAACCTCTGGAATCTTAGAAGGAAAAGGAACGAAAGGAATGATGATGGAAAACCTTCCCAGCATAGTCTATTAACCAGAAAAACCCACGAAACACCCCCGGTCAGAGTGGACGATTTGAAATCGGACCGAGGACCTAAATGCGAGACTTGACACTTACCACGGACGCTCTTTTTAACATCTAGGTATCTAGTTTTAGTATTAAATGTGACTGAACTTGTGAGGATAGTTAACCACAGCAACGAACATTTGAGCAAGGGATAAACAAATTTTTGGAAGAAAAAAACAATCATGCCTCTCCACAAAAAGTACTGAAGTGTAATATTTTATATTTTATTTTCCTGTTTATTAACTGTGTTCTGTGGTATACTAAACCTATGAGTATATATAAGTTACAAAAAAAATGAGACTGCAGTTTTTCGAAATTATGGTTTTGGCTGGCGAGAGGGGGTGCCTGCTTCTGAAATCGGGTAGATACATTGAAGAGTATTTCAAATGTACTCATCAGATGTGAATATTATGATCCAACTTGTGACAATTTATTTTTTAAAGATATTTCTTATTCTGCTTCACGTCGTTACGCCAGTTCTTTTTAATTCTGCTATACTTACTGCAACAACCGACGCACGAAGATGATCTCAGGACGAATATCCTTCGGAAATAATTTACCAAAAATGAAATAAAGTTTTCAGTTTCTTTTTTAAATATATTCATTTTAATTGATGTTTAATATGAACAAAACATGTTGTAACACAACTGAAGGAATATTATTTACTTATCCCTTTTATCTCTCAACGCCGTGAAAGTTGAAATCACTCCTCTCTACGTTCTTCTATAACATTCAACCTTATAATGACGCATTCCTTTTCAGAGAAAGATTAGTGATTTCTTTCTTCACCATGGTGACTATAGTATAGCAACGCAAATATTGTCCAAGTAAGGAATGTGCTGTGGAACAAGGACAGCGAATATGTGTGGTAAGGAACCTCTGTTACACAAGGAGCAGACCCTTAAAAAAACATGCACCCTATTCACTCTGTATACTAAAATCGAGAAGATTCATTCACAAAAGTAGAAGCCGTCAGAATGTTTTTGAATGGTCTATAACTGAACTGACATGGGGTGTCAAACTTGTCCAGGGAGGGTGTGGAAACCTTCGCCAACCCCCCTGCGTCTCAGCCATTACTTATTTACTACGTCACACATAGCGACCCATACAATAGTCTTATTTATTTTTTTAATTATATAGGTAATATCAATTTCTAAACTTAATTTAAACAATTTAACACTTAAACACTAATGAAAAATAGTTTTAGAATTCATAAGATCTTAAAACAAATTAACATAAATTCTTTCCCGGAATAAAATAACTGTTACTATATATATTGCGTAGAGTATAAGCTCTGCCTGCACCAGGGTGTAACAGGTTTTGCATCGTATCATCCTCTCCGAAAGTGAAATAGCTACCTCTTTCTATATAATACACATAATTCTACAAAATCGAATTGAAAAATTCTTTTCTGCGATTAAGCCCACTTTTGGGTGGGCAAGCAGCAAAAACCTTCGTGGGGTGTACAGCCTGTCAGCCTGAGTACAGATTTCGTAACGAAATGCGTTGGTAAATCTTTATTTTTAAGGCCTTTTAACCAGTTATATCGGACGATGAATGGAGTGAAATGATACTTAAATGAGCCAGGGTATATAGAGCTACTTGACATTCATCTTTCAGGATAAGAGACAACACCGAAAAAAAAAAAACTTTATCCAGATAACTCACCACGGCCGAGATTGGCGTTTCTTTATCGTCCAAGTAGGCGTGGCGAAGTAAACCGTATAAGATCTCTATAAATCGCCTTTTTGATTTATCGCTAAATGAGGGGAAATTAGGTTATAAACAGTTAGTGTGTGTTCTTATCATGGCCAATAAAAATGCAGCAATAAACATCATGCAGAAAATAATCATAAAAAGGTCAGAAGTATAAGACATAAGTCACGGTAAGGAGAAGCGGCCATTATCTCAGTTCATACGATAACATTTGATATATCAAGAGAAGCAGCAATAACTTTTCCCGAAGCCATAAAAATGCACTTCTTTTTCACCGCGTATCCTTGAAATATGAATACGCAGTATTTTCGAGAATCACTAGTAAAGCCTGTTCTGGAAACTCATATTTGATTTCATTGTGTTCTGCTGTTTTAGAGGAGCTTCCTGCCCCCCTTTTGTGTATCGCTTGCATACGGTGGGCAGAGAAAACTTTGCGTTCTACGTAAAGTTCAATCGCCAGATTTTACCAGGAATACACGCTTTCAGATGCCTTTTTAAAAAAATTTCAGCACCAAACTTTACATGAAAAACGCTTGTTTTACTTTATTTACTCCGTTTTATTGTATCTAATATATTACATTCATATAACTAGGACTCGGAAGTTATAAAAAAAAAATCAGCGAAAACTGAACAATAAAATACTCTTAAATTTTGGGGAAAATGACTTTAAAATTTAATATATATATAAAGTTTTTATTAATTACTATAATTAGAAATTTTATGTAATGTATCTCATATATATTTATATACGTAGTAGGAACTTTTTTATATATTTAGGCATATCTCTTATTCAGCATTGCAATAAAGAACCTGCCATTCGCAGGTTCTCGGATTTGAGGGATCGCTGGTTATCTTAAAGAACATTCCTATACTTTCGAAAACACCTCTCTACTTCAAATGGCATCATGAGCGCATACTTGAAGTGACCAATGTCTCCTTGCAGAACTTATCAATTTTAAACGACTGATACCCAGTGTTCTTTTCTAATACATTTTTCATTTTCTCACAAACTTCATGACCAATTTTCTCCCACACATTTTTGCAAATCTTCCTGCATACATGTAATCTTTTTTTAAATATTTATTTATTACATCGATCAGCAATAATACATGCTTTGCAGATCTGGGAGAACAGATACAAAATAATCATAGAGTAAATAGCATTGTAGAGAGGACAGTGTGCCTCCTCTGAACTAATACCAATGTGTTACTGCATTAATACAAATGTGATACTGAATTTATAAATGGTATACATACTTCAATAGTGAGAATGTATACGGCAGAAAAGAAGAATAGAAAAGCAAATGTGGAACAGTAGCTCATTAAGAAGTAGAAGTGTCATCACTGTAAAGAAGGTCCTGTGGTAGTCGTCGCTTCAGTCGCGTTTTGTTGTTGTAATTTACGTCCTCCAACGTTAAGTCATATCGGACGATGAATGAAATGGATGAAATGATGCTCAAATGAGTCCGGCATCCATGGAGCTTAGAGTTACCCGACATTCGTCTTATACAGGATAAGGGAAATACCCGGAAAAACCTTATTCAGGTAACTCACCCTGACCGAGATTCGAACTCGGGACCTCTTGAACGTGAGGCAGACATTCAGTCGCGTTGGCCGGCGACTTCGGACGCCGATGCTATACGTCACAGCTCCTGGAACTGGTGTAGATCGTAGAAGAAGCGTCGAGCAATCTGTCGGATGAAATGGTGGAGAGGAAGAAGTCCCAGCTCGTGATGCAGCTGCTGGTTGCGGACAGACCAAGGAGCATTGGTGGCGATTGGCAGGAATCGACTCTGGATGACCTGTAGACGCCTCAGGTGACAAGTACTGGCAGCCTCCCAGACCTGGCAGGTATAAGTAATAAAAGGTCGAACCAGAGATTTGTACAGGAGCAGTGAAGATTCTAAACCAAGTGAAGTGTGTTTGTAGAAAAAAGGAGAGTTATGAAAGACGAGCAGATGCCAGGGTAATGGTGCGGTCAATATGAGCCTTCCACGTAAGTCTAGTGTCTAGTAACACTCCAAGGTATTAAAATACTTTACTGGAGTAGGTGAAGAGAGCCACGGCACATGATCGGTCAGAAGGCATATAGGCGGAGGTGGATTATAGCGGCGTAAAGTAAAAATCTTGGCTTCAGTTTTCTGGGTATTGAGGGAGACGCACCAAGTTCGAAACCATTGAAAGAAGCGATCAAGAGAGAGCTGTAAGGTTTGTATAGCAGAATCTAGATTGGAGTGAGAGTAAAATAACAGTGTCGTCAGCATACAGGGCAATTGAGGTTGGAGCCATATCTGGAATATCGGAGGAGTAAATACTAAACAGCGTTGGTGCCAGTATTGAACCTTGTGGAACGCCTGCTGTAATATGACGCTTAGTTGAAAGAGTACCTCCAATGCGCACCGTAAAAGTGCGATTGGTGAGAAAACTGGTAATAATGTTTTAATCTTTTTGATAACAGCAGTATACTCTCATCTCTTTTTTCTAGTCAGATTATCGTTTCCGGCAAAATTGAAAAGTTGGCACTGATATGTGTCAAACGTCCCTTAATTTGTGGATCATCCAGCAAATCTTGAGCCAACAGCTATAGATGTAGCATTTTCTGAGTCTATGAAGGGCAAGCATATGCGTATTTACTGTACCACTGTAGTATAACATGATTTAATTGCCTTTCCCGATTTCACCATATATTTAGCTACATCTTTTATGAAAAGTAAAACAAGTTCATGTTTCATGCCCTGTGGCCACAAAGGAAAGATGTTTGCAGTCAAATAGTTTGCATATACATTGTCGCAAGAAGAAACATTTTTGGAGGGGTGTCATCTTTTAATGTATAATACATGTGAGGAACGTAAAAAAAAAGCACGTTTAAAAGCTAAGCTGAAGAAAATGCAACAGAATGTACAATATTTCATAAGAAAATGACCAATAGATATTCAAAACCCCCAAAATGCAATGCAAAATAAAATTAGTAAGTACTGCTTAATTTATAAGAGGTTTTTTTTTTTTGTAGTTTACGTCCCCCAATGTTAAGTCATATCGGACGATGAATGGAATGGGTGAAATGATGCTCATATGAGCCCGGGGACCATAGAGCTTAGAGTTACCCGACATTCGTCTTTCAGGTTAAGGGAAAACGCCGGAAAAAAACCTTATCCAGGTAACTCACCCTGACCAAGATTCGAACTCGGGACCTCTTGAACGTGAGGCAGACATCCTACCACCACGCTACCTGAGGCGGGCTGTAAGACAAATGAATTTATATTTCATTCTGCACTGTCTGTGATGATGCAAGATATTTCATCAACTTCCGAGCTCTACACATGACTTTCTCGACTCTGATACACTTATACAAATGCTTACTTCTCAATCTACTCCATGTTAACAGAGGCAAATATTTCTAGAAATTATCGTATTGCTCATTTCCTAGTAGGTGCAAGGGGAATATGGGTATACAGTAGGCTTTAAGCGATAACCATATCTCTTAAGCGCACAGCTGGTCGTTGCGTGACTAATGGTTTTGAAATTTCGTTCTTTGCATGTTCAAGGGATTAAAAAAAATTAACTTCCGTTGAGACAAGTATTTAACAAGGAATATCTTGGAAACGGTACACTCCACAAGAAATGTGACATTCCTGTGTAGTAAGATACCCAGAATGAAGAGAACAGAGCATTTCCCAAAATTCTAGACTTAATTTCATTTATCATGAAAATAATTTAAGCATATAATATTTAAAAAGATATCGTAGAGCTATTTTTGAGAAGATAAAATGTTTCGAAAAATGTTCCATATAAGAGGTAGTCTGGGGTGGGCGGATTTTCCTGAAAATCTGCATGTGGCATCATGTGGTTTGGTATATAACCCACCTTTTGTTTTTAATTACGTTGTCAAACACAGACGTTTTTCTGAAAATGCCCTTTTTTAGAGTATGGTGTACCTGCGGGAGACACACACAGAGCAATAAGGTCAGCGTATTCCACAGATGCAATTATTAAGATTTTTTTTTATAAAACCTCTCAACTGCAAACTATCCATTTCATCCGAAATGCCCGTTTTTTATTTCCTTAAAAGTGGCCATTTTGATTAAACACATATTTTAAGATATTTATAAAAGTGATAAAATTAAATCTTGAGCTTTTCAGGAAGAACCTATGAAACTTCTTCGTTCGGAAGGAATTTTGTATGATTAATCATCTGCAAGATATCTATTCTTATTTGTTGGAACTTGCCATTTCTTGGTCGTTTTTACTTTATGAACCATGTATATATGTAATAGGGAGAGAAATCATCGCGTATCACCCGAAATACAAGTTTTGGACAGCCTGAATACAAAGCAAGTACTTTCAGAATAAAAAAAAAGTATGTGCAAGTGTGTATATGAAATAAATATATTAAAAAAACCGGATAGAAACCAAAAAGTCCAGTATCTTCCGAAATAATTGTGACACGTAAATTTTTGAGAAAATCTACATCACCCCTAAGTCCCTTTGAATTGAACATTTTTCGTTTCTTCCCCCCTGAAAATAACTAACAATTTTGATTAAAATATATCACATGTTAAAGATAGCTACATGGTAAATAAAATATCTAGAACTTTCTGGGAATAACCTGTGGTCCTCTTCATCCTGAAGTAATTTTGTCTAATATTGTATAACTGGTAGAGATAGACGAAAATGTACCTAACAAGGAGAAACTCTTTAAAACAAAATTTCATACAACTTTTGCTTTGTGTGGCATGCTAAGTCATTTCCAAGATTCTTTGTTAATGGTTCCTAATGTGCAAGTTATTCATCCTTCTATTCCTGTCAATTTTTAATAGTTTCTCATGACTGCATGGAAACAGTATGCAATTTTAATGCCAGTATAAAGAGAAACTGTAATGCGGCTATCGCAAATATATTTCTTTTTTTAAAGTAGATAGAAAAATAAACTTTGTAAGAATGGTTTGTATATCTATTAACAGAGGATAAAGAAAGTCATGTGCATGTAAGCACATTAATTTAAAAAAATAAAAAACGATCACCATTGTTGTTTCCGTAATGTCTTGCAAAGTTAACTGGTCTTTCACGCCCAATAAACGATGGTCGGCTGATAATTCCCGGGCTTCACATAGAAATGGTGCCACTGTGCCAGTTTGACGGATAGCATCACATAGTTTAACTTAGAGTAGCTGGTATCCGTAGTTACAGGTCAATAGCTCGTTTAGTTTTTCAATGATAGCATTTAAACAAGACAAGTGTAGAGGTTTCACGAAAATGGGAGGATTTGGAAAAACAAGCAGTGATTAAATACTTCCACTTGAACGGCTTTAACGCTTAAAGAAATGAAGGAGGAAATGGACAGTACATTGAAAGACTCAGTCCCTTCATTACAATGATTAAAAGGTGATTTGCAGAGTTTAAAATGGGACGTACGAGCACTAGTGATGAGCTTCGCTCTGGGCACCGTGCAAGACACAACTTAGAGATCATTGAAAAAATTCATCGTTTAGTACTGGCAAAGGCTGTAAACACATCAAAAGAACGTGCAGGTAATATTTTACGTAATGTTTTGGGCTTTCACAAGGTCTGTGCAAGATGGATTTCCGGTTTGTTGACACCTGATCAAAAATTGCAAAGAAAAAGATATTTTTTATAAGAATTTGAAGCTCTACCGTAAAAATTCCAGTGAATTTTCGAGGCGGCTTATTATCATGGATGAAACCTGGATACATCACTACACCCCAGAAAGTAAATCACAGTCAAAACAGTGAATTGCGCCAGGTGAACCAACTCCAGAAAAGGCAAAGTCAGATTTGTCAGCTAACAAGGTTATGGCGAGTGTTTTCTCGGATGCACAGGGAATTATTTTTATTGATTACTTAAAAAAGGGGTAAAAGTATCACTAGTGACTACTACGCAAGCTTACTGCAACGTTTGAGAGATGAGGTGAAAAGAAAGACATCATTTGGCAAAAAAAAAAAAAAAAAAAAAAAATCTAGTTTCTTCATGACAATGCTTCGGCCCATCGTTCAGTCACTGCAATGGGGAAAAAATGTGCGAATTAAAGTTCTAAGAACCTCAAAAAAATTCTTGGAGGACGAAGATTTCACAGCAATGAGGTCATTGATGCGGTAAACAGCCATGATAAATCACACTGCAGTGATGGCTTAATTAAATTAGAACACCAATATGACACATGTATTAGCCTTTCTAGATATTATGTTGAGAAATAAAGAAAAGAGTTTTTTTTATAGTAAGGCCCCAGACTTATCAGCCGACCCTCGTAGAATGAGAAGCTGAGAACCACAGCAGTTAAAGAGCATCCACAAATAAATAAGGGGGGAAAACTGATAGAATGGGCCGAGTGTAACATCTGGGGGTAGACAATTGCATACAATAGCTTTTGTTCTCCGATAAGCTTGCCAATAGCCGCTCCAAGCACAGGTAACCTCGCAGACACACCGTGGCTCATCGGCAGGCAGCATGGTGACGATTAAGCATGTGCGTTTAACGTTTTTGTGACACCTAGTGTTGAGAACTATACGCACTAAAAACCTGAAAATATGCATGCAAATATGCACTAAAAATTGCCAAACTATGCACCCAAATATCAAATACAGTTAATAATTTGCATTATTGGACACTGTTTAGCACATTTAACCTAAGAAAGATAGAAAAGCAACAGGATAAGTATAAATTTAGGTGACATAATTTACGTGACATAAAGCTTAATTAAATATATTAAATATAAAATGTTGTACTCACTTTTTGAGCCAGGAAGCCAGGCAACCAGGGAGACAAGAGGAATATTGTAAATTATGTAAAATGGAAATAAAGGTACATACTCACTTTTTGCAGATCTGGCAGTATACCAAGCCATTATTGTAGCTTAGACATGGGTAAACCAGTATCCACTGTTGTGTCAACAATACCTTAAATATTTTCTAAATGTTACATGAACCAAAAAAACAGCATACGTGCACTGCATATTGCACCACAAAACAAAACTGAAGCAAAACAACCTTGACAGTTCTGCAACCATTAAGAACAATATACGCATGGAGATGTTGCCAAATTAAAGCATACGCTTTCTTGTGCCTTACACTCGGCCAATTCAAAGAAAATAAAGAAAAAGAAACTTTTGCCATCTGGTTATTGTTTGCCTTTAGTTATTATTTAAACCAACCTCTAGAGGTTTAAATAGAAAACTCTTCGCACTGAATCTGATGGTTCTATAAACAATACATTAGCCACATGGAACAGAAACTTGCCTTTTTCAAGAATGTTAAGAAGCAAAATTCTCTCTCTCACTCCAATTACGGGGACAGGGTAGGAACAAGCTAAAGCTCTTTGCAGTGGCAAGCGTAATGCTTCCAGGGTTGAGGAAAGAGATTGACTTTTTTCAAAAACGCTATTATCAAGGTAACTTTACACTAAATCTATGGATAGATTTTACCCCAAAACTAAGAAATATGCATTAACACCTAAAATATGCACAAATATTCAGGAACATCCCTGTTCCGATCTTAATTCGGCATGAAATGGGTAACTGTCAAGTTTAATTAAGATATCATCCGTCAATAAACATATGCATTTTGCATATATTTCTCAACACCCTTTTTAGTGAGTGGAACGGCTTAGAATTTGGATGTCAAGCGAAGTGTTTTGACAATAGATATGTTGCAAATGTGCTTCAACAGTTACACGCGAATGATCTATTTTGTGTTTCAAATGGGAAGAGTTCTGGCTTGTAGCGAATTAGATGCACTATAGCCTTTAGCGTTGCCACCTCGTTATTCCCACTCTTTTATATAATAATGCTACTTTGAACTCTCTAAAGTAAATAGAGATTACGAACCATTCATAAACAGATATGTGACCAGACACGTTCTGCTAAGCCAGTAGGAAGTGTATTGTTTCCTCTCGCTCGAATTTAACACCTTGGCTTATTCAAAGTAATTCTTTTATTACGTCATGTTAAATGTTTACGTTTCACTTCTGAGTAATTACAAATATACGTTCACGCATACATGCCAACCAATAATGATATCCATTATAATGCTTACGTCGCGATGCATTGTTATAATATAATAGTACTTTATTTGTGTGTATCTGGAAAACTATATGAGCTAAAAATATGGGTTTTTATGTTAAATACATTACTATCTGCCTTCCTTATGGATCAGCTTTTGCAAATTATAAATTTTTGTCTTAGCGCGAATGGTATTTATTAGAGATTGATTAGGTTGCCGTTCGTCACATACCACTTAGTGAGAATGCAATACAACATCGCAGGACTCCGATTGGTTGCTAGCAGCGCTCAAGGACAAACATCATCCCTCCCATTTGAAACAGATAATAGCAAGGTATTTCTTTAAGATCTTTGTTTTCACTTAACAGGAGACTAAATAGCGAAAATATCTGTAAATGCCATTTTTAGTTTTACGTACAGTCATATTACAATAACTGGAACTTCGTAATTGCATGTATATTTTATAGCTATAGTAAAATAGTCATATTTTAACTATAATTTTGCCTTCTCCATTAGGTACTTAAAGTAGAAGTATTGCATTCCACCCAAAACATTCGATACTAAGATTTCCTATGAAATGCAGATTTTGCGGTCGCCTGAATAACAAAGAACATGTTTTGGTGAAAAGTGTGTGTGTGTTTGAGAGAGAGAGAGAGAGAGAGAGAGAGAGAGAGAGAGAGAGAGAGAGAGAGAGAGAGAGAGAGAGAGAGAGAGAGAGAGAGAGAGAGAGAGCAGCAGCAGCAACAACCAAAAATAGAAGTCGGTTGAATATTAAAGTTGGAATTTAAGTTCAGCATCCTGATATGCTAACCATTCTTTTTTTTCAAGAAAATCATTCCCATGCTACCTTTATATGGAGCATATTTCGAGGTCTTTTTCTTCCAAAAGCGGCTCTAAATATTTTGATTGAAATACCAAATGTTTAATATATTTTCATGAGAAAAGTACATCTTGAATTTTTTGGGGGAATTTCTTCACAAGACCCCTATATTCTGCATGATTTTTGCATAAACTGTAAACCGTAAAAGGTACATAAAATCCTACAACACAAAATTGCAGATATCCTTAAAACCCACCAAAAACATTTTTACGAATTTAATGTTTTCTGATACATTCTTTATTTGTTTGAATTTTCCAATAATTATATATTTTCAACGGGAGATAATCCTTTTTTAAACCTCTTGTGCATGCAAAGAGAAATTTAAGAAATCACATTGTGACCAAAATTAAAAATCACTGTGCTCCCATATTCTCCTTGCACCTACAAGAAAATTCGCTTAATTTCTGCAAATGTTTATTTTAATATGAAGTGGATACAGCAATAAAAATTCCCCCCCAGGGGCCTACTTCGGTAGGTACGGGTTTGGCGCACCCGGGGTCCCGAGCCAACAGTCTCCCTCGTGTGGGCTCCTCTTCGTGGTTGAGGGAGACGGTCAAAAGGCCCACCCACGTGTAGGCCGTGTGTGGAGACCCGTGGAGAAGGATTTTAGATTCTTTTCTGGTTTGGGGTTTGGGATTTGGTGAACGAGATTTTTAGTAGGTTTTGATTGATGTTTTTTATGTACCTGTATTTTTAATAGGTTTTGTTACACTTGTATAGTTTTTGGAAAGTTTTATATCTGGCTTTTGCCATGATTAGTTTTTTAAAGGGCGCTGATGACCGCCGTAGTTGAGCACCCTTATATATATCATCATCAGCAATAAAAATTACTTGTAAGAATAATTTGTATACTTTTGTTTGTAATTTTACGTCCTCCAACGTTAAGTCATATCGGACGGTGAATGATTTGGCTGAAATGATGCTCAAATGAGTCCAGAGTCTATGGAGCTTAGAGTAACCTGACATCCATCTTTGAGGATAAGGGAAAACCCCAAGGAAAAAATTTTATCCAGATAACTCGCTCTGACCGAGATTCGAACTCGAGACTTCCTGAAGGTGAGGAGGGCCGCGCCGTGGCTCAGTGGTTAGAGCGCTTGGCTCTCACCAAGGCGGCCCGGGTTCGATCCCAGGCGACCGCAAAGTGAGCTTTGTGGTGGACAACACGGCGCTGGGGCGGGTTTTCTCCGGGACCTCTGGTTTCTCCCGCCATCTCATTCCAACGGTGCTCCATCTTCATCTCATGTATCATCAGTGTCACCGCCTGTATGTAGTAAAAGCAGGCGTTAAACACTACACATTCACATTTGAAGATGAGGCAGACACACTACCACCTATGATGTAGACAGGCAAGGCGTTTTGTACCACTTCCAAAGTAAAATAAACCAAATTTCTACACACACCTGAGCCCATCCTTTAGGGGAATTGTTTATCTACTAATTTTCTTAGGTATGGCAACTTCTGTGTGCTAAAATCATATTTATTTTTAAATTTGCAAATAATATATGAGTTTGTTTTCTCCGTGCTTGCTTAGATAGCTTTTTCTGTGAACTTTCTTATAAAAATTACCTTTCTCAAAAAACTAGTGAAGACAGCTAGATTAAATTTTAGGGTGATAAGAGCAACAGGCAAGTGCTACTGTGGAACTTATTCGTTGTTAATAAAACGGCTGTTTAAATTTCGTTTTAAATCCAAAGGTCAGCATAACTGAATATATATTATTTTCCTTAATAAACGTTTATGTAAAGATATCAGTGAACTTAGAAGGCATGCACCTACAGTCTATCAAAAGTTAAGTCTGACATCTTAAATATTTTTCTGAGATAATGAGTCGAAAATAAGGCTTCTTTGTCTCCCCTTAAGCATATGATCTACCTTTAAACTACGACAAATTACAAAAGGATTTTACTTTTGAAATTAAAGTGCTGGAACTAGTGGGCATTTTGATACATTCTTCATTGGATATTTTTCACCTAGCAATCCCAAAATTTGGGAAATGGTAAAACAAAGTTATCTGCGCATTATTTGTTTGCAGGAAGCATTGCGCACTTGCCAAGCCAAGTACCTTAAATACTACCATGATTCAGATGTTTATGTTATTAAAACTTGCATTTGCATAATGAACCTGGACGGTAAAGGGAATGACATGTGCTCCAACAGACGGGATGTTTGGAAGGCTTATAATCAACTGGGATATGACCCTGGTTCACACTGCCCTGAGAATTATCTGCTCGAACCCAAGAAATACATACCTACTACTCGCATAGTAAGTACTTCTATTCAAGTTAATCGTGATAGACTGGTTTCATATTATGCAGCATTAGCACGGTTACACACAGTTACTGCGTTGTCAGGCTGCTAGCGGGAGCCCGGTCTGCGTGTGGCTAGCTGGACCTGGGTGCGGCTAATTAACCCTTCTGGTACACAACAAAAATCATATGCCATTCCCAGCCCCTCAAAATTCGCTCGGACCGTTTCCAGTAGATTCATGTATGTAAGCTATCAGCGTGAGTTGAGTTGACAATGAGGGTTCAGTAGAGTGCAGTGGACAGTGCCGAGTGCAGTTTAGTTATGGAGTTAAGTTATGATTAGCGATGGGTAGAATACACTGTATTAGAATACTTTTAAGAATAGAGTTATGATTAGCGATGGGCAGAATACACTGTATTCTAATACTTTTAAGAATAGAGAGTTTCATTCGAGTGCCAAACTTCGAATACTACACTCACTAACGCCGTTCAAGTATCAGCTATTTTTGTTGTAATTTACGTCCTCCAACGTTGTCATATCGGGCGATGAATGGAATGGGTGAAATGATGCTCAAATGAGTCTAGGGTCCATAGAGCTTAGAGTTACCCGAATTCGTCTTTCAGGATAAGGGAAAACCCCGGAAAAATCTTATCCAGGTAACTCACCCTGGCCGAGATTCGAACTCGGGACTTCTTGAACGTGACGCAGACATGCTGCCATCTACGCTACCGTGGCGGGCAAGTATTAGCTAATGACACTTTCACTGTAGTGCTACTTCTCCAATACTAAGTATTTTCACTCGAGTAATGAATGCCATTCTATTCTCACTATGGTTGTTCTCGAATAATGCACAGAAAATACGGCATATATCAAACCGTTTTATCATTACTACCATTTGCTTTAAGCATACTAATCATGTTATTATCCTGAATTAAGATTTAGCACTGTAATACACTATTTTCATTGTGTAAGTCATTGTATACATAAAGTGCAGCTGATTTATAATAGGCTGTACATGAAAATCAATAGTATGTCTGGCTTACTGAGCGACATGGCAGAAGCGGTAGCGTCGCCCGCATTCGGTAGGTTGTCGGTTCCATTCCCGGTCCATTCTATGGATTCTTCAGATTGTAAACGAATACTGGAAATGATAATTACATCCCCCGAACTTTCTGTTCCTTCATTTTATTTCATTTCTTATTTCACTATACCTTTTATCCTGGTTGGTTGTTTCAGAATTCCCTCGTTCTCCTATTACCACTCTCCTCTTGAGCTGTCATCAGGGAGTTTTAATCTGAAGCTCTCTCTCAGGTCCGGGCAGCCTTCGTACCATCTACTTCCTCCGGGGGCGCTTCATCATGGACACCCGCACCAAAATTTCATAGGTGTTAATTCTCTCTTGCAAACTTGTTGTAGTCATGTCCGGTTATAAATATGAATTTGTTTTCGAGTGTACGACATCGTTGTTCATTCTTGACCACAGAATGTACACACATTCGTTATTGCACGAGTTAACAATTAAAATATTATATTCACGTATATAAATTAGGTTAGCTTTAGGATGGAAAGAAACTCACAACGCGTAAAGGATATATTTCATCTGAATGTTCATGTTCGTCCTGGCCACGCGAAATTTGTCAGTCCCTTCACCCCACCCCTCTTTACCACGTGTCCAAGTGTATGCATGACCTTTAAGATGCGAATATGAAGTAGATTTAGAGTTACGCTGAATCAAAATTTCGGTTCAGCTCAGTACACCTGCACCTAACGGAAGAATTCCGAGTACAAGCACCGAGCAGGAGCCGGTGCACTTGCACCCAGCAAGCGAAGGATTCGAGGGCATCTAAAACTCGAATAGATTAGGGTTGACAACTCTCCGGTATTATACGGGAACTTCCTTATTTAGTGAATTTTTTAAGCTATGTCCCGTCTCCCTTTGCACTTATCCAGGAAGATCGAATTTACCGTATTTCAGAAAATGACACTAGGTTGGTACTACTTAAACCTGCCGGGCATTTCTTAAAAACATTACTTAGGGTTATTTCGTGTACAATTGATTTGCATTAATAGTAACAGCGCACGAATCGATATTGTACTGTAATATCGTTAGCATGAATGAGACGCTATATTTGGCGCCATTTCCATTCGCTGTTTTCCGCTTGTGCATCTGTTGAAATCAGGTTGATTGAAGACATTACCTAGCGTTTATTTGTTATAGTAATTTCATGAAGCAATGAAATATGGATGAAGATGGACTCAAAACTCTTCCTAAAGAGAAAGGAAAATATATGTGTGTACCAGAAGTGAGAAATTTACTCATAACTAATCCACTAAAAAATGATTATAAAAACCATTGTTCACTTTGCAATCGTGCTTTCAGCATTAAACATGGGACAATGCAGATTCTGTGCAGTAAGAAAATGCTGATGGCCACAAAGGTTAAGTTCGGGGGAATAACTTAGGTAAAGATATACAGTTATTTTCAGTTTTTGGTGAAAGTGAATCTTACAAAATTTCAGTCCTAGAGACGGAGTTTGTGCAAACTAGCAAAAACTATACACTATGATTCAGATATAGCAGCAATAAGAACTTGCTCACATTGACCTTGAAGAGTAATGATAATTTTAAAAGGTTTTCAAAATATTCTTGTTCATTTTGAGGTTGATATAAATGAGGATAACCTCTATCATGAATTCTGTTCTTTAAAATATGTAGTTAATAAGCACAGTAATTTCTACTGAGGGTAGTTATGTAAGAAGGTGGGTAACTGTGACGACAAAATCAGAAGGTACTGAAGTTCATAAGATAAATAAAATTCTTGGTTTTGTTCTCAGTATACCAGCATCTAACGCTCATATGGAACAAATATTAATTTCATTTATGAACAAAAATATATTTCAAGTACGATCATGCGTACGTCACTTATAGCTGTGATTCGATTAGAGTTTGTTTCGTTCTGAATGTGTACAACAGAAGTACTTATAAATAAATTTCTTAACAGTAACTGATGGTTTCAATTGTTATTCGAAATAATACTCAATTGTTTACATAATAAGCAGATTTTTCTTAATAGTGAGTTCAAGCTGGAGACAAAATCACATTTTATTCTGATAATTAAATATTCAGATAAAAAAGTTCTTTCATCATACAACCGTAACTGTATTTTAATAAGATAATATTTTGAATATTGCTTAATACTTCTAATAACAATAAAATGAAGGTAAGTTGGGCTGTTTACAAGAAATTCAAGATATAAATTTCATTCATCATTCAGAAATCGATAATATAAAAACGCACACCTGTTTTTCCAGGAAAAAGAGAAGAGCTTGGGGCGGGGATTTTACCGGGTATTAGATTTTGCCGACTTCAAAAGCCCCTCCTTTTTCTCCCTCAACACAGGAGCGCGCACGTGCAGTAGCTCCTGTTTTCTCACACGCGCGCGCGCTCCTGTGTGCGTAGGCGTGTAGGTCATATCGGACGATCCTAAATGAAATGGGTAAAATGGTGCTCAAGATCCACAAAGTTAAAATTATCAGATATTCATCTTTTTCAGCAAATCGGAAAATCTCAAACAAACTTACCCGGTTAACTCACCCTAATCGAGATTCAAACAAAGGAGCTCTTGAATGTGAAACAAACGCGCTACGCCCACACACACACCTCTCTTCTAAAATAGCCATTTCGATTCTGTAGAATGTCAATTTCCGGTGAAATGCCAATAATGAAGGTTTTAGATCGCGTGTAAAATATTTACACTATCTCAGCTATTAAGCTGCACAGAAACAATTAGGAGTAAATTAAAAAGTCGTTTACAATAGAGACTACTGACACAAAATATTAACTTTTCCCCCCGACTACTATACTTAGACATGACCACTTGTTAAGTCTCTATGGAAATTACGGCCATTTCGATTCAGGAATTCCGCGCTTGCTCACCGTCCTACCAACAGCCACTAAAATTTAATCCATCATAAGGATTTATTTAATTCACTGTTTTCATTTTTTACAGTGAAATGCTAATAAATCTCTATTCACATTTTACTAACAATGACTTGACAACATTACTCGCTTTCTCCAGGATATGAGGTAGCGTGGCAACCAAATTCCACCCCCTCAAATTATCTGATAAAAATTTCAGTTCCTCCATGTACAATCGATATCTGTGACCTTGACTCAGTATTCACGTCGCATCTAAAATATTCAATGCGCGTCTAAAATAGCTATTGGGAAACTAATTTATTGCATTTTTTCTTTTCTTTCATATGTATCTAAATATTAAACAGTTGTTATATATTTAAATGTCATTGAAAAACTATTGTACTAATCAATTAATGATTAAGATGCACGTTAAGTTTTCGACGGTCGCTTGCGTCTTAGTAAATCCCATCAACGTATTGTTGCATAGACATTTTCTATTACTTCCTAGGATACAGAAACGTTTCCGTTCAATAAAGCAATTTCATCACTAAAACACAAGTGCCGTCTCGCCCAAATATAATATCTTAAGAGAAAGATTAGCACATCCATAAACACCAAAATTTAAAAGTTACATTTGCATGACTTTCTCTAGCCACTAACGTTGATTTCTTTTGCTATAGCTACTCTTACACAATCGTATTTTTTTATCTGCTTCATGGAAGTTGAGATAAAGTTTGCGGAACTGATGATTTCATCATACATTCCTTTGTAGGTAAGTGTAGAAGTTGTTAAAGCGATTGTCAGATCGTTATTAAACTATCAATAAATTGCATTATACCGAGAAAAAAAATCAAGGCTATGACGACACCTTAAAAACGAGAACATCTCGAAAATGGGGATGCAGCAAAAAATACTGGAAATAAATAAGGTTTTAATATAGTTCTGTGATTGACCAGATAAAAATTTGTTTATATTTCAACACCAAAACATTATTATTGTTTATAATTTGTTATTTTAAACTTAAGTTTACAATGTTTTCAAAACGTATGATATAGAGAAGGTTTATGAATGTTAAATATGTGTGGAGGCGTTTGTTGCCATGGCAATAAAATCAATAATCTTGTTCTTCTGAATAAGAGACCCTCAAGAGAGAAGACTTGTGTTTATGTGTTTATAAAAGTTTCAATTATATCTTCACAATATGTGACGCCGAAGAGATAAGACGTGTTTTTGGATTTCTGGTGATATAAGCAGAGAAGTTTTTATTCAAGTGCTAATATTGTGCATCTTATCTTCATATATAATAAATGAATAAAAATTGGAATAATAATTATTTCTTCAACTATGTCAAGCTTCATCGTCTTAATTCGACACCACGACCTTGTGAAAAGAAAAACTTTTATCTCAGCAAGTGATACGTTTCAAAATATAAGAAAATAATTTCAGAATCATAAAATTATTACAAAGCATACACTCATATTCGGAACCAGTCTATATAAATAATTAAAATTTCTTTAGCATGCATTTTAAAAAATTACATAAGCAATATCACTACTAGGAATTTTATCATTTCACCCAACCGGAAATTTTGCTACAAATATCGTAGCAACCTGAGGCGGAATAAAATACTAAAAATAAATATATATGAAATTATTCTACGAGATATAGACATTTTATCGTGAATAAAAAGTTCAAGGTTTTTCCAAAATATTAAAATAAAAAACTAAATATATATTTTATTAGTATGTGAGATTTTACAAGGGCTTTAGCAAGAGAAGAATAGACCCACTAAAATTCTACTTCGTTGAGGAACTTTACGGCACCTGAAAAATGACTTGTATGTCCTCTAAGGAGTCAGTGGTGGGGTGGAATTGTCCTTCTGGCAGCTGTGTCATCATCTTGTCTTCATCTATAGAGACTGTCAGAGTCGCTCAAGATAATAACGAGCCTGTCGACGATGTCCACTAATAATTTTAACCTATTCGCAGTAAAGGTCTTATTTGTTGACATGCTCTCATGCCTATGTCAGCCTATGCCAACACTGTGCTAAATACGAGGGTGTCTGAAAAGTTTCCGACCTAATAAAGATACAAGACATTTTTTCAGAAATTCTTTTTTTTTCAACATAGTCTCCTTGTAACTCTTCTCCTAGTGATGCTCCCATCTCTGTAACCCGTCCAAATAGTACTCGGCGTTTTTCTCTGCAAAATTGTTCACGGAGGTGATTGCCTCTTTATTTGACGAAAATCTCTGTCCATCCTTCAGATGAGGGGGCGGGGGGAAGAAGTCGTTTGGGGCTAGATCTGGTGAGTAAGGCGGATAGTCAAGCAGTTCAAACCGTAATTCGTGGATTTTCGCCATTGCAACAGCTGATGTGTGAAACGGTGCGTTGTCTTGGTGAAACAGGATTTTCTTTTTCTGCATATGTGGCCGTTTTCCTGCAAATTTTGCCTTCAGCTTGTCAAGCAATGATGCGTAGTATGCTTCTGTAATGTTTTTTTAGCTTTTTTTAAGATAATCGATTAAAATAACTCCCTGACTATACGAAAAAACAGTCTCCATCACTTTCCCAGCCGAAAAAAGTTTTTTTTTTTTTGAGCCAGTTCCCCATTTGGAGTCCACTGGACTGTATTTTGTTTGGGGCGTATAAACTTTTTTTTTTTTTTTTTTTTTTTTTTTTTTTTTTTTTTTGTGGAGCCGGTTCCCCCTCTGCAGTCCATTGTGTGGGCTGTATTTTTGTTTCGGATGTATAGCGGTGCATCCAAGTTTCCTCTACAGTAATTAATCGGCGCAAAAATCGGATTTATTGTGACTAAACTGCGCCACTGTTCATTCGAACACGTTTTTGGTCTAAGGTGAGCAAACGCGGCATCCAACACGTGGACAGCTTTCTCACGTCTACATGTGGATTTAATATGTGACAAGCACGTTCTTTTGACATGTTCATTGCCTCTGCTATCTCTCACTTTAATTCGGCGGTCGTCTAGCACCATTTGGTGAAAACTTTGGTGATGTTTTCGTTGGAAGTTGCAGTTTTTGGACGTCCCGAACGTTCATCGTCTTCCACGCTTTTACGGCCACGTTTAAATTCAGCTGCCCAAAATTTCACTGTTGTAAATGATGGTGCAGGGTCCCCATACACAAAATCCAACTCATCTTTGATTTGCGTAGGCGTATTAACTTTCAAAAACAAATATTTAATGACAGCTCGATACTTGATTTTGTCCATGTTCATAAAAACATTCACATTAACACACTCAAACGACTGTTACATAACTGAGGGTCCAAAATGGCTGAAGCTTTGGTGAGTAACTGTCAACAGACGAACAACGTAATTCACTAGCTTTTATTTACGAATGCTGCCATCGTCATGTTGAGGTCGGAAACTTTTCACACCTCGTAAATACTTTATCATCACTAGATTTGAGTGACGAATTGTGTTTGATATATCTTTACCAACAGCCAGATGTGCTCAACTGCATTGACTGAAAATGACAGCACTGCAGCATGCGTTGAACATCTGGGATTGCGTCTATTTCAAATTATTTTACTTTTAATAATAATAATAATAATAATAATAATAATAATAATAATAATAATAATAATAATAATAATAATAATAATAATAATAATAATAATAATAATAATAATAATAATAATAATAATAATAATAATAATAATAATAATAATAATAATAATAATTTCATGCGTTTATTTAAGGCTGCTTTTGAGTCAAATTCATGTTGCGCTCACGTACCATGCTTGCTTTTACATTGTTTTTAAAAAGAAAAGTTAGTTGCTTTGTTTAACTCTACAGAATGATATTTTGCATTATCTATAATACTATTTTAGGGATTATTTGGTAGGAATTTATTGATACGCCAAGCAGGGTTTTGACGAAAGAAGAGAGCATTTGGAATAAATACTCCATTCACTGCAATAAATCTCTTCCCTTCTTTTAAAGGCACCTTTAAAAATGACTGAAATTTCTTGAACATTTTCAAAAGATCACCCTTTCTTCTTTTTAGTCTATAAAATACTGTAAGCATTCGTGAATTCGAAGAATGGCCTACGCACGCCACTTTTTAATGCTCTAATCGAGTTCGAAATTGCCCGCCTCGGTAGCGTAGATGGTTGGTGGCGTGTCCGCCACACGCTCAACAGGTCCCGAGTTCGAATCTCGGTCCAGGGTGAGTTACCTGGAGGTTTTTTCTTTTCGGAGTTTTCCCTTATCCTTAAGGACGATTGTCGGGTAACTCAAAGTTCCAATAGAACCCGAGCTCATTTGAGCATCATTTCACCCATTTCATTCATCGTCCGATATGACGACGTTGGAGGACGCAAATTAAAAAAAAAATCAGTTTGAAATTTACGAGAATGATGGTGTTTAGATAATTATGAGTTCTAATTCTTTATCTTTGTTTTCTCCCTATTGAAATTGTCAACATTTAGTTTCATTTAAAATATTCTTTGCGTCGCAGTTTAGGTGTTCGACTAATGAAACTTGCTACACAGGTTCACAAAGATACAATGAATAGAAATTACTCTGGCGTTTTTTGTGAGATGCATTTAAGTACAATTTCTTTGCTTCAAAACAAACATTTCAGCTTTTTTGGAAAAAAAAAAAAAAGGTTCAAAAGCTTTTGAAGCCTAAAGTTGAGACAGAGAAACCTAGGTCAATTTCAAAAAGTGGGTGTATTGGAAATCCGTTGTCAAAATATTAGACCAAACTAAATTACTTTGTGGCAAGGGACTTTCTAGTGACGTCACAAAAATAAATTTTATCATAATTTCCAAACTATCAAAGTAAAATTTATAAAATTTGGTCTGTATCATATTTGTACTATGCTACATCTGTGGCATAAGTCTTAAAAAAATCTAGCGTTATTAGGTTAGAATTTCAAATGTTGTCATATTCTTAGAGGCAAATCTCCATCACAAATGCAAAACTCGCTTGTGTAATTTAAATGACCCATGTTTCATCATGGTAGACTATTTGTCGTCCACTGGCCTTTAATTGCTTCATTTGTCTTTAAAAAATCTTTTGGCTAGAAAGTTAGACCTCACCATCAGAAACCGGTGCCTTGACTGTTGCTGACGTAACACCATTTTATGTGAAGTCCAAATTTGGTTTAAATTAAGTTTTCTTTAGCTTAACTTCTTGTAACCGTACTCGGCATGAAAAAGCCAGAAAAAGAATAAATTCTACTCTTGGACAGCACAGCAGCAGAAGTTATCAATGGTTCTTTATTCTGGGTTGTATGTAATGTGTGTTTGGTTGCTTTTTTCCAGGGTCCGCAGCTTCTCTCCTGATTGCAATAGCTTTCTCAAACATCCTGTATACTTAACATTAGAATATCTAATAGCTAAAATTCGTGCAACGATATTTTCCTGAAGCATTTAACGCTCGAAGTTCCTAAGTAAACAAATTATGAATGATGAATTTTACATATAATTTCCTTCCCACTTTACTGTAAGTGGAGTGAAATTCATGCACTTGTCGCACTTTCACTATTAAAGTACCGTAACTCACTGAACCTATTATTATTATTATTATTATTATTATTATTATTATTATTATTATTATTATTATTATTATTATTATTATTATTATTATTATTAAATTTTTATCGCATAATAACAGACCTACCACTACCTTGTGACTGCAATTTTTGACAACAAATGGAATCGCTTTTTAAGGTGGTTTTTTGTTGTTGTAATTTACGTCCTCCAACGTTAAGTCATATCGGACGGTGAATGAAATGGGTGAAATGATACTCAAATGAGCTCGGGATTCATAGAGCTTGGAGTTACCCGACATTCGTCTATCAGGATAAGGGAAAAATCCGGAAAAACCTTATCCAGGTAACTCATTAAGGGGTCTTGTTGAGAGGAAAACCTTACCCACCCTCAAATATCAGACCAGATACTTCTGCCCTTAGACTTTAGTTGCGTAAATCAGTAATGCAATTTTTCTATTTAAATTGTAGTTTTGGGGTCATATCTCTGGGTAAAAGGCGAGTTTAAATATAAAGTTTTGGTATTTAAGTTATTTTTGTACTCGTACTATGCAGTACAGACATTTTAAAAAAAATACAGGCATTACCAAGGATTTTTTGTTGTTGATTGGAACGTAATATTTCCCTACCAACAGATAAGGCAAAATGGAAAACGCCATAGCAAATTACAAAGATGCATTGGAAAGATATACGTACACATATTTTATATTTCTTCCCCTCAAAAATGCTTACTTTGGATTTTACTAAAATCTCATGCATTTGAAATACAAGAGAAATGGAATGTGCTGCTTAATAATTGTAAATTTCATTTACACTTCGGAAAGCTTTGTATATGACAAGGAAAATTGACGTAAACAGAAAATTAATTAAAGTTTGTGTAGTAAAAACATTTTCCTAACTTTCATGTTTCTTAGGTTGTATAGTATTGCACAATTAAACCGCATTGTAAAAGTGAGGTAATTTGGGTCATTCAATTTCAATCGGTATAATTAAACGCAACATTTTCTGAGGCCTCCTCCCAATCACTTTATTTTCCTCCTTTTCAGTTATACTGTTTACTGATTAGATGCACATGGGAATACACAAATTTCTGCATTCCCTTCAACAGCCTCTTATATGCCGCCGTGAAACATGCACATCCGGCGTCACTAGTGCATTTGTTATTTTAAGAGGTTTTAGAGGTTTTCCGGATTTTATGGACAAAGCTGTTAACACTTTACGGTCGCTCTGTCGGCCATAATTATATTTGTTTCCTGCTACAAGTTATGTTTTTGTTTTTCCTTGTACATAATGTGCGAGGGTAAATGAAAAAACGTTTGGTGCCTGTCTGGGAAGTCTGCTTGCAAACTTTCTGAGGGATAATAGTATCTCCATGTTAATCCCAGTTTAGCTGTATGTTAACTTAAAAGTTACATAAAATATGCTAGTTAATGTTACATGAATTGGAATATAATTGCTGTTTAATTGACGCATTCCAAATACACGTAAAGGCTGAGATATAATTCAAGCAGAAATTTTTATCTTGATATTTTGATTGCCTTCCAAGTCATTAAATTAAGCACAGTGTTAAATCTCAACAAAAACACGCTGAATACCCTATAATTTTTATCGCGTTCTGGTTTTAAAATCTATAAGGTCGTTAAGATTAGTTCACAATAACCAAGAACGGAAACCAGAAGGAACACAATGTTAAAACACGCCAATGCCAGTTTTTCCTAAAAATGGGAAGCATGTTACATCTATACTGTACATAATGCAATATACTCTTCATTGTAGAATTAATTACTCAGGTCGTCCGAGACATGATACAAACGCTAGAGGTTCGCAAGCCAGAAGAAAAATGGAACAGGAAGAAATTTAAACAAATTTGCCTTTTGATTTCGTCAGCTCCACTGTGCGTTGGTTCTTCCAATGAAAGTTCACCTGTATTTGTTTACGCAAGACATAACTGGCAATTAATTCTCTGAAAAATCAATACAAAAAACCGGCGGAAATAAAGAATATCATACATTAATAAATGAATGACGCTTAGTTATAGAGAAATCGGAAATAGAAGGAATTTAAAAAATGTTTAAAGAATTTTGACTTGGTTTACCTGCATTAGGTTGGATGATTTGGAAGCAGGTGAACGCTATTGGTCATTTACAAACAAATGACACCCCAACGCAAAATCGACTCTCCACCTTGCTATCGATATGCATTCCCGTTTTTGTTCCCAGGGAATTGTGATCCAGCCTTAATTGGGTCAAGCTTGCATTTAATTGAACACTTCCACCACTAGTCATTTGAATTCGAACAAAGGATAAAGGATGAATATCAGTTATAGAAGATAGGGTATTCTGGAATATTTCCTGCGCGTAAATAACTCAATTCGCTATAAAATGTGCTCCATTGATTGCTAAACAATAATATACATATTTTGGATACTATCCCCACAACTCAACAATCAGCGGTGTTAGTGAAATTAGTTCCGCTGACCAATAAACTGCAATTCAGGTTGCGATAGAACAAAAGATGAGAATAAAAAAATGAGCGTCCTGATAAATTAATATTTCAAACAGAACTATCAAAAATAGTTTCGTCTTTTGGGTGAGGTGAAACCTAAAATGGAATTAACAACGATTTTCAACTTTCCCGTAGTACCTATACATACAATGTCTTTTCCCCTTAAATTAAATTAGCCCGAAAAGATTTGAATAAAATCAGTGTAGAAGTTAAGAATAGAGCCACGAAATTCCTTGTTAAAGTGAATGTAAGTAATTGATATCTGATTAACCAAATATTCTCTTTCAGGGACACAATGTCATTAGCGTGTAAGCTCAACTAAACAAAAGGAGTAGATTTATGCCCAAATTTAGCATGTTATATGCCTCTACTTCACTCTTCTAAAGAGCTACTTCGATACATTTATCATATTTATGGGCAACTAATAATCATGTCCGTAAACCATTTTAAATGATGCATTAATTGAGCCATCGATAACCTCTAAACGCTTCCTGCGGGTTTCCTGACCTGCCGGAAAGACGGCGCTAGTGTCCAGCACTACCAATGACGCTCCAACACCTGTGGGGGAAATGTCGGAACTAGGGTTGCTGGTGTTCCTTTTAAACACGAATCATTGCATATGTTCTCCTTGGCAACTCGTTTCTCTACAGAGAACTAAATCATAGCAATCAATACGTGAAGCCAGAAAGCTTGCGACAATCTGTCTCATAAAATGATTAGTAAGGCGGTATATAAGTCTATGACATCAATGTATATTCATTTAGGAAAGATTAATTTCTATGAATACCTAAAGCCGGCACTAAATAATGTGTAAATAGCGTATTTCTGTCGTCTTTAATAAAAATGCAACGTTGATTGAGCTCCTTCATCTCGTTTATTTAATCAATGCCAAACATGTTACATTGGAGACTACTTTTTTTGGACCGGCAATTCTGTGTTGAATGTCCATTTTCTATTTAAATTATTATATCTACAGAAGCAATACATTCATAATTTACATTAGCTGCTCTTTATATGTCTGCCATTTCATTTTCACTCTAAAAAGAAACTTCCCTAAAACTCTCAACTGCCTTTTATATTTAAAATACTACTCCTGTGCTAATCTTTAGCCATTTATTTTTTCTTTTAGCATCTCAATTTTCCTTTCATTACTTTCCATGCATTCAAACCTTAACAGAATAACTAAAATAATCAACACTTTAAAATTAGAGCAAAAACCCCATACTTTTCAACACATTTCAAGTAAAATATAATTAACGTTTTAATAATTTGGTAGCTTTAATCTTTATTCCTTTACCCTCTCTAATTGCGAAATTCCTAACACCACATTAACCTTAAAAACTAATGGATATCAATTATATTCAAGATGAGAATTGAGTCAGTGATTTTCCCCCAAACAGGCAGACATCCTATGCAACTTCCCCAAAGACCCTTTTTATTTCCAAATTCCTAATCTAACCCGAACAATCTCCGATCGCTCAATTCAACTTATAATTCCCCTTCTATAGTTTCTTATAAAACTGCACAGATGTTTTCTTTTCTCTCAATCAGGAAAATAAAATTTGCCCTTCCAAGTGCTCCAATAATGTTCCAACACCCTTCAAAAAAAAAAAAAAAAAAAAAAAAAAAAAAAAAAAAAAAAAAAAACCTTCCACGTGCTCCAATAATGTTCCAACACCCTTCCAATACGAATAATTAATTCTAGCTAGCTTTTCAAATTGAAGTCTTGAAACCTCAGACATACCTTAGAGAATATCTGCCACTGGTAGTAATAACCTGGAGTAAATTCTTCAATAATCCTTTCGTTTAGTCATCCTTTATACTCTATCCCATTTCAGCAAAAACTTCTGAATTAACGGTGCATTGTGGGATTCCTAAAATAACCAATCATGCAAAATATTCGTTAGACGTCCTTTGTGGTCCAGGTGTAACATGTTAGCCTCTGGTTTCTGAGGACGCGTGTTCACACTCGACGGAGGGCCATGGACATTTTTCGAGCGTATAAATCCTTAACGTTACTTCTTTCGGAGAGGGAAGGGAAGTAAAGCCAGCTCCCGTGTCGTAGATTACGGCAATTAAAAGCAACCTAAGCCTGAGAGGCATCTAAGCAAAATTTAGTGATCTTTCACGCCCAATTTAGAATGGCATGCTGAGAATCACTGCAGGTAAAGAGCGTCTCCATATATACATAATCGTTCAAGCTCTTTGCACTCATTACTGCTTCTCTGCAAACATTTCCTCAACACACTCATAGTGGCCTTCCCATTAGCAGCGGTAATTATTTGTTTCCAGCGTGCTGTTCTAAGTCCTTTTTTAATTTACGTCCTCCAGCGTTGTCATTTCGGACGATTATTGGAATGGGTGAAATAATGATACTCAAATGAGCCCAGGGTCCGTAGAGCTTAGATGTGCCCAACATTCGTCTTTCAGGATAAGGGAAACCCTCGAAAAAACCTTATCCAGGTAATTTACCCTGATCGAGATTCGAACTCGTGACCTCTTGAACGTAAGGTAGACACGCTACCATCTACGCTACCGAGGCGGGCATGCTGTTCTAAGATAATGTAACTCCGAAGCATGGTTGAGTGGCTGTATAGAATTTTTTTTTCTGCGCATTTCCCCCATTAATTTTATGCCCAAGAATTCCAGCGTGAGTAGCACACTAACTTCTCTATTTCATCAAGTTAAACGTTGTTAAACATTTACCTTTAGTCCCTGAAGTAATGAAGTAATCAGCTGTAATTTATACGCTACAAATCTGTGATAAAACTTGTCTCACGAAAACGTGTCTCACCAGGGGCGGAACAGGAAACAACTAAAACGGAAGTTTTTGGCATAAAAGCCATTTTAGGCTCATTGACTGCATTAACCAAATGTAATATTTGGAACTACAAAATAAACAGCCTTACCAAATTCATTTCCAATGGTCAAGGTTATAAATCCCAAGTGTTTTTATTTCCTTTCTTCGTCTTTTTAAATAATACCGCCATATTACAAACCTGGGTTTCCGCTTTTGCTAAACTCCGCTGAGATGGCGGTAATTGCCACGACCTTCCGGAGCCACCTAGCGAGAAGGTATTTAACCTTGTCCTCACAAAGTGGCGCCAACTGAAATTGAAATGTTTGCGAGGTAGAGCGCGCATAAATATGATGACTCATCAGTTTTGCTAAGTGAGTGATGCGACGTTATCTGCTGCGCTATAAATTTTAATGATAAGATGACGTCTGTTACTGGGATATGTTTGCATTAATGAGGAATACATTACTGCTTACACAAAAGGTTTTCGAGATCACATCGGTGAATCTGCATAAGACACACTCTTGTCAAACGTTAAATTTTCCCCGGTGAGCGAATAAAAAATAAATGCTCCTTAAAGAATAAACGGGGGAAGAAACCTTCAATCCTTTTTATGCACTGATAGGAATGCTTAGAGCATTCTGCACAGATACGCTTGCTTCCTTTGAAGAGAAGCAAGAGACAATGTGATAATGAGGAAGCTGCAGACTTAATTCTTCAAGTCATTATGAAACACCATAAATGGCATTAAGATATCAATGCGACGATTTAAATGCACATGAGAAAGAGTACATTCTTAATACAATCATATTAATCAATTCATAAATTCAATCTTCTTATGACGTAAAATGCATGAATTACGGTACACATTTTTTTTTCTTCCTTGACCACTTATATAATCAATGTTCAGCACTGAGCAAATGGGTTCATATATTGATAATGATGGCGACTTCTTGTATTTTGGTCGAACTATTGTAATGAAGTGCTAGAAGAGATAAGTAATGAGGATTTTCAGGACTTCTAATGAAAAAAATGTCAGTAAAGTGCAGCCAGGAATTTAAGAAATGCCAAGTGAAGGACTTGTTCAACTCTAGTTACTAGGGGCCCAAATGACCTTGTTGTCGACGGGCCCTTAAACACCACACTCACTCACTCACTCACTCCATACTTCAGATAGGATAGTACTTTATTTACAGTTGTATATTGCTCTAAATATTGGAAAAGTTTTTCAAACAGCATTCCGAAAACCCGTTTAATCATAAAGAAGAGTAAATGCTGATTAGGATTATGAAAAATTATTACTATGCAAAACAATTATTCAAGTAACTTTAAATGTTATTTAACATCTTTAAGTTCAAGGTTTAAACTGAAAAGAACAAACACACTACAAATGTCAAATGATTCTCTCTTTTAAAATATTTTTATTACCTCACCTTCTTCTCTATACGTTTGATACAAATTTTGTAATTAATTTTGAACTTTCCAATGAGCTAGAAACTTAAGTTTTAAACCATATGGAAAAATATTTAACTTCACGATGAGCTGCAGATTTGAAACTAAACATAGCTTAGGGGAAAAAAAGAAAAAAGAAAAAGAAAAAAAAAAAAAAAAAACCAGACAGGCAGTTTTATTTGTTTAATTAAAGAATTAAAACTGTTTTAATACACCCCATTTTTAAAAGACTAAAAAGTATAAACTAATTTCTTCTAACCTCATGAGACTTATAAGCCATGTCCTGAACATTTTTGATTGTGAATTTTTAACAGCTATGAAAATACTAATAAGATTAAATCTGAAAAATGTGGGGCACAGCTGTAAATAATAGTAAGGATTGAAGGAAATAGCTATTCAGAAAACTCCCACTCTGTATCATTTGTGGAGCAATAGAACTTTAACTTATATGAA
Organism: Mantis religiosa; assembly: GCA_030765055.1. Taxonomy (NCBI): domain Eukaryota; kingdom Metazoa; phylum Arthropoda; class Insecta; order Mantodea; family Mantidae; genus Mantis; species Mantis religiosa. The sequence continues at coordinate 234,449,317 of CM060947.1, read as the reverse complement.
CTATTCATGCTTCACCCACTACCATGTGCCCCACATTTTTCATGGATGTAGGATGCATATGAGGAAAATGCAGTGAAAGTCTCAAGGGTGTGCGCCTGATGATTATGTTTTGTGGTATACATACTGTACAATCGATATAGCTACATTGGTAGAGAAAATATGTATGTCAGATTAAGCTTTTCAATCTTTCTTACAGAAAGGTAGCAAGCACTATATATTATAAAAGTATTGTACTTTAAATACCTTTGTTTAGATTAGACTGATTTGCATTCAGTGAGTTCACTAGGAGCCACAAAGGCATGTGAACATGAAACATATAAAAAAAAAGTTTGAAGTAGGCTAGTGCACAAATTCAGTCCAAGAACTCCCAACGACATAATCAGACCGTCCCATAACTATATACCTTAAGTAGAGGGTGAACTTTGGCAAAGCTCCAGATTTGAAGTGCCACTTAACAGTAAGCGAGTATGACCTTCTCTGGGCAGACAAGCCAACACGATACAGTGCATATAATAAAATGTACAACACTTCCTTTTTAAACGAGTGGGAAGTGTGATCCTTTGGCTTGTATACATTACCGATATCTCTGGAAAGATTTCCACTGATTCATTACAGTTTGTCTTCAGAAATTAACACAATATTATGGCAAATGCTGGGGTAAAACACACAATGTACAGATCAAACTGTAGACCCAGAAAGAGCTTTACTGAGTCAATGTAAATTTTATCAGTTGGTGATAGCACATTTAACTTCAGGGATACTTCCGTAACTTCCTTTAAAACATATTACACATTTCACAGCTTTTCTGTCATGTTGAATCACCTGCCCCAAGTTGCTTATGCTTGGCAAGCAGCTGGTCTACACTGTACTTGGCTGTCATTTTGTGGCATCTTAAACATTAAGAATGACTGCAAAATTGATTTTCTAAGCCCTCCCCCTCCACCCAGCAATAAATATAGGGTAAAATGTAGTATCTGGAGTTTTTGGCTGTGTTTCAATCAAACTCATGTTTTGCCCAAGAGGTAGCATGTCTGCTTCACATTTAAGACGTCCAGAGTTCGAACCTCGGTCTGGGTGAGTTATCTGGATGAGGTTTTTCTTGGGTTTTCTCTTATTCTGAAAAATAAATGTCTGGTAACTATAAGCTCCATGGACCCTGGCCTCATTGGAGTATCTTTTCACCCACTTAATGTTGAAGGACGTAAATTAATATATATATGCTCTGACCATCATTCCATGATGGATCTTCAGAGGAACTGTAACTCCTACAGAGTTCAAATTTTCATTTATTGTTCAATTTAAACCACAGTTGTGATATCTTCTGGCTGTTAATGGTTTTCCTAGTGTTTAGTTTAATTATGATGCTACAAGCGAATATGTGACGAGTTGTACGGTAGAGAACAGTAGCCAAAGTATGGACAACTTCAAATACACAAGGCATTTAGTGACAAGTGGAAATTATTGAAAGAGTCATGCAGCTCACTTGCTTCATCTACATTGTGTGCACTCGATAGGCTGGTGTAACTACTTCCATATTCTTGCGAGCTTCAATAATACTCTAAGTTACCCCTCACTCATGATCAAATAGCTGTCTATTGTTTATAAGAAATGATGAATGAATTACATACCAGCTATGGCATTACCTACTGCTAAACTCTGTTACTGAATAATCAGTTTTAATCACCTCTCTGCAAATGCCTTTCTTTGTTTTGGCTTTCCTCTGTAGTTTAAAAAATTCAAAGTGAGAAATGACGTTTCAAGTTTGTCCCATCAAGTGCACAGATATCTACAAAGGAACATTCCAATATTGCAATGTATAAGTGTTAAGTAACAGAGATTGTGAACTATAACTTTCATGCTTCACTATAGGTATATAAATGCAAAATAAACTCTTTTGAAAGTTTGTGGTAACATTTATACAAGTATCATCAGTGAAAAACCACAAAAATCCATAGAAACTGTGCCTCATTAGCTAGTTGTCAGACAAGTGTGGTGTGTTTTTCTAGAAACTGAGGGTTCTTTAATACGTTTCTTTAGGCACCATTAAAGACTTTGAAAGCACAGAAGTCAGTCCAGTGTTTACAGACTGTAAGGCCAGCAGAATGTCGTGAGACAGAGAGTTCACAAGTACCCTAAGCTTGTCCCCAATGAGGGTTTTTGTCACTGTCATGTCTGGTCATAAACAAGGCAATGAACAGACCCAACAGAGGGGAGGGCGAGTACATGCCCAGAGGTATGCAGATGATATGCCTGGTAACAAGAGGAAAGTTCCAAAGTACTCTTTCAGGGCTTGTGTAGAGCTCTTTAAATACTCTAGAAGAATGGTGTAAAGAAACATACTTGCCAATCTGGGCAAAAGTGAAATAATGGTTTTCACAAAGAGGAGGAGGCTGCTTGGATTGGTGGAGCCTTTTCTCTTGAGAAGAAGCTGAAGCTAACAGGTTTGGCTAAATATCTGGGAATTATCTTGGATGTAGAATTTGTCTGGAGAAACTAAAGGAGCACAAAATGAAGAAGGCTTACAAAGTTATTTGTACTATAAAAGAAAAATATGTGGAGCCTACAATGCAAGGTACTCAGATGACTACGCATCGTGGTCATAAGACCCTCAGTATTCCATGCAGCTAAGAGGTGCATGACACAGGAAGATGTCACTAACAGAGTCTGTTAGATACCTGATGCTCTCTTATCCAGGCATGTGGGTAATTTTAGAGATACTGTCTCTTAAGTAATGTCATTTTTTAAGAAAAAACAGTTATTTGAAATGTGTTCTGACAAGCAATTAACTAATTTTCAAAGCATAGACAATTAGATTCTATGGTCTTGAGCCAGCATTCAGCGAGGTTTATTATCGCACTATGGTACCAGTCTCATAGTTGTGAAGAATTCCGTGACACCCACTTGCACTGCTTCAACGTTGTCAAAATTTCTTTTACGTAGAAAATGGGCTATGGATCGAAAAAGATGATAATCTGGTGGTGGAGATCAGCGCTGTATGCTGGGTGTAGTAGCAGTTTGATTCCTCCCAATTCTTGAATTTTTCCATGGTTGTTCGTGCACTATGGGGTGTTGCATTGTCCTATTGCAATAGAACTCTATTTCGGTTAACTAATGCTGGGTATCTCCGTCTAAACTTTTCATGAGTGCATTACAGTTGTTGAAAATAAAGATCAGCATCAATCGCCTGCCAGTTTGGAACAAACTCCCAGTGACTCACACCTTCATAATTCAACCAGACACATAACATTACTTTGGGACTGAACTGGTTTTTTTTTTTATAACTTTGGCAGGTTGTCGGGGATCAAGCCACTGTTTCGAGGCATTCGGGTTTCGGTAATATGCCTATTTTTCATCACAAGTGACAACTCTCCTGACAAATCTATCACCCATGGGATTACAGATAAGCTGATGACAGATATCCACTCTATGTTCAGCCTGTTGAGGTGTCAGTTCACGACAGTTCATGAGGTACAGATCTACAGATTCTGTATGATTTTCCAAGTGTCATAATGTGGTGATGTATATTATTTGATGCACCAATTTCTTCTGAAAGCCCATGGGTACTTTTTTTGCATATTTTCTCGCAAAACTTGGCATGTATCCTCAATAGTCCATCATTTAGGTCTTCCAGAACATGGGAAATCTTTAGTGTTATTTGCCTCCATTGTTGAAATGTTGGAACCATCGTTGTGCCACATGCTCACTAATGACACCTTCTCCTTCCACCTCACATATTCTTTGAGCTGCGGCAGTGGCTTTATAATCTTGTTTTAGAAGGACTCTAAATTTAAACTTTGTTATCTCTATTTTGTGATTGTTTATTAACTGAAGACTGATACATGCTTGCGATGTACTTAACACTTGCTATGACATCCTGTAAATATCATTGCCAAACCAAAGAAACTCAATAAATTTTCCAAAACACGAAAATCAAGAAATATACATTATTTATGTACAACCTAACAGTATCACTAAACTGGAGACCCCTTATGGGACTCTGACAGACAAATCCAAAATCAAGCCCTGAAAAGAAACAAGTGGAGACACTAATGCTCAGAGATGAGAGGAAGTAGACTGTGTCTTCAATGAGTATTGAAGGTATGGTAGCCAGAGCCTTGAAAGGGAATGCAAGAGAAACAATTGGCACCTGGGACAGCTTCACCCAGAGATGTGAGGATTCAGGCCCAGGTGTCGGAAGGTGATGAAGTGGACAGCCTATGAGAGTTGACCAATTGGTTGATGCTCTGTCATGGCTGGATCAAATACTTCCAGAGTGTCAGACCAAGAGCATGGGACTATGGACAAAAATTGCTGAATTCTTAAACTCCAGTAGAGGCACCAGACCACATAGGAGATCCAGCCTTACTGTAACATGCAAGGGTGCTGCAGGATTAGGCCATGATGATATCTCTCATACAGGATAACCTGCAGAACTGTATTACTGTGCTGAGGGTGCTACGCAGTAGTATTACAAGACAGAATATTGAAGTCTCCATAATGTAATTGGCTAAAGATTAAGGGTTATTTTATTCACAGCATTCCAGCTGATAAAAAAAATCCAAAGTTTATGTCATGAACAAGGCCTCAGTAGCACTTGGACATTGCTGGATTTTTTTAAAAAGAGATCTGGTGGTGATCCTGTCAAGATATGAGGATACACTCCTCCAAAAAGTAGTACTCTGTTCTGCCTACTTCCCAATTGACTCTGAGGGAGTTCCTCCTCCTCCTCCTCCTCCTCCTCCTCCTCCTCAGGGGTTTAAAAACTTGTGATATACTGTAAGAGTAAGAGAAGCCTCCACTTGATAGACAGCAACTCCAATGCACATCATTCCACATGGAGAATGATCTAAATGAGAGAAGAGTGGTATTCCTTAAGTATTTGACAACAGATCTTGAGATCGTGACTCAAGGAAATGTTCTGTCTGACCTTTGTTAATTTTCAAAGGGAGCAAGTTCTAGCTCGATATTCGAGTCCTTTGAAATACTAGAAAAATTTAAGTGGAGAATCAGTAAGGAGCTTTCCTTACCTGACCATAAACGTAACCCGACTGCCGGCCTCATGCCCAGACATACAAAGCAGAGGTGGGCGATCATTCAACCGATAAGGGCAGGATATGTGGTTAGCATCTCAACATCCCCAGCTGGAAAGTTGGCTTTTTGGGCCAGGTTCACTACCTAGTATAGCTCCTCAATTTCCTCACGATGCTGTGTGGGCACTGATTCTAAACCCGGGACTTAAAATCTGCACCCTGCAGAGTTGGGATCGATCCATTCTACATGGGACCTAGGAGTCTCACGAATGAACTCCAGATCAGGATTAAGAATGTGAAGGATCTTAAGTTGACTGCATTTTTTTCAACACCTTAGTCTCCACTTAGGGAAGCAGCTGCTCCCTCATATGTAAAGTGCAAGAAGTAAATTTAGATATTTCTCAAAGTATAAACTTGAAAGAAGCGTAGGGACAGTGAAGCACAAACTAGTACAAAATTGAATCGAGAATATATTGACACATTGCTTCACTCACACTGTTTATTCACAGGACATGTTTCAAGAGCTCTTGCTCCTATCCTCAGCTGATACTCGACTAGTGCAAGTTGTAGTGGTTTCTTCTTTCTCCGTATTGTCAATAGATGGCGTGATGGACTTGTCAAAGATGTCCGGTGGTGGAGTTTCAAAATTCATGACTCTATGACGATTTTTGTTAATGAAGATTTTTTCCCATACGGAAAGGTCTATGGGGTGATTAACGTATTTTATTAGAGATGTTTCCAAATTGATGTCATGTCTAGTATTCAAAAAATGAAAAGCCACTGCTGATTTTTCTGTTTCACCATTTTTAATGTTTCTCATATGTTCTTTAGTTCTGATGTTAATATTTCTTTTTGTTTTTCCTATATAAATTTTAGGGCAAGTTTCACATTTGATCTCATAGATTCCTGGTTTTTCTTTGGTAGTGATTGAATTTTTGGGAGGGCCTTTTAACAAATTTCTGATAACAGGTTTAATATCAGAAATTTGTTAAAAGGCCCTCCCAAAAATTCAATCACTACCAAAGAAAAACCAGGAATCTATGAGATCAAATGTGAAACTTGCCCTAAAATTTATATAGGAAAAACAAAAAGAAATATTAACATCAGAACTAAAGAACATATGAGAAACATTAAAAATGGTGAAACAGAAAAATCAGCAGTGGCTTTTCATTTTTTGAATACTAGACATGACATCAATTTGGAAACATCTCTAATAAAATACGTTAATCACCCCATAGACCTTTCCGTATGGGAAAAAATCTTCATTAACAAAAATCGTCATAGAGTCATGAATTTCGAAACTCCACCACCGGACATCTTTGACAAGTACATCATGCCATCTATTGACAATACGGAGAAAGAAGAAACCACTACAACTTGCACTAGTCGAGTATCAGCTGAGGATAGGAGCAAGAGCTCTTGAAACATGTCCTGTGAATAAACAGTGTGAGTGAAGCAATGTGTCAATATATTCTCGATTCAATTTTGTATTAGATATTTCTATTTGGAATCCATCAGGAAAAGGACACATAGCCACTATAACAGTTATAATATTAACAAGTGTCAGGTTTACATGGAATATGTGTAACAGGTCCTAAAGAAATTTCAAGAAAGCAATCAGAAAGACCTCAGAAAAGTCATGGAGGTTTTTTGAGATAGTGTTGAAGAGCAATCATGCACTGTTTACGGAAACCACTGGTCTTCAAGAACAGGGGCAGATTGACCTCTTTGGTAGACTCTAGTGGTTCATGGATGCAGTTGGATGAGAAGATCTTGAGGTTCCCTTCTTGAAACCCACTTCCCAGGGATAGAAATTGTGAATCAAGAAACTGTCTCGGCAGGGACATATAGGTTCTCAAAAAGTGGTGGTATGTTACCTGTGGATCCTAAAAAAACTAAATGGGCCCTCTTTTATTATTATTATTATTATTATTATTATTATTATTATTATTAAGCTTTAAGATGTAGATGTAGTTTTCCTGGCATTTTTTAAGACTTGGAGAAATCTCTATAGACCTGAACAGAATATTATTAGAGCATTTCATACTTCTGAAGGAAGGACAAAATGCTATTTATGCTTGAGCCAGACAAACAGCATTACTTTGAGCTTAAAATTTGTTATCTTATCAGCCTGACATCTTTCATGCTGAAAGCCTGGAAAGGCTGTTAGATAAGACATTTGAAAGATGGGAGTGCTGCTAGCTCTGTGTGGTTGCAGGATGCGGGGAAGTTATTTAAGGGGGATAAGCTGATGATGTGTGGCAACGCTCTCATAATAAGAAATTATCATGTGAGATTGTTGTTGTTCCTTACATGAGCGAAGTATCATCATAGATGAACGGCACTGGATGACAGCACAGAGCTTCTTCAATCCCCTTAGAGCAGTGCACCGTTCACACCTCCTATCACTCCCATTGAGATGGATGGGACTCGCTAAGCTACTTTAATTGCAGGGATTTCATGGAAGTATGGCCATTCACAGAATCAATGGTTTATAATCAGTCATTAGACTTGAGGGCCACTGGACTGTGGAGATTTGACTATGGTAGTCTTTTTAAGACACTGAACGTGCTTTCAACAATATTTCTTTAGGCACCACTAAGCAGAGTGGTTAACCTGATGGTTGCAGATTGGATTATGGCTTCTTTGGAAGTCCAGCAGGCTATGCTAGCCCTGGGGGGGTGAGACCATGAGGTCATCAGTACCCCGGTACTGTCCCCAAAGAGGAAAAGTTGCCCAACCTGTGGCGTTTGATCACAGAAGAACTATTAAACTGACTCAACAGGAGGGTGATAAAGTTTAATTACGTTTGCTGCAAGAGGAATATTTTAAAGTACTGTTTCAGAGCTCATGCAGGGCTCCTTACATAACCTGGAAGATTGATGCAAAGAAAGATTTATCTATTAATCTGGAACAAGACTGAAACAATGGTCTTTATAAAGAAGAGGATGCTACTTGAATTAGTAGTCTCTTCTCCGTGGGAAGAAGTTAAAGGTGATTGAGTCAGTCAAGTAACTGGAAGTTATCTTAGATCCAGGAAGACCCGGAAGAATTACGTGGAACATAAAGTGAAGAAGACACACAATGCTTTGTGGGCTTGTACAAGATCCAGAGGACTCAGAAGGGCCCTCTGATCCAAAGTGGTCAGACAGCTATAAACTGAGTCACAAGTCTCTCAGACTGCCTCTATAGTGTAGGCGCTAACATTTCTGCCTGATGTGCAAGAGGTTCCGAGTTCGAATCTTGGTCAAGGTGATTTATCTAGATAAGGTTCTTTTTCGGGGTTTTCCTTTATCCTGAAAGATGTATGTCAGGTAACTAAAAGCATTACGGACCCTGGGCTCATTTGAGCATCATTTCACCTATTTCATTCATCATCCAATATGATTTAACATTGGAGGACATATATTAACCTATGTGGTATTAGTTTGTTGGCCTACCTCTTCAGTGAGGACAGTGGCTACTAAACTGGATTCACTGCACAGACTGATATGTTTGATAATACAGCACCCATGTAGTGTGGTAGCGTGCCTGCCTCACATTCTAGAAGTCCCATGTTCAAATCTCGGTAAGTTATCTGGATAAGGCCCTTTCCAAAATTTTCCCTTATGCTGAAAGATGAATGCTGGGTAACTCTAAGCCATATAGACCTTGGATTCATTTGAGCATCATTTCATTGATTGATATAAGTTAATGTTGAAGGATGTAAATGGAGACTTTGAAAAGCCTATTTATTAATGGTCAAAACCACACTGAAACTGGTATGGCAATACCAAAGGATGTTGAATATTCCGTTCAATTTAAGAACTGATTTGTAAGTGTGAGTATTGTAACTGACATCTGCTGGATAAGTGGCCAGGGTCAACCCCAGCAGATGCTGTTATGTAAAAGCTTCGCACTGTTCAGTTATTCAATTAACCTTAAGTGGATGCCTAGGCATGTGATATTGGTTAATGAGGTGGCAGATGTCCGTGAGAAGGGATGCAGGCCTGAGATTCATTGGATCTGAGCCCATCTTTACAGTATGCTCAGAAATGTCAAGGAACAGGTAATTCATCTTACACCTTAGACTCATCTTTAAATCTGAAGTAAACAAACTGATGCCAAGCAAGATCATGAATTTATTGTAAAATATGATGGTTAAGTAAGTTAGTATTTCTAAATTTACCTGGATCCAGGCTTAGGGATGTTATGTATTTTTATTTCCCAGGCTTGTAAGCTATGGTACAGAAGACATTGAAGATGTTGATATTTCACCAAAGGATTGCACTTGCATCTTCAGGGTGATGATTCCTGGCCTGCACTGTCAGAGCTCGAATGACATGTGCACAATTAAAAAGTGAATCACATAAACCTTTCATCGCCAATATTTGCGAAATGGAAAGTGCTATTGATGTGCGGTTTTCACAGTATTGTTTGGTAGTTTAGGGGCTAGTACTTTTAGCCTATAAATAGATTTCTAATAACACTTAGGTGTATTTTTGGAGCAAACATACACCCTTTTAAATGGAACAATGCCTAATTACATAAAAAGTCAAAAGTACGGTAAATTAGATGTTAATGGTGTTTTCCGCAGGATTCTAGTGCCAGTACAGGAGATATCTTATTTTGAGACTTTTACACACCGACATTTGTACTACCAGTAGTAGCACAAACTAAAGAAAAACAAAAGGGATTGCACTGTGCTCTGTGGATCCTGACAAGTAAAGAGAAATTTGACCTTCAAAGTTTGTGTTCAAAATGACCATCTGCAGCTTCAATACAAGCTTCCAGTCTCCTGTGGTAAGACTGCTGCACACATTCTAGCATTTCAGCAGAAATTTCAGAGCAGGCAGCGGTGTAATTGGTATGTCCTTGTAGACAGTGTCTAATAGTTTTCTCCATACAGAAAGGTCTAATGAAGTCAAATACCGTGAATGGGCTGGCCAAGGTACAGGTCCAGTTTGTTCAATCCATCGATTTGGAAACAATCCATGAAGACTAGCTGTAGTAATTTGTGCTATGGGCTGGACTGCCAGCATGCTGGAACCACAGGTTCCTCCTAGTCTGCAGAGGAACGTCTTCTAGCATCTGTGGAAGATGGTTTGTTAGGAGACTGAGATACCTGTGCAACTTTAGTGTTCCTCCTATGAAAAAAGGGCCTATGAGCTAATGGTTCATTATCCCACACCAAATGTTTAAACTCTATGGATGCTGATGTTCCACCTGATGAAACCAACAGGGATTGTCAACAGACCGATAGTGCATGTTTCTGCGGTTTACCTGACCATGATTAGTAAATGTTGCTTCATCACTAAACGAAATACATGATGAATTTTGAGTAACATGTCATAATGCCCATGTACAAAAGTTAACACAATTCTCAAAATTGTTTCCATGCAGCTCTTGATGGAGAGAGATGTGATAGGGATGGAACCTATGTTGATGGAGAATGCGGAGTACACTTGCTTGACTCATTCCACTTCCACGTGTGATTGTACGGGAACTACTTTGCAGATTTATTACAACAGCAGCCAAAACATTAATTTCTCCTACATCTCCAGTCACCTATTTGTTTCTGTTACGCTTCTTGGTGTTAAACTACCACGTTCATTTAACTGGTTGAAGAGGCTGATGAATAATTGCCGAGATGGTTGACGCCTATTGGGATATCTTTCCGTATTCACCATATAAGAACAAACTGCATTCTTCCTAAACTCTCAGTAGATCATGAGCATGTTGGCTTTTTCTGCATCGATAAATCCCATTTTCATTCACAACCTACGGCATGAACTATCACTGACCATTACGTGTTTCAAATGAGATGTTTTTCCTTGAGTGCTACTAGGTGAGCAACTAATCGGAATCCTGCAGTGTTGTCATACTGCATTTAGATTTTGCCACAACTGATCAATGAGGAAGGAGAGAATAATGTATTTAACATAACCGTAAAACCCTCATATTTTTAGCTCAAACAGTTTTCCTAATACAAATAAAGTACTATTATATTATAACAATGCATTGCGACATAAGCACTGTAATGAATATCATTATTGCTTGGCATGTATGCGCGTGCGTATATTTGAAATTACTCAGAACTGAAACTTAAACATTTGACATGACGTCATAAAAGAAATACTTTGATTAAGCCAAAGTGTTTATTAAATTTGATGAGAAAAACAATACACTTACTGCTGGTCTAGCAGAACGTGTCTGGTCACATTATATCTTTGTTTATGAATGGTTCGTAATCTCTATTTACTCTAGAGAGTTCAAAGCAGTATTATTCAGTTACTCTTCTGTTTAAAAACTATCAAAAACTGTATCAGCTGGATCAATAAGATACAATCCACCTTCCTCCTTACTACTGCCAGAACAATCCAATTGAGTTATGTGGGCTCAAATTATGTTGCAAACAGAAATAATATTTTTAAACTTGCTGACATTGAATGAGTTATTCATGAAGAAATTGATAAGGAACACAAGACTGGGAAAACTGCGTGAGACATCAGATAAACTACAAGAAGACGACTTTTCGAAAGAAATAGCATGTAGCGAGATTTTGGAACCTATCATCATAAATTTGCAGCTCTCAGACAATTATCTTGAGGTAAGTAACCAGCTATATGGATGCCCGTTTCGGTAGCATAGATGATGCATGTCTGCCTCACGTTCAGGAGTTCCCGAGTTCGAATCTCGGTCAGGGTGAGTTACCTAGATAAGGTTTTTTCTGGGGTTTTCCCTTATCCTGATAGACAAATGTCAGGTAACTCTAAGCTCCTTGGACTCTGGACACATTTGAGCATCATTTCACCCACTTCATTCACTGTCCGATATGACTTAACATCGGAGGACTTAAAATTACAAACAGCTAAATGAATGCATCGCTGGCATTTCCGTTGGATTAGAAAAATAAGTAATTCATAAACTATAATTAATTTTAAACTAAATATTTAAACCACGTGCTTAATATACAAATATCCATGTTGCAATTGTGATATCAGCAACTACATTATAAAACTTTGGAAAATTCAGTTTGGATTCCCTTACGTCTAGCATCAAAAGACCTGCAAGATAGAGAGAGAGAGAGAGAGAGAGAGAGAGAGAGAGAGAGAGAGAGAGAGAGAGAGAGAGAAATATAAAAAGAGTGGAAGTAATGAGGTGGCAATGATGAATGCGCTAACGCATCTGATTTACTATAGACAAGAATTCTTCCCATTTGAAACATACATTAGAATGTCACAATGCACCAATGAACTGCAAACACATGTAAACAATTTTAGTTAATTGATGGAAATAAATCATTTCTGCACACTAGCTAAGGTTTTTGATGGATAGAGTCAACATGAAAAATTCAATGCCATGGCTGGGATTTGAACCACGGATCTCCTGGTTTCCGTCCAGTTGCTCTACCCATTGAGCTACCATGGTCAACGTGCTGTCCTGACATTAAATTCTCCATTTGACTTGTATATTTCCCCGGTAGACCACTAGGGGCTCTCGCATCCGAGATACACCATTTGTGGCGACTTACTATCTTAAGTACATGAGTCCCATGGTAGCTCAATGGGTTAGAGCGACTGGACGGAAACCAGGAGATCTGTGGTTCAAATCCTGGCCATGGCATTGAATTTTTCATGTTGACTCTATCCATAAAAAACCTTAGCCTATATACAGCTAGTGTGAAGAAATGATTTATTTTCATCAATTAACTAAAATAATAAGAGTTAAATGATGAAGCCCGGGACTCAAGTACTTACGATAGTAAGTCGCCACAAACAGTGTATCTCGGATGCAAGAGACCCTAGTGATCTACCGGGGATATATATGAATCAAATGGAGAATTTAATGTCAGGACGGCACATTGACAATGGTAGCTCAATGGGTTAGAGCGACTGGACGGAAACCAGGAGATCCGTGGTTCAAATCCCGGCCATGGCATTGATTTTTTCATGTTGAATCTATCCATCAAAAACATGTAAACAAACCATAACATTGTATCTAGTGACTAAGCCGGTTGAATGGAACACGCAATTGTTGGTGTATAAAAGTTTCAAAATAAGATCTCATGAACTAATGGCACTAGAATCCTGCGGAAAGCACCATAAATATTCTAATTTACTGCACTTTTGATATTTTGATGTAATTAGGCATTGTTTTCTATTTAAAAAGTATATGTCTGCTCCAAAAATACATCTTCTCAGCATTATTAAAATTTATTTATAGGCTAAAACTACGAGCCCATAGCTACCGAAAAATTCTGTGAAGACCACACATCAATAGCACTTTCCATTTTGAAAATAATGGCGGTGCAAGTTTTAGGTGATTTACCCTGTATAGTGGGGATGGGTACAACTTGGAGTGTGATCCTGCATGTTTATTGGCTTGCATCTGATGTAGAGGTTGGGCTGGACAACATGCTAGGACTTCCTTGCTTTATAGCCAAGTTTTTTGCCAAAACGAGTATTCAGGCTTTTTGTACTTGGAGAGCTTCTTTTTTATGACTGAAGTTGTTACTGTGTTTGTAAATTTTTATGGGCATGCCTCTGATTGAGCATTGCAGTTCACACTTGAAGATAAAACTTGAGTTTCTTTGTAGCTGATACATTGGCTAGACACAGAAAAAGATCTATCATGAGGTTCACCTCCAGGCACCCTATGGAAAGAAAGAACTCCATGCAACAGCCGTAGCCTTACTCCTCTGGTCAAATAGGTGAGCTACTGTGCTCCTACGGAACTGACAGTCTGCAGCAAATACACAAATTCAAGGTCTTACCAAGATCAGCCAAAGATAAATATCCTGCATGTTCATCTGCAGGTGTATATAAAATTTCCTGAGAGAGAAAAGAAGATATAGAGCACATAATATTTGAATGTAAAAGTGCAGAATTATGGAGAAAAGAATTTACAAATGAAAAATGGCTCAAAATGGAAATATTGCATTAATTAAAATGTTTAGTAAAGACTATGAAAGCTGGAGGGTTTTAAATAAAATTAAAAAGAAATGGAATTGGTCATTAAAAAGAGAAGTGAACAAAATATAATTTTATGGGAAATTAATGTGTAGCTAGTAGAAGTAGAATAAAAGACCTCCGAACTGGCTGCATGGTGTTCTGCCTGTCCATGGCACTCATCACTGACTGCTGCCATTATAGGAAGGTGCGGATGAAACCATATAACATTTTTAAAGGCTCTACTTACCAACTTTATGAAAGAAGATACTGTTGTCCATATATTTTTGTCACTTCTTTAGGGAACTATCCATCACCTACCGTAGCTCATGTTGTGAAAAACTGGCAATTTCCTGGCAGATATTTTAATTATTCCAGGGTGTTTGGGTTTGTCTTGTACATTGTTTTACGTTGCTCCAGAAATAGAAATCACAGAGGATTAGGTTTGGGGAATCCAGGGGGACACAAATCTCTAGTAAGTTTTGTTGTGAAACATACTTTCAATTTTTTCATCAAAATATTGGCTGTATGAGCTGTTGTTGAAAAAAGACTAAATAATGCTCCCTGTCTGTTAACTGCCCCTAAAAAATGGAGCAAAGTTGTATTCCAGTATGTACGGGCATCAGCTGTGACTATCAATATATAAACAGGAAACTGTCCACAATTTGAACTATGGCGAGCAATGGATAGTTTCCTAAAGAGGTGACAAAAGTGAATGGACAACAAACAGTGGCCAGTTTCAACATCTTCTCTCATAATAATGGTAAGGAAAGGTTTAAAAGTAGTATTAAAATTGTTGTATGGTTTCATCCGAACCTTTCTATGATAGCAGCAGCAATGCGTGGCAAGGACACAAGCAAAACACTGCATAGTTGGTTCAGAGTTTTTGAATCTCCTATTATAATGAATATAATTAGAGCTTCTCGGGTTACCACCCATGCGATATTTATAAAATTGCTGAAGCTTTAGGCCATGCTTGCTCTATGGCCTTCAGGAAGTGATGAGCTTCCAATCCAGGACAGTATATATATCCAGGCAGAGGGGCGGGGCTAATGGGAAACTGGAGTTCTTTGATTGTTTCGGCAGAGAGGTGCTGGCAATGTTAAAACTGTTTCCTCTAGCTCTGATGTTTGAGAAGTTAGAGGTGTCAGCACCTCTCTGCCGAAACAATCTCAGAACACCGGTTCCCCATTGGATAGCGCTATTTAGCTCAGCTACTCCACCTGGAGATATATATACTGCCCTGGACTGGAAGCTCATCACTTCCTGCATGGCCAAAAGCTCAAGCAATTTTATAAACATTACAGAGCTGGTAAACCAAGAAGTTGTAATTAATAATTATTGCTGTGAAAGCTTCAAATCTTACGAGGGGCAATCAAATATTAACAGACCTTTGTTTACTGCGCACGCATAGAATGCCGTAAGGGTTTGAGGCTTTTGCAGCACATGCAGTGAGGTGCCTGGAAGGGGACAGTGGCCTTGGGAACTCATTTGGCTCTGTCCCTCAGATACTGCCGAGATGTCTGAGAGAGAGGTGCATCCAGCTGTTGCGCAACAAGTAATAAAGTTTCTTGTCAATGAAAATGTCGGTGCAGCTGAAATTCACCGTCAGTTACTCCCAGTTTGGGGAAACAACTCTTTCATGCTCCAGAGTTAAATATTGGTGCCATGAGTTTAATGAAGGACGTGAACGTGTTGAAAACTTGGCCCACCCTCGCTGTCCATGCACCAGCATCAATCTAGAAAACATCCAAGCTGTTCAAGACATTATTGTAGGGGATCGCCACATCACAGTGCTTGAAATCTGTCAACAACTTCTCATAAGCTATGCGAATGTCCAATCATTCTTTCGAAGGGAGTTGACATTGAGAAAAGTGTCAGCTTGTTGGGTTCTGCGATATCTCACTGCAGAACAGAAAGCAGTGCGAGTTCAAATGTGTCACATGCTTCTCACGCACTACAAAGAGGAAGGTGATGCTTTTCTGGACAGAATCATCACTTTTGATGAGACATGGGTGCATCATTACACACCCATATCAAAGAGGGCCAGTCTGGAGTGGAGAGAAACCGCCGGTGAAGGCCAAGTCACGAGTGTCAGCAGGAAAAGTTTTGGCCACAGTGTTTTGGGACTCGAAAGGTGCTCTTCTCAGTGATTTCCTCGAACAACAAGGACAACGACGACGGACCATTAATGCTGCCTACTACTGTAACCTTCTCAGTCAAGTTCGAGTTGCTTTCCAGTCAAAACGTCGCAGTAGCCCTATCAGAAATGTGCTGATTCTGCAGGATAATGCAAGACGACACACTGCAGCAGCAACACAGCAAAAATTGGCCGAAATGCACTGGACAGCCCTTCCACATTCACCCTACAGCCCAGACCTGTCACCATGTGACTTCTTCATGTTTGGTCCACTCAAAGAAGCTCTTGGAGGACATCGTTTCACAACCAATGAGGAGGTGAAAGACTTCGTGTGCAACTGGCTCTGCAACTGGCTCTTCATGAATAAATTTTCTGGAATGAAAGGCCTGTTTATATTTGATTGTCTCTTGTATATCATGAATGATATAACTTAACAGCTTGGGCTGAACACTTAAATCATATTCCTTGTATTTTTTATTGTTAATAGGCTTAGTGCAAATGAATAAATATACATAAAATATCCTATAGCTACGGTAGTGTTCTTAGGAACTAAAATGCATAGCATGGCCACAAGACTAAAGGAACACAGCAGATTTGGAAAAACAGAAAAACAGTCTATGGCAAAACACTCATTGTTTTTCAGTCATAACAGTTACAATGAAACTCAGATTTTATCTCCAACCATGAATACCATGCTCAATCACAGAGGGATGCCATAGAAATTTACAAACACAAGAACAACTTCAACAAGAAAGAAGAAGGTCTCAAGAGTACATAAACTTTGGATGTTGTTTTGGAAGAGCTTAGTCAAACCATAGAAATCATAACACCTTATCTAGCCGACTCCTAGAACAGATATCAGCCAATATATGCAGAAGCATATGGCAAGCTCCTTTCATTACCACTATGAAAAAGCACACCTGTAGCACCTTCTGCATTTGAACTCTGACCGCCATGAACCATGATCACAATAACCTGAAGATGGCAACAGCAGCTCTGGCAAAATGTTGATACCTTCGATACCTTACAGGTCCATGAAATAAAAATACATTTATTAATCTTGATGCTGATCATGAAAGTCAAACTCTATACTTAGGGGTGTTATCTACTATCTTATTGGTCACAACATTCTGTGCATACACTTATACATAATGGGTCTTATGGAAGCAGATACCAAGGACATGGACTAACTTATTCAGACTTAGACTTGTGTAACTGCCCAGTACAAGAGTCTATGTGTCTCCAGTGAGGCCACTCTGCTTTCAATAATCAAGCATGTTTTTTTTCTTAATAATGTCTATTGAAGTTCCTTATTGTCAGTGCATGTTGAATGAATCTCAGAACTCAGGATGCATACTGGCCCTGATTACAATTATAAAGCTAATAGCTGCTTTAGTCTACTACGAGGGTTGGGGCAAGTCATGTCAACTAATTTTTTTCTTGTATATATGTGAGTGGATCACAAACGTATATGTTTCACGTGGGAGTTCTACAGGCATAGTGTATATGCAGAATATATGGCTCTGTGATAGCAGGTAGTAGGACAGCGAGGGCTGTGAAATCAGTCAGTTGGTGAGTGTTGTGCAAGATGGAAGTAACCCGTGTTAAGCAGCGCGCTTACATTAAAATAGCTGTTCTCCAAGGGAGAAATGCGATGAATTGTCACAGTGAATTAGTGGAAGCCTTTGGGAATAATACCCTACTATACCATACAGTAGCACAATGGGTAGGAAAGTTTGAGTAAGGACATCTGTTAACCAGTGATGAGCAATATTTGCGATGACTGTCATTGTGCGGACCGATGTGGCATGTGCCATCATCGAGCAGCTCCTGGATGAAGACAGACGATGGCGCTACTGAGTTAGAGATGGCAAGTGGCATCGAGAAATGCACCATCCACAGGATATTGCATAATGAGCTGCAACTACGTAAAATTGCATCACAGTGGGTACTGCATACACTGATGGAAGTTCAAAGGTGGGTACGCTATGTAATATGCTCCAACTACCTTCAACGCTTGCAACAGGACGGCAATCAATTTTTGTCATAAATAATCGCCACCAATGAATTTTGGGCCAGGGATTACAAACCCGAACTGAAACGCCAGTCTGCAGAGTGGTAACATGCTGGATCACCAAGGAGGCAGAAGTTCCGTCAGAATCCTTCCCCAGTCAAATTGATGGTGATCGTCGTATATGACTTCAGGGGTGTCATTGTTTGCCACTTTGTTCCACACGGCAGAACAGTGACCACACAGTACAGGGACTTCCTGGAGCGACAGATGTGGCATTAGGGAGAAACATCCGGATCTTGTGGATAGTGCAATAATCCTGCACGACAATGCAAATCCAATAAAGCAGAGTGTGTAGGGCAGATGCTGCGACATTGGGAATGGGAATAATTGGAGCACCCTCCATACTCTCCTGACGTTTCATCCTGTGACTTTGATCTCATTCGAAATATTAAGGAACCACCACATGGTAGGCAGTTTGCAACACAAGAGGACATTGCTAATGCTGTGCACGAACAGGTGATTCAATTCACACAGTGCAGCAAATGCTGAGGCAGATGGTATTCAGCACCTCCCACATCATTGGCAGCATGTGGTGACAGTGGCAGGGGCCTACTTTGAGAATCTTTAGGCTCATGTTTGTTGTGTCAACTGTATGTGTACTGTGTTGTCATTCTTTTGAAACCATGAATGACATATTGCCCTATATACTACCGTAATAATTCAGTGTGTTACAATATTTCAGTGCTATTCATTGTCCATACATGTAGTTAACACCTTGTCCTTTCATCTGTATATATCACATCTTCCAATCAGACTGGCATCTTCAAGAAAAAAAAAAATAGTTGCCGTGAATTTTTCCCCAACCCTCGTATATGCAGTAAGAATCTAATACACCCTTTTTGGGGTACAGGAAGAAAAGGTTAAAACTTGATGAAGATTTCTTTCCAGCAGCCAGTAAAGCTATTGTCTAACTGGAAACACTTGCATGGTTAACACATCTGTTTTAAATTTGTCATCCTCAAAATGGTTTCCATTCCAGTTATTGCGAACCAGCACTTATTTATATACTTGCATACTATTATATTATATAAAATACAATTTACATAGAAAATGATTACCAGACTTATGGGCTGTGGTCCAGTGAAAGCTCTCCTTCAAGATGTTTCGTCTGAAGCTGCTCAAACATCTTGAGTGGTGTAGCCATAGTCTTCTACTGTAGGTCTCGACAATAACTGATACAGTGTCTTCAGGTTTCACAGGCTTTATATACACATTCTGTGTGGGTACCCCTCAAAATTCAACCTCTGTGGTCCTAGTCCTGAGCAGTGGGCAACGGTGAATAAGGGCATGCTTGATAGAGTGATATATAGCAGGGACGTGGTGTGCCCTTTGACTGTTACAACTGCCAAGAAGGCCTATCAGGAACTTCGAAAACCAGCAGAAGGGGCTCTGGTAAACCCAAGCCAAGGTAGAACAGCATATGCTGATGGTGCATGGCCAAGGGGGAGCTTGGTCATTAATGTGCAAACTCCAGATACCAGATCTGGTTTTAAGTAGGCCTTCCTGCAGCTTGGGAAACTGTAGGTGACCAATTGTATCCCAATTTTACAGATCAAGATAAGAGCCTAAAGTTAATGAAAAAGGGGATGTGCCTTCATTTGCATCAAACCCAGAGGCAACTGTGCCTCAAACTCCTGCTGGGCAGGAAAAGTTTATGGAGGAAGAGCTACTTAAAAGCCCACTCAAAGACCTAACTGACAGACAGGAGGAAGGAACACAAGAGGCTAAGTGCCTCCGGACCTTGAGGAGTCTCTCAAAAGGTCCAACTTAAAACTAAATTCATGAAACTGGGAGGAACAGCAAGGAAACACTTCAAGTGGCTATTTAAACATGGCTACAAACCAGAAGAAGACTGTAAAGATGACCAGTACCAAGACGACTAGGTCTGAGGGGACTACTCCGGATCTTGAGACCAAAAAAGGAGCTGCTTTTCAGCACTGGGGCTACACCTGCATGGATGTATAGGCAGATTGCCAGTTGTGTTCATGTAGGGATAATGTCAGCAGATTTTCCCCAAAACCTATTGAATCAAGAACAGCTTGAGGCTATCCAGTATTCTATTCTGTATAAAATACTGGAACAAAATGAGAAGGGTCTGAAACCCAAGTTTCTTAGTTCCAGTTATAAACCTGGCTGGCTTGTGATTACCTGCGATGGGGAAACCATGACTAGGAGGCTTCAAGGCATTGCAGGAGAGCTCAGGCCATGGGAAGGGGCTAACTTGAAGGCCGTTGAGGGAAATCAAATTCCTCGTACTATGGTCTTGGTTGGCTACCTTTGCAACAGCCTTAAGGACACTGCAGAAAAAACGTTAAGCTTCATTACAGCACAAAATGAAGACGAAGGTGAACAAGTGGAGGATGCTTAGAAGAACTACCGAAGGGGAAGCAATTAAACTCTCTCTCCCGTAGATCATCTGTCTGCAGATAGGCTTAAGAAGAGAGCTTTCACAACAAGATGTAAATTTGGCCAAGTACAACTTCAGCCACAAGGACAGTTCTTAAAAGAATCTCAGGGAATCCTTAGAAAAAGGGCTCCTCGACAAGACAGGAAAAGCCTTCAGAAGGGCCCTAGCCTCTGGACCTCTACAGGAAAGGCTCAACCTCTAATTGAGGATAAGCCCAAGACCACTGGCTTGAAGGAAGGGGACAAGGCCACATTTGAGGCCAGCGATGAACCCACTACAAGCAAAGCTGGCTCCACTTCTGCTCATAAGACCATATGGCCTAAGGAGCAGAAGAAGAGGAGAAAAAGCGGCAAGAAGGCTAAGGGCAGCAGTCTCTCCAAGGAAGTCATTATGCCAGCATCTACAAAAGAGAGATTTCAGGTGCATCCAGCATTCTAAAGCAGCCTCACAGGTGCTAAGCTGGAGTTTTGTCAGGATGTGGCTTGACACAGTGTTTATACAGGAGCCATGGGACTTTAGGACCCAAGTCAGAGTGTTCCCAATGGCAAAAGGTTACTATTGCCTCAGCATATTTCCCTGGTGATGCGGGTGATATTTTGATTAAGGAGCTGATATCTTACTGCAAGAAACGAAGGAAGCAACATATCATCTGCTGCGATGGAAATGTCCACCACACTGTACGGGACAGCAGGAATAAATAAAACAATTAAAAATTGGCAAGTCTCAAATGAAGTCTCGGCTTCAGATCACAGGCATCTGAGATTTTAAATAGAGGCGAGTCATGTTGATAGAAAGGAAGCCAGAGTCCCACAATTAACCAACTGGGAAGTTTATTCAGAACTTTTAAGGTCAGAAGAGAATTTTGACAAACCTATTGAGTCGAACTGTGAATTGGAGTATGTGGCAACCCAACTCAGTAGGCTCATTATTTCATCCTATGAACAGTGTTAGCCTGGTACCATCAAAAACAGAAATTGATGTCCCATGATGGAACAAACTTGCCAAGCAAAGAGTCAAGATCAGAAGACTCTTCAATAAGGCGAAACTTACACGTAATTGGTGTGAGTATAAGGAAGCTCTAACCAATTACAATAAAGATTTAAGAGATTCCAAGAGAAAAACATGGAAGAGCTTTTGTGAGGGTATTAAGGGGATACCCACTACAGCTCATATGTATAAAATCCTCTCAACGAACCATGCTAATAGCAGTGAATACTTAAAAAAGAGCTGATAGGGAATACACTAAGAGTCAAAAGGAAACCTTAGAATTCCTTATGAAGACTCACCTCCCTGATCTGATACAGCTGAAGATGAACAAAAGGCCCAGGAATCAGGACCTTCTTCTCAAGGGTAAAGAGCCTAGCTGGCCGTATCTTCACTTCTAGTGATATTAAATGGGTATTTAACTCATTTAAGCCATACAAAGCGGCAAGAGGAAATGGAATCTTCCCAGCTTTGCTTCAGGAAGGTCAAGATGTTCTGTCCCAATTTTGGGAAGACTTTTGCACGCAAGCCTCAGACTAAATTATATTCCTCTAATATGGAGGACAGTTAGGGTGGTATTCATACCAAAGGTAGGGAGGAGTGATTCCACAAAGCCTAATGCATACCGTCCTAGTAGTCTAAATTCCTTTACACTTAAAAGTACGAAGATCTTAGACTATCTTATCAGACACGAAATCTTAACCAAGAGGACACCTCAAAAAACACGATTTGCCTATTAAACAGACAAATCAACAGTATCGGCCCTTCACAATCTTGTTATGAAGATTGAAAATGGGCTTACATATAAGCAAATAGCTCTGCAAATAGCTCTCTGCACCTTTCTGGATATTCAAGGGGCTTTTGATAGCATTCATGCATGAATCCATTAAAAAGGTTGCAGAATCAAAGGGAATTGATCCCGCCATAATCAAATGGATGTTAACCATGCTACAATGCTGCAATATTACAGCCAATCTCAGAAATGAAGAAATCAGCATAAGGTGTAACAAGAAGTGCCCCTAAGGATGGGTGCTCCTGCCCCTGTTATGGACCTAGCGTGGATGGTAGCATGTCAGCATCACATTCAAGAGGTCCCGAGTTCGAATCTCGGTTAGGGTGAATTACCTCGACAAGGTATTTTTCGGAGGTTTCCCTTATCCTGATTGACGAATGTTGGGTAACTAAGCTCCATGGACCCCGAACTCATTTGAGCATCACTTCACCCATTTCATTCATCGTCCGCTATGACTTAACGTTGGATTAGCGTAAAGGGGAAGGGTTATCCGTGAACCAAAACAAAACAGGTATTCATGAGGAAGAAAAGGCTATTTTTCAGCCCTGAAACTTGATGGTGTAACACTTGAACTGCAGGAACAAGTCAAATATCTGGGTCTAATCTTGGACAGCAGATGGACTTGGAATCCCAAGTTAGAAAGAGTTTGTGGAAGTGCTCTGGCAGTAATCAGAACTTACTGCTGCCTTTTTGGCAAAACATAGGGTCTTAAACCCTATTTCATCCTTTGGGCATATACAGCTATAATAAGACCTATGGTCACCTATGCCTATTTGGTATGGTGGCCAAAAGTAAAGCAATAGCTCATTTTCAGAAAGTGCAACGGCTGGTCAGTTTATGCATAACTGATGCTCTTAGCACCTGTCCTACTGCTGCCATGGAGGCACTTATAGTCTTAACACCTCTGCATATTGAAGTTGAAAGAAAGCCTTAAATAGTGTCTTCCAGCTGCAAAAGAGTATGATATTTAAAGTTGGTGACCTATTAGGTCACATGGAAATTCTCTGTGAAATCAAGGAAGAAAATAACACAGCGTTGGGGGACTGGATGTTACCTCAACCCAATTTGGATCTCTCCTTCACTGTTACGATTCCTGAATGGTTGAACTGGAGAGAGCCCATATATGAGAATAAGTCAGACATATGGTATACGGATGGCTCAAAAATGGATGGGAAAACTGATATTGGGGTTCATGGGCCATATTTCACCCTTTATAAACCCTTGGGTACCAGCCCCTCCATCTTCCAAGTGGAAGTTCATGCTAGAGAAATCAGTACCCATGAGACAGTCAGAAGAGGCATTCGCTGGGCTAATATCTATGTTTTAATCAGACAGTCAAGCTGCATTTAAGGCTCTTAGTGCTTGCACCATTGAGTCACAGTTTGTAAATGACTGTGCAAGGATTTTAAATCAGCTGGCTAAACACAATAAGATTACCATTGTTTGGGTACCAGGACATGAAGGATTCACAGGCAATGAATTTGCTGATTGCTTTGCCAAAGAAGGAGCGAACACCTCTTTTATTGGCCCACAAACTTTTCTGTGGTGTACCAGGTGGCTATATTAGAGATAAGATAAAGGTCTGGGAAATCAATAAAGTCAATTGCTATTGGAGAAAAGTTCTAAAGCAGGATCATGCAAAACAACTCATTGAATGCTCTGCAAAGAGATCAGAGACAGACAATTCTTGCATCACTCACGCCCGTGCTCGGATGCAATGACAGCATGAGTCACTGCATAGGAAAGGGTAATTGGGAGGGGAAAAAGGCAGCAGGTTCATTGCTTACCTAGCTGTTTACTATACAGTGGTCCTAGAGTGAACCGAGCCGTGCCAAGCGCCACCGTGACTCGATCACCTCTTCAGTTGTCTGTTGCATTCAGGAAGTTGAAAATGGAAATGGAGTTTGCTGACAGCGTTAAAGGCAAGGTGAGCATATATTACCAAAGAAAGGACATGCATGGGAAACGTTTAAAGAAATTTACACAGCAGATGGAAAACTTAAACTGAGATTTGCACAGTGCAAAACATGCAATAAAGTACTTTCTCACAACTCAGGAACATCAAGCCTGATTAGACACAAGTGTTCGGTTCCCTGTTCCATTTCTGCTACAGTCAGTGTTAGTAAACAAGACCGGGAGACTATCACAAGGAGCTGTGTACTCATGTGCGCAAGTGACATTTGTCCATTCAAAACTTTTGCTGGTTAAGGGTTTTGTACTATGGCACAGAATCTTGTACAAATCAGGGCTAAATACGGAAACATTGACATTGATAAAGTACTACCAGATCCACGCAATGTGTCCCGTAATGTACATGAAATTGCTGATCGAATACGACAAGACACTTCCTTGTGTTCTTGAGGCGGCAGGAAAGTGTTTGCTAGCATGCACTATGGATATGTGGTCTGATGATTACAAGAAAATCACAACTATCAAGATCCATTACATTTCGGAAAATTGGAAATTCTAATCTGTAGTTCTTATGACTGCGAAATTCCCTGATCAGAACAAATCAGGTGATAATTTGGGAAAAGAAATCGAGAACAGAATGATGTTGACATCAATGACGTCATTCGGTTTACCTTTAGAAGACTTGATTAAAATGAAGTTTGTATCAGATCAAGGTAGTAATATCAAGAAAGCCCTGAAAAATTACCAATGGCTTCCTTCTGCAGCCCATATATTCAACACTGTTCTTCGCAATACCTTCAAAGATTTCTTGAAAGAACATTTACCAAGAGTCTGGTCCTCCATATTGGCACGTAAGGAAACTACAGCTTACGACGGGGTGTCATAGAGTTTTAATTATCACTCAGTAGTTTTTATGCTAGAGTGATGAAAATTTTTCAGTGTCATTATTTATCCCTCGGGACATAATGTTGGTAGTTTGTGATTTGAGTCCTTGCCAGAAGTGACTGGGGAGTAACATGGAGAAAATTGAGGCTCATAGTGTGATCAAGTTTCTGCATTTGAAGGGCAAAACTCCCCGGAAATCCATGATGAGATTACAGCTGTTTATGGAAATGATTGCCCATCGTATGACACTATTATGAGGTGGAAAAGGAATTTTCAAACTGGCCATATGTCCTGACAGATGAGCCAAGAGCTGGTAGACTGTCAATGACAGAAGATGCTGTCACAGTGAAGAAAGTGGAGTGTTTAATACTGGAAGACAGACGAGCAACCATCCAAATGATCATGAACGAGACACATCTTAGTTGTGGTAGTCTGTGGAAAATTATTCATGACGAACTGCACGGTGTCTTCCACGTTTGCTAACCCCTCTCCAACAGCAAACACGGTGTGACCTTTCAAGATATATGTTAATACTGTTGGAACAGAAGATGATTTTTTGATCGTCTGGTAACCATGGATGAATCCTGGATCTATCAGTATGATCCAGAGACAAAAACTATGAGCATGGAATGGAAACATGCCGATTCCCCACCTCCTAAAAAGCCAAAGGTGCAAAAGTCAGCTGGGAAGGTCATGCTTTCAGTTTTCTGGGACTGTCGTGGAGTCATCCTTACAGATTCTCTTGCCAAGGGTCAAGCCATCACTGGCAGATACTACTGCAATCTTATGGACAAGTTATGAGCAGCTCTGATTAAGAAATGATGCAGTATGCTCTCCAAAGGTGTTCGTCTTCTGGCTGACAGTGCACCAGCTCATTCGTCTCAAGTAACAGTTGACAAAACAAAGGAATGTGGCTTTGAGACCTTACAGCCTCCGTCTTATTCACCTGATCTCACACCAAGTGACTTTTTCTTGTTCCTGGAAATGAAGATTCCGTTGCATGGTCGCCGATTTGACAACACAAATGACATCATTAATGAAGTGGAAGAGTGGTTTAAAGCGAATTCTGCAGACTTCTACAATCAAGGTATTCGGAAGGTAAAGAAATGCTGGGAAAAATGTGTGAATCTGGATGGTGACTACGTAAAGAACTAACAAGCACATATTAACACAAACTCCCTATCACATATTTTAAAGGGCGATAATTAAAACTTTACGACATCCCCCCTCATACATGAAATGCACCTGGCTTGTAAACAAACTTATCAAATCCCTGCAACAAGAGTGCTACTTCCGCTGGAATTCCTGGCTCTTAAATTTGAAGTCAGTGCATTCTCAAGAAGAGGATATTATAAATCAATTACTCCAGCACAATGCTGAGAGTAAAATGGAGAACGACAGAAGTCTTGCAGGGGAACTGATTCAATCTTTAGATCCCTTCAAAAAGGGTTCCGAAAAATTGGAAGCCGATGAGTCGACTGTGCAATTAGTTCTTCTGTGGAAATCTGAGCTCATTAACCATTGTTCACCACGAGAAGAGGATTCTGAGGTAAATATTGTCGCACAGAACTGAAATAATAATAATTTTCACTTCCCAGTGCGTAGGCTTCGGCAGCCGGTGTCCATAGTAACTGGGTCTTCCGGGTAGGACAGCGTCCTTGATGTTCCTCTGGTCGAAGCCAAAAATTAAATTAAATCAACCCGAAAAATCAGCACTCACAGAACACGCCATAAACACAGGACACCATATAGATTTTGATCAAGTAAAATTAATAGCTAAATGTAATAAGTATAGACAAAGAATGATTAGAGAAAGCATTGAAATATTCAAAACACACAATAGTTTAAATAGAGACAACGGCAGACCTCTGCACAGTCTGGCAGACACTCATAAGTGCAAGCGGATTGGGCACAGCATCAGCCAATAGGAGTAAGTGGGTGGGCCGACCGCCAGAACCTCCAAGGAATAAATAAGCGCGCATCGCCTCCACCGGCACAGTTGCTACGGAGCTGTCAGAGAAGAAGTCCTGAAGAAGCCCCACATAGTTGGGACAAAACGTCGACCAGAGGAACATCAAAGACGCGGTCCTACCCGGAAGACCCAGTTACTATAATTTTCACTTCCATCTGCTTCAATCAAATTTTAACATCATTGTTCTATTATTTCATGAAATAAAAAAACTGAAAATATGTGCTGCACTATTCATGGAAGAAAAATGTGTGTTACAACCTCTACATTATTTGGCAACATTTTTATGGGCTGCATTCAAACACCTAGCAATGGTAAATGAAACAGATAGGGAGAAAGTTTATGCACACGCCCGAATGAGATGTGCCGTTTATCGAGAATCGTCTACACAAGGAATTCAGGCAGCTTCCCCACTTAAGTGTGAAAGATTTTCTAAATGGAGAAAAGGAGGTTTTTCCATGGATGAGGTAACACTATATCTGCGACAGGTGATTCAAACTGTGAAGACATTCTGAAATGATGAAAAGATCATTCAGAAACATTTCCACTGCTCTCCTCAATCGCCAAGGAAGTGTTGTGTGTACCTGCGAGAGAAATTTCAGTTTAGTAGAACTTGTCATAACGAATAGACATTTCGTCTCAAAATATCAATGATTTACTGGTCATTAATAACTAAATGAGACACTGAGACGGTGAAATCTTGTAATTAAATGTTTGTCTTTGCAATGTTAGTTCTTAAAAAAATATTGGTTTCTCTCATATAAAGAATGACTACAAACCTGTGCCAGTTTTGTTATTTTACATAAAGTTCTGATATGTATAATGTAGTGTTTCAAAGATTCCCAAGGTTTACATTTTTGTTGTATGGTAAGTAATTTTTACAAAAGTCTTAATGATTATTTCTACTCTTTTCAGTACTCTTTCTAGGCATGATAGGTTTAAGAGTTTTCTTTTCTAAAAGGCATTATTTTTATTTTTATTATTGATGACTAAAGTAAAGACACTGCACAATATACATAGCTACTGTACGTTACGCGAACTCCTCTATGAACCTACCGATTCTTTGAGGGGAAAAAAAAAAGAGAAGCCAGAGCATCCGTGGGTGCGGGTAAACCTGAGTCACTCACTCACTGCTATTAGTGACCCTGTGTTCTCCGAGCGGGTGGGCCGGGAATTATGACAATTTGGTTACGTAACGTCTCAAGCTCGTTGCTGCAAGTGAGTCAAACGGTCCTGACATGCTAAATGCCAGTCTCTGAAAGAGATCCAAAAGGATCCTCGCTCTCAACAAACAGGAGTTAAGGCTAATAAATGGCCTTCTAACTGCACATTGCCCTCTAAGGGATTATCTCTATAAAAGGTAAGATTGGGACAAATATTTTTAGATTCTGTAAAGAAGAAAAAGACACAGCAAGACACTTTCTTTGTGAGTGTGAAGCTATTACCTGGAAAACATTAGGGCATCTGGAGTCGGGTTTTCCAACTCCAGGACAGATTGCCTTACTGGCACCCCAAAAGCTTATAGGCTTTTTTAATAGCTGTAATATAAGCTGGGACTTGTAGAGTAATGCACAACAGATCTATTAGGTCGCAGTGCTGAGAAGTTGCCAAGGCTTACTACCCCTTTTCAATCATCATCATCATCTGTGTAGGTGGAGCTAACTTCAGATTGGTCTACGTTTCATGACTGGTTTGGTGTTGTGTGGGCTGGGCTATGGTGGGTGCTGCTTCCAGTGTTTATAGCTGAGGCCTCTGAACACAATCCAGCATCTATGTCAGGTCTGGTTTCCTGTGCGTATTTCTTAATACTGGATGCCATACTTTATTTAAGAACTTGGTTTCTTTCTTCCTGTTGAAGTTGTCTTTATGACTGAAAATTTTGATGGACTCGCGACTTAAACATGCATTATAGTGGACAGTGGAAGACAGGATAACTGTATCTGCATATTGTACTATGTTTCCCTGGCACTAGTGAAGCGTGTTCTGTGAACTGCAAATTTTTCTGGTTGTCCCAGGTGGTAACACCTATTATGTTCCTTAATACATACATGTGTGTACTATGTGTTGAGTTGTTCCTATATATTGTCATGAGGCAAGAGAAAGAGAAATGGAGAATGGGGGACACGGATGGCGCTAAGCCACGCCTACTATAATGCGTAGCGCTAATGACATGTCGAGTAGAGATGGGGTAGGGAGAGAAGTAACCACAAGTCACTGGGCTGTCTCTCCAGTGTGAAGAATTCTTCAGAAACAGTTAGCCACGTATAAATAGCAGTGCATGCAGTTTTAGAGTCAGTTTTTAGAGCTTTGAGTCAGAGTTTACGGCGAGGTGCCAAGTGGACCTGCGAACTGGTGGATTGTAATTGTGTGTGGTACGTAATTCTGCTGTGATCTGCAAGTGTACCAAGTGTAATTTGGCAGAAATAAAAAATGTTTTTAATTTGTGCGACTTGGACTTTTAATTCCTCGAACCCACAAAGTCCACAATACACAGAGTCACATGAGCAAGGGATTCTGCACACACCTACAGAGGAGAGTGGTTGTTAAGGATCTTATGTTGAACATAGCATGATGCGTATTTGTTGTGTGGGTTTGTAAATGGTGTGAATGTTGTGTTGATACCTTTGATGTACAGCAGAAAGGCTTTAGTCTTCTTCTTTGTCAGTTCGGTTCAGTTCCGACAGGGACTTCCTTCTGGGACATACAGTTATATAAAGAAGACTAAAGCCTTTGTGCTGTACATCAAAGATAACTTTTATATAACTATAGTCCCAGAAGGAAGTCCCTGTAAAAACTGAACCAAATTGACACAAAAAAGAAGACTAAAGCCTTTCTGCTGTACATCAAAGATATCACCAATGACATTGGAAAAATTCTGAAACAACACAACATTCAGACCATTTACAAACCCACACAAGTACACAACATGTTATGTTCAACAAGGGATCCTAAACAACCACTTTCCTCTGCAGGTATATTTGCAGAATTCCTTGCTCATGTGGTTCTGTACATATAGGAACCATTCAACGCACAGTAAACACATGTATTAAGGAACATAAGAGGTGCTGCCATCTGAGACAACCAGAAAAATATGCAGTCACAGAACATGCTTTACCAGCACCAGAGGAACATATTATACAATATGCAGATACAGCTATCCATCTTCCACTATCCACTATTATGCACGTTTAACCCTTTCACCGATATGGACGTCATATGACGTCCAAGTTAAAATGCCCCAAACCGATATGGACGTGTATAGACGTTCTGCACAATACATGCATTTAATGCTCATTTAACACCAATTATTTTAATCTTCCTATTTTATAATAAATTTAAATTAGTTCTATATGGGATGTAAACATACCCTTAAAGGTTTCTTTTTGGATTGTACACCTCCAAACCTGGATAAACACCCAAGAGCATATCTGCAGATTCACACCAAATAATACTGGTTTCCTTGCGAACTTCTTTTTCGCAGTGCACTAGACATTTTCGAAACAGTTGCGACTTTTTTGGTTTTGGGTGGTATGCTTTTAGGAAAGTGTTTTCTCTGAAGTATGAGGGGTGATGTCGTGGTGAATTTCTTACCCCTTACCTCTGAGTATTATAATACTCAATTAGGTTACGTGTTATTTATATGCGCAAGTACAGGTAGATGAATGCCTTGCATGAATTTACAGTTCTGAAAATTACTAAACAATTGTGCATGGTTACATCCAGTGGTATAAAAATACTTTTTTTACCATTTAACTGTTTTTCGTAAAGAGGGAATAGCTAGTAATAGCTGATTCGCATCACCCATATTTGACCCGCCACTTCCCCCAAACAATGGAGTAGCTAACATGCCATCTGTAGACCAGTACATGTCACTGCTAACTATATCCTAAACATCTGCTTCATAATCGCACAACAAATATTTCAAATTTTCTACAGTAATATCAGAAGCCTGTATACATCATACGCAAGGTAATTTATTTGCTACATTATGGGGATAAGCCATGGTTAACATTGAAATTTAACAATTTCAAATGTGTCATTCATTTAGCTCTTTATAGCTATAAGAAATCACTCTGAACACAGTATAAATAACTAAAATACTGAGCGAAAACAGCTGCATAAGTCTACCAGAAACCTTGCTTGACAAACACTGTAATAACAGATGCTGACAGAGAGTTTACTTTTCAGTATAACACAAGATAAACTCGTATGACTATCGCTTGGTATAGCATAAATAAACTAAACTTGAATCGGAGAGGTCGCTTGCGTAGCTAAACATACATACATTGGTTCGTATACACACAAAACAAAATGATTCAAATGTTAGGTGCGTTCGGCGCAAAGAATGGCTTTTGCTACAGTGAAACAAAGTAGTGAAACATCGACGATTTATTAATGTAGTCTCTACTTCATTGTTACTGTAGATGTATACTGCTTTTAATGGGTTTTAAACCAGTTTTTGTTTCGTTTAAATAACTTAATAAATACGGAAGATACGGAATTGTATTTATGATGCATTTTTACAGCATTTAACAATTTAAATGTCTTGTTCTGTTTATTGGGTATCCGTTTCCGGCCCCTGAAGGGTTTAAATGGCCATCGGCGAAGCGGTTAAGTCGCAAAGCCATCAACATTTTCAATCATAAAGACAACTTCAACAGGAAGGAAGAAACCAAGTTCTTAAATAAAGTATCACATCTAGCATTAAGAAATACACACAGGAAACCAGACCGGAGACGGATCCTGGATTGTGCGCTGTTAGAGGCCTCAGCCATAAACATTGGAAGCAGCCTCCACCATAGCCCAGCCCACTCAACAGCTGAACCAGTCATCAAAGAGCAGAGCAATCTGGAGTTAGCTCTTGCCTATGCAGAATGTGTATATAAAAACTGTGAAACTGGATGACTCTGTATCAGCTGTTGCTGAGATCTACAAGAGAAGACTCTGGACACGCCATCGAAGATATTCGACACAGCTTCAAATGAAACATCTGGAAGAGCTTCCACTGAAACATGATCCACAAGCCTGGATAATAATTTTTAATATAATTTTGAGTCAAACTAGTACTCAATGAAAGTGAATCGAGCAGATATTGACACACTGCTTTACTCACAGTTTTTCACAGAACATATTTCAAGAGCTGTTGCTCCCATCTTCAGCTGAGTCTCGAAGCTGAAGATGGGAGCAACAGCTGTTGAAATTTTTTCTGAGAAAAACAGCGTTAGTGAAGCAATCTTCTCGATTCATTTTTATTTTTACTTGTGCTTCACTGTTTCTACACTTCTTTAAATTTTTATACTTTGTAGTACTCAATGCTTCATATATTGCTAGTGTTTACCTAGAATGCATTTTGTTAGGACCTTCCTAACATCCTCAGCTAATGTTGACCATTCAATTATGATTTGGCGAAATCCTTGAAGGTAATAGGGGCATCTCTGTTGGTATCTTGATGAACCTAAAGTTTGGGTTCTCTTCAAAGGTGATGTCAACTCAAAATTATATTAATTTTGTGCTTCATTGTTTCAAAGTCCTTACTCATAGGAAAATCATTATTTATATAACACTGGCCGTGAAAGCATAGCAATTTAAAATACAATTTCTCTAATATCATTTGCTTTGCTCTTAAGTTTTGAACTTTGATGTTATGCATTTTATTATAGGGTCACTGAGTTAAAATTATATCAACATAGAAATTATATCTTACTTTATTATTACTAGCATTAATATTAGAATTAACTAGGCCATTTAAAGAAGTACTCATTTGACTAATACTGGAATAGATTAATGGAACTCTACTCTCTAGTTAGTCTACTATCAGTGATGTTTACAGAGCTTTCTAAAAATATAGTTCTGCAGCTATAAACTGCATGGACCATGGTCTGTTTGTACTGGCCTGCATACACAGAATGCCAATAATCATATAAACATTCATCAGAATTAGCAGATTAATTGGCAATAAAAGAGCTGATCTTCCAATACTGGGTCCATCTTAATATCAAATACGAGAATGAAAATAAAACTTATCAGAACAGCTTAAGATGTGCTTACAGCTGATTGAGAATACTTTAGAACCTGTAACCCATCCTCCTTTATGTTTACTTCTACAGAAAAATTTTGGTGTAATGGCAACAAAAATACATTATTTGGCTTAGTGCCAATGTAACTGAGATATTGAGATCTACTAGTTTACTGATGTTTAACTTTTTTTCTAGCCACAAATGCTTCTAGTTGTAATAAGTATCCCTTGGCTACACCTTGCAGCTTAGGACCTTTAACCCTTAGCTATGCTTTGGCAGCTGTGAATTTAGTGAGCATGATAAAGTACAAGATGACATAGTAAACCTTATGCATAATTTTTATATTAAAGAAAGTGACATAAAAGGGGTCAATTAAATTAATTGGGAGTCGATTAATAACACAAAACAACACTCACTTTTAAATTTTCCCGGAACCGGTTTCTGAGGCCTTCCGGCTGAAGATAGAGGGAAGGCCTCAGAAACCGGTTCCGGGAAAATTTAAAAGTGAGTGTTGTTTTGTGTTATTAATCGACTCCCAATTAATTTAATTTATACAACAACACTGTTTTCAACACTTCCATGAAAGGATTTATAAAAGGGGTCAATGGTTTGTCACAG
Source organism: Mantis religiosa (assembly GCA_030765055.1). Lineage (NCBI taxonomy): Eukaryota > Metazoa > Arthropoda > Insecta > Mantodea > Mantidae > Mantis > Mantis religiosa. The sequence goes on along the minus strand of CM060947.1, from coordinate 234,415,559 downwards.
GCTCAAGTGCTCATAGCAACTGTAAAAGCAACTCTCTAAGGTTATCTGGTAAGTATTATTCATATTCTAATTCTTAAAGTTTTAAGATGGTACCCAATTATGGAAAACTGTCCAAGAAAAGTAATGCATCTCTAACATTTACTTGGTATAACCTATTTGGTTCTTCTTTTTGTACCAATGGTCCATAAAAAGCTCTTTATTAACAAATGTACACTTTACCTCATCATTTATGTAGTACATATTCAGACAAGTTTTTCATTTGCAGTTTGAAGTGAGTGAATTATCAGGTACTGCCAACTTCCATCTTACTGCCAACATTTATCTTTCTTTTGAAACACATGCTGTTTATGAGCAGCATACTGGAACCATACTTTTGAACTCTGTTGATTAATATTATACATCTGAGGCGGCACCAAAAGAAACTGCTACCTATGATGCCACATTGCCATATCTCTGCAACAAAGCTATTGAGTTAATTAGTGTATGAGAAACATAAAAAAGGTTGATAGAGGTTACAGTATCACTGTTAATTTCCCTCCAATGATTCAAATATCCTGCTCATTAAACTGTTTCCATGGATGTTTAATAAATAATTATGCATAATTTAACCAATTAAAATGCTTCACATTCAGATTCACTACGCTTTCCTTCTTTTGCTAATCTGAAATGAGTAACAATTCCTTATAAATTGTAATCAACTTTGAAGTGATTTAAATGTAATGAAGAAATATTTGCTATGATTAAATAGTAGGGGAGAAATTTTAATATCAACATTTGATTTCCATTTTCGTTTAAAAATTTGTTTCAACTTCTGCATTTGAATAACACAGTTCTTTACTTTTCTACTATTGCTACAACTAATCCTTAAACCCCCTTTAACAGTTTCCAAGCATAAAGTTAATATTTACATATTCTATGTGCTTACTGTATTGTGTAATAATGCACCAGCAACAATCCTTTATAAATCCAATGTACGTTTAAAGTGTACATGTATATTAAAGTGTTAAAATAGTATTTTCCACTTAAAATAACTTTACATTCAATTTAATTAAGTACAACTATATGTCTTGATGACATCAAATACTAGCAAATTTGGCAGTAAACTTCCTCATATATCTAGAGCAATATGCAAATGTAATGCATGAAAACATACATATACAACTATAATTTGTTCAATTAGATAATATTACATACCTAGTCAGAATCGCCATTTCAAGTTGTTTAACTTTATGAACTATGCCATGCAATGGGTTGTCGTGCTTAACCTTTATTTTGCACTGTACTGCGGAATGAACGCACACCATGCTGCTCAGCGTTAGAAAGATCCAGTAGCATTAATAGGCACTGTTTTGACACTTACCATAACGCAGCTGCAGCCTCTCTAGTCTTGTAAGCAGCGGCGTGAATCTTTTCTTTTACAGAAAAACACAAAAATACACTTCAAACTCGCACTTATTGTTACAAAATTTACTGCAACACATTTCTAGTTATGCCCTTGTTTGTTTACAAGGGCAATGAACGAATTGACTATGGGCACTATCTATGTTAAAAGCATAAAAACCCGAACAAAACACAATAAAAGAAAACGATATCTGTTTTTCACAAACAGATGAATTAAATTATTGCTTTAAAAGCGAAATATGACCGACTTTTCTCTCAAAAACTGTGAGCAACGCACATTGATACAAAGGCGATACGACACAACAACCACAGCTTTCTAGATATACGCGTTTCCGCAACCACCCGTCAAAATCGTTCCAATTATGCAGCCTTCGAATTTAACATTACTGATCACTGCAGTATAAAGCATACATACTCTATGTGTGACTTAGTATTTAACGCTACAATTTACCTATGCGGTGCTTATTTGTAGTTTTAAAATGTACAAACAGCATTACACATATAATTTTAATATAAGGAAGTTTGGCAGGTTCCAATCAAGTTCGCCAACTTAATAAAAATGCCGATGGAATATTTCTTATATTTATTTTGATATCGTTCTAAACTGCTGTTTAATTGCTTCAACTTGTATATAATGACGCTAAAACTTCTCAGACATAAAAAAGCTGGGAATAAATAATATTAACTAAACTTCAAGCCTCATAATGGGAACATTTTATTAATCAGTCCAGCAAATCACCTATAGATGGTACTTGTGCACGACCTCATTTGCACCGGTTCGATATCAGTTTTGGAGTTCACCAGCAGAGGGCCGAATGTGGTAGCTTATGCGTACTCAGCGGGAAAATAGAAGCTCAATACTTGAATGGTTCTCCCCTTGATGTTTGAGCTTACCCACGCTTACGTAACAGCGGTATCAGTTAGTCCAATGTCCAACTCAACATGGATTTAGTCTTTAAAAGGAGTATTCCGATCTAGCGATTAGTGCAGTTCTTATTTGTGTCCGCTTCTCATGATATACCATTTCTGAGCACCCTTATGTCTGCATGGTAACAGCCTCAACTTACGGACGTACAACCTAAGAGGCTATTTACACTGTAAGCACTTGGTTAGGAGAATATTGGATCAACTGATATTTGTATCAGAAATTGGCTTTATAAACTTAAAAGCAATCACAGAAAATTTACCATTATCTACGCTGTTATTTTTGTCCTATTTGACTGTTTTTTCTTTTTCATGGATTGCTTTCGACGAATTATTCACAGTGCCAAATGCTTCCATATTGATTTTCTGTATTTACAGCAGAGATTAGAAATTTTCAGTGTGTGCAAAATATTAGTACATGTGAGAGATGTCTGAATAACTACACAGCCAAAACTGACCTTATGTTCAGTAGTAAATGAGGTGAATATTATGCTTGTAATGACCAGCTAATTTGTTAAAAGTTGTAGATGACAATTCACTTACAATCTACTATTACTCAATTTGGATATAGTATCTGCAGCCACAAAGTAATTTAACAATCCTTTAATTTTATTTATTAACTTTTTAACATTTCCAAAATGTCCTAATGTTAGGAGAATTATAAAACAATAAAATCTCATAAAAATTGTAATATTGAATTTCATGACTATTTATCCGATGGTGATTTCTTTTTATGAAGAACTAAAGGATAGTGCCCATTAATATTAAATATTTGCGGATTGTAGAACAGTATGTGCGTTCTAATATATTGTTCAGGATACCTAAGCACTACGTAAGTCTTTAATAACTAAACGCATTAACGTAATACATACTGGCTTTATATGAAGTTCTAATCTGGTATGTTGTTATTCCATAGATAATATTTGAGATGTTAAACAGAAACATCTTTAACCTTAGTAGTGTCATTCTATATTAGACCCCGAATGACAGGTGGAAAATCTATTCTAGTTTTCTTGTTGAATGCCCCGCTGAGGTGGGTTTTGCCGGACCTTGACCTGGATTGATTCTCAGCTTCAGCTCTATTCAATAGGTAGCAGCACCATAAAGATGCTCTGCAACATTTAATACTTGGTAATGACGTCACCGATTGATATGCTGGAAGGCGGTGAAATTTTGCTGTACTGACCTCATACCACCTCATACCCTGGCCACTCAGGATACCAACTTTGGAACTGAATCTCATACACGTAATCCGCGCCCTAAAGTAAGGTTGGTGTTCTGTGAAAGTAGGTTTACCGCGCCCTATCACTGCGCACCATCTAGTGTGTATTATGGATACTTTTTGATATGTTGATGATCTGTATGTCTAGATAGCGCGAGCAGTCCCTTGTCAAGAGCTCCTTGTTTCTTGTCAAGGAGAAGGGATCAACAAAATCGTTTAAAAATTGGGCCTTTTGACTTATTGTTACCTCCGATTCTCTAGGAATGGTTTTATGTAATTTTTTTCTGTCAAAAAGAAAATGAGTTAATTATTCAAATAGTTCAGTGAGTTGCATATTTGAGGCTTTTTCTGATTTTTCGCACCAAAATTTATAAAAGCCCTTTTGCTGCGTGTATGTTATACAGTTTCTGAATGATGTATTTTAAATACAACGTTTAATCTGAATAGGGTCTGATTATTGGTAAATTTTACATACATTTTAAGCATTTGAAATGTACTTCAGAATTTTTAAGTTATAGTGAAACTTTACTAACTAAAATTTGTTAATAATTATAACATGTTTATTCATGTTTGATAATGCCTACATATTTGCAAAAACCAAAAGACTCGTAAATAAATTTAAATGTATATTTTTTTAGCAAAATTACTTTCCACCTTATTAAAGAGCATAAAACTGAAATTTTGTTTCAAAATTATGAAAATTGCAATAGGAGAAAAAGGAACTTCTTAATATTTAAGTACCAAACTTTCTGTTCACGCTATACACCAACATAAGACCAAAAGACTCGTAAATAAATTTAAATGTATATTTTTTTAGCAAAATTACTTTCCACCTTATTAAAGAGCATAAAACTGAAATTTTGTTTCAAAATTATGAAAATTGCAATAGGAGAAAAAGGAACTTCTTAATATTTAAGTACCAAACTTTCTGTTCACGCTATACACCAACATAAGATGTAGTAAACAATTAAAACTACTACTACATGACTTTCACAGCCCTTAGGGGCCTCTGCCTCCCTCATTTTTTATCATTCATCTGTATCTTCTGGCTTCCATCTTCACATTTTTTTGCCATTATTCCTTCCAATCTGAGGCTTATTTGACCTTTTTTTTTTAACAGCAATTTAAGCAATTAAAACACTCAGGTAGATATAATACCTAAGGTTTTGGAAAATTAAGATTGGTCCTCCTAAACAGATTAGGTTAGATTAATTTGTATTCAGTGGATTCACTTGTACACTGCCGGTCAAAAGTTTTTGGACACTTGCCTTAGGATAACATATTTATAGACATCCTATGATTATGTCAACAGAGAGCATGATTAAGTACCTTCATTATGGGGAAATATCACTGTGCATGCTATCTTGTTTATATAAACAACTGCTGATGTTTAAACAAATGTTTATGGGATCATAACCACCAATAGGTCTAAGACTGATATGGGATCAACATTTACTCATGACCTCACTCTGAGTTCACACAGATTCTTATTGTGGTCTTACAGCATACAAAGGCTTTATTGCAATTGGAATAGTGTTACCAATATTATTGTGGCATCCTCACTTAGTAGTGGTGAGTATTTAACTGTTATTTATTGGAATAACTTGCATTATTTTATTATATTTTATTCTTGGCATTCTAAATCAATAGTGCAAATGAAAAGATTATTAATAAGGCTTTATTTAACAAATTATTTCAGGAAATGGGCCGAGGATCATCCATCACCTTAGAAAAGTATTCAGCAATCAACACACTTTATGGTGAGGGGTATAGAGTTCGTCAAATCTCACAAAAACTAAAGGTTTCATAGTCCACTGTTAACTATGCAATTCTCAGGTTACAACATTTTGGTTCTAACGAGGACAGGAAACAAAGTGGAAGACCAAGGTGTACTTCCAGAGCACAAGAGCAATCAATAGTTCAGTTCAGTTTCTGCCCCAGAAATTCAGTCTGATTTTAATGGCAGTCATACCAAAGAAATCTCTCTCAGTACTGTGAAGCAATGATTGATATCAGCTAATTTTAGGGTAGGGTGATAGTGAAGAAACCACTTCTTAGACCCACAAACAAACAGAAGAGGTTGGCGTGGGCAAAAGAACATAAAAACTGGATATTTGAAGGCTGAAAACGTGTATTTGGGCAGATGAATCCAAATTTGAGGTTTTTCGGCAAAGACACCATGTGTATATTTGTCATTCTCCTGCTGGAAAGATGCATCCTGACTGCATAGCACCAACAGTGAAACATGGAGGGGGCTCTTTAATGGTCTGGGGATGTTTTTTATTTAGTGGAATGGGCCAGCTCTACAAAATTGAAGGAACGCGTCTGATTGGTCCAGGATTCATCATGCAGTAGGACAATTATCCAAAACAAAAATCCAAATTGTGTAAGAATTCCCTACAGAAGAAACAGGGAGAAGGAGAGTTAAAGAATGGCCATCCCAGTCACCAGATCTGAATCCGATTGAACTTCTTTGGGAGGAACTTGACAGAGAAGTTCGAAAAGAATGTCCTACTTCTATAAAAACGTTATTGAAAATCCTTCAGACATCCTGGATTAATATGGAGAAGAGTGTATGTGAAAAACTTATTAGGAGAATGCCCAGAATTGTGAAAAAAGTGATTGCTGTTAAGGGTAGATTTTTTGATGAAAAAAGAATTTAGCTTAAAAAGACATATTTTGTGGTAAAAATTATTCATGTCAGCTATTATTACAAGATAAATATATTCTCTATATTGTAGAATCATATATATCACATAAAATAAATTATTTTCATCAATTCTGCTACTTGTTATAAATTGTTCCTTCATTTCCTTAATGAGAGCTTAGTGTCCTAAAACTTTTGACCCAGAAAGGACTGTGACAATTGACTATGTCCAGAGCAGGCACATATTTAGAAGCTAATTTCCGGGGGGGGGGGGGGGGGAAGGGGGTCCAAAAAATCTGTGTTGAATTATTTGCTTTTAATAAATAATTTATCAGGGATGTGTTTTTATCATGTTAATAAAAAATAAAAACACATGTAATATATTATATTCACATGTCTTTCTCCACACAAGCTTCTACTAGTTGTACTTAGAAAAGTTTGTTTTTGTCTTGTTTCTTTGGATAAAGTCTATAGAAAGGCCTTGCACATTTTTTGTTCTTATACCTGGGATAAAGTGATATAAGCAGTAATCATATATTTAAAAAGTGATCCACTGATTGATGCATTTGAAGTATTAGTTCTCCTTGAATGAAAAAGGGAACAGGAGCTTAGAAGTTAAAAATTACATACCTTTATGTAAGTATCTGGGAATTTTAATCAACAAATTATAATATATTGAAATCGGTTAACTTTGCAATACATTATTGTAATTGGCATTATTTGTATATTTTAACACATTCTACAGCTACTGTGCAGTAACTTTTCGTTTATCTCTTAAATAACTTCATGTCTTCCCAACAGTGAATAGAAATGTTAAGATGAGAAGCTTGAATAAACTTTTTCGATTTATTTTAAACTAAGTTTTATTTCAACTGTTTATTAAAAGTTTGAAATGATAATTCTTTTGGGGGGAGGTCCGGACCCCCTTGACCCCCCTAAGGTCCAGAGGTATACAGTTTAATAGCATATATACTTGAAAATTTGACATAAGAGACATGTTATATAAAGGCAATAAAAAAAAGTATGGAAAACAAGTCAGGTATAATTATACATATGATATGAAATCTAACACCTTTATTAACCAATTTTCACTTGGCTTTCACCAGTACATCTCAACCTTTCTGCAGTGGATACCATTTATTGTCATTTCTTTAATACATGTACATTAACTGGCATTAAAGCTTTATTGGCAATGATTTGTCATTGGAACAGATGGGTTCTACTTACAGAGCTACTTAAGCGTTATCAGGATAATTTGTCATTCAGATAATCTTGTACAGAATAAAATGATTTTGAGCATAGGTACTCTTTAGCATCATTTTTAAAAGCACCGAAATTATCAATTTTTGCTTTAAGATCCTTAGGAACAGCGGAAAATATTTTAATAGTTTCATAATGCACACCTTTCTGGAAGCAAGAAAGATAATATCACTGGGCATCTTTTATAATGTGTATAGCAATAAGGTTGAGGTGACTAGGATGTGTAAATATCAAAATTAGGATTTCTATTTTTATGTAAGTTGATTGTCGTTATTACTGATTGAGAATATTTAATTGGATACTATGTTAAACTTCTAAGAAGTTATTCAAATGGAATGAACACTATTTTGAATTTGGTTTCCCCCCATTTAAACCTTTGGAATGCATTGCCAATGACAGTTGTCATTGTCATTGCCTTTCTGGGTTTTTATATATTAGATCACACACATTCATACTTCTAAACATTGGAGAACAGGGAGGGAATAATCTTGGCTAGAGAAAAGTTCCCACTCCCCAGCTGGGAATCAAACTTTGTCTGGAAGTTTAGTGCTCCATCGAGTGCCAAATAAAAATACAAAATATGTTGTCAGATTCAATAACATATGAGAAGGGAGTAAGACAGGGAGATGACCTGGCATGCCTGCAATTTAATATAGTGTTAGAGAATGCAGTTAGAGAATCTAGAATTAACATTAGGGGAACAATTTTCTATAACTCAATACAGATCTTGGCATATGCAAATGATATAACAATTATTGGAAGAACACAAGCAGCGATGAAAGAAGCATTCATAGACGTGGAAAAGGCAGCAAGGAAAGTAAATCTAAAAATTAATGAGAAGAAAACAGAATATATGCCAGTTACAAGAAAACAAAGTAGTAGATGTGACGTTTAAGAAATTGGACTCTATAAATTTGAGACAGCTGGAAGTTTTATCTATCTTGACACAGAGATCAAAGATCAGACTAACACTGGTGTTGAAATTAGAAGAAGAATATTTATAACTAATAAAAGCCTCTGTGGAATAAGAAAACATCTTACATCTAAACTAATATCCTGAAATACTAAAATTTTAATGTATAAAGTCCTATTAAGACTAGTCCTGATGTATGCATGAAAAACATGGGCATTGACAAAAATGGATGAAAGGGCCCTTGGCATATTTGAAAGGGAGGTATTGCGCCTCATATTTGGTCCTAAAGAGTAACAGAATGAATGGAGAAAAAGATAGAGTTTTAAATTGTGTAAATTGTATGATGAGCTAGATATTAAGCTATTAAGATCAAGAGACTGCAATGGGTCAGGTATGTTCTCCATGTGGAAGATCGGACAGTCAAGAAACCTTTTAATGCAACCCCAGATGGGACAGGCAGACCGAAGCTGAGATGGGAGGAGGATGTGAGAAGGGATATAAAAATTCTGGGAATAAGAAATTGGAAAAGTATGGCTTTGGTGAGGGAAGAATAGCGAAAGCTTTTACAGAAGGCTAGGGCCCATCAGGGCTGTCATGCCAATGATGACAGTGACGATGATGATAATGATGATGAAGACGATGATGATGATAATGATGATGAAGATGATGATTGATTGGGTGCACTTTACTTGATTTGCCATTTGGTGCCCCTTTCATTGGTATTCTTAGTATTTGTTTGCCTTAGGAAACAAGAGGTATCTGTAATCCAGGAATGTGTAAATTTCTTAGAATTCTTAACCTAAATCCAAATTAAGGTTATGTCGATATTACTGTCTCTAGTGCTACCTATCAGGCAGAGCAAGTACTGCTCTGTGTCCACCCAAATCACTTTTATATTTCACCAAAATTCTTGTTTTGTTGCCCCTGAGAAACTTCGAACAACAAAATTAAAAACAAACTGGATGATTAACAGATTTGGTATTTAAGTTTAATATCTTCCAGGGATGCGACATAAAAATTATCAGGAACGTCTCACTATTCAAATTTCCCTTGAAACGGAATCATTTTAATTATTTTTATTTTCCTTAAAGATGGTTCTAATTTTTTTAATACAGGACAATATACATATGAGTATTTAAATATTTAAAGACAAATGTAATATACATTTAAATTTTCTGGAAATAACCTCTGAATTCTCTTCATTTGCAATTAATTTTGTGCAACTGATAAAGAATAACAAAACCATATGAAAAGTTGTAAAATATGTCGAATTGGTTAAAATGCCATTTATGTCAAGTAATTTCACTGCCGGCAAGTCTATTTTTTAGATGTTCATTGTTGTTGGTTTTAACTTTTGAATCTTTCTTACATAGTTTTTGAAATACCAAGTCATCATACTTTGTGTCGATCAGAGTGCTTCAGTTAATTAGGTGCAGATCCACTGAGCTCAAAGTTATGGGTTCAAAACTAGCCCAGATTGATGTTTTCAAGTGTGTTTAAAAGGGATAACCTCATGTCAGTAGATTTACTACCCAGCAGGATGTCTCAGGTGGGTTCGTCTGTGGTCCGCATTCGGGAGGTACAGGTTCAATTCCTGTGATTGACCTACCTGACTCATGGGCTTTTTCCTGGGTTGCCAAGTGAATGTTGGACGGGTTAATTACATTCCCCGAATTCCCTGTCCTTCCATTTCATCTTCATTATCATTTAACATCACCTCTCATCTGGTGGTCTCTTTCAGGGTAAAAGTGTCGGCGGGAGTCTCGACGTTGCATGGCAGGGTGATATGCTCCTAATGGACACTTTCTCCTTCGGTAGAAGGGTCTCTGGGCCGCTGGCGGGCCGTTTCAGGATCACAGTGGGTAGGATGCCGGTCGAACAGGTCTGCCGGGGAGTTTCCAACTCATAAATTGTAGGGGACCTGCCCTCTTCACTGCCGCGACTCCTTGGTTCGGCCGAACCTTTCTTCCCCGGGATGCCAAACTTGTGGCATAGGTACAATATATCAATGCTGGTAGCAGAGCCGATTCTATCCTATCCAGTAGATTTACTAATTCTACGGGATGAAATTCCGGAATACTGAGGGTGTACTGAGTCTTTAATAAACCAAATATTAAATTCCATTATACTTTTGTTTCAGCGTATATTGACCCATTTTGTAAAGATATGACTATCGCTTCCACTTCGTATTCGTTTTGAAAATGTACAGTACAATTATTTCTGTGCACGTTTATCTGATTAACACGAAGTGGAAAAAACAACTTTTTGTAATAACGGTTTATAGTTTATTTATAAATAAATATCTATATATTTGCATTATATATAAATATACACGATAGTGGGTGGAGAAAGTCACGTGTGTGCAACACATTACATTTTTTTCAGAATCTATGAAAGCTACATAGCTGAAACTTCCTGTCATGTAGAATAGTGTTAAACTTACTATATTTGAAGTTGCATGAGAGAGAAAAGATAAATAAGAGCTGAAGTTTTGCTAACAGTTAAATCCTTTTAGTTTAGTGGTATAAAGTTACACCCTAGAGAGGGAGGGAGGGAGAGAGAGAGCAGACTCTGGAAGCGTATATTTTTCTAAGTCCACATCGTGTCACGGAACACGTTTCTTTACCTTCGTCCTACTGAAACCTCTCATAATTGAGTCTCGGTAACTAAACGTGCACAGATAGTCGAGCGATTATAAAGTATCTATGTAGAAGCTACACCCATAAAGGTTCGAATCCCGAACATAATTTTGATTTTTTTTAATTCTAGAAATACGAAATGTGCGTTACATATATTGTCATATAACTTAAATTGCTAAGGTTTACTTGATTTTATGGCATTTATTAACACATAAACACTGAAACACTCTACTCGGTTTTAAGCCAACTGAAATAAATGTTTCGTTCCTATATGTAAAATCAAACAAAATGTAAATTAACTTAGTATTAGATGTATAAACCCTCTGCCCTCATTTTGCGGGGCATGGATGAGAACAAATGCCTAGTGAAATTTTCACGACAGGATACTTCGCATTATATGCCAGCACCATTCATAACAGATGAAAGCGCAAGAGTGTTTACAACCAATGTTAAAGTAATTTTGTAATAACCAGGGCTAGGATTTATGTGCAAATACATATTCCTTAATTTCACTGATAGACTCATTTTTTAACTGATGTCCATCGATCATGTTGTCCTCTATTCAAATTAAACAAATTTATTTTCCATATTTTTCCATATTTTTGACATTAGTACATATTTATATGTAAAATTAATATTTGTACATATTTAGTGATTTTAATGCAATATTTGTACATATATTACTCTTCAGAGGAAAACTATACAGAATTTTCGTTTTCGTGACAAAAATGTGGTAATAAGGATAAGCTTACAGTTACAATAGGGTACAAGGTACTTTTTCTACTACCTTTGTGTATAATGATTTGTGGAAATCCCTGCGTTTTCCACCTCTAAGTGGTCCCAGTTAAAGTCCAATTGTACTCACTAATTACCTCCGCTGGTATGAGGGCAAGGAGACATCAGTGGCGTTGTTACTCTGGAAGCATTGGATATTAACGTACTAAACGCTTTTTAGAATTTGAAAATTTGTTGGACTTTTTTTTTTTACCAGGAGTATCTATAAAACCCATTTTCTAGTGATTTAGTTGTTCCTGAGGAAGATCGAATGGGACAGAGGAAGTAGTATCATTCGCCACTGGTTTTTCTAGCCTAGAAAGAGATGGCGAGTATTTCTTTCTCTTTCTAAATGTTGGTGTCACATGTAGCTGTAAATCTTTTCCTCAAATTCAGAATCAACCCACCCTTTCAGTCAATGTTTATCTGTTAAACTCGTCTGGTTCTAAAATGCCTAAAGAAGCAAGATCTACAATTGCGAAGTTAAAAAATTATGTTACCGAGTTTAAAGATGAAGGATATTCAACAGATGGAAAAGTGTTATTCTGCAATACATGTCAGACTAATGTGAGCCCCCCAGGGGCCTACTTCGGTAGGTACGGGTTTGGCGCACCCGGGGTCCCGAGCCAACAGCCTCCCTTGTGTGGGCTCCTCTTCGTGGTTGAGGGAGACGGTCAACAGTCCCACCCACATGTAGGCCGTGCGTGGAGACCCGTGGAGAAGGTTTTTAGATTCTTGTCTAGTTTAGAGTTTAGGATTTAGTGAACGAAATTTTTAGTAGATTTTGATTGATGTTTTTCACGTACGTGTATTTTTAATAGGTTTTGTTACACTTGTATAGTTTTAGAAAGTTTTATATCTGGCTTTTGCCATGACTAGTTTTTTAAAGGGCGCTGATGACCGCCGTAGTTGAGCGCCCTTTATATATATCATCAGACCAATGTGAACTCAAAACAGCGATTTTTAATCAACATATTTTTACGCAAAACACCAAGTTGGCAAGAAAAGATACACCGGATTTCATCAAACTTTTATGACGCAACCCACAACACGTAAACATGCTGAATTCAACACTAATCTCTGCCGTGCCCTCATCGGATCTGATATATCTCTTTGGAAAGTCAACAGTCCATCATTGCGATAGTTTCTAGAGAAATTTACTACTCACAACATTCCGGATCAGTCAACGTTACGTAAAAATTATTGTGAAGTGGTGTATCAAAAAACTCTGGAGAAGATAAGAACGGAGATAGGTGAAAATTCCATCTGGGTATCAGTAGATGAAACTATAGACGTAGAAGGACGATGTATCGGCAATGTTGTGATTGGTTCCATGAACAGAGACCTCTTCCAAACCTATATTATTGTCGTTGAAGTAATGGAAAAATGCAATCACAAAAAAAGCAGTTCTAAAATTATTTGATGCAATGGGTGTTCTGTTGCCTAGTGGTATTAAACATGACCGAGTTTTGCTACTTTTGACTGATGCAGCTTCTTACACGATTAAAGCAGCGGAAGCTTTAAGGGTTTTATTTCCGAAAATGATCCACTTAACCTGTACAGCGCATGCCTTACATCGTATTGCAGAAACAATCAGGGCAAATTTTCCAAAAGTGGATCAATTAATTTCTTGTGGAAAGAAAGTGTTCCTGAAAGCCCCCAGCAGAATTCAACTCTTGAAGGAAATGTATTCCAACGTACCTCTGCCACCGCGACCAGTACTAACCAGATGGGGTACATGGTTGGATGCTGTGGAGTATTACTTGAAGAACTATGAAGCCATCAGGAGTGTGGTGGATTCTTTTAATTCGGAAAGTGCTACCTCAATTAACGTTCTGAAATCGTTGTTGAGTGACGACTGTGTGAAAAATGATTTGTGTTACATTCAATCAAATTTTTGTAATATAACATAAAAAATTCAGAAACTACAAAATAATAATCTCACATTACCTGAAAACATTGATATTCTGAAAAAAAAAAAAAGATTCAAGAACTCAAATGTGCACGTGGACATTTACCTGATCTTGTCAAGTGTAAAGTGGACAACGTGTTTTTAAAAAATCCAGGTTTTGAGGAAATGTGCAAAATAAGTGCAATCTTAAGTGGTTCATCAAACATAAAACTAGAATCAGATATATCTCCTGTTGACATACTGAATTTTAAACACGCTCCAATCACTTCATGTGCAGTAGAACGAAGCTTCAGCCAATATAAATCACTTTTGCCAGACAGCAGGAGAAGCTTCAAGTTTGAAAATTTAAAACAACATTTTGTAGCATATTGTTATTCTAACAGAAATAATGAATAAATACAAGTGAAAGGATAAAAAAATTGAATAATTTAATTTATGAATCCAGTATTTGTAATATATTTTATAGGTTCTATTTTACCAAATATGTGTGCATTATATATATATATATATACGTAATTCGACATTTTTAGCACATCATGTACATATTTTGAATTTTTTATTACATATATATGTACATATTTTGACACTTGTTAGTACATATAAATCCTAGCCCTGAAAATAACACTGCACTTATTTTGAAAACGACTGGAATATGTTATTTGCGTTTTTATGAATGAATGTGTTCAAAATATTATTATTTATCTTCAGCACGATAAACATATGTCTTGCTTTCAAATTAACAATAATGATAAAAAAACATGCACACCAAGTATTCGAACTTATGTTGGTCTACGTATGAGACACATGCGATTTACGTCTCGGCTATCCTGCATACGGCCAAGGGCAAGGAAACTCCCTATCTATCGAATAGCTTTGAAATGAAGCCAGGGTGGTATCAAAGCGTATGTTGGAAAAACTAATTGTTCTTTCACACTAGCCATGTGTAGGCCAAAGTATGAAAAGGTAGAGGCAGACTGAAAACTTCAATTCAAATCCTCGCTATGGAATGGTTCTACCTTTCCAAAACCGTATGTTGTGAACTCAGCGTCATCGAATGCTTCCGATGTTTCCCGAAACGAAATTTGTTTCTGGTAGCTGCTCATTTCTTTTATTTTGTTTTGCTTGAGGTTGAATGTTAAGGTGCAATAAAAGTTATCAGCTTCAAACAATGTCTCGAAAAAAGGAACAAATGATGTAAACTTTCTCTATCAATATTTATTTAGAAGTTAATACTCTTCTATTGACTACCTAACCTGACTATGAAAGTAATACTTCTGATATAGTTGCAGTATCCAATATTACAGTAAATATTCTACTCTAATATATCACAGGGGAAGACAGGTAGAGGCGATGCGACGTCAGCTCCGTCATCTCTAACCTCCAAATATGCCCCCGAACGAAAGGCAGGTTAGTGTGTGACATCACCGCGCTGATTTCTGCTGCCCAAATAGTTTGATGTGACAGCGTAGGAAAGATAGGAAATGCATCGGGTATTAATAAAATGTACAACTTACATCTTGGGTGTTGTAATATTAATGCTGACTGCTTTAATTACACAATTGGTCACAGTTTACAAATAATTACATTTTGGCTCTTTGCTATGATAAAATATATAAAACTTCCACTCGTAGTTTATCTGAAGATCAGGCATGTTATTAAGTAAACAAAATAAAACAAAATAATTTTCTCTGCAAATTAGAGGAGACCCACCCAGAACAGAATTACGTGGACATTTTCCGACACTTTGTTTCGTTTTTCTTTAACTAGTATATCAATTTCAAATGTCTGGGGAATTTTTAATCGAAGGCTACATGTTAGATTGTGAACCGACAAAGTACTTCGGGGTTTGCACTTAGCTAATTTCATAAAAGAAAAAAATTGTTCGCACATATACGTCGAGCTGAACGTACACAATGTCCGTGCGGCAAGTGAATACAACCTCGGAAATCTGGTTTGGGGAAATTCTTGTAAAAATCAGCCAAGTCTTTCTTGTGTGTATATTTGTCCTTCAATAAATCGTCATATTGTAAATTTAACATTCCATTAGGTGTGTGGCAGTGTGCCACACCTGACTGAATCCTCAGATTATGTACTCACAGTGCCATTTATATAGGCAAATTGGTACTACACGACTCTTGCCTGACGTCACACGCACTGCAGGCCTCGCTCCCGGCTGAAATACGTCACAACTCTCGAATCTGTCTTCCTCTGATATATCAGTACCATTAAAATACTTTTCAACCACAGAGCAGGTGGCCAAATTTTTATGACAGTTGAGTACCATCATTAGAGCCGGATACTGTCTAAGACGCGCAAGTGTAGTCACCTGTTAGTAAGATTGGTTTGCTGTACTACATGGCAAAGCGAGAAAGCGTATTGACAAAAATTCGCAACACAAAAATTCGACAAAAATTCGATGTTTACCTCAGCTTATCGCACATACACGACGAGTCCGGTGTATGTATACTCTGTTCAGATATAATCATGTCTTCTGCACAACAACGTGTCTACATCGGCAGGTGCGAGAAAACATATCATATAGACACACGCAGCTTCCAATCGCTCTAATTGTGTTTCGTAACTTACTGCACGTCAACTTGTTAATATTTCATTCTTCTAATCGACCAGATAAGACCCGATAAGAGACGATCACAGCGCTAGTCACCTGAAGGACGATACGATGTCGAGTAGTAAACAGTTCTCATTGGGAGAAAAGGACCTATTGACTGAACACATAGATCTGCAGATCACAATTCATTTTGTTTGTGGGTCTACTTGAAATTTAAAGAGTATCTCAATAAACTGAATAACTTATTAGTTTTAAAGCAAAAGATGAGATAGAAGATGTTTCTGATAGATCCAAATTTGATTAAAAGTTGTTGAACAACATTAGAAACTAAAGCGCTTAATTTATAGCTCTCTTCCCAATTGTATAGATTTTCCAAAATATACTCATATAGCACTAAGAGTTCAGTTTCTGCAACGTTTTGTTCTAAGGGAATACATTGTGTTGTTGTAAGTTTCAGTAATCTCTTGTGTGCTAAAACACCAACATAAGCTGTAGATGTAACATATATATATATATATATATATATATATATATATATATATATATATATATATATATATATAGTCTGAGAAATTGCTTCCTTCACCTGTGTTTGTATATCATTTATGTGTCTTACCACGAAGGTGTCCCACTCAAGCTGTGTAACTTACTCTATTGCAAGTTTGGCAGAAGATCACTGCATCTGTCAAAATACGAGAACAGTTCAATAAAGAATTATCATAACTTTTTACGGTCATAATTTTTCGGACTAAAATTCAATCTTATTATATTATGTTAGCTTAATGTGAAACAAACAGGCCATAGTAGTTTCATTGTTGGTAATCCTGGTTCCCGCCTGTGAGAACCAGGCAAGTTCAGACATGTTCAGTATCGCCTACCACTGCAATGCGAGGAACAATATGCGGCTTTGAAATTCTGCTTTCATCTCAACAAATCTTCAGTTGAGGCCTATACATTGTTACAGGAAGCTTATGGAGAGTCTGTTCTTCCCCACAGCACAGCTCGAAGGTGGATTAAAATGTTTAAAGAGGGGAGACAATTTCAAAGGAAGGTGGACCCGGTGTTCCAGCTACTGCACTTACGGAAGAAAAAAATTAACACTGCTGCTGCTATTGTGAGAGAGGATCGACAAATTACCTTAAGATCACTTTCTGAAATAGTGAACATTTCAATGGGTGCCACCCACACGTTGGTGGCAGAAACATTACACATGAGACGTGTTTGTGCGCGATGGGTTCCAAGACTGTTGAGTCCCGAAAAAAAGGACATTCGTGTACATGCAGTTCAAGTTGATGTTATAGATCAAGATCCGGAGTTTCTATTAAACGTAATCACTGCTGATGAAACTTGGCTACATCATTTTGACCCTGAGAGCAAACAGCAAAGCTCAGTGTAGAAATCTCCTTTATCAAAGTAAAAGCAAAAGTGGTTGCTTCAGCTGGGAAAGTTATGGTCATCTCAGTCTTTGATATTCATGGGATGGTTAATCAGCATGTTGTACCTGCACACACATCATTAACTGGACAATACTACATTGCAGGTCCATATCAGGCGCAAAAGACCACATTTCTGTGAAGCAGGCTGGATGATGCACCACGATAATGCGCGGCCGCACATTGCCAATGTTGTTGCTGAATAGCTTGCAAAAATCAACGTGAAGTGCATCACTCATCCTCCCTATAGTCCGGATTTAGCCCCATGTGATTTTTTTCTATTCCCTATAAGAAACGCCTTCGTGGGAGGCATTATCCATCACCAGAAGCAGCGGTGAAGGCTGCGGAGACGATTTTGAAGGATCTCTCAAAAATGGTTTCCAGCATGTCTTTGAAGACTGACAGAAACGCTGAAACAAGTGCATCGCATTCAGGGGAGACTATTTGGATAAGTGCCATCAAAATTATGAGGATGAGCAAAGGTATGTTGCCTATATATAATTATATATAATTATATAATTATGTGATCATCCTTTATTTAACAGCCCTCGTATCATTAAATCCTGTACCTTACCCCATATATATGAACACAGGCTAGCTGTGTACAGTGGGTAGTTTCTTCTGCTAAAATATGTTTCTGCTTTTAATCTGACTTTATCACTGATAACATAATGCCATGAACACTGTAGTAAATCATTTTGTATCAACGAAGATAATTCAGTGGCAATAGCCGCAGTTTATCATCGAGCTCCGTCAACAAATCAATTAATTCTCCATAATTCCTTCTAATGTTGAAATCGGGACTTCATTATGCCCTCGAAATGCTAGTTCTTGTTGTCATGTGGCTGTTGTGAATATCTTTAACAATTCTTGGTTCTCTTTCACAGCTTCATTGTATTGTTACATTCTTTTTCGTTTAAGAATATACATATCATCTCTACCTTTACTAAACGATCTTAAAGTTATTCATGCATAGATATGAGACTGAATTTTTATGCTTTGAAATTGCAGCATACAAATTATTAAGATCCGAATACACCCGATCTTTACTGTTCCAAGTGATTGATCTTCTCCGTTCGATAAACACGGTCAGCAGAAGAGCTTACACTAAGTTCCTAAGCCACTTAACCAAACTATCTTTCTATAAAGTGTAGAGTAGGCGTACTTCCATGAAGTCCCTGCATTTAAAGTAGCTAAGCTTAGAAGCAAGTTCCATTCAGATCAGTGAGAGTGGTAGGTGTGGGTTGATACACTGCTCTAAGGGGATTGTGATATTATCCAAATCATCGTCTGCTTCGTTCGTGTAAGGAACAATAACAATCTCACGTGATAATTTCTGTTTATGCAAGCATTGCCCCACGTCACCAGCTTATCCCCTTAACGGACTTCCCGCATCCCGCAACCACACGGAGCTTGGTCCCGTACAATACTTGACTCGTCTGTAACCAACAACACGCTGATTTCCGCTCTTACAGGTTTTGCACATGTGACGACTGGACGCCCGCCTCGGTAGCGTGCTGGTAGCATGTCTGCCTCACGTTCAAGAGGTCCCGAGTTCGAATCACGGTCAAGGTGAGTTACCTGGATAAGGGGTTTTCCCTTATCCTGAAAAACGAATGTTGGGTAGCTAAGCTCTATGGACCCTGGGCTCTTTTGAGCGCCATTTCACCCATTCCATTCATCGTCGATATGACCTAACGTTGGACGTAAATTAAAAAAAAAATGAAAGAAAGAAAGAAAAAGACTGGACGGCTCGCCTACTAGAATCATTGCCATTGCCAGGGACTTTATGGAAGTACGGCTACTATACCAGGATTATCGGCTTCATGATGTTACGCCAATTTTGAAGTAGTATGTCTGCATCAACGATGATGCTGCGCTAATTTGTAGCAGTGATCTTGCTTCAATCTCTAGCAGAGTCCTATCTCAGCGTATGCGTGGGTGTGTAATAAAAGTCTACGGTTGACACATGTTTAATCTCGCCTCATCGGCGACCAATCCAGAAGTATTCAAGATTCTGCCTAGACTGTCCTGCTCAGCTACCAAAATTCTCCTAGTAACCGCCCCTTTTGTTAATGGCTGTAAGTCCCCACTACTAGCTGTTACCACGTTCTACATTACACCACTCAAAGTTTCTGCTTGTTTCCATTCTAAAGTCTCTATAAATTTCTCAGAAATCCTCTCACATATTCCAAGAATTCTAAACTAGCCTGCCATACCTAATCTGGCAACTTTGGATAGTAGCTTTGCCTTCTCGTCGCCCAATCTGTCTAACTTCTCTGAACTGACTGACAACCAGCGCTCACTGATACCTTACTTAATGATATCTTACCCCGAGCCACACCGTACTGAAATTAACTGCCAAACCTAAAACTCCGTAACATTTAACAAATGCACAATATAGTTCTATTTAATTTTATTATAACTCTCAACTTATTTAACTGATCCATAATTTCTTTATCAAAAGTTAGCAATTAAATATAGCTATACACTAAAAACTTCCCTTTGTTCTCAGCCTTTAAGCTTGTCAAATCAGGATTAGGTCTGCGCTGTGGGCTAGAGCGTGGTACTCTGATTCCCTGGCATGGAAATCGTCCAGGCTCGATCCCACCCTTCAAGGGGGTACGGATTTGAAGTCCTAGATATGGAACTGGTGCTCAAACAGCACTGTGAGTTTTTTGAGGAGCTGCAATAAGTCAAGGATGCCAACTTTGCAGCTTGGAGTGCTGAGATGATTGCCACATCCTCTCACTCTGGGCGTAAGGCCGGCAGTCGGGTTGGCAGGCTCAGGCCGGATATTAGTGCATATAACACTATTATGGTTTCAAATGGGTAGAGTTCTCGCCTGTAGCGAATCAGATGCCTTAGAGCCTTCATCGTTGCCACCTCGTTATCCCCATTATTTTTATATTTCCCTCTCTCTCTCGCACACTTGCGAGTGTTCGTGGCGCTAGATGTAAGGGAACGCAAACTGAATTTTCTAAAGTTTTATAATAATGCTGTTGTTGAAATCACAATTGCAACATAATAATTCGTATATTACGTAAATGGTTTAAATATTTAGTTTAAAATTCATTATAGTTTATGAATTGCATATTTTTATAATCCATCGAAAATACCAGCATTGCATCCGTATAGCTGTGAATGTTACTCACGTTAAGAGATAATTCGTCATTGTCATTGTCTTCAACGTCTGAGTACTGCAAATTTATGATGATAGGTTTCAAAATCTCGTTACGAGCTATTTCTTTCCAAAAGTCTTCTTGAAGTTTATCTGATGTCTCACGAAGTTTTCCCAGTCTTATTGTGTTCCTTGTCAATTTCTTCGTGAATAAGTCGTTCAACGTCAGTCAGTTTAAAAATATTATTTCTGTTCGCAGTATAATTTGAGCCCACATTAACTCAATTGGATTGTTCTAGCAGTAGTAAGGAGGGGGGAAGGTGGACCGTATCTTATTGATCCAGCTGATAAACACTTTTTCATGGAAGAGTAATAATGATACTGCTCTGAACTCTCTAGAGTAAATAGAGATTACGAAACATTCATAAACAAAGCTATAATGTGACCAGACACGTTCTGCCAGACTAGCAAGTAGTGTATTGTTTCCTTTCATCGAGTTTAACAAACTCTTTGGCTTATTCAAAGTACATATTTCTTTTATCACGTCATTTCAAATGTTTACGTTTTAGTTCTGAGTAATTTCAAATACACGTTCACGCATACATGCCAACCAGTAATGACATTCATTACAGTGCTTACGTCGCAATGCATTGTTATAATACAATGGTATCTATTTATTTGTATTAGGAAAACTATTTGAGCTAAAAATATGGGGTTTTCATGGTTATGTTAAATATATTACTCTCTCCTTCCTCATGGATCAGTTTTTGCAAAATTTGAATTTTTATCTTAGCGCGAATAGTATTTATTAGAAATTGATTAGTTTGGCGCTCGTCACACAGCACTTAGGGGGGATGCAATACGACAACACCGCAGGACTCCGATTGGCTGCTCAACTAGTAGCGATCAAGGGCAGACATTATCCCATTTGAAACACATAATAGACTAATGTGCATAAGATTTATAGCATACAATGTAGCTAATATTGTGATTATGTGAATTTTTTATTGAGTTTTCTGTAGTACATATTTTTTTAAAAATAAAATGTTATAAATTTCAATTTTAGAGTTTTGTTTAAAAATAAAATATATTTTATTTTATTAAATTTTTGTTACCAAAACAAGGTATCTCGCTCAAAAAGAATGTATTAACATTCTGTAAGAATATCAGATCTCTATGTCTTGTATGTTCTGAAATAATGGCTCATTAGTCAGGTAGATCATAACAAATTCCATAATTTTATTGCACTGCTGATTTGGTTGGACAATTTAATATCATGCTGGCATGTTGGCCATGGTAGCTCAATGGTTAAGAGAAACCGGATGGAGACCGGGAGAGCCGTCGTTCAAATCCCGACTATGGCATTGAATTTTTCAGTCTGACTCTACCTTTCCAAACTTTTTCCTACACACGGCTAGTGTGAAAAACAATTAATTCACATTGTTGCTCTGTGTTTCGAAACGTTCCTGTCAATTTGAAGTAGCTGTTGATACTGTTAAGTCATTCCTGTGAGGTTGATCGAATGTAAATAGGAATATGTAATCGGGATTGCAGAAATAATAGTCATTGTATGATTTTCCTGTTCACGCCATATCTTTGGAGCTGCAAACGGCATGTGCTATTTCTTCCATTTTAGCCAATGAGTCAGTTTTACGCAGCATCGTGTGTATTAACTTATATGTGGTGGGAAATGTTTATCTTGGTCACTGTGTGAACAGCCAAAATGCAGGTGATATGTAGTTTTCAATAGTGTTGTAATTTGTTTCCTTTGTTTACTAGTTGTGAATTCATCGTAGATGTAACAAAAACTATCCGGGGAACTAATACATCCATATCACTGCTTCATGATCATGCATAACAGCAGCAAAGTTTAAAATTCCTTACTGTATGAAAGGTATAGTACCTACCACCACGCTTTCAGCATGGATATTAAGCTAATATAAATCTAACACCACACTCCTATAAGTTCTGTAAACACACCTGCAGTTACCCACTTCATATTAATACATGGTAAAGCGAGGAGTATAGGAAAAAATTGCAACACTGAAATGTTTACCTCAACTTATCGCACATACACGGCGAGTCCAGTGTATGCATACTCTCTCCAGATATAATCAAATCTTCTGGACAGCATTATGTTTCATACATCGACAGGTGCGAGAAATCATATAGACATATGCAGCTTCCAATCACTCTATTTGTGTTTCGTAATTTACTGTACGTCAAATTACTAATATTTCACTCTTCTCATCAGCCAGATAAGACCTAATAAGAGACGATCACATGTGGCAAGTCGTGGGTTGAGTGAGTATTGCCGCTCAGTTCGGTTCAATTATTTGGCAGGGGCTTGACTCCTAGGGTCGTCAGCATCGCCAATAACATTTTAAAAATATCGATGTCCTCGGCTGCTCTCGGAGTTATCCTAATATTCACGAATATAGGATCTGTGGCAAGGATCTCTTGATTCAGGGCGTTCTGGGTGGATCAATTAGGGTACTTGGAAAGAAACACAGTTTAATTCTCTTATGACGATCGGTTGTATTTCAATTACCCTCGAAATACATGTTACTTAGACGAACTCTGAATGGTAGGCTTCGCGCTGGTGTGGTTGTACTCCCGTGTCTATAACACGACTCATCGGATTAGCACCTAGCTACTAACTACCTTTAATTGAACGCGATATCTTTAGTTTACTCGTCCGTTCAGTTTAGCCCACAGTAGCCAAATAACCTTAATGAACGCGATTTCTGTCACGACGGTTCAGCTCGGCTCGGCTCTCAGCCACCGACTGCTTTAGATATGTCTTTGTTCCCAGATAGTTCATATGACACTTCACTTCCCCCTTCAGTTCATTATTTTTAATTAGTTGGTCGGTAGAACACATATGGAGTCTCAGTTACGAGAACCTCACTCTAGACCATCCAAAATGTCCCCTTCCTGTCAAACTATGTTTGAAACTAAACTCCGGGTGCGACCTTTAAAATTTATGGTTGCAGTCAGCTTTCCTAGGGGAGAAAAAATCCCACCGATTCAGAGCTCGTAACAAACTTGATACTGCACACAAGATATTTGTTTCAATACATATATACATTCCTTTAACATTCAATTAATCTTCTATATGTTCCTTAACAGCTAATTAATCAACTCGAGGAAGAGAGTACCGTTTCACACAGCACTGGTCACCTAAATGTCAATATGCCTTAACGCTCTGTCAAGTAATAGGTCAGCGGTTCTACAGTCTGATTTTTAAAAGAAGATACGTGATGGTCATCTGTTTCTCCACGTGAGCTTCCGCAATGTTGCCCAACAGCAGACAGGAAGTAATGCAGATCCCCTTTCTTTATTCTCTCAACACTCGAAACATAAACAAGGGTTCCAGCTATTTATGTGATTCACCAGTGTAACCAATCTGGCAACCTTTGTTTATGTTACCATAGTAACGAGCTTCCCTTCTTACCCTTCGCGTCCCTTGCTTATGACCTTCACGTATCCTCTTTTAAAAATCAGACTGTAGTTACAGAGCGGAAGAGATTGCACGTGCAGCAAAAAACATAAACAGTGATAACTTCTTTCCCTGGCGTAATGGAAACATTCTGTTTTCAACAACGTGAAATCAGTACATTTTAGTAAAATCCGCTACATCCCTTCACAGTTCCCAAAACCTTGTTGAGTTGTGTAATTATAATTCAGCAAACATTGGATTCTAGAAGATCCTAAATTTAGAAGATATTAACATCCACTAAATAAAAAATGACATAAAAACTAATATCAGAACATTGATATAAGTTAAAATAAGAACACCTTAATTGCAAAATGTTCAGTGTGCATCAGTCGCAGAGAAACAGCAATCAAATAGTATGAGAAATGAAAGAAAATAGAGAAATAATGAATACGCTCGGAACTATATTACATGGCAGCAATAGTATGATCACATAAGAGTAAACGAAGTACTAAGAATTCCAAGCGATGTATTCCAGAAGGAAGAGGTGCCCAAAAATTCTTTGTCTGAGTGAAAAATGCTGGATAATGGTAGCAAGCGGGATGGAGATGGAAGCATGGAGAAGTTGGGAAAAAGTGGACAGTTGGAATACGTCGAAGAACGTATTGTCGCGAGCCCGTTGTTGATCGAGGTGGCGTCGTGAGCTAGTTCAAAGACACAAACGTGCAGTGTGTAGATGAAATCTCGCCGGAACGCCGGGGGGGGGGGGGGGAGAGACGGATTTCTCAAGAGTTCTAGTTCTTTGTTCTAACCGCATCTCGATTGTTTGAGAAATTTCTGAAAATCTATAAAAAGGCAGTCCGCCCGCCACAGACATCCTCAGAGCCTTCAACCCCTTACAAAGACATCTCCGTCTCACACAACAGTGGTGTAGGCGTTGGCAGATGTCCGTTAATCCGGACAAAAGCCACGCCATACTTTTTACAAAGCGCCACACCCGCCAGACTGCCCCAACTTCAGCTACCGAGGTCGAAGGATAGAGTGGACTAACTCTGTCCAGTACCTAGGTGTCAACTTAGATATGGGTCTAACTTTTTGCCAACACATCAGGGACCGAGCGGCGAAGGTACAGGGAGCAATTGCTTCCCTGTATCCAATGCTGGGGACAATCTCGATGCCAGTTGGCAATGCTTTACGCCTGCGAGATCTGGGGCATGGCCGCAGACAGCTGGCTAGCATGGCTCCAACGTGCACAGAATAGAGGACTTAGGTCTATATATTCTGTGGGACGTTATTTTCCTACCAGGTTTCTTTACGAGGCCTCGAGTCTTCCATACGTGGAGGATGAAATTAGGCGCCAGGCATCAAAATTATACGCAAGTTTACCCAACCACAGAAGCGCCCTTGTCAGTTCCTTGGGAGATTATGACCCCACTAGACACCGTTCTAGACAGCACCGGTTACCCCGCATGGTTTGCGGCTATCCGAAATAACCCAGGAGCTAATGCAAACAGCAGCTAAAGCTGAGCTCCACATAATCCTTCCAAGCTGCTTGACATCAAAATTATTCCCCTAATTAAAAATAAATGAAAGCACGAGGGTGCAAGACATTGCATCCTGTTCTTCAACCCCAGGTACAAGTTTGTAACCTCATAATCAACATCAATCTAAAAACCCACATCTCACCCTATAACATCCCGAAATCTATGCCTTACCTGCGGTAAAACCCTTAACGGGTGGGCACGCAGCAAAACCCTTCTGGCTATATACAGCCAGTCAGCACCACATGGCATAGGAGTCAGTCATTAATTGTACTTGCGTGCGTGAACAGCTGGTGAGCTGTGTCAATGACTTTGCAAGTTGTATTGTGTATGTGACGTAATTCTGGACTGCTGGTGTACGAAGTGTGTTCCCACGGAAATAAATTGCAATCTTCTGTGTTTGTAAACTGGACTTTTAATTCCATGAAGCCACAAAGTCACAGTATGAAACAATTTTACTTTTATGCAATGAAAAGCTGGTTTAAGAAAGCATTTTATTACAGAGCATTCATATTCGTATATAATATATCGTTTTATAACCATTGTTTAATTAAATACAAGTATGCAAGTCATACGCATTAAGGTTCCATTTTTATGCAACATTTATTGTTGCAAGCAACAGAAAACACAGAAGGAAAGACAAGCATTTGTAACCATTTTTCGTCCTTGACCCGGTCTCCGCTCAGATATTATAGTAACCCAGGGTGCCACAGCCCATATAGGGCCAGGACCTGTCAAACCGACTGCCGGCCTCACGCCCACATACGCAAGGTAGAAGTGGGCGATCATGCAACCTATACGGGGAGAAGATGTAGTCAGCATTTCGGCACCCCCCGCTGGAAAGTTGGCTTTCTTGACCAGGGCCACTTACCTATCTTAAGCTCCTTATTTTCCTCACAATGCTGAGTGGGCACTGGTCCTATACCCGGGACTTAAAATCGGCTGGTATGATCCCGGGTCACTTTCCGTGGCAGGGAGCCAAGGCATGATGCCTTATCTAACTACGCGACGGCGCAGGACTCAGATATGATGAGGGAGGTAAAATAATCAACTAGGAATTAAAGAATATTACAAAACAAACGCATTTCCTTTTTTAGCTTTTGGAGATGGTTTCCACTTGAACCTTGAACCTGCTGTTCAGGAAAAACATTATTTTCACCGTTATCAAAACTTTTTTCCCGAAATAGAAATCAGTCATATTCTGGAAACATTGCACATAATATATTTTTTTATCTGTCACCATAAGAAAACGAAACACATCATTACCAGGTACTTCATTTTCTTGTTGTTCCATTTATATCCCGCCTTTAACTGCAATGGTCATATCGGCGGCCGTTCTCCTTTGGAACATATTGAAAGTGTTAACCCATAACCGGTATGGTGGGGTCAGGAGGATCCCGATTAAAACTGTTTACCATGTGAAACCATTTTCTCCGCAGTGCCGTGAAGGAGCTTCTGACTCACTGGGCGACCTCCTGTCGATTATCCCGGCGGGAGGAGGTGACATTGACTCGGCTGCGTATTGGTCACTGCTATTTTAGTCAGTTTTTTATTAAGTAGGACCGCAGAACCTGTTTGCCCGCTGTGTGGTGCATCTCTGACGGTCCGCCACGTACTTTTAGATTGTTTTAGGTTAGCACGTCTCCGCAGGTCTCACCAGCTGCCGGCCAGCATGGCGGAGATCATAGCGGACGACGAGCAAGCGGTGACCAGGGTTTTAGATTTCATTTTAAATCTACATTTTAGAATACAGGATCCTTTAATTTAGAATTTTAATCTTCTAATCTTTTTATGGTTTTAAGCTCTATTTTAGTTTTGATGTACCGTTTTACGGGCTTTTATCTTGTTTTTATTTGACTGACTTTGTAGTTGATCACCCTTAAACCCAATTATCCATCCATCCATCCTCCGCAGTGTGGCGCTGTGGCTCTCAGTACTTTTCAGACAGTATGCTTTGAGTTGTTGAGCGTTGAGGTTGTGGTGAAAAGAGTGTGTACACATCGTTAGCGGTTGTTTTTCTCCTTAGCAGGGTCAGGGTGACCCCACCATACTGATAACGTAAATATATCATATCGTATTGCGGTATGTTTCATGAGGAAATTTCAACAGCTTACGCAAACAAAATGCATTATGGTATGTTGTTACAGAGACATGGCGTCAACTTCACAGAAGCAAATGAAAGCTGATGAGCCACAGTTTGAGAAATGGATATTATCCATTGCAAACGAGTTAGAGAGTGACTTTAGTGAGTTTGATGATTCACAACATGATCCAAACTATGAAAGTGTTCATGACAGTGATTCAGAGCTAGAAGAAGAATTACAAAATGGGGATGATGAAGAGGAACTGGTAATTGAGTACTGAGATAATTGAGTACTACAGTGCCACTAAAGGAGGAATAGATGCACTTGATGAAAACTGCACTGTTTACGCAACCAAAAGACGCTGTAGAAGGTGGCCTCTTGCTATTTTCTACACAATGCTGAACATTTCCATGCTGAATGTATTTGTAATATATTCATCATTAATGGTAAACCATAAAAATGATGCTTCGAGTTCAACAAGTCTCTGTCATAGCAGCTAGTTGAACTACTTCTACAGAGAAGGATGAGCATTCCACACCTCCCTCGAGGGTTAAGAAATAACATTGTCTGGATGCTCGTAATCCCCAAGCAATTAGGAGGCATAACAAAATGGGTTCGATGTGTAAAGTGTCCTGGAACAAAAGATAGGAAAACTTAAGTATGTTGTGTAACTTGCAGTAACTTATACCATGGTACTCTATATTAGGACCTACTATTGTACTAGAAACTAAGCTTCTACTGCAAGGAAATCGAAACATGGCTGAAAACATCATGTTGGTCGAACGGTTCCAGTTTACCAGATAGGGAATCTCTTTGGAAAAGCCTATCCACGTGCAGCCACTGCAGAAAAAGCTAGTGGGTTCCGCAAAACGGAAATATATCCATTCAACCCCAACATTTTCAGGCCACGAGATTTAACAATCCATGAAAATGAAACGTGCAATGAACACGGTGAAGCTTCTGAATCTAAAAATGTGGCACGTGACAGATCCACCTACTTCCCAGAGGAGATTGATCCTGGCGTCAGACATCAGCCCAATCCCAACACTGAAGCAGAAGGCAAGTTTATCAGAATAAGCCAATCCATCTCGAGCTGGGTCATCTTGTGTAATTACAAGCCCGCCATATAAGGCTCAGTTCACTGAAAAGAAGTCAAAGAAGGCGGACAAGACACCGCCAAAAGCCAGATAGATGGACCTTAGCATTCCAAACCAAAGCGACAAAGACAACTAGAAAAAGAAGGAAGTGCACTACTGAATCTTTGTCCTCCGAAGACGATCCGAAGACGAAGATTCTTTGTGCCTCTGGAATCGGAAGAAGAGTGGGGAAACGAGAGTGACGACGATGATGATAATGACGAGTGCCTATATTGTGCAGGCCCTTTTTTGGAGGACCGAGACGGAAAAACATGGATAAGGTGCTGCAAATGTTTCAATTGGGCACACACGGTTTGTGCAGATGATAGTTCCAATAAGTTCTGTTGTGAAAAGTAGGTGAGAAAAAGAAGTAAATAAAAAAAGACCTGTCTAGCAATTAGGCACCAAAGTATAATAGAATAAGTCGGGATATGAAACTTGGATTTTCACATCGGATATCAACAAATATTTAATATAGACATTAAGTAGTGTGAACTTTTCTACTTATAATGCTCTAACTTAACACCAGAAAATATATCCCATATTAGGAACCTCTACCACCCCATATTAGGTGGGAATCACATTTTTGTACTTTAGAGAATTGAATTTTATTTACATAATAGTGTATTTGAGCTCCAGTATTACATTCTATAAGAGAGGTAAAGAGTTGGAGTATGCAAATATATTATTTATACGCACTAACCTGTGTTATTATTGGTCATACAACAAAGGAAGTGTACGCCATATTAGGCAACTTTCCCTTACACCAATATGTAGCGAATGCACAAAAGATATTTGTGAGGATTGCTTGTAAACACCTACTGTGGTTTTGTCCAGTTGCTATATGCATTTCATTTTAAACACTTTTATTAGTTACTATTCATCTTTAATTTTATATTTCAAACTTTGTTTCCAGCTTGAAGCTTATAATTTGATTTTAAAAAAGCTGATACTTAAATCTATCATTATTCGACTAATGAATATTACATATATGGTAAAATGATCCTGTAGACGTGCCTGCAGAGGCGTACAATGTAGTTTATGCCTAAAATAATATCTAAATATAACTGAATATTACATTTGTGTTTAATTTATTACGATTTATCATACCTCATTCTCCATACTCGTCAAAAGTGAAATGGGTTCCTCCTGACCCCACCATACCATTTGTGCTACAAATACTGCACCATACTGGTTACGGGTTAACTCGTAGTCGTTGGTTTTTAGTCATTAGATCACGCACACAATTTTACTCTCATTCATACTTCCAGACTCTGGGGAAGATGAGGAATTATCTTGGTTGGAGAAAAATCCCCCCCCACCGCCGGGAATAGAACCCGGATACCCTAGCACCAGGCAGGTGCTCTACCGACTGAGCTACGGGGCCAGTCCAGATACCTTTGTTACTGAAAAGTAGGCCTTTTACTGTTAGACAGTGGCGTATATTATGGGCTATCAAAGCTATCACTGAAGTCCATAGAAATTAATAAGCAATATTAATTAATATATTAATATTAATATATAATTAATTAATAATATTAATAATAATTGTAGTACCAGCCAGTTTCCCCCATAAAGAATTACTGGGTAGGATAGAATATCACTCGTTTCCTACCACTGAACAGAGGGATATGCAGAGCTTCGGAAGCTTGCTGTTGCAGTCTTCTCTATGGTAAGGGGCAGTGAGGGACGAGGGGCACGCGAAGGCTTCGGAACCTTACATCGCTACACTCTTACGAGCTTCTCCGAAATATACCGTACGGACACGACTGGCTTTGGAGTTCCACATAGCACGTGGAGTTAAGGGCAAGAAAGAGCGTGTTTTCAATTATTGTGTGATTGTTACGGTCCTCAACAGCCGTATTAGTATTGTTTATTTCATAGTGTACATTGTACCAAGACAGTTGCTAGCACTAATTCTTCGCAATGGGTGAAGAATGTGTAATTAAACAATTAGTTTAAAAACCATTCTCGCAGTTTAATTACGAGGATAAGTTAGTGATAATAAAACAGTGAAAGCCTACTCCAGCTCTTCCGCACTTGCAGTGTGAACAGAAGGAAAAAATAAGAACACTTATAAAATGTATTTTAGTATAAATAATAATGATAAGTATGAGTGGCTGTCTGGCTAATTCGAACTAAATAAATTTTATTGCTGGCCATGTTTGTTGTCTGCAATGCTGGAATACTACGGGTTTCGCAAATTTAGCTTATTTAATCACATAAAAGATCAACAACGCATATAAAATCTTTCACACCATTAAAAACTTTCGGCACTCAACGGGTAGACCATGCATTGAATTACCAAAAGAAACTTGCCGACAGCACAATGTAAAGGTTAAGGAAAATAGAAATGTATTGAAAAGATTGATTGATGCAGTGGTTCTTCTTGCAAAATAGGAATTTTCATTTAGGGGCCACGATGAACGTGAGGAATCATTAAATAAAGGCAATTATATAAAATTGATACAATTTCTGGCTAATTATGATGCGGCACTGTCTCACCATGTAAAGACAGCTACCGTTTTCAAAGGCACCTCGGCTGTTTTAACAGCTTGTTTCAAGAAAAATTGATTTAAATGCATTCTTTGTGACGTTAACATTTAATCAACAATCCCTTATTGTCCAGATCTGGTAGGCCTAGTGATAGCCCGAGTCACAATCCCAGCATACGCCAGTGCTGTTAGACTTGAATAATCTCTGTAAAGAGTCAAATTAGCTCTATAAGAAACAATATAGCAAGTCAAGCAGAAGAACAAAGTTAAAAATTTGCGAGGCAGAAACACATTCTTCTTCAGGAGCACTTATTCTAATATAGTGTCAAAGACATTATGTTATAATCTCTTTGACTATCGATTACCTCGTAGATGGCTTAGTCGATGTTCAATTGTTATTTAGCTGTATGAAAAACCAGAAACAAACATACGACATCTACAACGTAAAATAATATATTTATAATTCATAATTAAGTCGATTTTTTCTTGGGTAACGTATGGGACTAGCGAGGTTTGATGTTTACCATGCTCGGCGCTAACGCCTCGGGCGTTAAACTTTTTCACTCGCTAATAAACATCAACTTAACAGCAAGCTCCATAAATATTATGATACAAAGGTTAAAAGCACTATTTTATTTTTAGAGTAGGCATGATTACGAACTGAGGCCACAAGCAAGTTGTGGAAACGTACAAACAAAATAAAATCCTTTTAGCCTGTGCATCATACACTATTTTTTTTTAGAATATGTATGGATATATTTATAAATATACGGTATTGTTTTACCTTTCTCATAGTCTCATCGAGTTGCGATGTTCATTTGTCTTGCGTGGCATCAGTGTTGACAACATGGCTTTTAAAAACCCACAACATTCTACTTAAGGAACGCAGTGGAAGTAAGAACACGCTGAAAATAACGTAACGAAAATTTAATTAACTAACTAACAGATTACAATTTTTTCTAAACTTACTCATCTTTTAAAAAAACTGAAGCGTTGATTGTAAATGTAATGTGTAGTGTTTAACGCCCGCTTTTACTACATACGGCACCGCAGGCGGTGACACTGATGATGAGATGAAGTTGGAGCACCGGTGGAATGAGATGGCGGGGGAAACCGGAGGTCCCGGAGAAAACCCGCCCCAACGCCGTGTTGTCCACCACAAGTCTCACTTTGCGGTCGTCTGGGATTGAACCCGGGCCGCCTTGGTGAGAGCCAAGCGGTCTAACCACTGAGCCACGGCGTGGCCGTTGATTGTAAATTATTACTGTTTCTTGGGTGGAGAAAGTGTGTTCTTTGGTTAGAATTTTGAATTCTCTTTGGCTAGTAATCTTCACAATAAGCTTCAAAAATGTAATAATTTTCTGGTATTTACTAATTTGGTACTTGTATATATAAAGACACAGCTTTATTATTATTAGTAGTAAAAACACGAGTCGGTTGGAGAATTTAATGTCATATCGGCATCTTGGTCATAGTAGCTCAAGGGTTAGAGCGGCTGGACGGCAACCAGAAGTTTCGTGGTTCAAATCCCGGCTATGGCATTGCATTTTTCAGTCTGACTCAATCCTTCCATATTTTTAAATATTATTTATTGTGCATAAGTGGTACAAAGCTGTATCACTTTTCACGCTCAATGCAAGTCCTCCAGCGCTTACAAAGTGCATAAATGCCTTAAGAAAAAAATTCTTTTGGTAGTTCGGACAATCACTCATGCACCGCGTGGCATACCTCTTCATCAGAACGTTAATTCTTTCCTCCTATTTCATCCTTGAGTGCTCCAAACATATGGAAATCACTTGGGGCAAGGTCTGGTGAGTATGGTGCATGAGGAAGACACTCAAAATGCAAGTCTGTAATTGTTGCAACTGTTGTACGGGCAGTGTGGGCCCTTGCAAAAGGACACCTGCTGACAGCAATCCCCGTCGCTTTGATTTGATTACAGGTCGCAGATGTTTTTTTTAGGAGATCTGCGTAGGATACACTGGTGAGAGTGGTCCCTCTAGGCACATAATGTTCCAAAATGATGCCTTTTTCGTCCCAAAAGAGTCAGCATAACCTTCCCTGCTGATGGTTCTATTCGAAACCTCTTTGGTTTTACAGATGACGGATGGCGACATTCCTTGCTCGCTCTCTTTGTTTCCGGTTTATGGAAATGAACCCAGATTTCGTCCCCAGTACTGACCCATGACTAATCTGTAAACATGCTGCAGTGTCATTCAGTGTCACTCGGCTCTTTTCCTTCACTATGGCTTCAACTGCTGCAATGTTCTGTGGAGTCACAACTCGTTGTGCCTGACCTGGACGTGGAGCATCTTCCACTGAAGTCA
Source organism: Mantis religiosa (assembly GCA_030765055.1). Lineage (NCBI taxonomy): Eukaryota > Metazoa > Arthropoda > Insecta > Mantodea > Mantidae > Mantis > Mantis religiosa. The sequence continues at coordinate 234,381,722 of CM060947.1, read as the reverse complement.
CAACATTTGCGAACTTCCTACTCCATTCGTAGACCTGCCGCTGTGACAAACATGCATCACCGTACTGAACCTTCATTCGTCGATGAATTTCAATAGGTTTCACACCTTCACTACGGAAAACCCGAATAACAGAACGCTGTTGCAAGTCGCAAGTGGGGCGGCCATTTTTACTGATACTGCGACGCTAAATGTGCATCTGCACCATCTGCACTATGCTGTCACCTACAGTAATTCTGCACGCTGTTTGTATCATGCTTATCAACTTGCAGGATAACGGCGTGAAATTTCGATTTATTACAAATTTATGGTTTTCATTTGACTCACCCTCGCATTTTGTATGTTCTTTACCAGTCCAGGAATTTTTTGTATGCAATATTGTATTACTTTATTGATTTTTTGACTAACAATTCTAACTTCACTCTCTCTCTTCTTTTAAACCGTCAACAGGTTCATCACAGTCCATATTTACATTCAAATGAGCCACCATTTCAGCAGGTATCTATATATGGAATTCAGGACACAAAATGACACTGCGACTGCATACGGATACATCGATATATACGGCAGAAGCCATAGCTGTATACCGGGCACTGAAATATGTGCAAAGTCACGGATCAACAAAAGTTTTATACACTCCGACTCCCTTAGCTTGCTAACGGCACTACAACGACCAGTGAAGGGGGGTAAAACGACCCATATATGAGATAATTATACGAAACCTGTTGGAAATTTTACCGCCGACGACAGAGATCGAACTTATATGGATTCCGAGCCATGTAGGAATTCTTGGAAGCGAGAGAGTGGATGAGGCAGTGCGGGAAGCCACTATCAATAAACCGATATCAAACGAATACCTCATACCACCAACAGACATAGCGAGGAATATTGCACACAATAACACAAATACGACCTGCTCAGCCGGACAGGGTAGTAACGCCGTGAGTACTTTCATTAACACGCCGTATTTAACAAGGAAGGCGTTATCACTATATTTCAGAATACTATTTCAAGTGGCATTAACACTGGTGTACCTCCTACGGATAGGGCGACGAGATAACGACCTATGTGAATTTGGAAGAGGAGGTGATATTAATCACCTGTTCTTCGCCTGCCCAGTAAGACGTGCCGACTGCTTGAAATTACTACACGACATAACACGCATTCACCCTGTGGGACCATATCAGCTCCGATCACTCCTAATACCTTACTCAGAGCCAATAAGCAAGGCATTATTCCGATTTACGAGGACAAGGATGAAGCTGTAGTAAGATAACACTGCCTTTATGTATTTACACCGCGGAAATCAGAGCTTCCTGGATTCAACGTTATATTCAGACGCAGTAGCCGTCTCAATAGGCTGGCAGTAGCGTCTTAAAAATAACCTAACAACAACAACAACAACAAAGTATTATTTAACTCAGATACACCGCCAACTCCAGGTGTTTCAAAACAAGTTCCACACTGTGGTATCAAAAGCAACGAAGATACAGACAAAGCCGCCAAAGAAGCTGGTCAGCTTACAGAAATGGAAGTACAATACAAGACACCATAAAACACCTCAGCAGGAACTCAGAATGCAATGGAAACAAGCCTGGAACCAGACGCCACGTGTTTCTTTAACGATTTCTGTAGGATTATTAACTACCCGGTACCTCGTATTCTGTTTATTAGCAGAAGAGTCTAAATGGAAGTGGGCTTCGTCATTCATGAGCAAAACTGGATTTTCCCGTACCATGATAAACATGATGTTGCAGAAGTTATTTCTTGAAAGTCGATCCGTAGGGAGAAGTTTTTGGGGTCACTTGCATTTTGTATGAGTCAAACTTGAGTTCACGTAATATGCGTCCTAAGGATCTTCGAGAAATGCCCAATACTCTTGATTGTTTACGAGCTGAACGATGCGGACTGCGTTCAACGGCTTGTCTCACTCGCCAGCAATTTCTAATGTCTAATTCGAGGATATCGTACAATCTCCACTGATGCAGCTCAGATTATAGCTAACATCGAACCTTTGGCTCTTACTGGTTTATCAACAGCAACTATTATGAATTTAAGACATGAACGTGAATGTGCGTCTTATCTGTCTCACTTAAAACTACAAATCCCGGAGCATGCTACCACAGCAGGACACCCATCAAGTTTAGTAACCTGTTTAAAGGAAATATGTAATAAACATGATTATTTCATATATACAGACGGTTCGCGTCACCAATTTGAAGATAATATATCTGCAGTAGGATGTGCTTTTGTTGTTTATGAAAACCAAACGGAACTAACTCACTCCATGTTGAAATTGTCACCTGAATGTTCTGTATTCCAGTCGGAGCTCTTAGCAATTAAAGAAGCTATAAAATGGTGTACTGTTAATGGGAACAGTGCCAGTACTCTTGGTGATTCACAATCAGCTCTACTCGCTATTAATGATAAATACAACTTAAATTCGTTAGCACATGAAATCAGAACCTTGCTTCAAAACCATCCAGGACATATTTGCATGGGATGGATTAAAGGACACAGTGGAATTTTAGGTAACGAGAGAGCTGATTGCTTGGCTAAGAAGGCTGCAGAATCCAATCTTCCTGTGACATACTCTTTATGTCCTATTTCTACTGTAAGGAGAATAATACATCAACATATTCTTGAAGAATGGAACCAACAGTGGCTAACAACTCCAAATGGAAGTTTAACAAAAACATTATTTTTCCCTAGTATATATGACAGAGGAAAATGTGAAACTCTTGTACCAAATTTTGTTTTGACACAATTTTTAAGTGGACATGGTAAATTTGGTGAATACTTATCACGTTTTCACTTAACATCTAACCCCAAGTGCATGTGTGGTGAAGAATTTCAAACTGTGGTTCATCTCCTTTTCTGTTGTCTCATTTTCTGGAGAGAAAGACAAGAATTAATATTCAAGCTAGACTCTCTAGGAACTGAATTTTCTGCTCCGCTCACATCTTTGCTAATGAAGCCACAACAGTATAAGTACTTCATGATGTTTATAAACTCAGTGTTTAAACGTCTGAAATAGTTTAAATTAATATGCATCAGATTATAACATATTTTCTTCCTTATAGTATTTAAAATATTTTTGTTAAAATTGTGTATTTTATGTATCAACTCTAACCCTAATATACCACTGTGTAAAATAGGGTTCATAAATCTGGATAAATAAAAAAAAAATTCTAGTGTCCTCACTGTTTAATCTCTAGGACTCTTATCACTTTTTCAAACATTGCATTTTTTTTCGTGAAGGAATTGGAACTTAGTTTGGTACATTGAAATGAATGCGAAATATTCTCTGCGTTGTCACAACAGCGTTGTCGTGAAAGTAACGCACGGCTGAAATACGATGAGCCATTGACAAATGCTACTAACGCTGAAGTAGGTAAACAGAAACAAAAATGCATGGTTCCCATCGTTCATTGATGTGGTATAATCTATCTCAACTAATAGCTTAATCCTTCTGTAAACATCTGGGTGGAAAGAGAGACAGAGATAGGGGCAGAAAACGGTTAAGCTGTTAATTGGTTTAGTGAAGTTAATGGGCGTTTTCTTTTATTTTCATACGTACGATAAACCCCACCTTTAAGTACAGTACTGTAAGTAGTTTTCTGATCACTCCTCTGTGCGAGCTAATTTCGGAGAGAGAGGAAAGTGTACAAATGTTTGATTCTTATAAACTTAATAGTCCCACATTTTATCTTTCTGCTTCACATACCACAAAGATGTGTTTTATATACTTCATACAGATTAGACAGAAGACAGGTGAAATTATACCTATTAACTTATTATGTTAAATTAAGGCAAGGCTACACTGAAAGTTCCAACTTTTATAATAATAAAACTATCATTATGAAAATTTAGTCACATAATTAGAGTATCATTTTAAACTTGCATGAACATTTTTATGTTGCTACACTAAATATTTCATTAATTAAGAATTATTTATTTTGAAAATATTATAAAAATTAAAAATGTCTTACGCGTTAAAAATGTGAGCTTTTAAGTTGAATCTTTGTGTCTGACTAGTACAGAGCAATTTTAAAAGACCCACATTCTTATTTTTTGGAATACTGTTGTAGAATTTGTTCTAAAATATTTTCTTCGTGTTAGCTCTCAAATTTTGAAAATATTAACTTATTTTATTACTTAACACCATATAATTTTCAAAACACGAACATTAACAAAACAAAGGGGAATGTGAAGTTCCTTATTTACATATTATGGATCTCTCCTGGAAGTTTCACCAACTTAAATGGAAAACTTTGACGCTTGGGGCATTTTGTATACTGAAAAGTGTTAGAAAAAAAGTTTCTCAGAAAATGAATTTTAAAGTCATAATTGTTACTTTTAAATATTGTTAAAGGTCTCTTTAAACTGTTATGTGATGGCCTAAAATGGTGCAAATGATAAAAATAGCGTGCCATCTATTACTAAAAACACTAAGCTACCAAAAATCCCCCCAAAAAAACAGTTCCATGATTTTCAACATTTTCGGCGAATTTTCAGTTTAGCCTTGCCTTAAACGGCATTTTATTTAACAATTACTAAAGGACACTACTATTATATAATATTTTTGCATTCCTATACCAGGCAGCACTATCGCAACGAGGACTGTATCGAGCTGAATGCTGATTAAGATATTGATTATAGTGTGGACATACTTCTGATATTTAACACGTATTTCTAGTACATCTCGCGTACCTCACAAGCCCAAGAATATTTATACATATTCAATTTAAAATCAGTAAGCTTTTCATCTTGGAGCAGGCCGGTGCTTCAGCGGAAATGAAACACAATCGAGGCAAATCTTTAAAAAGTGGCGAGGGGCGATTGATCGTTCATTGTTTCGCGGTGCTTAAAGAAAGAAATCTGGAATCGTCTATAAAGAACGTTGAGAAAGAAACTGGTAATCTCCGCAAGTAGTGTACATAGTGTTAGAATGGAACAACAAGCATCCGGAACTCTAAAAACATCGGGAAAATCGCGTAAATGCAAACAGCGCGTGGAGAAATACGACGATATTACGAAAAGTGCTATACGCAGTATCATGATTATTTTTTGCAGAAATGAACGAACTCATAGATTTAATAAGCCAATTTGTCTAGAAGTTAGCACCATACTGCTAGTGTTGCAAAACCTATATGCGTGTATGTAGCGGCGCGTGGCGAGACAAGTCAGCTCCGCCTTGTTGTTTACAGCAGGATGAAACTAGTCTGAGACAGAGTATAATACCAAAAGTACGGCTTCATATTTTTTCAAGACTTAGAACTGAAATTAGGGAACTTGCTATGCCCCATCCTGTAGAAATTGTGAAGGGGACTTCACAGGCTATTTTCTGCATTCAAGATATACATTTTGTACTGTAAATGGCTAAATCGTATGGAATTTTAAAAACCGCATTCATCGGCACGACGGAGTTGAGTTTTATATTAGTAGTATGGTATTTTAGCCCCAACCACCAGAACCATTTTTGAGAAAATAAAAGTAACGAAAAATGTCCCATGTAAACTGTAGTTTTATTAAGGGAATTCCTTGAAGATAGGCACCAAAGAGATTTCTCTACCTTTTTTCTTTTTCTTTTTATTCAAGGAGATTCAAAACTATATTTCCGATGAAATTTCTACGTAATTTTGCGTGAAATGTAATAAGTAACTCTTCTATTTACTATAGATAATAAATGAAGGGAAAACAAAGTATATGGTGACTAATGTCAAGAAGAAAATTAAAGAGCCACAAAAATATATCCATACTCTTAACTATAAATTTGAAAGAGTGAATAGATTCACATATCTAGGGTCTCTTGTGAATGAAAGTAATGGCATGAAAGAGGAAATTAATCAAAGAATACGAAATGCCAATGGGGCATATTTTAATCTAATAAAACACTTTAAATCAAAACTCTTAACGTATAGAACAAAAATTAGAATTTATAAAACATTAATAAAACCGGTGCTGATGTATGAATGTGAAACATGGGTCACTACAAAAGAGGATATGGAAAGACTGAACATTTTTGAATGGAAGATACTGAGAAGAAATTATGGCCCAATTAAGGAGAAAGGGGAATGGAGAATCAGATAGAACGATGAATTATATAAAATATATAAAGACCCCAATATTGTAAAATCAAGTAAAATAGCAAGGTTAAGATGGGCAAGGCATGTCCAAAAACTGGATGGAGAGGTCATAATTAGGAGAGTATTGGAGTGTAAACTGTATGGTGCAAGGAGAGTAGGGAGACCAAACTTGAGATGGATGGATGGAGTGTTGGAGGATGTGAAAAGGCTGCATGCTAGCCAGAAGAAGCGATGTCTGGAGTAGGATCCTGAGGGAAGCCGAGGCCCACTCTGGGCTGTAGTACTAGAAATGATGATGATGATGATGATGATGATGATGATGATGATTTACTATAGGTGACGTAGACAAAGTAAAATTTTTATGTGTAATTCCGGCACATTCGTAATTTCGCACCAATGGTACTGGAGAGAAGTACGATTGACACCCCTGTACACGCCTGTGTTTAATGTATAGCTGCCTGGAGTTTGATTATTGTATGTGTGTTAGTTATTGTTCACTGCTGTATTGAGTAGAACGTCGTGTCGCATAGTTTGCGAATTTCGAGATGGTAGAGTTAAAGGAGCAACGCGTCTCCATTAAATTTTGCATGAAACTCAAGAAAAATCTTTATAGAAACACACCTCAATCTCCACTGAAGTAAAATAGCTTTTGTATAGAATGCAGTACTTTAAAAGGTGTGTACCTAAGTCGTAGGGAAATTAAAAGTTGAGCCTAACAGAAACAATTGTGGAAGCATTTTAAATAGACTGTATGTGGGTTCGTGAAATTAAAAGTCCAGTTGTACAAACTCAAAATGTTCTTTATTTCTGCCGATTACATAGAATTACGTAGCGTACACAATTACAATCCACCAGTTCGTCTGTTACAGGTCCACTCCACACTCACTATTACGTACAACTCTCTCTAGAGCTGACTAAAAACTCCTCTGATACACGTACGCAGTCTTCCAGTCCGTTCGCTAGCACTGCGCTCTTCACGGCTGCTCGCCAAGAACTGCCTGAGTTTTTTTTATATAAACGAGGCTTTAGCAGAGAGTAAAGGGAGAGAAGTGGCGGGGTCCCACGGAAGCATCCCCGTTAATAACGGTGGTAAGAGCGCAGGTGCCAGAGGGGCACGTTGCAGCTCAAAAGGGTAGTGTCCGGGGGTCCAGCCATTACCGGAGAGGCCCTGGATGGATCGCCGGGGTATAGAAGGAGGGATTAAATGGTTAGTATCGTTTATTCATTTAGGGTCACTGCGCACCAATGGTGCTTAATTTAGCGCCGGCTGTGGCGCGTCTGTCGCTCGGTGCATACAGCGGTCGTTAGGAGGTCGAAACGCGTGAATACTTCAGAGAAGTATTCGCGCAGGGTGTCGGGGTATCTAGGAGCAGCAGCGATCTGAAGTTCAAGGAGTTTGTGATTGAGTCGGTCTATATGCGTCCTGGTCTGAGAGTGAGAGCGGCTGATGTGTTCCTGTAAGTCATTGAACTTCTGGTTGATGGCGTCCTGTATAGCGTCTTGTAGTTGCTTGGTCAGAGATGAAATGGTGTTAGTAAGCGTTCGAAATGAGGAGGTAGCTTGCTCTTGGTGTGATGTGAGGTTGTCCGTCGTCTGCTGGTGTGAAGTCACGAGTTTGTCGTCGAGGTCAGTTACTCTGGCATAAGTGGCGTCGTGTCTTGAGTGGCTGGCGGCGAGTGAGTCCTCCAAGTGCCCCAGGCGAAGACCAATGTTCAGAACCTCAGAGTGGAGGTCCTGAACTTCGGCTGTAGGAGTCCCTTGGATGGCGGCAGCGCGTACGTTTGCCAGTTGCTCCTCGATGGAATGAAGGCGACGGTTGACCTTCTGAACTTCATCCTTGAGGCAGTCCAGTGCTAGGCTCCAGTAGGCTGTACCGTTGGAGTGAGCCGTTGGAGGTATGATGAGCGAGTCCTGATGTGGGCGAGCGGGGCACTGCGCCTGTCCTGTAAAGTGGCCGTAGCCATTGCAGGTGGTGCAGTACCGGTGGCGGCGTCGAAGATCGTGCTGCTAGCATTCCCCGGTGAGAGTCGCGGCACCACAGTAATGGCACCGAGGGGTTGCAGTGCAAGTGGCGGCTTCATGTCCGTACCTGCAGCATCGACGGCAAGGTGCTGGGCGCTCGGAGCGGCTTGCCTCAATATTGAGACACTGCCCTAATAAGGGCAGGCCTATCCTCAAGGCCGCGCTCATGTCGGCTTCGTCTTCAAGCTGCAGGCGGACTAGGGATGTAGTGCGGCCTCTTAAGGTGATGCGGCTGGCCCTCAGGGCCGAGGGCCACTGCTGTTGGGCGGCGGCGAGAATGAACCTGCACGGCAGGTCACGAGGCACATCCGTTACGACTACGGACGCAATTCGAGGCGGCCGAGCTTGCTCGGCGGGTGGCGGTGTTGTGGTTCTCGTAGCTGGGGCTGCAGATACGCCGCTTATATAGGAAGATCGCTGCATCTCGAAGCTTCGTGGCTCGGAACATCATTCCGATTGTTCCAGACGTCAGGGGGAGGGGAAACAGACGGTACAGTGCCTCGTGACACTCTCCTAACCATCCCCTATGTGAGCGCCCAAGATAAATGGGTGGGCGTCGCCTAAATGCTTCCAGTCCCCTACCCAGCTCCAGTTGGTCATGCCTTCCGATAATTGGGTGACAATATTGTGACTTTGTGGATTCGTAAAATTAAAAATCTAATAGTAATAGTGTTTTGTCTTTGTTTATATTTGTGTTATATCCAGTCATTCATTTGTGGTTAAAATATTTAATAAATATCCTGATGATGGGAGATGCACACTCCCGAAACGTCGATTTCTGATCGTCTTTACACCTGGCTTGCTTCCCGAAAACAACTTGGGCATTAAAAATATAGTTTGCAGAAATTCAAAATGCTCTTTACTTTCGTAGAAAGATAGTTTGTACAGCCCTTTGTAGCAGAATGACGTAACATAAACCAACACGGTCTCTCGTGGCTTCACCACACGTAAACAAACAAAAGAATTCACTTTCAAATCACTACATACTTATCAATTCTCGACTTGCAACTCGGTACACACAACTCACACAGTGCACGAAAAATCACAAGTCCAATTACAATTGACTAGCAACTCCGTGAGCTCCCACCGCCGTAAAGTTGCCGAAGCCATACGACCTTTCGTGATGTAGCGAGAACAACCTGGAACTGTCCCTGTCTCTTTCTCACTCTGTTGCTCTCTCGCTCGGCAAGTGCCAAGCGCTCATCGCTTGGGTGCTATCTGTCTCTTTCACTCCCCGCTTCTATCCCTCTCGGCGCTCGTTTACCCAGCAGCAAAACAATGCCTCGCCGCAATATGGATGTCCTTCTGAAAACATAGGATTAGGATTACTACGGATGGGATTCGGCACGAAACCTGTAGTTTATTGTACGTAAACCCCAAGTGGATCATCCCAGGGAGGAAGGATGAGGCGAGAGGAGATAGAGGCGGCCGACCCAATGAGTCACAACAGTACAGCTGCCAGGGTCCTTACAATTGACCAGTTGGAAACTCCCCGGCAGGCCAGTACAACCGGCATTCGACCCAGCGTGGTCCTGAAACGGACCACCAGGCCGTCCTAACCGAAGGAGGAAGTGTTTACCAAGATCATATCTTCCTGCCATGCAGCGCCGAGACACTCGCCGAAACTTCTACTCTGATAGAGACCACCAGAATGAGAGATGATGTGACATAATACGTAAATAATAAATAAGTAATATAAACAGTGTTACTCAACAGAGCGTTCAGGCGTATTGACCTTCAGGTGACCAGCGCTCCGATCGTTCCTTATCGGGTCTTATCTGGTCGATTAGAAGAGTAAAACATTAGTAAGTTGACGTACAGTAAGTTACGAAACACAGAGCGATTGGAGGCTGCGTGTGTCTATATGATATGTTTTCTCCCGCCTGCCGATGACATTGCTGTCCAGAAGACATGATTATATCTTGGGACAGGAATTCTTTATTCGTCGTTAATTTGTCTCCATCTTAATCAGCCACACGTTCTTGTGCAATTTGGTGAGGGATTTCTATGTTTGAGATGTGATGCACGTTGACTGTTTTGAATACCCAAGTCGAGAAGCCAGATATAACAGGGTTAATTCGTTGTATTTTGATTTATTTCTTGATGATTGTGCTTGATTAAATAAGAGTCATGAGATTCTAAGTTTCAGGCGTGGTTCGGAATAAAGTTCCGGAGAAGTCAAATTTTGTAACAATTTAATTGTATTATTTGGATTACACTTTACTTGAACTTCCTTTCCTAGTCACTTGCAGGTTACTTCCAACATATCGATAAATTCTTACTTTGTTATATTTAAACAGTTCCAACAATTACATAAAAGTTCTTGATCCTGTTCTACTATTCATCACACTCACGATTACCAAACATTTCTATACTAAGATTATTGATTTTTCGTAACTATCGTTACTCCTATCTTAATTTTGTGATTGGCCAATTTAATTCCACGTCACATTACGTCATACAATTATTAATACGGCCGATCATAAAATTACATATATTTTTACTTATTTAAATGACTAAATAGATTTACATAATCATCCTCCTTTATAAATCTATACACTTTTCATACCTCCTCCAAACATAACCCAAAACTACTATTACAATCTGAACAGACTATATTATACATACACTGGACTCACCGTGTATGTGCAATAAGCTCAGGTATCGTCGTGCTGCTCGAATGGTTACCATGCCCGCCTCGGTAGCGTGGCTGTAGCATGTCTGCCTCACGTCCAAGAGGTCCCGAGTTCGAGTCTCGGTCAGGGTGAGTTACCTGGATAAGGTTTCTTCCGGGGTTTTCCCTTATCCTCAAAGACGAATGTCGGGTAACTCTAAGCTCTATGGACCCTGGGCTCATTTGAACATCATTTCACCTATTCCACTCATCGTCCGACATGACTTAACGTTGGAGGACGTAAATTACACAAAAAAGAAAGGTTACCATGGATTTATCTTTGGTAATAGATACCTCTCAGATAACGCGCTGATTACTCCACGTGGAGTGAACATATATTTTTCATTTATGATTCCTGCAAATTCCATTGGCTGAAGTATTGCGTTCATTGTTTAGCTCACGATCGGGAAGCGCGTCAATTTCCCTCTCACTCTTACAAGTATAATCAGTGCGTTATCTGAGAGCATTCTATTAACAAAAATAAATCCATGGTAACCGTTCGAGCAGCGCGACTATAACATCTATGTGTTGTGAATTTTTCCCGATACGCTTTCTCGCTTTGCCATGTAATATACGAATTATTATTACACCCAAAAAATTGATAACGAAATTCCAATGTAAATAAATATTCGTGGACAGTCTGAGTCACAAAAAGAGCATTTTTAGGTGTGCGTGTGCGTTTGTCTTTGTGAACAGCATTACTGAAAAAGGAGTTGGTTAGATACTAAACTAGGCATTTTATTTAATACCTTCCAAGAAAATTCCCCCACCCTACCCCATAAAACATTTTTCGAAATTTTAATTTTCTCCAAAATGGCCCTAACGTGTTAATTAAAATACCACATGCTTAAAATATTTTCATTATAAATGAAGTGCATATCATGATTTTTTTTGTTGTAATTTACGTCCTCCAACGTTGTCATATCGGGCGATGAATGGAATGGGTGAAATGGTGCTCAAATGAGCTCGGGGTCAATTGAGCTTAGAGTTACCCGACATTCATCTTTCAGGATAAGGGAAAACCCCGGAAAAAACTTATCCAGGTAACTCACCCTGACCGAGATTTGAACTCGGGACCTCTTGAACTTGAGGCAGACATGCTACCACAAGGCTACCGAGGCGGGCACTATTTGGGATGCTTTATTCATAACTGGTAAACCGTAAGAAATAGAAAAAATATACTTACACATAAAGTAGATCCCGATAAGGCGTACAGTTTACCTCAGAATATATTTTTTGTGTCAAGTGAGCTATTTTCGCGATATTCCTTGTAATATGCCGATTGATCCGGCATTTTTCATTTCTAAGCTCCCCGCTTCGGGTGGTCTTTTTCGGGGAGTTAGTTCGGGTTCGCACCGCTTCCGTTTTTGAGCGCTGAGGTTCCCTGATCTGTTTTTTTTTTCTGGGTGGACTGTTTCGGGTGCGGAAAGTAGTTTGTGAGCTGGCTTCGACTTGGGAGATTTTGGATGAGTGTCTCCGTCACGCCTTTGAATTTTCATGTAAGTTGTGCCCGTTAGGGTCTTAATTCGTGGTTTTGTTGAGCTTTTATTATATTTTTACCAAGATAAAAAGACCAAGTCTCAGGGCCAGAAGTTGTTTAACCTATTTTTTCCCTTTCTAGTCTGTGGGTTTACTAGTTAGCCCCGCTTTGTGTTGTTTATACTGTTTAATGGGGAACCTTCTGGATTCCCGATTTGAATTTTGAAACTGTTTGAAGTGAATATGTCATGTAAATTTTTAAAGTTATTTATTAGAGAATGTGATGGTCAAGTGCCACCTTTGTTTCCCTGTGTTGGGGTTTTGGGAATACACTCTGTTAGATAATACAGTTACCTCTGTAAAAATTTAGGTTATTATATTAAAGCTTATATGGATAATGGGGCATCATCGAGTTTGTTGACTTGCCGATCCCGCAAACCCGAACCTCTGTCTCTTCTAAATGAAGGCCAAAAGGTTTACGCAAAACAGCTAGTGGGGACAGGCTTCAGAGGGCTGCGGAGAGGGCGGCGTCACACTATGCATTTTAAAATACTCATACTTTTCTCAAAAGTCGTATTCTTCCTTCCTCTACCCAGAAATGCAAAGAGAATGGAATGTTAGAGCCATCAATCGCATAGCAACAGTTCTTAAAAAAATCTGACTATCGCTTAAAGCCTTCTGAATTCTCATGTTTGCTTTGCACCTACAGAAAGTTAGCAATAATTTTTATAAATTTTTTCTACATTAACATGAACTAGGTAGAGAAATAAGCGAGTGTAAGAACAGATTTTACAAGAATAGTCATGTGAGTGTGCACATCAAATCCTTTGTTATTTCTTTTGTGTAGCTTTCTTTAATTTCTATGGTCATGTCGTAGATTTTGCCTTGAGAAACAACTGAAGGTGTTTAACTCTTTGAACTATAGGTTTCCCAATGTTGGTTTCAGTAATTTTCAGTGTCAATTTCTTTCTCTCTCATGCACACATCACACAGATACATTCCCAAAATCATACTATCATGGTCTGTGGGGAATGAGGAATGGTTCTCATTAGACTTAATTCTCCGGTCGAGCCGGGAATCGAACCTTGGACTGGGAAGCCAGAGAGCTTACCACTGGACTATAGACGCAGTCTAATTTTAAAACATCTTATGCATTTTTTAATATATACCTATGTATATATATGTATACATTTGTCTTGTTTTAACCTTTCTTTGTTTTCCTTTTTTTGTAATTTACGTTCTCCAACGTTAAGTCATATCGTACGATGAATGAAATTGGTAAAATGATGCTCAAATGAGTTCGGGGTCCATGGAGCCTAGAGCTACCCGACATTCGTCTACCAGGATAACGGGAAACCCCGAAAAAACCTATCCGAGATTCGAACTCAGGACCTCATGAACGTGAGGCAGACACGTTACCATCTACGCTACCGAGGCGGGCTTTGTTTCCGTTTGTTTTATGTACTGTTTACACATATACACTATAAACACCGTTGCTCAGAGCGGGACTCCAAGCCGCGACCTACGTGGCGGATCGCTAAAGACATACGCTCTAGCAACCACGGCTACTGTGGCCGGCAAATGTCAAAATACTCGATGCAAGAAAGAAAAATGATGCATTGCCTGCAGCACATTTTAGTAAAAATGGGCTTCTGAAGCAACGAAATTGGTAGATATCACAACTAATAGAACTGGAACGATAAATCTAATGCAGCATGTATATTTTAACACCTAACTGGCATAATGCAGACAAATTTACCTGCGTGCCTTGTGCTGTCAGAAATATTCAGGCATTTTGTCCTAGTAAAATTCTGAACATATGAAACAAATGAATGTTTTCTGAAGCGTTGTGTTAATCCCAAACCAACTTAGGTGATTAAAATTTGCATTCATGTTTTAAAAAATGGAATTGTGGACATATATTTACCTAGAGCATGAGGAGGAGAGTTCCAGAGTTTTTCCCCCCAAATGTTTGATCGAAAATCTAGGGTTATGTTTTGTCTGCATATAAAAGTTAATTTTCTACCAAGTCTAATATTTCTGGCGATATTTTTTCTATACTACTACAGTTTAAATCTCTTAGTTGCATCATAATGTTTGTATTCAGCTCCTAAATGAACACTTAAGTTTTGATTCCCAGGTAGGGTGCCCTGCTATTACCGGAGGACTCCACTTAATTCTACGGTTTTAATAATAAAATATAGTTCCTCTGTCCCAAAATAATAATCGCATTCTGTCCACGAGCTTTTATTGCTAAGAACGAGAATGTAACAGCAATGCAAGCACTTATCAGGGATAGTAAACATGAAAAATTCAATGCCATGGCCGGGATTTGAATCACGGATCTTCTGGTTTCCATCCAGTCGCTCTAACCCATTGAGCTACCGTGGGCAGCTTGCCGTCATGACATTAAATTCTCCATTTGACTCATATTTCCCCGGTAAACCACTAGGGGCTCTTGCATTCGATATACACCGTTTGTAGCGACTTACTATTGTACGTACTTAAGTCCCAGACTTCATCATTCAACTCTTATTTTAGTTGATGGAAATGAATCATTTCTTCACACTAGCCCTATTTAGGCTAACGTTTTTGATGGAGTTGACATGGAAAATTCAATGCCACGGCTGGGATTTCAACCACGGATCTTCTGGTTTCCATCCAGTCGCTCTAATCCATTGAACTACCATGGCCAGCTTGCCGTCATTACATTAAATTCTCCATTTAACTCATATATTTCCCCGGTAGATCACTAGGAGCTCTCGTATTCGAGATACACCTCTTGCGACGACTTACTATCGTAAGCACTTGAGTCCCAGGCTTCATTTAACTTATTTTTTTAGTTAATTGAAGGTTCAAATCCCGGCCATGGCATTGAATTTTTCATGTCGACTCTATCAAAAACATCAGCCTATATACGGCTAGTATGAAGAAATGATTAATTTCCATCAATTAGTTAAAACTGAACAGTGATGTTTTGTTCCACACAGAACATGTAAACCGGTTTGGCAGTCTAAGACGCAAAACTAACATAGAACTTAAATTTGCGTTTGAAATTTTGTTTATCAATGCTGGATGCAGTAATTTCGGTACGTAGGGCAAGGTTTCAGGACATATTCGGTCAGATCAACATTGATGACATGACTGCAGAAAGGGAAAATTTTACGTACTTGCAGAAGTGTTCAATTTACATCGAACCTGTCAAAACAAACGCTTCATCATGAAGGTGATGTTTCTAGCAGCAGTGGCACGTCCCTCTCTTGATTCAGTGCATAGCCAGTACTTTATGGTAAAATTGGGATATTTCTGTTCATCTATCAGGAACCAGCAAAACGCAATAGCAGAAACAGGCTTAAGGGGATGCAGCAATTTTCAATCAATCTTGCTGAAATTTTTACCATTTAGTTCCGATGCATAGTGAACACAGAATTAAAAATTTGGTTTTTATATCTTCAATAGTTTTAGAGTAATTAATTTGTGAAATTCAAAATTTGGGTAAAATTAAAACCGCTTCACGTGATAACATTTTTTAAAATTTTAATTTTTTTATTTCTAAAAATATTCTGATGGTTATGAAGAAAAAATCTATCATATGAATTTCTTATACTGTCTTTAGTTACAGAAGGGAAAAATAGGTATGGAGCAAACAAAAAAGCCAGAAAATGATTAAACCTTTCACTTTTTATATCAATAACTTTAAAAATATAATGAATATTAAACATTCATATGATAGAAACCTTTGTTTTCTAAAAACATGTGTTGAAAATTTTAGAGGGACTGAATCAAAACTGCATCGTGTGGAACATTTTGAATAACAAAAAATGTTGAAAAAACTATAACTGAGTAAATCAAATTTTAAAATGCAAAACATTTTCCTACTCAGCTGCATGCCTTGAAGGAGACTAAAACGCTCCAGATAGGTAAGTTGGACCCTCCTGCCTGTTCTTTCTCTCTTCTGCTGCAGTGTTCTTTAATCTCAGTTTCCTTTTGGGTGTTTTAGAAGTTACTTTCACAGAAATTGCTGAATGAAGTAAGCGTAATTGGTCCTTCCCTTTGCTAATTTTTAGAGATGCTGGCGAAATCTGTGTCCATTATTTCTGACTGCAGCTTGAGTGAGACAGAACAACCAAAATTGAATTCACTGATGGTTGATGTCACAGCAACCTGAAGTCTCCTCTTTGACACAAATACTTATTTTTGGCAATTATGCCATATCTTGTTATGTAAACCTTCATTTGCATTTTGTGTCTTACCCAATGTACATCTCCTTAGGATTTCATCTGATGCCAGCCTTTGGTACACAGACATTATAGTTTTCTCAGCACATCAGGCCTCAAGTATGCTCCCATTGTTGTGATGTTATGTTTAGGTGTTTTTTCCCATGTATCGTTTAACTTATCCATGATCCTAACTGTGTACACGGTCAACAGGTCAGTTGTTTCAAAGAATGTTTTACCTATAACATATAGAACAGTTATATACAAGTTTTGATGTATAAAATACCTTTGTGAATGTTAATTGGCACACTAAAACACATCATTTATATAGAAACATTATGTAGACAAGAAAATTCCGAACATTAGAAATTCACACAAAAGTAAAAATATAAACATTGTTTGTTTTCAATGTTTGCAGCCGTTGTTTTGTTTCCTGTAAGAAATCATCATACCAACACACAAAATTCCAACAGAAACTTGGTCCGCTAATTTCAAATGTATTAATTTAGTGCATTCAATCGAACTCAAATTCTGGTTGCAGTTCCAACTCTCGTACTTATATATATATTCCCCCCGACTCTGGACTTAGAATATTTCTCACACGGTAGGCGCGTTGCAGTTGTACACACGCTGGACTTAGAATTATTTCGCTGCCGCGTTGCACTGTCAACCGGCTGGACTTGTAATTTTTCGCTCGCACGACACACGCTGGACTTAGAATTATTTCGCTCTTGCTGCCCTCTTTGGACTTTGAAAAAGTCGGGCACTGTGGGACTTTGAATTAATCACACTGGCAATATTTCACTCGCACAACACATTTAGGATTATTTCGCTCATTCTAGCCTCGCTGGACTTTGAATTTTTCACACACTTTTTCTTTGCACCTTTCACTCGCTGTTTCATCAAAAAGTTTGGTATCCAGATTTCACTAATCATTTCACTGAGTAGCACGTTTTGAGATCCCTTGCAATTTTGCGATCCCTTGTTTGCTTGTGCCAAATGAAAAGAGAGTTAAATACAAAGCTTAGTATTTTAGTTCAAATTTATAACATCTTCAGGAAGATATGCATTTGTCGTCCACAAAGAATGGCTTCTATTGACCTTCAAACCGCTCCTGCCCACATGTCCATTCTGTGAATCCAAGGGTTGGCATGGACGTGCGCACTGGCATTTAAATTGCCATGTGAAGGTATTTAAATGCCTGAAACTCGTAAATTTAGTTGTATTATGACACTATAAGCTTCAAAGTATTTTATTCGCTCAAAAATATACAAAATATTTTTTCCCATATTTTTAGCCAATTTCGGTGCAGCATTCCCTTTAGGGAACACTGATTGTGAAACCTATCCAATCTGTTACACACGATGAATCCAGTAAAATGCTCATCAAGAAAGTTCTTCCTGCTAATAAGTCAAAATGGTCATCATAGACAGCATCAAAAGCCAACCACATACAACAGGATAATGCAAAACCTCACATTGATGCTTTTGATCCTGAGTTCAAAGGTGCCACTTCTAATATTAGTGTAACCATACAATTGTACTGTCAGCCTCCAAATAGCCTGGATATGAATCTTCTTGATTTCGGCTTTTTACATGCCAATTGGTCTCTCCAGTATTAAGAGGCAACATCCACAATAGATCAATATGTTAATGTTTAAGGACCGTATTTTTACTTATCACTTAGGTCTAGACTATCTTCCGACTAACTTGGTCCGGACCAAAAGCGATCTAATTTTTTGGTATTCATAGACGATAAAAAGCCTCGGACCAAGTAAAGTCGTGGAGCAGCACGGAGCAAATGTTACATGACGTAGAAAGGTTCTGCGCATGCGCGAGTACCAGAGAGTGCGAAACAAACCACAGTTAGTCTGTTTAGTTAACTCGTGTGTACGTCGGCCGACTCCTTTGACGAACCCTTATAATCGTTTTACAATACAGACCCTCCTTCTTCCAGACCTTTCTGCAAGGTTGCCACCTTTCTCGATACGTCATGGGTATCGTCCCAGGTTTCGTCTAAATAATGTCCATTCCTGTAAAACTTCCTTATATATATATATATCGCCAAGCTACAGTTCTACTGGATTCCATAATAAACCTTAACTTATTCAAAGTGCGGTAATTGAAACCCAGCTCCTTTACGAGACCGCGCAAAATGCAGTGCCCATAAGGGAAATAACAAATTTCTTGCAAATGTGCAAACAATTCGTCTAAGGTGGGCGCTCTCCCTTTTGCATGGAATCTATAAATGTCTCGACGAATTAAATCGCATGTGAAATGATCTAATTTAGAGAAACGTTTCCTTTTGTTTTCACACTTGATCGGCGTCTTAGGTATTCCTTTCGTCATATTTCTTACTGTATTTCTGTGAATAGCCAGCATTTATAATAAAGTTCATTGCACGACCCCTTACCAAGATTATTTGTCACCACATATTTATGTTCAAAACAAGCGCTTGAATTTGCTTAGAAACAGTTCCCGTTATAACTTTGTTTTTTGAGGCTTTTCCAGTAATATAACTCGGCCCAGTTATTCACACTATTGTCTTCACTTTGATTATTTTCACGTGACTGAAATTTATCTATTACTTCATTTGCATTTACCACTGCATTTCCCTCCCACGGTCTCCACATCGTGACACACAACGAATTGCTGCACGTAATGAAACAGATCAACTGGAAGTTGGAACCTTGTCAACTGAGACTCCACGTGGAGTAAACATACGACTGTCATTCCAAGAAAATCAGGGTTGCTATTGGTCCTCAACGACAGTGTTCCATTTCTGAAGTGTGGAGATAGATTTATGACGGTCATTAGTGGGCGGGAGGCTCAGGTTCCTTTGACTCCGAACTGCACACGCGTCAACTAAACAGACTTTACCTACAAGTTTATAAATCTCTGTGGTAGTTTCACAGCTGTTTCTTAATCATTCTTACGTTTGCTACTGCTGTTTGAGGTTAGGAAACAAAATTTGGTGTGCTGTGAATATGGATAATATGAAGAAGCGTGGTGTTAAGTTCTAATATATTTGTGCTACGGCAGCTGACGAATTATCTACATAAGGATGTTCTGAAACTAGCGTATTACGGGCTCACTAATGCTCATCTTGAATATGGTATGAAATTTAGGGAGATAAGTTTCCAAAACATGAAAAGGATATTTATTTTGCAATAAAGGAGTTTTAAGAATCATATATCAATTGGACAAGATACAATACTGTAAAGAAACTTTTATTAGCCAGCAAATCCTTATCATTTATGCATTATATATTTATAAATTAATTCTATTCAATTCTGTTTACTAAAGAAAAAAATCATTAATATCATTAAACAAGCATAGGTCAATAAATCAATGGCAGCCAAATACCCATATAACCGTGCAAGAGTATTTAATAATGAACTGTCAATATATAATATCTGCTAATGATCGAGCCTTTCTCAAATTAAGACATTATTTGGTCAGCAAAGAACTGAGGAAATGTAAATATGTAGTCTAAATTACCAGCTATGTAACAAGATGGTTGGAATTATGTGATTGATGCATGCATATTATGTTAAATTAATTACGTTAGCTGTCAAAATGTTGCATACAAATTTGTTACGAATTTTATATTGTTATTATCTAAGCTTTTACTAGTAATATGTATACTTAAGTTACTTTGTAGTAATTGATATGTAAATTTGTGATACTGTAATCTAACTTCATTGACAATGTTCGAAACGTTGTACAAAATCTATGGATGATAATAATAGTAATAATAATGATAATGTTAATTAATAATATAATTATTATATAATTATAATTAATATCACCAGTTGGTCAGAGGAAGAGAAGTTCTTGTTTTCTCTAGTCCGAAAAAGAATGAACATAGAAAATAAATCCGTGTCGACGAATGCAAATATGAGAAAGGAGACATGGAGGGCAATTTATAACGAGCTTGCTGATAATGCGGCTTACTAATGCAGGTCAGCAGTGTTGTCTTGATATCCTCCTCTTGCATAATACCGAAGTGCTGTTATGATTTGAGTGTCAATTGAGATACTCAGGCCTCGGTTATCGTCCCTGACGTACAGGTTAGGACGAAACCTTTCTATCAGCTTTTTGGCGTTCCTGTATCTGCTTTTGAAGCTTAGGTCGTCATACTTCGCAATTATTTCTATTCTATTTCTATTCTTTTCCTCCGTCTTATTTCACGAATTCTATACACCACAGCTACATTCATCACTTCATCGTCGTCCATGTTGCAAAGATATTCCGCCTTTAATCTACTCATCGGAGGCGGACCAACGTGTTTGGTCCCCGGACTATCGCTAATCCTGGTTTATGAATAAGATGGTCCACCGTTAGTCCACAGGAAGCAGCAAGTTTGTCCGGACTAAGTCCGACTATGAATACGGCCCTAAAAAGCCTTCAATGACCTTCCAGCAAGGTTCAAGAAAGGAACTGTGATAAACTGCCTCACGTGTGGAAACAAAAATTCAACGGCAGGGGTGTTTACCTCTAGTTCTACAGTGCGATTCCGAAATTGTCATATCAGCTTGTGGTGCCTTACAGTGTTGAGTCATCAGGTGCAGTTGTGACTACTGCCAATAGTATCGACTTATTGTGGTACATTCCTTTCTGTATTTATTGTGAATAAAGTACATGGTAACGAAATTCGACTGTTATTTTGGGACAGATGTGGTATTTCATAAATTTGTAACCACTTTTGAAGTGCTGCATTTAGTTTAATTGGTATAAGGTTATGTATTTCTGTCACATTTGCCATTTACAAAATGTATGTTGTTAACATCCTGAAGTTTTGCTAGGTGGAACTTCCAAGTGGCATCCATAAAGTAACTTATACGATCCCTCTCAGCCCGTCTCGGTACCGTAGATGGTAGCGTGTCTGCCTCACGTTTAAGAGGTCCCGAGTTCGAATCTTGGTCAGGGTGAGTTACTTGGATAAGGTTATTTTTCGGGGTTTTCCCTTATCCTGAAAGAAAAATGTTGGGTAACTCTAAGCTCCATGAACCCCGGAATCATTTGAGCATCATTTCACCCATTTCGTTCATCGTCCGATATGACTTAACGTTGGAGGACGCAAATTACAAAAAAAGCCCTCTTTCCGTACCTGGTTTTATTGGTACCACAAACTCACGATGCGTGAAAGTTTTTTAAGTTTCATTTCGTCAATAGTTTTGTTAAACAAGTCATTCATCATCCGCTTTTTTCGTATGTCTACATTTTCTGTGTTATTAATACCTCATTTTTGAAAAGAACATCAAGATTAAATATTTGCTTAGCCACATTGACTACTAGAATATATATGCTGAATCTCCAAAACTTAAGCTCTATTTCAACAGAAAAGCGTGTTAACTTACACAACAATAAGTACAATAAACGTACAACATCGAAATATTGAATTACGTATATATGTTACGCCTCAGTAGCGTAGATGGTGGCGTGTCTGCCTCACGTTCAAGAGGTCACGAGTTCGATTCTTGGTCAGGGTGAGTTACCTCGATAAGCCTTTTTACGGTACTTTCCCTTATCCTGAAAGCAGAATTTCAATTAACTCTAATCTCCATGGACTCCGGAATCATTTGAGCATCATTTCACCCATTTCATTCATCGTCCCATATGACTAAAGGTTGGAAGATGTAAATTTAAGAACAAAAAAATCTGTTAAATGTAATATTTTTAATGTTTTGGGCTTTCACAAGCTCTGTGCAAGGTGAGTGCCACGTTTGTTGACACCTGACCAAAAGTTGCAAAGAAAAACTGTTTCTGTTAAGAATTTGGAGCTCTACCGTAAAAATCCCAGTGAATTTTCATAATGGCTTGTTACCATAGATAAAACTTGGATACATCACTACACTCCAGAAAGTAAATCAGTCAAAACAGTGGATTGCGCCAGGTGAACCAACTACAAAAAAGGCAAAGTCAATTTTGTCAGCTGAAAAGGTTATGGTGATCGTTTTCTGAGATGCAAAGGGAATTATTTTTGATTACTTGGAAAAGGGGTAAAAGTAATCACTGGTGACTGATATGCAAGCTTACTGCAACGTTTGAGTGATGAGATGCAAAGAAAAAGATCTCATTTGGCAAAGAAAAAAAAAAAACTTTTTTCATGACAATGCACCGGCCCATCGGTCAGTCATTGCAATGGAAAAAAATGTGCTAATTAAAGTTCGAAATGCTTGAGCATCCAACCTATTCGGCAGATCTAGCACCCAGTGACTACCACCTGTTGCCGAAACTCAAAAATTTCTTGGAGGATGAAGATTTCACAGCATTGATGCGGTAAACAACTGTTTTAAGGACCATGATAAATCACACTACAGAGATGGTTTAATTAAATTAGAACACCGATATGACAAATATATTAGCCTTTCTGGAGATTAGAAATAGACAATTTTGATTTCTTTAATTAAGAGGTCCGGGTCCTCGTATACGTAATAAATATCGTTGTTGAATTTATTCTTCTAGATATTCTTTTTGTATTTAATTTACTCTTAATAATAGTCGGATAGAACCATAAATAATATTCAAAACACCTATGAGCTTTTACCCTAAATTGAGCTACATACATGCAACAGATAAACACCTAAAATATAGTTATAGAAAAATTAGATAATCCTTCACACTAGCCGTGTGTAGGGTGCACTATGAAAGGGTAGAGCCAGACTGAAAAATTTAATGCCTTAGCCGGGATTTGAACCTCGAACCGGAAGGTCCGTGGTTAAAATCCCGGCTATGGCATTGACTTTTTCAGTCTGACTCTTATCCTTTTATAGTTATAGACTTATGGATAGTTAATATCTTAACTGACAAATGTAAATATAAACATATAGAGAATAAATGAAAGTTAGTAGGTATTATAGTTCTGAGAGGTGAAATATATATTCGAAAGTAGTAAAAAGTTAATTAATAAAATATCCCTAATAATATGGATAGTCAACATGAAAAATTCAATGCCATGGCTTGGATTTGAACCACGGATGTCGTGGTTTCCGTCCAGTCGCTCTAACCCAAAGAGCTACCATGGCCAACGTGCCGTCCTCACATTAAATTCTCCAGTTGACTCATATATTCCCGGTAAACCACTAAGGGCTCTCATATCCGAAATACACCGTTTGTGGCAACTTACTATCGTAAATACTTAAATCCCAGGCTTCATCATTTAACTCTTATTATTTATGTTAAATGGTGGAAATAAATAATTTCTTCACACTAGTCGCACATAGGCAAAGGTTTTGTACGAGACCCCTTAGTGGTTTACCAGTAATGAGTGAACTGGAGAACATGGTAGCTCAATGGGTTAGAGCGAATGGATGGAAACCAGGAGATCCGTGGTTCAAATCCCGACCATGGCAATGAATTCTTCATGTTGGCTCTATCCATACAAAACCTTAGCCTATGTGCGGCTAGTGTGAAGAAATTATTTATTTCCACTAATTCACTTAAATCCCTCAATTTCTATTTACGTCTTATTCTGAAATGAATTCTTATATCTAGTGTCTGTACCTCACCTCATCTCTTGGGATATTCACCAATTTGAGGTAAAAGGGTTTATGGAATGCAGCACCGAAATTGACCAAAAATATGGGAAAAAATATTTTTGTGTTTTTTAAGCTAATAAAATACTGTGAACCTTATAGTATCATAATCCAACTAAATTTGAGTTTCAGACATTTAAATACCCTCACATGCCGGTCCTTGGATTCACAGAATTGTCATTTGAATTCGATTGAATGTACTAAATTAATACATTTGAAATTAGGGGGCAAAGTTTCTGGTGGAATTTTGTGTTGGTACAATATGGGGCACTATGGAAACAAAACACTGGTTGCAAACATTCAAAGCAAATGGTAATGTTTATATTTTGCTTTTGTGTGAGTTTCTAACTGTCGTGATTTGCTTATGTTTCTCGTTAAACTACATACTGTTTATATATAACTCATGAGGTTTAGTGTGCCATTTAACATTTATAAAGGCAAGTTTTATACATCAAAACTTGCATATATCTCTTATATAGGTTATAGGTAAAACATTTTTTTTTTGAAATAAGACCTTTTGTTGACTATGTACATAGGAGCATGAATAGGCTAAACGGTACATTGGAAGAAACAACTAAACATAACGCAACAATGGGAACATACTTGAGGCCTGATGTGGTAAGAAAACTAATGCCTGTGTACCAAAGGCTGACATCAGATGAAATCCTAAGGAGATGTACATTGGGTAAGACACAAAATGCAAATGAAAGTTTACATAACAAGATATGGCACAATTGCCCAAAAGAAATATTTGTGTCAAAGAAGAGACTTCAGGTTGCTGTGACATCAGCCATCAGTGAACTGAAATTTGGTTGTTCTGCCTCACTCGAGCTGCAGTCAGACATAATGGATACTGAGATTTCACCACCATCTCTAAAAATTAGCCAAGGGAAGGACCAAATATCTAGGTACGCTTACTTCATTCAGCAATTTCTGCAAAGGTAACTTCTAAAACTTCCAGAAGGAAACTAAAATTGAAGAAAACTGCTTAAGAAGAGAGAAAGAAGAGACAGGAGGGTCAAACTTACCTATCTGAAGGGTTTTAGTATGCTTCAAGGCATGCAGTTGAGAAAGAAAATGTTTTGGTTTTAAAATTTGATTTATTCAGTTATTTTCTCAACATTTTTTTCATTCAAAATGTTCCACACAATGCAGTTTTGATTCAGTCCCTCTTAAATTTTCAACTCATCTTAGAAAGCAAGCAAAGGTTTCTATCACGACTTTTTAATGTTAATTATTTTTAGTTATTGATATATAAAAATCAAAGGTTGAATCATTTTCGGCATTTTTGTTTACTCCGTACCTTTTTTCCCTCTGGAACTAAAGGCAGTATAAGAAATTCATACGATAGATCTTTTCTTCATAACCCTCTAAATGTTTTTAGAAACATAAAAATTAAAATTTTGAAGATTTTCATCACGTGGAGCGATTTTAATTTTGCCCAAATTTTGAACGTCACAAATTAATTACTCAAACTATTGAAGTTACAAAACCAAATTTTGAATTCTGTGTCCACTATGCAAGTGGACAGTGGTAAAAATTTCAGCAAGTTTGGTTGTAAATTTCTGGATTTGGGGTTTTCAGTGCTGCAACCCTCTGTATGCGAACAATCATGTTTTGTTTTCCGAAAATATTTTTAATCGAAATTAATCATGGAAAATGACAAGTGAACAGAAGCGTTACTTTATCTGTGTATCCCCTTTACATTTCTATGTAGCTATTATCAAATATACAGAAACCGGTTCCAAATGCCTTTATATCATAACAAAAACTACAATATAAACTTAGGAATAATTTGTACAGCAGCTATGAAAGTAAATTGTGTGCAGAGAAAGTTGCAAAAGGTAAAGGTCAGAATGTGTGGGTGAATGTATGCTTGTACGTGTACCTGTGAGCAGTTTAGCACAAAGCTGAAATGAAAACGTACGGAAATTTAAATCGGTGAAGACTGTTGAACATTTCTTTCCCCAAATTTTTACTGGAAATTTTTTTTTTTTTTTTTACTTTATTAAACATAAGTAGCCAAACCATAAGATGTAGAAGTTTAGTAGATAAATAATATACAATGCATTAAAATAAAGCGTAAGGAATATTTTCTGATCTACTAAATTTTCGTATGCTTCAAACAATGTGGTATTGAAATGTCGTTTTTTCCATCATCTCATATGGACAGTCAAATGTAAAAGTAATAAAGCATTTAATGGTAGATATCGATTAAAATAACACGGAGAGCGAGCGGGATGGCTTAGGCGGTTTTGTCTGTGGCCCTCATCTGGGAGATCCGGGTTCGGTTCCCGTGGCCGACCTACCTGACCCAATGGAGGTTTTTCCGGTTTGCCAGGTGAATGCTGGGTAGTTTAATTACAGTCCCCAAATTTTCTGTCCGTCTAAAGTGTCGGCAGGTGTTTCGGCGCTGCATGGCAGGATGATATGCTTAGAGTAAACCAATTCCTCCTCCGGTAGGGCGGTTGCCGGTCTCCGAACTCAGGTCTCATGGTGGGAGTGTTCCCGGACCGCAGTAGGGCGAGATGTCCGTTGTCCTGACCAGCCGACGAAGGTTTCCATCTAAGTACAATTTAGGCACTCTGCCCTTTGCACTGTCGTGACTCCTCGGGACGGCCGCCCTTCATGTCTCCCCATCCTTCCTTCCGCGGACGCCCTGCTCGGGGGCACACGTCGTAGTGCCGAATCCCCTCCGTGGTAATCCTGATCCTAATGGCAGTGAGAGATATATACTTATAACACTCCAAAATTACCAACTTTTGTTTGCTGTAAAATGTGAGGATTGTTATCTTCTTTCTTTCAATAACTCCTTTATGCTGTTAAGCATGGAGTACAAGCCTCTTCTACCCATTTCCTCCACTTTTCTCGGTCCATTATCATTTCTGTCTTGGTTTTCCCTCTATCCTTCCCCAACATCTCAATGTATTCCTGATACAGCATACGAGGCCTTCCCCTAATTCTTTTACCTTCTGGTCTTGCTTCTAAATATTGTTTGGGTTTTCTTTCTTCAGACCTGCCGAGTACATGTCCATACCATTTAAGTTGTCTTTTTTCCAATATTTCTTTAACGGAGTGTGTACCCAACTCTTCTCTTATTGTTACATTTCTAATCATATCTCTTTTTGTCTTCCCCACAGCTCGTCTTAAATATCTCATTTCCATAGCTGTTATTTTGCTTTCTTGTTTCTGCTCCATATAATACAATTGGTAGTATTATTGTTTTAAGTACTATAATTTTTGTATCTTTTATTATTTCCTTTTTCCCACAATATTATTATTGGATTGTTATCTAAGAGGCTTAACTGTTGAAAATTTGAGTAGAGTAATTGTGGAATATGAAAAAACAGCAGAAATCTTACAAGAAGTGGAGAGGACCAAAATGTCAAGTAAACAGTACCAAACGGCATATAACAGGTTTCTTTAATGTCAAGGTAACAAACATATAAAATACTCATAGCGAATATGTGCTGTTAGTGTATTTTGAACATAAGGTCAAAAATTAGTGATCTTCAACATTGTTGGCAAATTATTTCTGGACTCAATGTCACCACGAAGATATCATTCCAGCATCCGTCCTGCTGAGGTCGAAATCGGGACCTCGTGAACGCGAGCATCGCACTTTACTGCGGAACCATCTCCTAATGTCAAAGAAATGTAACCATTATAGCCGTGCTCAGCTTCACAGATACAAATTAAGTAAAATTAAGTAATTCTAATCTATAAATTGACTATAAATATTGACAGCTGTCTAAAATGTGTATGGAATACATGTTTAAAGCAATTTTATTTTGCTTACAGCACAAAATTTCAAGAAACACTGGTTTCTTGTAACACTATATCTGTAATAAAATATGTCAAACTAATAATGGCTCTTACATTTAGCAGATATTGCGAAACAATTCGATTTTCTAACTATTCTTACAAAAGTATCTTCCTTTGTCTGTTTCTTTTTTCTCCCTTTTTTTGTACTTTACATCCTTTAACTTTTTAAGTCATATCGGACGATGAATGGAATGGGTGAAATGATGCTCAAATGAGCCCAGGGTCCATGGAGCTTAGTTACCCGACATTCGTCTTGAAGGATAAGGGAAAACCCCCGGAAAATACCTTATCCAGGTGACTCGTCCTGAACTTGCGATCTCTTGAACGTGAGGCAGACGTCTACGCTAACCAGGCGGGCTCAGTTTCTTGTTAAGTGAAATAAACAATTATTACACTTTCACTTTTTTGTTCCATTTATACCCCGGCGGCCGTTCTCCTTTGGAACTTATCAAAAGTGTTAACTCGTATTCGTTTGGTTTTGATCATTACACCACGCACACATTTGCACTCTTATTTATGTACTTTATATAAATTATTATTATATATTTATATATTTATACTTCCAGGCTCAAGAAAAGATGAATTATCTTTATCGGAGAAAAATCCCCACACCCACCGCCGGAAATCGAACTCGGGACCCCCAACACGGCAGGCAGGTGCTCTACCGACTGAGCAATGGGGCCAGACACGTTTCACTTTTGTTGTAAGCATAAGAACAGAATAAATTAAGACAAGAGTTTTAAAAAGCGATTCGATATAACTTTGGAATTCCATGTTGCTTGCATGACCATGGGGAGGAGAGAGAGGGGGGGAGGGTGAGGGTGAGGGTGAGGGTGAGGGGGGGAAGGGGGGAGAGGGAGAGAGAACAAGGATCAGTTGAAAATGTAATATCTCGTAAATGGTTATTTTACATAAATAATGTGCGTTAAAAAGTTCTATATTTTTATTAAGACTTTTTGTATTTCTTATAGTTTCAGTTTTACAGAGTTTATTCAATAGAGCAAGAGGAATGAACGCTTATTTCCAGAACATTCAAAATATCCATTTTATTTGTCAATAAATTTAACAATGGCATGTATAGATAGACTGAAACATTCAATGTCAAAGTCGGGATTTGAACCACGGATCCTCCGGTCTCTGTCCGGTTGCTATTAACTATTGAACTAACATGACAACACGCCAGCATGACATTTAATTCGCCAGCTGACTCGATTTAATTTAATGTCTTATTGGTACGTTGCTATGGTAGCTGAATGGTTAATGAAATGTGTAGTGTTTAACGTCCGCTTTTACATGTGGCACCGCAGGCGGTGTAGGAGATGAAGATGGAGCAACAGTGGAGTAAGATAGCGGGGGAAACCGGAGATTCCAGCGAAAACCCCCTCCAGCGCCGTGTTGTCCACAAATCTCACTTTGCGGTCGGCTGGGATCGAATGGAGGCCACCTTGATGAGAGCCAAACTGTCTAACCACTCAGCCACAGCGCGGAGCAACCGGATGGGCACCGGAAGATCCGTGGTTCAAATCCCAGCTATGGCATTGAACTTTTCAGTCTATCTACCCAAACCTTGGCCTACACGCGCCTAGTGTGGAAGAACAATTCGTTTTCAAATTTCAATTTTCATAAACAACCATTTTAATAAAAATATTTAGTGTTTTATTTGAGAATATGGAAGAAAATATTCAATTTTCTGCATGAAGAACAGCGTGGGAGGATTTTGTTGAAAATCTTCGTCTTGCATTCTTAAAATATGCTAATTTTAAATATTAGGTTTAGTATTTAACAAACATTTCGTTTTTTATGATATTCAGACCCACTATACACATCTATTTTTAAATGCTTCTTTTGAATTCAGGAAATCTGAAAACGTACATTAGCCGAAGTCCCGAATCTAATTTATGGGTGGAATGCAATATTTTCTGTACTTAATTTATACATAAGAGCAAAGAAAGTAGAAATAGAGGTTTGTGAGCAATTTGTAGGTCAGCTATGAATATTCATAATTGGGAAAGGCATTCGTGTTAACGCTAATTAATTATCAGATATTTGAATGCTTAAATTTCGACTGGAAATTGTGATTTTCTTTGCTGTGAACTTTGAAATGATTTACGTAAAATAGGTGGAACAGTTACCGTTTGTAGCAACACTTTGTAAGATCGATATAAAATGGTGAGGGCTAGATTTTGGTTTTGTAATCTGGCAAGGGGTGCCGCAGCGTTAGACGTTGCCCCATCGTCGAAATAAGGAACATTCACCAAGTCCCAGGATTCGCTGTTTAATTTGTTTAGCTGGAGCCATCTGGCGTGCACTTTGTGCGCATGTTCACAAGGGTGGGGTGTTATCCTATGATATTTGACCCCCTCAGTCGCTCACGGCTTGAGCACCATGTGAGTTACCTACCGGCAGGATCGCCCACCCCACAGTACCGTCCACGTCGCAGATTCCTCTTTGCTATATAACCTTCCAAGCTTGCCAGCCAGTCATTATCTCGCACGCAGCTTCGAGACGAGTCCTGCCAGCAAGTGTGCGTGTGTGCGAGTGTGTGTCGGTGTGGATGTGCATGGACCCCGCCCTGGATCATCTGACCGCCATCATGGGGAGCTGTGCATGAATCTCCCGCGCCCGGTAAGTGTCAGACTGAGTACACGTGTACTTAACTTTGTTGGCATCGCTCCAGGTCTGTGGCCCCATGTGTCCTCAACGTGTCGATCGTCATCTGTTTCTGTCTCTCACGAAATACCTCTGTAAAACAAAACAGCTTCTTTCCCCATTTCTGCAAAACTATGCAATACAAATCTAATGCTACATTTGCGTGCCTTTCTTTGTTACAAAAGCTTATTCTTTTAATTATTTCTTCATAAAACTACATTACACACAAACATTTCGTGTACGTATGACACAAGAAGCTAACGCGATATTCAAATGTTTACAAAGCTGCATCGCTATGTAATGGCTTTTAAATTCCATGCTCCTTGCATCACCACAAAGAAAAAGAATAGCGATATCCGACTGAAAAAGCACTATAATAAATGAAATCAAACTGGTAATGCTATAAACATTTTTCTTCGAATACATTTTGTGCTGAAAAGAGATCTATATTTTTGTGTATTAACACGTTGTCTTTTACGGTTTACCAGTGATACAAAAGTTATTCAGATTGAGGACTTATGGGCTTTTGTTGGATAAATTCAAGATATATATTCCATTTATCTTGCAAATATCTCAAACATACTATACATATATTAATAATTCGAACCATTTTAGATAAACTTATATAAACCAAACATCTTTCATGTAAATGGAAGAGATTTTCTTGAAATTAATTTTGTCGTATACTTGGAAATTGTTCAGTTTAAATATCAACGTTGAAGCTATTAATGTCTTGAGTTAAACTGCTCCTACCTCCCCCCCCCCTTCTCACAGACAACCCAACTCTTCTAAAAATGTAATTTATTCAGACGACCTCAAAATATCTATTTTCAGAGAAATTTTTATACCCAATTTTTTCGTGGTATGTAATATTTCCTCCCATTGCTGTATGAGTAAATGGTAGACAAAGCAAAAAACAAAACAAAATCGTAAATCTAGCCAAAGCTTTAAATATCAGGTGTATACACTTTGTCGAGTAAGTAACATGATTTCAAGTGTATAAATCATTTAAATTAAATACAAGTGCCCTGAAACTGGATTACTGTCACTTTCTCGCCTTCATAATCCTAAAACTACTCTAAATTATCAGATTTCGAAAAGCTGTGCTACAAAATATTAGCATTTTCCCAGATTTTAGATTTAAATTCACAGCTTACATGCAGTATGTCTAGTTTTGAATCGATCTCAGTCAACTCATAGTTATACACCAATACCTTTCAAAATCTTGTACACGAAAGTTGAACTGTTTCTCTGAATGTCATAGATCACTGCTGAACTCTCCATATTGAAGCACGTAAGGTGTTGTAGAGAATTGAACCGCATTTGACACTCGGCTGTTTTGTACAGTTTCATAAGTGCAAACTTTAAGGGGTACAGATAGAAAATGCAGGTCTAAGTGATTTTCTACATTAAGGATGCTACTTTCAACACGATATAGCCAATGGAAATATTTCAATAGCTTCGTAGATATAATATCCTATCTGTACGTCTGTTATTTAGTTTTCTCCAGGCATTTGATCTATAGGTTCTTTGAAATGCACAACTTTGATAATATTAAGGGTAAAAATAAAAATACTACACAGCTATTCATTTTTACGTTACCTATAGCAAATAGAGTAAAAATTGCATTCCACTCAAAATTAGATATTGGTATGGTACCAAAAATACATGCTTCGAGGTTTTCTAAATCAAAAAGATCTCCTCTGTTTCATTTAGTTTTCTCTACCCTTATTAATAAACCATTTGTAAAAATACTTGATTTATCTACTTTTAGTTAATGGAGCTAAATTTTTGTTAAGCATTTACACATTTCTTATTAGAAGGATAGTGACAGATTTTTAAAAAGCGTGTCACTGTTTCATCATATTTAAATTCCATATTCTTTGTATGACCGAAGAAAACAAACAGTAATATGCCAAAAGCAGAAACAAATGTATCTGAAAATTCATACTATTTACGAATGCTAGATCGAAAAGCGTAACATACAATTGAAATAAATTGTGCTTTAATGAAATGTATATCTTTGTGTAGTGAGACTATTTCTATTTTTATTGGTTTATCATTTACAAACCAATGGGATGGCTCAGGCGGTTTCGTCTGGGGCCTGCATTTGGGAGGCCCGGGTTCGATCTCCATGGCTGACCTACCTGACCCATCGGGTTTTCGGCGGGTTTCTCGGGTCTCCAGGCTTAGACTGGACAAGTTAATTACATCCCCTAATTTCCTGCCCTCCATTTCATCTCCATTATAATTTCACATCATCTCTCATCTGTTGGTCTCTTTCAGGGTAGAAGTGTCGGCGGGAGTCTCGACGATGCATGGTGGCATCGAGTAAAACTTACTCTTCTGCTAGAAAGGTTGCCAATCTCCCAACCAGCTGTTGGACCACTTGCGAGCCACAGTAGCAGGGAGGTCCGTTGTCCTGTCCTGGGGAGCTTTACATCTAGATGTATGTAGGGACCCTGCCCATTGTACTGTCCTGGTTCCTTGAGACTGCCACCCTCTACTCCTCTCCCCTCATCCTTCCTCCCGAGGATGGCCCATTTGGGGGCGTAGGTACAATAGATTAAGACTGGTCGTAATGCCAAATCTTCTCCATACACATTTTCATGTGTATTTTATCCGTCATAAATATATGCTCTTTTGATCAAAATGTTAAAGGCATTTTTGAGGGGTTGGGGCAAAACATTTCCGTGCAAAGTGTGGTCTGTGGTGGGGATTTTTTTTTTGAAGATATTAATGTTGCATCCTCTTAGGAATTCTGACTTACATACCATGTTTGATATTTTTGTTATTCTGTTCACAGAATCGCGGACACACGTGGACTCGTGCGGACGTTTTTTTTTTTTAAAAAAATACTTTTTGGAAGCAGTGAGCATCAAAATGCGTATTTCTGGTGAAATCTCGGTATGAAAATGTTGGATAGAAGCAATATTTTCTATTAATTACAGATAAGGAGTACAGAAAGCTCAGAAACATCTTTGTTTTGAATGCACTGTGTTTACCATTGTAATTAAAATGATATAAACTTAGTTTTTCAATAGAAATGTAATATAATTTTCCTATAAATTTGATAATTCAGAACATTTCGAGGGGATAAATATGTTAACGTGTTTTTTATCAGTTAAATACATAAAGAGTTAACCATGAGAAACGGCGCAAATCTGATGAAACTGCCGTAAGGAACATGTAGCTATTGTCCCTTTATTTACATTGAATGCTCATTAGTAAAACATAAACAGAGATGGGATGGCTCAGGCGGTTTCGTCTGTGGCCTGCATTCGGGAGACCCGGGTTCGATTCCTGTGGTTGACCTACCTGAACCATGGGTTTTTTTCGGGAGTTCTCCCGGGTCATTAGGCGAATGATGGGTAGGTTAATTATATTCCTCGAATTTCCTGTCCCTCCATTTCATGCTCTCATGTAGTGGTCTCTTTCAGAGTAAAAGGGTCGGCGGTGGGACGGTTGCCGGACTTCGAACCACAGTAGGAGGGATGTCCGTTATCCTGGTCTACCTAGGGAGGCTTCCATCTAAGTAAAATACAGGTACCTTGCCCTCTGTACTGTCGTGGTTCCTTGGACGGTAGCCTTGTCTCCTCTCGCTTCATCCTTCCTCCCGGGGATGCCCCACTAGGGGGCCTAGGTACAATAGGTCAAGACTGGTCGCAGTACCGAATCCCCTCCGTAGTAGTCCTAATAAAAGAGGAAATTATTTTTACTACCGGTACATACAAATATAACAATTTGTAACTTAAAACTTCACTAATCTTATAAGACATGATGATGATTTTCTTATAAATTGTCCGGGATCGCGATTTCATGTAAAACTTTTACACATCCTCAGCCGGAAGCTGTTGTCATCGTTACGAATGCTAGATGTCAATATGTTCTTGTTAGTACTACGAAAATCTGAAAATAAAACAAATTTAAAAACAGAATCGACTGCCGGTATTTCAAAAGTCATTAGTTCCTCAAAATATAGTATTAAATTTTATTGCATTTCTGTAAAAATATAAAATTCCTGATAGTAAAAAAATGGTATTTATCAGTCTAATTGTTTCGATTGTGATAGTTTATATTAGAAGGACTAAATGTAATTTGGAAACCAGAAGGAAAGAAAAATAAGACCTGAAGCTTTCCTGGCGATGAATGCGTTCACTTTCTACTCGGGCAACAAGCCAGGTGTAAAGATGATTAGATTTCGGGAGTGTGCATCTCTCCCATCATCAGGATATTTATAAAATGTTATAACCACAAATGAATCACTGGGTATAACACAACTATAAACAAAGACAAAACACTATCAAAATTCAGGTTACTGAACAAGACTATTTTCAGTAAATTAAATGCCAGGTCAGGAGATGGCGTGAGTATATAAAACTGTGTTAAAGAAACGTAACTTGATTATCAAGCCTTATGGATTATTGTATATTTATTATTATGGATGGATTATTGTATATCGCAAGCCTACACACACCGATCTCTATCTGAACGCTCATAGTTTCCATCATAAGTCTCGACGACTGGGAGTTCTCAATACACTGACCCACAGAGCTATGTCTGTCTCTGATCCCAGCCACTTAAAACAAGAATTACAGCACCTGAGACTCACTTTCTGTCAAAACGGCTACTCCGAATATGACTTTGAAGCCCCGATCACCAAAGCTAGGAAAGGGAAACCTGTAATACAGCAAGCGTCAGATAAGCCTACCGCTACAGCCTGCATCCCGTTTACCGGCAACTTATCCGGCAGAATCAGCAGAATTCTCGCCAAATACAACATTAGGACCATCCACAAGCCACCTCCAAAGATTAATCATCTGTTGAGACCGGTGAAAGACAAACTGGACTTCAGAGTTCCGGGAGTGTACCGCATTCCCTGTGAATGTGGAACACCGTATATAGGACAAACCGGAAGAACCATCGCTACTAGAACAATCAAACATGAAGGGAGCATTCGTTTAATGCAACCTGAGAAGTCTGGGCTGGCAGAGCATTGTTTTGATAACGACCGTAGAGCCAATTTTCGGGAGACGACCATCTTAGCAAAATGCAACAGTTACTGGGAGCGGAGAGTTAAGGAGGCTTTGGCCATTTCCTCTGAAAGGAGCACGCTTAATCGTGAAGCTGGATTTCAGTTCAGCTCTTCTTGGAAACCGGCTTTAATAATGGAAATCCGTCGAATTAAGAAGCAAAGATCAATACAGCTTAATAATCAAGTTAAGTAGTTACGTTTCTTTGACACAATTTCCTATACTCACGCCATCTCCTGAGCTGGCATTTAATTTACTGAAAACTGTCTTTTGTTCAGTAATGCGAATTTTGTTAGTGTTTTGTCTTTGTTTATAGTTGTGTTATATCCAGTATTTCATTTGTGGCTATAACATTTTATAAATATCCTGATTTGAGAGATGCACACTCCCGAAACGTTGATATTGTGACTTTGTGGGTTCGTAGAATTAAAAGGCCGAGTTGCAGAAATTAAAAATCTCCTTTATTTTCGTAGAAATACTCTTATAGATTACAGCAGCATTACGTTGCGTCACCATCAGTCTACCAAGGTCGATCACAATAACAAACAGTGACAGCAGATTACATCATTAGCGCTCGTTAAAATAACAGTTCCAGCTGGCTTTCGGTTCACAACACTGTTTTACCACAACTGACTCTTTGCGAGCTGTCACGTCCTTAAATACCTAATTCGGAATTCTAGATTGTTCTAACAGGAACCAGAACCCAAACAATCTGTATCAGTCCAGAAATTTCTGGAAGAAACCAAATATTCTATCACATTCTAGAAGCGTAACTTAATCTATGCCGGGGAGTCCTTTACCTCAGTTATCTTGCTTGCCGGCGCTTGTTTACAATAGCCGCGCTATCATTAACTGCTTAGCAAGGCTCATTACTACCATGAAACTTTATCCGCCAACTGTTTTCTTATTTGTGCCGAAACTTTTATGCCTGTTACGGTGAAAATATCTAATCACCTTTTCACCTGGCTGGCTGCCCGAGAAGAAAGTGAAGAAAGAAAGAACATTTTTGTAACATTAAGTATAAAAAAAACTGCTAAATAGGCCGTAGCAGATCATTTTTGGTCATTTAACATGAAATAAATCCAGGAGTTAAATGATTAAAACAATTAAATGTCCCGATAGATTTAATGGTTTGGGAAAATATATTTATTAAAAAAATCGCGTAATGAATTTTGAAATACCGGCAGTCGATTCTTTTTTTTAAATTTGTTTCATTTTCAGATGTTGGTAGTACTAACAAGAACATATTAACATCTAGCGTTCGTAACGATGGCGACAGCTTTGTTTCCGGTTGAGGATGTGCAAAAGTTTAACATGAAATCGTGATCCCGGACAATTTATAAGAAAATCATTTCTTATAAGTGAAGTTTGCTTCACTGTAAGTAGCTTCATATTTTACGTATATACAACAGATTTTTGAAACATCGAATGATAAGGTATACTGGATGGAATAGGAGAGGCAGTTCGTCAGGAGAGGTAGTAACAGAAGGGGAGAAATGAAAAATAATTTTCACATTTAACGCAATAGCGCGAACAGAGCTGCAAATACATTCCACTTGACTGTTTTTAGTATCAGTCTTCTTTTTAGAAAAAGAAATCCATATGGTACGTTCTCTACGAATAGCAGTTTCTTGCAATGGAAAGGATCTGGAAGAAAGGAAAGGAGAAAACCTAGAATTGATTGATGCATTTCCGTTTGATGACGCTTGACATAGCATGTTTCAACAAAGCGTGTTTTGTAAACGGTTAAACCACGTAAGGTTGACTTTACGCAAATTGCCAACGTTATACTTTCCTGCTTTTCGTTATTTGTGTTTTAAGGCTTGCTCCTTATTCAAAATAATTATATACGAGGGCTGTTCAGTAAAGAATGATCATAATTTTTCGCACTAAAATGCAATCTTATTATATTGTTAGCTTAATGTGAATCAAACGCGCCGTAGTAGTTTCATTGTTGGTACTCCTGGTTCACGCCTGTGAGAACCAGGCAAGTTCAGACATGTTCAGTATCGCCTACCGCTGCAATGGAGGTAACATGCAGCTAAAGCTGATGTTAGAGAAAGATCCGGAGTTTCTTTCTAACGTAATCACTGCTAATGAAACCTGGCTACATCATTTTGATCCTGAGAGCAAACAGCAAAGCTCAGTGTGGAAATCTCCTTAATCACCAACGCACAAAAGGTAGTAGTGGTTGCTTCTGCTGGGAAAGCTATGGTCACCTCATTCTTTGATATTCATGGAATGGTTTATCAGCTTGCTGTACCTGCACACACATCAGTAACTGGACAATACTACAGGGATGTCCTGAAAGCATTGCAAAGCCATAATCAGGCTTAAAAGACCACATTTCCATGAATCGGGCTGGATGCTGCACCACGATAATGCGCGGCCGCATATTGCCAATGTTGCTGAATGTCTTGCAAAAATCAACTTGAAGTACATCCCTCATCCTCCCTATAGTCCGGATTTAGCCCCATGCGACTTTTTCTATTCCCTAACTTGAAGAAACGCCTTCGGGAGTGGCATTATTCATCATCATTCTTTATTGAACAGCCCTCCTAAAATTCAGTTAGACTTCACAGCCTACTCACAGAAAATTAAAATATGAATTTTACTCGTAATTCTGTAAAGGTACTAAATATGCAACATTATCAAAATTTGTTATTCTTTTTTGACCAAAATAAACAATGGCCCATCTCGAGGTATGGGGTTAGTTTTGTATTACGTTAAAGAGTTGAGTTAGAATTTTGGTTTATCTGAATTACCAAAATAAGATGTTTTACTGGAGTTTTGTTGTACCTTGATGAGTTTCAGATAAGTTTGAGCTCTTTAGACCCTGGGTTCATTTGAGCATTAATTTAAGCATTCACTCAGCGTCCGATACATCTACATATCCTGTGCTGTAGCGTCGTGAGCTGGAGCATTCTACTGATTCCTTCCCACGGAAGGCGCCATTGGCGAATGGATTTTAAGTCCCGGGTATAGGACCGGTGCCCTCTTAGTATTGTGGGGGATTTGAGGAAGTGCGATCAAGAATGCCAACTTTCCTACTGGGGGTGCGAGATGCTGAACAAATATGCTCTCCGTGTTGGTTGGATGATCGCTCATCTCTTCCTTGCGTATGTGGGCGTGAGGCCGATAGTCAGAGGATCGGTTGGGGCTGTTATGCGTATAGTTCGGTCACTGTACTTAATTGTCAGTTTCAACCTAGTTTGACTTCCGCCGAGAGTTTACTCATTTCACTGACATTTCACTTTGTTCCGAGATCATCACTTTACTTTCTTCGCGTTTACTTAGCGACTAACAGAGCACGCCCATCGTAGTCTTTTTTTTCACTCGCTGGGTAGTAGAGCAAAGGCGCCTCCAATTCCATGTATTAACAGACCTTATTTACTTCACCACGGTCATCATTACCTCACTGAAAGAACGCTTCTCGTCGTATTCGCTAACTCGCCTGCTGACTCGCTCAGCGACTTCCTGACCTGCTTCTCGATAGTGCTCGCTTATATAGGAACTTTCCAGATCATTCGGGATGTCCAAACATCCAGAAAGTTTATGTAGGGTGAGGGCGTTCCTTATCTTAGAAACTGAAATTAATGGATTTCTTCCTTTTCTAGTTTTGAAGATAATAAGAAATAACAAATTAGATTTTGGTATTTATAGGAAATATACTCATATTGGCAATTATATAAACATAAGATTTAACCCTTTTTCACATAAATTTGCTGTTTCTAGTAGTTTGATATATAGATTAGGTAATAAATATATCCCTGAATAAAGAATTTAATAAAGAATATAAACATATTATTAACACTGCTTTAATTTGTGGTTTCAATAAAGATTTTATAGAAAATAAAATTGAAAAATTTAAATATCAAAAAACTGTTAATGATATTTGTGCCCTTAAAAATAAGACGATTACAGTTTTAAAAAGTTTACTTACCATCCTTGGGTTAATAAACATTTTCAAATCTTTTTTAAAGAAGTTGGTATAACTTAAGTTCCTCAAAATAAATATAGTATTAAAAATTTACTACATTTTTATAAAAAAGATAAAATTCCTAATAATAAAAGATCTGGTATTTATAAATTTAATTGTTTATATTGGAAAGACAAAACGTAATTTAGAAACCAGAACGAAAGAACATTTTCGTAACATTAAGTATAAACGAACTGATAAATCGGCCGTAGCAGATCATTTTTGCTCATTTAACCATGAAATAAATTCCGAAGTTAAATTATTAAAACAGTTAAATGGTTCGATAGATTTAATAGTTTGGGAAAATATATTTATATAAAAAATAAACATTGCGTAATGAATTTTGATTCAGTTGATTCCGTTTTTAGTTTTGTTTCGTTTTCAGATGTTGGTAATACTAAAAAAAAAAAACACAAGAAAAACATGGTAACCTGACAACTTGACAACGGAGTTTGTTTTCTTTGGACTGACGACGTAGGCGATTTGTTTGAAATCGATCTCCATTAGAAAGAAATATTAAGACCAATTTTTTAAGATAAGTGGAGCCTTAGTGGCAAATATTTATAGTTGTGTAATATTTTCCTTATCTTGTTTACCATTCCGAACTATCCGGCGTATATATGTGTATGTAAACAAACAATCGCAAATGTTTTCATATTAAGGGCACTTGTAAATCTTTGAGTCATTTTCTTGTAAGACGTTGAACTTAAAAAATATATAGTTTGGCATTTATGCAGCTTTTTGTTTTGAGTTATGCTATTATGAGCTAACATAATACATACAGTTGGAAAGCTGCTGCTGGAGGCTGAGAATGCTGAATGCTGCGGATGCTGATTGCTAAATCCCATGGTTTGAATTTATTGCGCCTATTACAATTGATATGACAAATTATGTCGTGTGGTATTACTGTCTTTCTTGAAGATTATGATGATGATTGATTGATTGATTGATTGATTGATTGATTGATTGAACGTTCCTCACTTGAGCTAGGTGATTGACATACAATAAACAATTTTGATGCTTTTGTCCGTTTATTTTTAAGATTAACTTATAATCATGCTGGCTGATAGTGGTAGAACTATAAGATCTTCACTCAGGTTTTGTCGTGTTTAGAAGATAAATTACTATACAAATTAAAACATCATTGAACTTACATGACTCTGAGTTGTATTTGTGATACGTACAGTGCAGTGCACGGAAATGTTCGGATGCTGATGGTAACTTTATATAATGTTGGCATAACCGTTCCAACATTCGTGATTTACACCAGTCCTGGCTGTGCTAATCTCTTATAATTTCTTATTATATCAAAGACCAATAACACAAGCAATGACCGATGAACAAGGCGCTTAGCCGTGGTGCGTAGTGCGAGGGGAGGGGTAAGGATGAATTAACCTTAGTGGAACGTTTGTCAGCATCACCTCCTTGCTGTGTCCGTGGCTCAATGGTTTGATATCATAACTCTGAAATTCCATTTCGGGATTCGGGGAGAAAGACAAGGAGTTAATTAAATGAAACAGCTTTGTTGAATATATTGTCGTCTATACTATGCACGTCATTTAAAGTGAGTAAACGATATGGATAACAAAGTAATTAAGCTTATTGAATAAGGATATAGTGGTGCAAGGGTAATGCAATGAGATGGTTCTAAATAAATATGCGCAATGTGGAGTTAAAGTTGATACACATAATAAAACAGATAAATCTGTCCCATCCCTCATTCTCTTCCTAAGAAAACTGCACAAACCTGAGAAGGTTCATTGTTCGAAAAGTATGAGCGATCTGCTCCTGTGCTCAATAGCCGCTGATAAAATAATCAAATTCCGATGAGACTCATTCTCAATTATGTTTCAATGTAGCATAGACTGACTGGGCTTCTGGTTCACCGCCGCCATCGCGAAACAAAGGGCAGGTGCACGCCTTTCTATCGCTGACAGGGGTTTGAACTGGGGACGTGGTGCCATTCACTTACCAAACTGAGCAGCTGTTCCGCATATCGGAAAGTTTCCGTGCAGCGAACTGTATGCACTTATAACAAATTGCAATAATAATGATACGAAGGTTTACCTAGAATTCTTCACAGCTAATATTTAGTCACTTATATTTAGCATTATATTATTTGTTTTCAACAATAAGTGGCCATTTGCTCCTCGTAAAATATTCTTAGGGATATATCTCATTGTTATTAATATAACTCGAATGATATTTATCTCAGGTTGGCAGCGATCGTAAGAAAGCTTATCCTAAAATATACTTAGAACTCTATTTAACTTATAGTATGTACTGTATTTGTTGGAATAACGACTTTACGTCATATAAGTATAGTGTATTACCTCCTAAATTCTCTGTGTTGAATATTTATGCGCTATCACAATATTTTTATTAAGTCAATCTTTGGTGATTATTGTATTTAAATTATATTTTTAAGTTATTCATTTTTATAACCGCGTAGTGACATTGTGTTAGTAGTTGGAATGTTTTAGTGCCAAAGCAAAGTTAATTGCAGAAAAGGTGTTTTAAAATAATAAATCATTAATAATTTAAATACACAATTGACACATACATTTTAAATCGTACAATTCCTTTGTCCTCTTTCTCAGATGCCTGTTCTGTCATTTTTAGCAAGGCACAAATTATGTACAATAGTTTTATAAACAATTTCATTTCTCAAAACGTGCATTTCTGGTAAAACCTAGACATCAAATGTAGGACTCAGTGCAATTCCTTTTACTATAACCAGATGGTAGAAAAAGTAAAATTACTCTTCACTTACAAAGACAAATTTTGCATTAAAACATGCATTGAAGGTGCATATCATTTTAGTTTTCTTGATGACATTATTATTGTAGAATTTAATACTAGCAGTTGCGTGCAATTAACTCGTTTGTGGAATCGACATTCTTGCAGCTGTTAGGTTATCCGCGTAACGGTAAGGTTTGCTGCGCTGCCTATAGAGCGCGGGGTTCACTATCCAGGGACCCAG
Source organism: Mantis religiosa (assembly GCA_030765055.1). Classification (NCBI taxonomy): domain Eukaryota; kingdom Metazoa; phylum Arthropoda; class Insecta; order Mantodea; family Mantidae; genus Mantis; species Mantis religiosa. The sequence continues at coordinate 234,339,235 of CM060947.1, read as the reverse complement.
CCAGCACTTTTGGACCCCGTGTGGTGGCTGTTAAAGGCCGCATACTTGCACTGTTTCTTTATAACCAAACTAAATTAGTTTATTTCAAGGTCTCACAGCTCGGTGATCCCGCACTCAGCTCTTAGCCTCACACTGCATTCACCACTACTCATTATCTACTGACTGTCAGCCTTGAATCGGTGTTTATATATCTACCGGGCGTGGTAATCTTCCTGGAATTGGCAGCCTCTGGAATTGCACTAGCAAAAGGTCTTTTGCATAGTAATAATACGACTTGCTTCCAGATGACAGCTGTCCTTGAGTGCCTGTTTATTTCTCACGGCTATTTGCTTCCTGCTACGTCACGTTAGCCAGTGGCTGTCCTTGAGGACATGTTGCTTTCTCACGCCAGACATGAAAAGTCGATTATGTGAAAATACTTCAAGAGTAACCACAGTAACTAGCCTGCATACTATTGTTGGAACTGACAAATTACTATTTCAGTATATCAATGATGGAAAGTGTTTGCCTGATTGTTTATTTTTTCTCAGGAGGCATATCTGCATTCATGAGTAACGTGAATAAAAACAATAGATAATGGAATTCGAAAAATCAGCACTGGTACATTAATAACCTCTCAGAAAAAAGTGTGCAATTAGTTTAATACAGGGAAATATGTGCTCATATTAATTGGTTCATTTATTGGAAATTAGTTCTTTCACAATGGCCGTGTGTAGACTAAAGTATGGAAAGGTAGAGACAGACTGAAAAATTCAATGCCATAGCCGGAATTTGAACCACGGATCTTCTGGTCTCCGTCCAGCCACTCTAACCATTGAGCTACTATGGCCAACGTGCCGATATGACATTAAATTCTCCAACTGACTCGTGTTTATCCCGGTAAACCACTTAGTTCTCACAAGGAGTTCTCCATAGTAGATCCATGGTTAGAGCGGTTGGTCGGAGACCAGAAGACCCATGGTTCAAATGCCGGCTATGGCATTGAATTTTTTAGTCTGACTCTACCTTCCCATACTTTAGCCTACACATGGCCAGTGTGAAAGAACAATTAATTTCCATTAATTGACCTAATAGTGGTCACTATAAAGCCCGGGCCTTAAATTACTTATACGTTGTAAGTCGCCATTAAGGTAGTTGTCTCATGTGTTTGAGAACTCCTAATGGTTTACCGGGAAAAACACGAGTCAGTTGGAGAATTTAATGTCATATCGGCACGTAGACCATAATAGCTCAACGGTTAGAGCGGCTGACGGAGACCAGAAGATTCGTGGTTCAAATACCGGCTATGGCATTGATTTTTTCAGTCTGACTACCTTTCCTTGGTTTAACAATATTTGTTATAATTGGGGTAGCTTTTTGTTTTATTGGATCCAAGGTTATTATATTATATTCAACCACGTAAAGGCCCTGATTTTTTTGGCCACAAGATACTTAAACATAACGATCTATATTATTTCATGCAGATAAAGTGTCACTTACAAAATCATAACACATTTGTAAAATGACTGATTACGGAATAATTACTGGCGTCCCAATTCTGTAGGTCTAAGTTATCGATTGGGAAATTTCAAAAGAATAAGATGTGCATAAGAAATCCCCTGAACGGACAAAGAATTATTTGGACTACGATTTAAAAGTTTCGGTAAGCGAAATTCATTTGACAATGTGTTCAGAGCCAGGCTGCTGCAGAGAGACGTCATTTTCTGTACTGGTTGTAAATAAACGTGAACTTAATTTAGTCATGCAACGTCTTATAACTCAGGGGAGTCATTGAGCTTGGTATATAGTGATGGGATTTGTGAATAGACGCTTGCATCTGCACTTGAGAAATCCCGAATAAAAGGGATTCTTCCCTCTGAGTGGCAGACGGTCACATAACCATCGCTCTGCGGTAGACGTAATTCACCAGCCTACGGACATTAATGGCATTTGCCGTTACTAATCTGTTATTTGACTGGAGTAGTGTAGCAATAAGCTGTGTGCAGTTAATCACAGAATAGCGTGTGCCTATGTTAAGTTTTGCTTGAAGCGTATCACCTGTGGAATTGCAGCATTAATTTATACAGGTATTCTGCTGGTCTGCGCCGTTGTCTAGATCGCTCGTCTCTAGCCAAGTTTCCCCGGCTTCAAACCCGTATGTACGTGTTTTCTCCGGGTCCGCCGGTTTCCTCCGCCATTCATTTCACCAACTGTTCCATCCTTTTTCCTTTACTCGTAATCCATTTTGCTCTCATTTCATATAATCTCCTTCCCCATTTCCATTACAGAAATATGTAGGACTGATCACTCATGTTTACTGCCTCTGATACGTTTCTCTAATCTTCAATAGGTATCTGACTTAGATGGTGAAAGTGCTCCATACTGGGAGGATAAACACAGAAAGAAAAAACAAGAAATTCCTTGTATCACTCCTAACAAACCCACAACTTACACTGGCTCAAAAAACTTTAGCATACTGTGTCTGACCAGAGAAAAACAAACTAAACAATCAGTTTTCTTTTAATTTAGCTGATCAGCAGATATTTAAAGTAATGTTACGTCCTCCAACGTTAAGTCACATCGGACGGTGAATGAAATGGGTGAAAAGATGCTCAAATGAGTCCGGGGTTCATGGAGCTTGGAGTTATCGGACATTCGTCTTTCAGGACAAGGGAAAACCCCAGGAAGAAACTTTATCCAGGTGACTCACTCTGACCGAGATTCGAACTCGGAACCTCTTGAACCTGTGACAAAGACGCTACCATCTATTCCGTAGGGGAGGGGATCCGTCCCCTTCAGCTGCCGAGGTGCGAGCGCTGCGGACCCTTAGCACTCGTGGTACCTCTGACGTTACTAGAGGAACCTCGGGCCGAACTACCGAGCCCCTCCCGTCGGAGAGTTGTTCGGATTGGGCTGGACTCGAGGGGGCAGTGTGTTCGCAACACCCACGGGGAATTGGGTACCTCCGGCCAAGCTACGGCCGCCGTAGGGAGTAGACGGTTGCCTCGTAAGTCTCGGGTACTAGCCTGCAGATCTAGTAGGTGTGCTAATGACCAGGCGGCCCCACGGAGGTTTTCGGTAGTCTTCCCTGCGTATCCACTTCCATCCCGTCTAGACGTCGCAGTCAACTGGGGGGGGGGCGGATTTTTAAGAAATCTAGTGGGTAGCTGCTCTGCACTTAACGCTACCATCTACGCTACCGAGGCGGGCAGAATTGCTCTGCAAGGCATTGGTAAATTACACAGGTACTATATACAAATGCATTTAACATCTGAGGAATTTCTATACTCTAACAAGGATTACACATATGATCAAGTTAAATAAGATGGATATCGGTTGAAACAGTTCAGATATGTGAGGTTATATAACCAGTGGTGTTATGACAAATAGAGCATATAATTTGAATCAGCCAGAACAGACACTGTTTTCTGATTCGGTGAGCAAGAGCTCTTGAGTCAGTTTTATTTTTAATCTGGTCCTTTGGTTTCTCGTACAATGTGACGGATTATATCGCCAGGTACTTAGGGTAATTTAATGAAGAAAGTCTTAGAGCAGTTTGAAATATAGATGTACGGGAAGAATACTACGTTTGTGATGGAGTTTATCGTTTCTAATGAACCATGGAGCCTTTGTAACAGTGCGGAGAAATTTGTATTGTACAACCTGGGATCGAATGTTAGTTTTGCTGGCTGTACCCCATGCAGGAGCAGCATAAGAAATTATTGGGCGTATAAGAGATTTGTAAATCATTATTGAAAACTCCAGGTTAAGCTGTGATTTCTCTGTAGCAAAAGATAGCTTTTTTATTCTATAAGTGGCTGTTGTGGAAATGTTAGTTACGTGAGAGTTCCAGGTTAATTGTCAGGCATTACTCCTAAATGTTTGACTGGTGTTTCTGGAAATTGCTATGTTAGTTTTTTTCCCTATAGTTCCAATGGAGGTGGATTCTGACAGGATTTTAAGAAGAATATTTTCGTTTTTAATTTATTAGTGTTAAATGCTACTCCCCACGTTTTGAACCAATTGCATATTTAATATTTGTAGCCTCTGGATTGAAGTACTTAAGTCTGGATGCGAATAGAAAATATTTGTATTTGGAAGGTGTGTATGAATGTATTGAATAACAGTGGTGCCAGAATTGATCCTTGCGGAACTCCCGCTGCCTTTGGTCGAAGAACGGATTCGTAACTGTATTCATACTAAACCTTGGGCTGTGAGACAGGATAATCTCAGAGTCCAATTCTAAATAGTTTTACCAGTAAACCAATGTGACGCAGTATCGAAAGCTTGAGTTGTATCTAGAAAAATGGCAGGGATATGTTGTTTCTTTTCAAATCCTTTTATTTTTACGGTAACTCTTAGTAACTGAGGAGTTTCTTTTTTTTCTTTTTCTTTTTTTCTGGTGTAATTTAGGTCCTGCAACGTTAAGTCATATCGGACGATGAATGGAATGGGTGATATGATGCTCAGATGAGCCCAGGTTCCATAGAACTTAGTTAACCGACATTTGTCTTTCACAATAAGGGAAAACTCTGAAAAACCATATCCAGGTAGCACACCCTTACCGAGATTCGAATTTGGGACCTCTTAAACGTGAGGCAGACACGCTACCATCTGCGCAAACGAGGCGGGATAACTGATGAGTTGCTGAATATAGAGGACAATAGAATGATATAATGTTGTAGATAAATTGTGATGAGCGACTTTGGATTACTTTCTTCAGAAGTTTTGATATGGTTGAAAGCAGACTGATTGGCCGACAACTCTCTGGAAGACGTTTTGTTTTTTGAGGTTTGTGGTAAATCAATAAATGAGCAGTTCTGAGGACAAATTGAATAAGATGTGGGCTATCGTGGAGAGTAGTCAAAGAGATACTGCATTGCATTTCGCTCATTCTACAGATATAAACACATGTGGTTATTAATCTGCATTGATTATTACCAAAGCTTAAAGATTAAGATTAAGAACACGATCAATTAAAGGACAGCATCCAACGTGCGCTTTTCAATTATTTGGCTGAAGGAGTGTTTGGTAACAATGCTAGGATTATATAAACAGAATGGAGCATCATTTGAAACATGCTTTACCATGAAAGGTAAGGGTAATGTATTCATATTGTTTCGCATTTTTAGCATTACCTAGGGAAGAATCGACGCAGGTCCGTCATAACAAGAATGGATACGAATAGTAGTGCCGTGGGAGCGGCAGCCTGTCAATCGGATCCTTCAAACGAAAGCCTAGATTATTCACAGTAATAATTAATGTCTGTAGAGAAATTATTTCAGACTACACAAATGGGTTAATATATAGAATTTGCAGAAACAATGTCTACATGTTCATTTCATAAGTCACACTATCAAGATCGGGAAAAGAAGTGATTGTGGAATTGTTTGTCTACATCTTATTTTAACATCCTCCGAACTAGATGGACTTAGATCTAAAAATTAGCAGGCTAAACCAATAATTCTGTCAACAAAATTATATATGTCCTGCAGTGGTGCTGTGGTATGTTCTACATTAACTAACCATATGTGATTTTCGCAGGTGTTAGTTGTATTTTAAAATCTGAAGTAGAACAATGTCGCTCGCATATCTATTTGTAATTATGATTTGGTGTAAAGGAATTATTCCAGCAATTCGTATTGCACTAATTACACAAACCCGTTTTCACTTTATACAGAGGCTATTGATATGACGATGTAGATTTTTGGAATTCCATTGTGCTTTCACCTTAGCCATAAATGTAGCCATTCCTCATCACAATAAAAACAAACCTCACCCCCTGTCCTCACATACTGCAATATTGACGTCGGACAACAGTAATCTGAGCACTACGATCACATTATAGGGTTTTGGTTTATGTACAGTTCTGACCAGTACTGCTAATTTTACTCTTACTCATTTGTCAGCTGGAGGAAGTAACGTTTCTACTGAATAGATTGGTTTCGAGATTTCAATAAAAAATACTAATTCGTAAGTTCCCTGAAATCAAAATTTAGAGAAGTATTAGTTTGTGTCTGAATAGCAACACCTAAAAACAAAAACAGTATAAATAATTGACTTGGCATGTTTTATATTAAAACATTTCTCCACAAACGATGTTTAAATAAAAAAAATCCTTGTTATAAAATGTGTATATATAGCCGAGCGGAAACACTCAGGCGGTTTCTCGTCTGTGGTCAGTACTGGAGAGGCCCGGGTTTGATTCCCGTGGCCAACCTACAGGACGCTGAGCTTTTTCGAGGGTTTCCCGGGTTACCAGGCGAATTCTGGGTAGGTTAATTACATTTCCCCAAATTTCCTGTACCTCCATTTCATATTCATTATCATTTCACAACATCTAGTAGTCTCTTTCAGGGTAGAAGTGTCGGCAGGTGTCTCGGTGGTGCACGGAAGGATGATATGCTCTGAGTGAATCACTTCCTCCTCCGCTAGATCGGTTGCCGGTCGCCGAACCGGTTGCTGGAACCGCTACAGAACCACAGTAGTGGGAATGTCCGTAGTCCTGAACTACCGGGGAAGGTTTCCATCAGTATCATGGTCGTAGTACCGAATCCTATTTTATATATATATATATATATATATATATATATATATATATATATATATATATATATATATATATATATATATATACGAGGGCTGTTCAATAAAGTTTGATCACAAGCTTTTTTTGACAACGTACCTTTGCTCATCCTCATAATTTTGATGGCCCTTCTCAAAATGGTCTCCCTTGAATGCGATGCACCTGTCCCGGCGTTTCTGCCAGTCTTCAAAGACATGCTGGAAACCATTTTTTGAGAAATCCTTCAAAATCGCCTCCGCAGCCTTCACCACTGCTTCTGATGGACAATGCCTCCCACGAAGGCATTTTTTCAAGTTAGGGAATAGAAAAAAGTCACATGGGGCTAAATCCGGACTATAGGGAGGGTAAGGGATGCACTTCACGTTGATTTTTGCCAGATATTCAGCAACAACATTGGCAATACGCGGCCGCACAATATCGTGGTGCAGCAGCCAGCCTGCTTCACGGAAATGTGGCAGACTAAGAGTTACCGTAAAAATAAAAGGATTTGAAAAGAAACAACATATCCCTGCCATTTTTCTAGATACAACTCAAGCTTTCGATACTGCGTCACATTGGTTTACTGGTAAAACTATTTAGAATTGGACTCTCAGATTATCCTGTCTCACAGCCCAAGGTTTAGTATGAATACAGTTACGAATCCGTTCTTCGACCAAAGGCAGCGGGAGTTCCGCAAGGATCAATTCTGGCACCACTGTTATTCAATACATTCATACACACCTTCCAAATACAAATATTTTCTATTCGCATCCAGACTTAAGTACTTCAATCCAGAGGCTACAAATATTAAATATGCAATTGGTTCAAAACGTGGCGAGTAGCATTTAACACTAATAAAATAAAAACGAAAATATTCTCCTTAAAATCCTGTCAGAACCATCTCCATTGGAACTATAGGGAAAACTACTAACACAGGAATTTCCAGGAACACCAGTCAAATATTTAGGAGTAATGCCTGACAATTAACCTGGAACTCTCACGTATCTAACTTTTCCATAATAGCCACTTATAGAATAAAAAAGCTGTAACTTTTGCTACAGAAGTAATCACAGCTTAACCTGAAGTTCTCAATACTGATTTAGAAATCTCTTATACGCCCAATAATTTCTTATGCTGCTCCTGTATGGGGTACAGCCAGCAAGACTCACATTCGACTCCAGGTTATACAAAAATTTCTCCACATTGTTACAAAGGTTCCACGATTCATTAGAAACGATTAAGGTCATCAGAAACTCGGTACTCTTCCCGTATATCTGTATTTCAAACTGCTCTCAAAGACTTTCTTCATTAAATTACCCTAAGTACCTGGCGCTGTAATCTATCACATTGGACGAGAAACCAAAGGACCAGATTAAAAAGAAAGCTGCCTCAAGACATCTTGCTCACCGAATAAGAAGATAGTGTCTTTTCTGGCTGATTCAAATTATATGCTCTATTTGTCATAACACCACTGGTTATATAACCTCACATATCTGAACTGTTTCAACCGATATCCATCTTATTTAACTGGATCATATGTGTAATCCTTGTTAGAGTATAGAAATTCCTCAGCTGTTAAATTCATTTGTATATAGTACCTGTGTAATTTACCATTGGCTTGCATAGCAATTCTGCCCGCCTCGGTAGCCTCGATGGCAGCGTTAAGTGCAGAGGATCTACCGAAAAGACCAAAGACCCTGGCCTCCTTCAACCCGGGAGCGATGGATAACTCCGGGGCTGTTTCCATAGGGCAGTACCTGATTTCTTAAAAAGCCTCCCCTCCGTTGACTACAACGTCAAGACGGGATGGAAATGGATACGCCACTTACGCGCGTCAACCCCGCAGGGAAGACTACCGAAAACTTCGGTGGGGCCGCCTTGTGATCTAGAACACCTTCTACTAGCTATGCAGGCTAAGCCCCCACCCCATTGATAACAACGTCAAGACGGGATGGAAATGGATACGCCACTCACGCGCGTCAAACCCGCAGGGAAGACTACCGAAAACTTCGGTGGGGCCGCCTTGTGATCTAGAACACCTTCTACTAGCTATGCAGGCTAGGCCCCCACCCCATTGATAACAACGTCAAGACGGGATGGAAATGGATACGCCACTTACGCGCGTCAACCCCGCAGGGAAGACTACTGAAAACCTCGGTGGGGCCACCTGGTGATGCAGCACACCTACTAGCTCTGCAGGCTAGCACCCGGGACTTCTTAGGCAACCCTCTACCCCCTGCGGGTGGCCGTAGTCTGGCCGGAGGTACCCAATTACTCGTGGGTGTCGGGAGCACACCAACCCAATCCGAACAATTCCCAGACGGGAGGCCACAGGTTCCTCTAGTAACGTCAGAGGTACCACGAGTGCTAGGGGTCCGCAGCGCTCGCACTAAAGCAGCTGAAGGGGATGAATCCTCTCCCCTATGGGATAGATGGTAGCGTGACTGTCTCACGTTCAAGAGGTCCCGAGTTCGAATCTAGGTCAGGGTGAGTCACCTGGATAAAGTTTCTTCCCGGGGTTTTCCCTTGTCCTGAAAGACGAATGTCCGATAACTCCAAGCTCCATAGACCCCGGTCTCATTTGAGCATCATTTCACCCATTTCATTCACCGTCCAATGGGATCTAACGTTGGAGGACGTAAAATACGCTTAAAAGTCTGCTGATCGGCTAAATAAATAAATAAAACAACTGATTGTATAGTTTGTTTTTCTCTAGTCAGACACAGTATGCTAACATTTTTCAGCCAGTATAAGTTGTGGGTTCGTTAGGAGTGGTGCAAGGAATTTCTTCGTTTTTCTTATCCTCCCAGTATGGAGCACTTTCCCCGTCTAGGTCAGATACTTATCGAAGATTAGAGAAACTTTAGATCAGAGGCAGTAAACATGAGTGATCAGTCCTACACATTTCTGGTATGGAAATGGGGAAGGGATTATATGAAATGAGAGCAAAATGGATTACGAGTAAAGGAAAATGGACGGAACAGTTGGTGAAATGAATGCCGGAGGAAACCGGTGAACCCGGATAAAACCCGTCCATACGGGTTTGGAGCCTGGGCACCTTGGCTAGAGGCGAGCGATCTAGGCAACGGCGCAGACCAGTAGAATACCTGTATAAATTAATACTGCCATTCCACAGGTGATACGCTTGGAGCAAAACTTAACATAAGCACACGCTGTTCTGTGATTAACTGCACACAGCTTATTGCTACACGACTCCAGTCAAACAACAGATTAGTAACGGCAAATGCCATTAATGTCCGTAGGCTGGTGAATTACGTCGACCGCAGAGCGATGGTTATGTGTCCGTCTGCCACACAGAGGGAAGAATCCCTTTTATTCGGGATTTCTCAAGTGCGGATGCAAGCGTCTATTCACAAATCCCATCACTATATACTTCCAAGCTCAATGACTGCCCTGAGTTATACGACGTTGTATGACTAAATTAAGTTCACGTTTATTTACAACCAGAACAGAAAATGACGTCTCTCTGCAGCAGCCTGGCTCTCAACACATGGTCAAATGAATTTCGCTTACCGAAAATTTTAAATCGCAGTCCAAATAATTCTTTGACCATTCAAGGGATTACTCGTGCACATCTTATTCTTTTGACATTCCCCAATCGATGACTTAGATCTTGAGAATTGGGACGCCAGTAATTCCGTAATCAGTCATTTTACAAATGTGTTATGATTTTGTAAGTGACACTTACCTGCATGAAATAATATATATCGCTATGTTTAAGTATCTTGTGGCCAAAAAATATCAGGGCCTTTACGCGGTTGAATATAACACAATAACCTTGGATCCAATAAAGCAAAAGCTACCCCAATTATAACAAATATAATTAAACCATGGAAAGGTAATCAGACTGAAAATTCAATGCCATAGCCGGTATTCGAACCACCAATCTTCTGGTATCCGTCCAGCCGCTCTAACCGTTGAGCTACTATAGCCAACGTGCCGATGACATTAAATTCTCCAACTGACTCGTGTTTCTCCCGGTAAACCACTTAGAAGTTCTCGAAACACATGAGACAACTACCTAAATGACGACGTACAACGTGTAAGTACTTTAAGGCCCGGGATTTATAGTTAACCACTATTAGGTCAATTATTGGAAATTAATTGTTCTTTCACACTGGCCGTGTGTAGGCTGAAGTATGGAAAGGTAGTCAGACTGAAAAAGTCAATGCCATAGCCCGTATTTGAACCACGATTTTCTGGTCTCCGTCCAACCGCTCTGACCATTATCTACTATGGAGAATTTATGAGAACTCCTAGTGGTTTACCGGAAAACACATGAGTCAGTTGGAGAATTTAATGTCATATCGGCACGTTGGCCATAGTAGCTCAATGGTTAGAGCGGATGGAAGGAGACCAGAAGATCCCGTGGTTCAAATACCGGCTATAGCATTGACTTTTTCAGTCTGACTCTACCTTTCCATACTTTAGCCTACACACGGTCAGTGTGAAATAACAATTAATTTCCAAAAATTAAACCAATTAATATGGGCAAATATTTCCCTGTATTGCACTAATTGCACACTTCGTTTCTGAGAGGTTATTAATGTACCAGTGCTGATTTTTAGAATTTCATTATCTATTGTTTTTATTCACGTTACTCATGAATGCAGATATGCCCCATCAGAAAAAAATCAACAATCAGGCAAACACCTTCCGTCATTGATATACTGCAATAGTAATTTGTCAGCCCAACAATAGAATCCAAGTTAGTCACTATGGTTACCTTGAAGTGCTGTCACATCATTCACTGTTCATGTATGAGTAACATGCCCTTAAGGACAGCCACTGGCTAACGTGACGTAGCAGTAAACAAATTGCCGTGAGAAATAAGCAGGCACTCAAGGACAGCTGACATCTGGAAGCAAGTCGTATTATTACTATGCAAAAGACCTTTTGGCAGAGGCTGCCAATTCCAGGAAGATTACCACGCCCAGTAGATTTATAAAAACGGATTCAAGACCTACAGAATCAGTAGATAGTGAGTAGTAATGAATGCAGTGTGAGGCTAAGAGCTGAGTGCGGGATCACCGAGCTGTGAGACCGGTAGCGAAGTAATTTACGTGTAAATATGGGAGTTGTGTTCAGAATTGTTGTATATCTCCGTGTTAGAGGTAGAGCTGTGCATAGGTGGGATAGATTACAGCTGCACAAAGGGTGCGTGCTGCAGAGACTCAAAGGAACATTTTACAGACGTTTCCAAGTGCTGTTTTTGTGTAAAAGAAAGATTGTGCGTTAGCATTGTGCTAATGAGATGACACAAAATTCTAAATTGCTAAATACTTTTTTTAAAATTATCCAGTCACCCAAACTTTATTTAGTAATTATATGTATCGTCATATTAAGGGAGCACGTACGCTATATAAAAGCAAGCTGACATTCCACATTCAACTCTGTTCTTGCATAGTACCATCCTACCTCATACACCTAATACACCATTACCTTCAACACCGATCATTTGTAGTCGCGAAAGACATCCTGTCCCAATCCTATGCCATAAACGCAGGAGTAGCTCAAGGTAGTGTCCTTGGGCCCCTGCTTTTCCTTGCATACATAAACACACTTCCAACTCTAAGAGGCTGCAACGTCTACCTATTTGCCGATGCTACTGCCATAACAGCATCAAAGCGACATGACATAGCAGTGCAGCGGGCTCAGATATTTGCGAATATGCTGCATGCCTGGTTTGCGACCTGGCGGTTAAAACTAAGTCCCAAGGTCACCTTTACACGGCGAAATCTACAGAACGTACCCAAATTACGTCTAGGAGATGCAGATATACCCTGGTCTACGCAGGCAACGTGCCTTGGTGTTCTTTAGGACATATGCCTTACATGGAAAGAGCTCATAACTGACTAACAAAGTCAGTAGGATGGCCATGCTGTATCCACTATGCAACCCCAAATCATCTATGGCTCTTCGTAACAAGCTCTTACTATACAAACAAGTACTAAGGCTGGTTTTTACTTACACCTGCCAAGCTTGTGGTACTGCAGCTAAAACACACCCCTCCAAACTCCAAGTCCTTCAAAACCGTTACCTTCGGTCTGCAGTCGCAACCGACTGGTATATCCCAAATGCCAATACCCATTCAGACCTATCCTTCCCTAAAGTATCTGACTATATCGTACACCTATCCCATAGCTTCTATTCTAACCTCTCAAACAGCTTCAACAACCTGATCCGAGGACTTGGAGGATATGATCTCCACCCTGGAGAAACATATAAAAAACCCAGACTTGTGATAGGACCTTCATAAGAATCAGAACTCCTACATATTCCTATATTGCATTCTATCTTTATCTTAATCACTCAAATCCTTAAATTAAACACCACCATTAACCCACCGTCATTTATATAAATGAAGACCTCAATATGCCAATAAGGGACCTAGTCCCGGTATGCAAGAGTCGAAGGACCCTCCTTTGCGGAGGGGGACCCTCCTTCAACGACCCCAAGGCTGTGTGTGTAAGAAACAGTGTAAGAAATTGAGTGAAAAACAAACAGTAAGAATATATCAGTCACGAGGCACGCACTCTAACTCAGGTGCCTACCAGAGGTCACCAAGCGGTGGTACTGCCTCCTACGTAAGACCGGAGATCATAGCTAACGTTTTACTTAAAAAAAAAACCTCCGGTTATTTTTATTAGTAGCGATCAGTCCCATTCTTTAGAATATATTGGTACCTGGTACACAGATAAGAGGAGCAGAAGAAAATAGAAAATAGAGGGCGTAGAGCAGAAAGAGAGAGAGAGAGAGAGAGAGTAGAAATGAAGAGAGTAGAGATAAAGTAGAGTGAGAGCACCTCGAGGTGAGCCAAAGGCCAGGGAGCTAGGCAACCAGAGAAACCAAGAGAATAAACGGGTAGAAATATTGTAAATTAAGTAAAACTGAAATAAAGTACATTCATTTACAAATGATAAATGGAATGAATGAGGTTTAGGAAACAAATTTGGAAAGGAAAACTTTGAAACCCAAGTTTAAAGCAGCTCCCGGCGTTTGCCAGTAAAGAGGATATAGAAAACTTGAGTGAAGAAAACAACTGTCAGGGAAGTACCGGTAACATTCGAACCGCGCACCCCCCGTTCACGAGTCTACGCTATAATGGTCTGCTAACCCTTACCAGAAGATCTAGTATTGGTAGTGAACGTTAGGAAAACCAAATATATGGAGATGGGAGCTGATGGGGATGCAAGAGGAGAACCTACAGTTAAATTACATGAGAAAGAATATCAAAGAGTTGAAAAATGTAATTATCTGGGATCTGTAGTAACAGTAGATAAAACATCAGTGGAAATTCAGGAAAGAATAGCAAGTGGTAACATATGTTTCTATGCCTTGCAGAATATGTTCAGATCAAGGAACATCAGTAGGAATACTAAAATATATACAACTGTACTGAGACCAATAATAATGTATGGTTCAGAAAGTTGGGTGTTGACAATCAGAACAATGGTTATTACGGTGGGAAATGAAGATTTTGAGAAATATATGTGGAGTGATAAGGGACTTGGACGGATGGAGAATGCGGACTAACTTGGAGTTACATTGCCTATTTGGACAACCAAATATAGTAGTGAAAATTAAACAAGGAAGAATAAGGTGGATTGGTCATGTGCAGAGAATTCTGGAAACTAGTGTAGTTAAGAAGATATTCGTAGGAAAGCTGGATGTCAGAAGGAGAATAGGAAGACCCAGGAAAAGATGGGTAGTGATGTAGAAGGTGACTTGAGAAAGTTGGGGGTTAAAGGCTGGAGAAACAACGCAGAGGACCGAGTAGAATGGAAGAGGGTGGTTAGGGAGGCCAAGGGCTACATGGCCTGTAGTACCTACTATCAATCAATTAACCCTTATCAGGAATTCGTTAATATGAATCATTATACATATAGGGTAAAGAACATCTTGTTAGAAAACCTTCGTCTTTTACTTGATCCTTTTCTTACAAAAAGAGCTCTTTGGTTCCTATGAGTTTTTGTCCGTAAATCAATCAGTAGTTTGTTGTTGAATTGAACTGTGCCCTTTAGAGGATGGCTGTATATGCTTGTCTTGTACCAAACCATCGACGATACATTGTAGCATGTCATAGCAAACTCGGTTTACAAACCTACACTGTGTTTGATCAGCTGTTCAATACATGCTCTATCAAATATCTGAGATCAAATATCAAATGCTGTCTTCCTGAGTAGTATTAGAGACGTGAAAATCATTACACTTAAAGCAGACTTTTACGTACATATGATCGCATATCCTGAGTTTGAAAATAATTTACAAATCAAATATACATTTTGTCATCTATTTTTCATTTTGAGTATTTTTCCTGGAATAACGCAAAGTGGTACTGTTTCTTAATGAAACATGTTTGCAATCCAGAACCTCAAAATAGCTATAAAAGGTAGAAAAACACAACACGAAGAAGTATATACTATTTAACTTATACATATGATCTTTAATGTTCACTGGTAATTCTTAGGGGAAGGAATAACTGAAAACGATTACACAAGACCGATTTTCTTCTTATTCTTCTTCCTTTTAAGAATTAGGCCCTATATGCTGTTAAGACCTCACAATTCAATTCTCAATCTACGCTCCTTTGGAGAATTCCTTTTTGATCCACTTATTTCATTGAAAAGAAAATTAATGACAGATAAATGGTTGATTCTTAGATTTAGTTAACTTTCTCAAACATAGTCATGTAATTTGGAATGACAGAAAACATTATACTCTGTTTTTTTTTTTTTTTTTTTTTTTTTTTTTTTTTTAAAGTACGTCATTGATCAAGTTGTTTCACATCTTGCTTTTTCTGATTGAACAGGTGAATATGGACCACTCCTTAGAGTAAAAGTTGTATTGCAGCTTTTTCATTTTAACTCTTCACAGATTTTATATTAAAGAGATGATTTTCTAGTAGGTGTGAACTAGTACTTGGATCTTCCTGAGGTGAAATAATAGTTGTCTTCTCCAAAACTTGCTAAGGTCGTGTCTTCGTTTATTGACACGTCAGAAGCGAAAAATTAGAATTACTTCTAAGACACTACATTGTGGTATGCCTAACTTTACTGTGTAGGGCTCTCTTAAATTTTATTTGAAAATTTTTTGTTTTCTATGTAAGATCTTATTGTTAGTAATACATAAAAATATTTTTTTTTCCAGTTTAAACATCAGTTCGGCATACCAAAGCTTATCGAAAGCGTAAATAACGCTCAAGAAATACTTCTGAGCAGCAATGCCATAAATCATTCAATTCGGAAAAGATATATTCAGATTGTCAAAAACACTAAATATAGCCGGCGAAAAATGTAAACAGGTAGCAATCAGTAATTCCGGAAAAGATTAATTTCAAGATAATTAGTTCTTTCATAAAAGTTTTGTATACATTAATGAGACATTTCTGAAGTCTAGCTCTTGTGGTTTCCACACAAGTAAACTGCAAACTGAAGAGAACCTAGCAAGCTATTCACAAAAAATACAGGATGCATATTTTGTTATGTGCAAAACGAATAGAGCCGTTTTTGAGAATTGGAAAAACAAGCAGGGTGTTTCCATTTAAACTATTGTTTTGGTTGGATTGGAGTAGGCTAGGGATGGGACTCACATAGAGTTCCATTCTTGGTCTATTGTATCTATGCCTCAAGAGGGGTATCCCCGGGAGGAAGGATGAGGCGAGAGGAGACAGATGGCGGTCGTCCCAAGGAATCGAAGGCAGCGCAGAGGACACGGTCTCTACTATTGTCCAGTACAGTATCTCCACCCACCACGGTCCGGAAACGGCCCATTAGCTCAACCCGGAGACCGGAGACAGACCTGCCGAAGAAGGAAATGTTTACCAGGAGCATATCCTGTCATGCAGCGCCGAGACTCCCGCCGACACTTACACCCTGAGAGAGACCACCACATAAGAGGGTGAGTTACCTGGATAAGGTTTTTTCCGGAGTTTTCCCTTATCCTGAGACGAATGTGGGGTAACTCTAAGCTACATGGACCCCGGACTCATTTGAGCATAATTTCACCAATTTCATTCACCGTCCGATATGACTTAACGTTGGAGGACGTAAATTGAAAAAAAAAAGGATACGTGGAGGAAATGTGGTCAGCATCTCGACATCCCCAGCCGCTAGTTGGTTTTCATGACCAGGGTCGCTTACCTATCGTAAGCTCCTCACTTTCCTCATGATTTTGAGTGGGCACCGGTCCTATACCCGGGACTTAAAATCCGCATCCCCAGGGGTGGGATCGAACCCGAGCCGCATTCCATGGTGCCCGCCTGGTTAACGTAGGTGGTAGCGTGTCTACCTCACGTTCAAGAGATCCCGAGTTCGAATCTCGGTCAGGTGAGTTCCCTAGATAAGGTTTTCCCTTATCCTTCAAGGCGAATATCGGGTAACTCTAAGCTCCATGGACCCTGGACTCATTTGAGCATCATTTTACCAATTTTATTCACCGTCCGATATGACTTATAGTTGGAGGACGTAAATTGCAAAAAAAAAAAAAAAAAAAAAAAAAAAAAAAAAAAAACAACCCACCCGCATGCCGTGGCAGGGAACCAAAGCATGACTTAGCCCACTACGCCATCTGCAGGACAATGTGAAATGATAATTAAGGCGAAATGGAGGGACAGAACGTTCGGAGGATGTAATTAACCTATCCAGCATTCTCCTCCCCGAAAAAAAAAATTGGTCAGGTAGGTTGGCCACTGGAATCAAACCCGGGCCACCCGATTGTGGGCCACGGACTTACCACCTGTGCCATATCGATTGGTATTGTTTTGTTTAGCAGGAATTGCTTGAACATCTTCATTAAAGGGTCTGGTGTAATTTCTGGTTATGTTTTTCAAGCTTTACATATGTGGATATTTTTCTAAATATAATTTATTTCGGTTCAAGGGATCTCAAAACGTGTGGTAATATGGATATACAATTTTTGGATCGAATGCTGTATTTCTCTAGGCACCTAAATGGTAGAGAAAATAAGACTAGTCTAAAAACGTACTGGTCGACTGAGACTATGTTTTTGTACCCCGCATTTAGGCCATTTCCATTCAACTTGATTGAATAAAATCTCAAGCATTCCAATCCCACTATTACTTTTGCAAAGTGCCTTGTACCATGGGATAAGGTACGTATCTAGAGCGAGGCGTTTACCTGTCGGCCACGAAACTCGTCAGATGTCATATATATTTTGCTGCTCAATGTAGAGGGCATGTCATAGACTGGCATTTCAATACCAAAAGTGCACTTATCTTTTGTAAGAACGACAAAAGGAGGACCTTATATATGCCCAGTTATTAACATAAGCTTATTGTCTCGCTTAAGGACAAAGTAAAATGCGTTTACTTTCAGAGTTGAACCTAAAAGCGACGTGACATTAAAATGTCAACTGTGTGGGCATGGTAGCGAAATCCATTTGTCACTGGATCTGGCAAATTGCCCTTTGTTCTACTCCGCCCTTCACAGTGTTAAAGTTCACAGACCGTACATCTGCTGGGGAAGAAATTGAGTCAGCCGCAAATGCATTCTGGTTTCTTATCAAGTTGCGCCGGTGGCACCAAAGTACCTTTAAGGGACCCAGAAACTGGGTCAGAGCTCCATGGGGGATGATGTAGGTACGACGACTGTTGTATATCGCAGAGCTTGTTAAAGATGTGGTTCCTCTGGGTATTCTAAAAGGAGTACTGTAAACTTTAACCTTGTTATTGAAACAATCTCACTGAAAATATTCAAGGTACTTCCGTTATTTCATGCCTTTTAGGGTACTTCATCTGTGAGTTTAATATGAGTAAGGAACCCAGAGGAAATATGTCAAATGGTATGGTGCAAGTTAACTCTGTGCTTGTTTGTATACAAAATACTGTGTAGTGAATATCAACAGCTTAAGAAGCGATATTCAGCCCAGAGACAAATGAAGCTATACGGTTTAGCTTCATGAACATTCAAGAGAAATAAGTGGATACTTAAAACTGTTCCAACATGAGTAGGGATAAGAAACACATGAAACCTCTCCAACCGCTGAAGTGTGGAACATATGTAAGTGAAGGCGGGGTTCCGAACATTGAACTGTGTTTACTATAACTTATTTTAAACTTCGTGTTAAGTTAACATAGACTTACCCATGCAAACAAATGTTAAAAGTTGGAAACAGGCTTGTTACAGACTAAACTGTTGATCGAAGTTGCAATATTTAGTACTTTTTGAATATTTTTTTTAAAAAAAGCTGCACAACATTGTCACCGTGTGGCATTGTGCTGCTGCCATATGCCGGAGCCGGGCGCGTGTGCAGGAGGGAAAGACAGAGGCTCCAGATGGTTCGGTCCATTGTTGTTGCCGCGAAACTTCTCTGGTTAATTCTGTCTTCATTTCCGTGGCCAGGCTGTTGCTCGCCGCTTTCATTTCCATGGTTAATTCGGCCTTCATTTCTTCCATCTTCGCGGCCAGTTTATTTGCCGTTTCCGACTTCGTAGCGAGGGCGACATTCGCTGTCTTCATTTATTTCAGCTGTTCTAAGATTTTCGCCAATGCGTAGGGGGTATCAGTCCCCTTCAGCTGCCGCGGTGTGGGCGCTGTGGACCCCTAGTACTCGTGGTACCTCTGACGTTACTAGAGGAACCTCGGGCCGAACTGCCGAGCCCCTCCCGTCGGGGAGTTGTTCGGATTGGGTTGGACTCAAGGGGGCAGTGGTTCCGGATACCCGTGGGAGATCGGGTACGTCTCCGGATGTGGTTGAGGGAAACCATATATTCCCACGTACTAGCCTGCAGAGCTAGTAAGTGTGCTAGATCACCAGGCGCCCCTACCAGGGTTGTTCGGTAACCTTCCCCTTTGAGGTTGGCGCGCGTAAGTGGTGTATCCACTTCCACCCGACTTGCGTTTTCGGACCAAAATGGGGGCACTGGTTAATCTTTAGGTCTTGCCCTACTGGAAAGCCCCACGGAGGCGCCGGATGCCCTTCGGGTCACCTCGGTAACTCCCTGGTACAAGAGGGAGGTCAGTGATGGCTGCCTGTGTAGACCCTAGTCGTAATTCAGCTTTTGTCGTTGTGATCTCGTTCCTGACACCAATGTGTGATTGCGTGATTTTCGTGGTTTGCAGAAATATAGAACAAATTTTGCTGCAGTAAAAGAGCGTGAAATTGACAGTCAGCTGTCTTCAAGGCTTACTCGGTGTTTTGCTGCAAGAAAACATGAAAGAAATCACTGTGGTACACTTCAATCGTCGACTGTCGCATTAACCAATAAACAACTACCACTTCTAACACCTCACCAGTATTTATACCTCCCAAGCCAGAAAGCCGCAGATCTTCCGACAAATTTCGCGGCATCAACAATGGACAGAACGCTCTGGAGCCTGTCTCTTTCTCTCCTGCCCACGCACCCGGCTCCGGCTTGTGGCAACAGCACAGCAATGCCACACGGCGACAACATTGTGCAGCTCTTTGGTTAAAAAAGACATTCAGAAAGTACTAAATATTGCAACTTCGATAAACAGTTTATTCTGTAACAGCCTGTTTCCAAATTTTAACATTTGTTTACATGGGTAAGTCTATGTTAACTGCCCGCCTCGCTAGCGTAGACGGTAGCGTGTCTGCCTCACGTTCAAGAGGTCCCGATTTTGAATCTCGGTCAGGGTGAGTTACCTGGATAAGGTTTTTCCAGGGTTTTCCCTTATCCTTCAAGACAAATGTCGGGTAGCTCTAAACTCCATGGATCCTGGACTCATTTGAGCATCATTTCACCCAATTCATTCATCGTCCGATATGAGTTAAACGTTGGAGGACGTAAAACATAAGTCTGTTAACTTAACACGGGTTTTAACATAAGTTAGCCAACAGTGTTCAATGAAATAGATTTTAAGTTAACTTCAGTGTTATATCACTTCAATATTGTGTTAATATTTGACCTTAGCTGGTTAAATCGGGTCTCGACTCATGGTTTTAACTCAAACTTGTTCAAACTTGAAATATTTGGCGAACATGAAAAACTTGGCAAAGCTTGGAAACCATCTCCGTGCTTAATCATGCAATCCACACAAAACCATGCAAGTCGGTTGTTTATTATGTTAAGGCTGCAACAAGGGCAAAGCTTATAAAATAATATACTAACGCCATTTTCATGACGTGTTTCTAAATTCTTCAGCTATGAATACTTTAATGAAAGCACTTGTTGACCAGAAGAAACATACTAGTAATCAAATTGTGCCCATTTCCCAAATGTATAGAAGCGTCTAAAACTACGTCATGAGGATTTCCTCATGCACAAATTAAAGGTAGAAGCAGGTAGAACGAGATTTTGCTTTCATGCAATGTAAATGGAGTTATTTTAATCCTTTGATGTGGTTCTTGCCTTGTTCACGCTATGCCAAATACACGAGCCTTCTATGTTCTGAAACGACAGAGAATTTGAATTAATTTTGCAGCTTTTAAAATATTCCTTTCATAGCTTCGCTACAATATGGAAGCATCTAGAAAATATTCTGTATGCAAATAGGCCGTACTTCGTGGATTACTCAACAATTAGCAGAAGTTGGACCGGAGCACTTGAGTGGAGTGATGCAGGAGGCAGCGTCTCGGTTTGTGTAATATAAAGGATCCATTAGCGTGTCTTGCTGTTATACCAAAGCTAATTAACGAACAAATGAAGCTCTTCCCTGCGATTCCTTCATCAAGTGCTCCATTCAAGGAAATGTTATGACACGGTCAGGCGAGAAAACTGATGCGCTCAGACAGTACCTTAAGAAGAGGCGGGAAAACTATCTTGTTATTTTGAAACTCTTACCTTAGATCCAAATTACACTTCTGTATCTCCTGCCCTCCAGCTCTCTGGTAACATGCTAGTCTCTGGTTCCTAGGATCACGGGTTCAAACCCGGCGGAAGGCCTAAACATCCTTAGTATTGAAAAAATAAGACCTGAAGCTTTCCTGGCGACAAATACGCTCACTTTTTTCTCGGACAGCCAGCCAGGCGAGAAGATGATTAGCTATCAACGTTTTGGGAGTGTGCATCTCTCCCATCATCAGGATATTTATAAAATGTTATAACTGCAAATGAAATACTGGATATAACACAACTATAAACAAAGACAAAACACTATGAAAGGGTAGTGCCAGACTGAAAAATTCAATGCCATAGCCGGCATTTGAACCATGGATCTTCTGGTCTCCGTCCAGCAGCTCTAACCCTTGAGCTACTATGGCCAACGTGCCAACATGACATTAAATTCTCCAACTGACTCGTGTTTTTCCCGGTAAACCACTAGGAGTTCTCATAAACACATGAGACAACTACCTTAATGGCGACTTACTATGCTGTAAGTACTTTAAGGCCCGGGGTTTATAGTTCGGACCACGCCGAGGTTCAAATGCCGGCTATGGCATTGAATTTTTCAGTCTGGCTCTACCCTTTCATAGTGCGTCCTGCACACGGCTAGTGTGAAAGAACAATTAATTTCCATTAAGACAAAACACTATTAAAATTCGCATTACTGAACAAAAGAGGTTGAGGAGATGACGTGAGTTTAGAAAATTCTGTCAAAGAAACGTAACTAAACTTGATTATCAAGCTGTATTGATCTTTGCTTCTTAATTCGACGGATTTCCATTTTAAGGCCGGTTTCCAAGAGGAGCTGAACTGAAATCCAGCATCACGATTAAGCGTGCTCCTTTCAGAGGAAATGGCCAAAGCTTCCTTAATTCTCCGCTCCCATTTGCATTTGCTGTTGCATTTTGCCAAGATGGTCGTCTCCCGAAAGTTAGTTCTATGGTCGTTATCAAAACAATGCTCTGCCAGCCCAGACTTCTCAGGTTGCATTAAACGAATGCTCCGTTCATGTTTGTTTATTCTAGTAGCGATGGTCCTTCCGGTCCTTGTCACATACACAGGGAATGCGGTACAGTTCCGAAACTTGGAAGTGCAGTTTGTCTTTCACTGGTCTCAACAGATGCTTAATCTTCGGAGGTGGCTTGTGGATGGTCCTGATATTGTATTTGGTAAGACTTCTTGCTGATTCTGCCGGATAGATTGCTGGTTAACGGGATGCAGGCTGTAGCGGTAGGTTTATCTGACGCTTGCTGTATTACAGATTTCCCTTTCCTAGCTTTGGTGATCGAAGCTTCAACGTCATATTCGGAGTAGCCGTTTTGACGGAAAGTGAGTCTCAGGTGCTGTAATTCTTGTTTTAAGTGGCTGGGATCAGAGATAGACAAAGCTCTGTGGCTCCCAGTCGTTGAGACTTATGATGGAAACTATGAGAGTTCAGATAGACATCGGTGTGTGTAGGCTTGAGATATACAATAATCCATCTATAGTAATAAATAGTAAATATACAATAATCCATAAGGCTTGATAATCAAGTTAAGTAGTTACGTTTCTTTGACACAATTTTCTATACTCACGCCATCCCCTGACCTGGCATTTAATTTACTGAAACGTCTTTTGTTCAGTAATGCGAATTTTGATAGTATTTTGTCTTTGTTTATAGTTGTTACATCCAGTATTTTATTTGTGGCTATAACGTTTTATAAATATCCTGATGATGGGAAAGATGTACACTCCCTAATCGTTGGCCGCGCCGTGGCTCAGTGGTTAGACCGCTTGGCTTTCACCAAAGCGGCCCGGGTTCGATCCCAGGCGACCACAAAGTGAGCTTTGTGGTGGACAACACGGCGCTGGGGCGGGTTTTCTCCGGGACCTCCGGTTTCCCCCGCCATCTCATTCCACCGGTGCTCCATCTTCATCTCATGTATCATCAGTGTCACCGCCTGCGGTACCGTATGTAGTAAAAGCGGGCGTTAAACACTACACATTTCATTTCATTTCCCTAATCGTTGATATATAATAATCTTTTCACCTGGCTGTCTTCCCGAGAAGAAAGTGATCCTTAGTATTGCTTGCTTTGGAAGGAAAGTATAGTCCGTTTTATAATTATAGATTTTGTAACTAAGGTGTTCACGTCCACATTCTTCATTGGCTGGAGTGGATTTAGTTACTATCTCGTTTCCATCTAGTAGGACTCTATTTGTATTTAGCTTTAGCCAATCAGTCACAACAGAATGATAATTAAATTGTCTGATAGGAGCTGGTTTGTCTTACTGCTATGAACGCCTAAGTTTGATACCAGTAAAATTATAAGATGGTTAAGCCGGTGGTTTCGTATAGTAGATTTACTACACGTACAAGAGTGCCGAGACAGATAAAGAGGTCCCTTAACAAATTTCAGCATCTTTCACATCAAGCATGGAATGGGTCACTGAGAAACAGGGCATTCAAAAGCAAATTTCAATTTAATTTTCGTCTTCTACTCCTTTCATTCGCATTTATTTGCTAACCTATTTTATCCATGTAACCTTTAGTTAGGTATATTGTGACGTAAACAGATAACATTCCTTGTAACTTCTTTTTCACCAAAATTGTTAGCTCAATGTCTTTCTTTTACACAAATAAAACACTTCGAAACGTCTCTACGAAGTTCGCTTAAGTCTCTGCAGCACGTACCTTTTGTACTGCTGACCTACACACAGGTCCACCTCTAAAACGGGCTACAAAACTGTTCTGGACATAACTCTGATATCCACAAGTAAACTGGTTCGCTGTCGGTTTCACAGCTCGGCGATCCCTCACTCATCTTGAAGCACCAGAGTCCTTACACATTACTCTGACTCTGGCCAACTACCTAATTACGATTCCCGGCTTTGCATCAGCTTTTATATACCTGCCAGGCGCGGTAGATCTATCTGGAATTGGATCCTTCCGACAATAGTCTGGAAAGGTATTTTGCGCAGTAGTAACAGTTCTACCCGAGCCTTATGACGTCAACTCGTGACTGACCTTGAGGGCGTGCCACTCCCACTTCGCCAGCCTGCGCTGATGACCTTGTAGTTGAGCGCCCTTAAACCCATCTATCTATCTTCGCCAGCCTGCCCGCCTCTGTAGCGTACGTGGTAGCGTGTCTGCCTCATGCTCAAGAGGTCCCGAGTTCAAATCTCATTGAGGGTGAGTTATCGGATAAGGTTTCTTCCGGTTTTTTTCATTATCCTGAAAGATGAATGTCCGGTAACTCTAAGCTCTATGGACCCTGGGCTCATTGAGCATCATTTCAGCAATTTCATTCATCGTCCGGTATAGCTTAACATTGGAGGATGTAACTAAAAAGAAACGGATACTGTTTTATTAATTTCCCATAAATTCTGTTAATTGCAACAGTGATAGTGCTCTCTATAATTATTGCATTTATCTCCTTTTCATTCTTCATGTATTGCTAATATATACTTTAGATTTCTAAAATAAGTCCTTTAACGATGTCATTCCACTATTTTATTACTAGTTACAAATAATTAATCTGATCATGGAGGGTGCGTGGCTTTTCATTAAAACAGAAATATGTAAAATCTGAGACTTTGGAGCAGTTTCTGCTTGCAAGTTCCAACTGAGGGAATCGTTCACTGTAAGTGTTCCAGGCAATCCAATCTAATTATGCAATTGAGCTGTTGTGGCATATCTAAATACACCTTATTGAGGTACCATTTTGGAGCATATAATGATTAGCGTTACAAAAAAAGTGAGGCAGCAATGGCAATAATTAAGTAAATTCCTTTAATGTAAATCAATTGAGCAGTATTTGTAATAAGTATTTACAAGTATCGCTCAGAATGGATTACAAAATAATTTAGTTAGGAATTTGCGCAGGGATTGTTGATTGTGCATACATGTGTTTATTTTAGTATCTTCCTAAAGGAAATCTAATGCAGCTAACATATATGCTAAGCTTTAAAGTAAAGTAAAATAAAGAAGGGACTGTAAGGGAGAACATAGTTTTGCGTAAAAACTAGTGAAATTCTACTCCACATAGTTTTCCTTTGCTTAATTTCTCTAACTTTTCGTCCTATCACAAACATTTCCTGACGGTGAACATTTCATTATACTTAAGTGGCTACAGTTACGTAGCCGCCTTCCTGTGCCATTGAAGTTTTTCCCAGATGTTTTGGCGGAATGTGGGCTCGAAATATGAAGTTGATGTCCTTAAATGTAAAATTATACTTTAAGATGCTTTGCTTTTTTTTTTTTCTTGTAGGTGGAACTTGGGTTGTGGTGCTGAATATACAACACGGTGTAAGCTAAGAAAGCCAATCTAATAGGCCGGTACACTGGATTTGAACTCGCAGCCTTCCGAATGCCAGCCGCAGACGCTAACGCCTGAGCGTTCCACACAACTATTTGTGGTAAGTTTACATAGATCTACTATCATAAGAAAATCTAGTCTTGTTAGAAGGATTTATTTGTTGAGCTATCAACTGAGTAGTACATGTGAAGAAATAGAAGAATCTACAGTTTGGCCGGCCGTTCTCCGGCTCTGACATTTCTAGAAAGGGGGAAGCAGGCTGTCAGTTCTTTAGCGGGAATTGCAAGCAGAGGAACAATGTGTATTTCAAATATATCACGCATTTCCATATTTCACGACCCTTTAGCCATATTATTATAATAACGATACTAATTGAACTTGCAGACACTAAAAGCCTGAATTCCCGCACGCACAAAATAGCAAACAAACTTTACCAGCGCAAGTAACAAAAGCAAGTGAAGCCACGTGGTTCATACAAAATTAAAGTGGCAACGCGGTGTTGGTTTCGAAACCCACGCCTAGCAGCGACAATGCTGATTGGCGCTAGCAGACAGTTTTAACTTCTTACCCACAACACCGGAAGTACAGACTCGCAGTACCACCAACAGAAGCAGTTAGCGAGCGTAAAAGGTGTGAAAGAAATATTTGAATAGCGGTGTAATGAATATCTTGAAAGATAATGAAATTGAAAATTGGATTTCAATGCTTTAAAGCCAATATAGTGCTATGTTTTCATTCTAAAGATAATTTTGAGGATATTTTTTCATTTGGTCATTACTGTATGTTGGTATTAACCTTCCCCCTCCGTTTCCTGCAACCGCAAAACGTGAGGGTCGGAGATACAATGGTCGTACTGTACGTTACATGGATTCTTTCACTCTCAAACCATCCAAGATCTGACAAGCGAAGAATCTATGGAACTGGGTAGTGATGTAAACTACGTTTGTTATTTCCAGACATCATAGAAATCTTCATTGTGGCACATAATTAAGTAGTATATACATTGATTTTTCCAAATAGAAATGGTTTGTTGAATTCCAGAAACAATCTTCTGTAAAGTGAACAAGGATTAGAAGCGAGACAGGCTTTCAGCATTGCTGTGAAGGCTGGGTCTTATAGGACTTTCTTGAATAAATTGCTTTATTATCTTATCAATCTAAAAATTACTCCTCTAATACTAATTTCATACTAATTTGCTCTTCTCAAATCTCACCTCTCAGTGAGTGAGGGATTACGAAGGATGGCAGCTGCCGCAGTGCTACGGAGTCCCTAACGTTTCTATATTAAAGTAATGTGAAATTGGGAAAACCCATAGAGTGCAAGTTACCTTGTGGAAATTCATAACAATGTTTACTCACAACAGTATCTTTTTCCATGTTTCAAAAATTCTACTTCTATGGTTATTTAAACATTTATTTTTAATCGCGTAAGTTCATCCTTCCAATAAAGTACGCCATACAGTGCATTTTAAAAATATTCACATACGAAATTCAGG
Organism: Mantis religiosa; assembly: GCA_030765055.1. Classification (NCBI taxonomy): domain Eukaryota; kingdom Metazoa; phylum Arthropoda; class Insecta; order Mantodea; family Mantidae; genus Mantis; species Mantis religiosa. The sequence continues at coordinate 234,312,072 of CM060947.1, read as the reverse complement.
TTTTGCAGTAAATAAACTTACAAAAATAGCCGCCATATGTGATGTCATATTTATTTTTGCCTGTGCTACACCTTAAGAGTTTTTTTACGAGTTTGAACGAGATGATATCGAATGGAGGGAAGGTTATTTCCAGCAAGATGGAGCAACGTGCCATACATCTAATGGCACCATGGAACATTTAACCAGTTTTTGATAATCGAATAATCTCAAAAGGTCTGTGGCCTCCAGATCCCCTGACCTAACCTCACCGGATTTTTTCTTGTGGGATATCTAAAAAATAGTGTACAAGAATAGGCCACAGACAATTGATGTACTCAAGGAATCCATCATCATCAACCTTGAAGATAGGCCAGATAGACCTGTTTCGGCTCAGAAGGGATCTTCTCAGCGTCTCCGTGGTCTTCCAACATCTCTAATACCAACTGGTTTATACTGCAAGGTCTGTTTGGTGAGTCTTTCTTCTGGCATTCGAGAGAGATGATCTTGCCATTTCAGTTTGTACTCCCTGAGTTTGTCATTTAAATATTTTTAGTTCTCTTATTGTTTCACTTTTAATGTGATCTTTAAGACTACGGCCAGCTACTACCTCAAATTTCATTTCAGCCGTTTCAATTATTTTTATCAGTTCTGTTCAAGGTCCAGGTCTCGGCTCCATAAGATATAACAGGCACTGCCATAGTTTTATAAAACTTTAATATGGTATCTCTTCTTGTTTTCAATGTTCGTTTTATAGTGCCACATATGTTTTGAAATTTATAGATCTTTTGTTTTAAATATGTCACATTCATAGGAAATATCACATCCTAAGTAATTAAAATAATTAACTTGTTCTAGTATTTCGTTTTTGAGGAGCATTTTGGACCGTGTTGGGTATTAACCTATAAAAGCCATCACTTTCGTTTTCTCTGCTGAAATGATAAAATTATACTTCGACGTTGTTTTGTCGAATTGGTACAAAGCTATTTGTAATCTGTGTTCAGTATCTGCCAGAATGACCTGATCATCTGCAAACAGGACTGTATTTAAGATTGTACGACCTAACTTAAAATCTACTTTCAACAGAGCTTGCCATTCGGCAACTCTTGCGTTGATATAAGTATTAAAGAGTTGGCGAAATGGCAAGGAGGAGGGGAGGTCCGAAGCTACAGGGTCCAGTGCGTATGCACTCATTGCATACACAAGCTCTGATTAAGGAATCCATTCGAACCGAAATAAGTACAGATGTATTTTTATCTTGAAAAGTGCAGAGCGATGCGCAGTGGTATCTGGATGAGTCCACCTCAGAACGGTTGCAACTGGAGGGGAGGGTAGGTCAGTTGCGTATCAGTTACGAGCAACTAAACACGTGCAGAGCTACTCGGTAACACTACAGCTTGTTTCAAAATGTTCTTGTCTCCTGGTTCCAAGAGAGCATTTGTAAATGATGCCTCCTAGCAGCACATTAGGAAATAAAGTGCTACATTTAAAAACACGAGAAGTAATAACCAATATCCATAGATTTATAAAAAAGGAACAATGGTCTGGGTCAACTATAAAAATCTGGGGAATGGTATTTGAGGCAACAGTTGTGTCTGAAAGCAGTTTAGGGGAGTTATTAAGGAAAGAAAAGTCATTGGTGTTAGTGCAACAACGTTCTTCTCTATACCCAGTAAACAAAGATTAAGAACATGCACTAAATCTAATTTGGATGTTTTAATTCAGAAGTAGTTAAGGCGAACTGTCAATTTTTAAAGCACAGAAAAACAAAGACCAACTTTGAAGAAAGTGCTTATGAAGGTAAAAATTCTACTGACTTCCAAGGCAGTGTCTGAACATTAAGAAGAGTTATTTTGAAGCTAGGATTATTTGAAAAAAAAAAACACTAAACGTGACAGACAAATTTTAATCGAACATCGCACCATACGTGCAAAAAGGCTTAAGTATTTACGAAATATTCGGAGATATCGAAGTGAAGCTTATATAAATACAGCACATACTGGACCATATGCCTGGAGTGAAATACGTTACAGGGACTCTGCAGCGATATTGAAAGGCCGACAGTTGTTTATCATGCCTGCTGGAGGAGAACAGGGTTTTGTTCCAAATGCCTATGTACTATTTAAGATCCAACAAAAGCGTGGAGAGTACTACCATAGTAAGAATTACAACTTAGTTTATAAGAGCTGCAAAACTGGCTTCGAGAATGAAATTTGTTTTTAGACAGCTTATGCACCGCCCTCCCCTCTCGTAATCTTACGCGTGTGACGCATTGTGGCGATAGGTGCACTATCCCCATCACAGTTGTTACTCATCCCTACCGCGCAGGATTCCTGTCAAGATAAAATAATACATCTGTAACATTGGCGAGGATACTCTACGTTAAACTTCAGAGAACATGGTGAGACGAGTACAAACATGTATAGATGCTGGTGGAGGACACTTCCAACATTTTCTCTTGAGATGTGAATAGTGTAATGCAATCTCCCAATTGTGTATTATATTCTCCCAAAGTTGTACGCTTGTCTTTATATTTGTTCAAAAGTTATGGCTTATTGAAATGGTTCAGGTTTATATGGATCGCACTAACTATATATTACAAAGAATTTTTATAGGTTGTGTGGGTGATGGATCTAAACCTATGCTCGAAACCTTACACCCAAAATTTAAGTGAACTTTCTTATGGCTGATGAAGTAGATGCTTAAATCAATCGCTTTTCCTAATACTACTGACATCATAGATACATCTGTAAGTTTTGTTTCCTATTGTTTTTTTTTTCATTCTACTGATGTATTATCCTATTGGATTTTATTTCTGCCGTGCGGATAAATTAGGATATTGATAATGATCTTGCCTTGCTAGGTTGCGAGTGAACGGGCTTTACAGCTCGTATATCTGATACGTGAACACGCCCTTTGCAATGTTTCTACAGGGGCTTATTTGTTTACTTTTGCCTCCAGTGGGAAACGCCCTTTGTCCTAGATGAACACTGATGCCCAGGCCACTTAGTTGTATTGCTCTGCCGGGAATACAGAAAATTTTTCTGAAAAAAAAAAAGAAAATAAAAGAAAGAAATGTACTTCACAGGCTTTCTAAAAACATGTTTAATATGATGCTAATTAATATACACAAAAGCAAATAAAAATGCATTGTGATAGTACTTAATATCATTGAAGAATTTAAAACAAGAAAAACACATCTCTCTGAAATGGTTGATAAAAAAGCTGAATATTTTTATGCAACAAGTTTTTATTTTATCTTACGGTTTATTAGTTAAGCAAACTTACACAGTAGTAATTAAAGTGAGGAGAACTTCAGAGACTATCCCTAGAAGATTCAAGATATACATTTCACTTATGTAATAGTTACTTCTGCTAGTTGTAAATCAATATGTATTTTGTCCACGAGTGGAAGGTTTGTTAATTTCCGCAAGCGTATAAAGGCCACGCCATGGCTAAGTGGTTAGACTGCATGGATCTCACCACGGCGGCCAGGGTTCGATCCCAGTCGACCGCCAAGTGAGATTTGTGGCGGACAACATGTTGCTAGGATGGGTTTCTCCGGGTCCTCCAGTTCCCCCGTCAGCATATAACCAATTGCTCCATCTTTCCTATAATTCATCTCGCCCTCATATCATCCACTTCCTTCACCTTCACACCAGACATCGGGCTGATCACCTATCCTGGTTCTCTATCGGATCCAAATCTTCGGTTCCTCAGGCCCGACCTAAATAAATAAAGGAGGGAGGGAGGGAAGGAGGGAGGGAGGGAGGGAGGGAAGGAGGGAGGGAGGGAAGGAGGGAGGGAGGGAAGGAGGGAGGGAGGGAGGGAGGGAAGGAGGGAGGGAGGGAGGGAAGGAGGGAGGGAAGGAGGGAGGGAAGGAGGAAGGGAGGGAGGGAGGGAAGGAGGGAGGGAGGGAGGGAAGGAGGGAGGGAGGGAGGGAAGGAGGGAGGGAGGGAGGGAAGGAGGGAGGGAGGGAGGAATCTGCATTACTATGCCTTGGTATCTAGTTTCTAAACCAAGGCATAACATCCATCCATTTTATTTCTTATTTTTATACTTTATTTATTAAATACATCCAATTTTTGCAGATACAGATTATATTATGAAACTTAACTACCTATTTAAACTAATCTATTACTACAGTTTCCAGTAGCTTACTATTTAATCTAATCCTATTTCTGTCCAACAGTCCTCTAACAAAAGAAATTTAACAATTCAATCTAACTTAAACTATTATCACATGTTTGTTTCTACTGAATAATAATTACTGTTGGTACTACACTATATAAGTTTTACAATTTTAGCCTGGTATCCATACCCTCCCTCAACAAGTTACATGATTCGACATCAGGAAAAGGAGCAGTTCATCATTTCGTCGTCTGTTCCATCCTAACTTTTATTAATTTGAGATCTTCTTTCTCGTCTAAATGGACCATCCTCCTCCTGCTGCCTGCTTCAATCCTGCCCGTGAAAATCCAGTTGCTTTCGTCTGTTAATTCTCAATCGTCCTGATCCTGACTGGTTATTGGGAACATAGATGATGTTCCTCCTCCTGCTCTACTTGTCTCCTTTGTCTTCATCTAGTAGATCTCCTTAGTTGTGGTTGATGTTCTACTTCCTCTCTTTCTAAACGTAGATGTAAGCCCAATTGTTTCTCTTGTAGATATCTGCCGTAACTCAGTTTGGATACTATTCCTGCCATCTGTTCTAATATTCTGTAATCTTCTTCATTTCTGATTATTACCTAAAGGGATAGAAGAACAAGAATCCCCAAACACCACGACAGTGGTACAAAAAACAAGTTCGACTCCCTTCCCCATAATTTCAACGCCCTTATCCGCGTCCTCGGGGAATACCATATCGACCCCGGGGAACGCTACAAACATCCCAGGCACCTCCTCCATCGAACCTAAACATATGTCCCTCTATTCCAAATTTCTCATAAAAATACAAAATACAAATAAAGAAACAACTCCCTACCAGATGCCACCGTTTATCAGTCTTAATAGAACAATCCCCATTGAACTAGTTCTGGAATTGTTTCTGTCGGAAGACCCCGTCAAGACTTGGCGGTAATCCCTTCCAACGACATTTACTCTGTTGTGCTGTATATATAGTGGTACAACTAGGCAAGTCAAAGAAGTATAAATATGTTTTGATTCACTACTAACCATACAATGTTTTATCCAACACTTACCCTAATCATTAGAAAGGCATACTACTTTTTAATTAAAATATAATAAAACAGAAAAACTATTTGTAGTTTTATTTTCTGGAATATAGGGCTATTTAGACGAAATCTGGTGGCTAACACTTCATATGGGACAATCGATGTTGGCTAGTCGTTTCTAGGGAATTGTTGGTCTGAATAACAACTTACCTATGACAATTGATTCAATGACTAATTGATGCTAATTAAGAAAAATAATGTTCCTGTTTTCCTTAGTTTTGATTGCACATATTACTATCAGATCTGGTTATTAAAGTAAATTTTTATAGTTATGGAGAAAATATTATGTTGATTTTCATTTCAGAAAACTATATTGACGAATATATTGCGGTAGAATATGAATATTGTGACTTTGTTCGTAGAATTGTCTTGTTTGCAGAAATTTAAAATGGTCTATCACAAGTAAAACACGCTTTGTACAACCCTGACAGCAGCAGAATGACGTAATATACACACACGCAGCCTTAAAGTTCTCTCATTGCTTCCCCGCAAGCAAACGAAAGAAATCATTTGCGGTAAACTTCAAATAGCTGCACACACAATTAACTTACTACCAACTGACACACACACACACACACACACACACACACACACACACACACACACACACACACACACACACACACACACACACACACACACACACACACACACACACACACACACACAGATTTTTATTATATTAGGATGGTAGTATATTACTTCTCTAAGGAAGACATGATGCTATATCTGATGCACCCTAGCGATGAAGTAAATTAAATTTGATTTGGATAATTTTGAGGCCAAACAACTTTTGGTTAGATTATGGGTCAGCTTGATTTGCTCCATGGTTACCTCGGATGCACGAAAGCCATGCGGGGCACCCGGAAAAGTCGAAGCCGACGTCTAGTTGGATCATAATCACCAAGAGACCCAAGCAGGGCAATTATGTGATGGCAAATTGGCGTATAATTTTGTAGCCCGGCGTTCAATTTCATTTTCCACGCATGGTAGTGATGAGGCTTCATGAAGCAACTTTACTGGGAAAAATCGGCCTACTGAATTAAAAATGAATACGAGGATCTACTCCCATTAGTCCTGGACCCGTAGGACCAGAACCCGGGCCTCTCGGGTTTGTTTTACCGTAGGGCAGTACCCGCTGCACACGGCAGACAGGACGGAAGTGGATACGCCACTTACGCACCGGTCCTTAATGAACCAGCTACCAAAAGACCTTGGTAGGGCCGCCGGTGATCTAGCACACCAACTACTAGCTCTGCAGGCTAGCACCCGGGACTTATGAGGCAACCCTCTACCCCCTCCGGGCGGTCAAGGCCTGGCCGGAGGTACCCAATTTCCCGTGGGTGGCGGGAACACTGCTCCCTCGAGTTCAACCCAATCCGAACAACTCCCCTACGGGAGGGGCTCGGCATGCTCGGCCCGAGGTTCCTCTAGTAACGTCAGAGGTACCACGAGTGCTAGGGGTCCGCAGCGCCCGCACCTTGGCAGCTGAAAGTGACGAATCCCTCCCCCTACGGCTACTGAATAGATGGACCTAAGTCCTCTATTCTGAAACTGACTAGCAACTCTCACACTGTGGGCTTTTATACCTCCAAACATTGTTCTAGAAAGCCGCCGACGTTTCAAGGTCTTTCGCGGCACAGCCAGAGAGGATAGAACTATCTCTGTCACTTTCTCTCTGTTTCTTTCTCTCTCGGCAAGTGTTCAGTGCTCGCCCACGCGCCAGCTGCAGCTTGCGGCACTATTTGTGTATTTCTTTCCTGCCCACGTGTCACCAGCACTAGCTTGTCGCAACTCCAACGAAATAATGTGATCGTGACAATATATAGGAAAATATTTAATTACTAAATGAAAAGAACTGGTAGCTGTAGTTGCAGATTTACATTTGATTACTGAATGTTAAAAATATAATCAATAGTATACTTAAAATGAAGGCTTAGTGACTGCATTTTATTCATACAGTGTTACTTTAGTAGGTTGGTTTCTATTATTAAACAAATAAGTGTTAGATAAATGTATTAAGCATAGCTATTTCATACAATGTGGTCGGAAAGGTAGGCAATTAATTCACAATTCTATATTCAAATATTTGCAATTTTTATATCCATATTAATATTACAAATATCAGAAATTGTGTGTTTGAGACCATTTAATCGATTTTAATAATTCTTTCATCATTGAAAAGCTCAGGTATGGAATTGAGTACCAGCCAGTAGAGCACAACTGGCAGTCTCCTTCTGGACTAAAGAATTTCCCTGAGAGCTTAATTTGTCGCTGGTTCTTTCACTGAACACATTCCACAGAAGTGTACATGAATAAGCAGAACTCGGAAGTATTCAGAGTTCAAGAACAGAACCATTTTTAAAAGACGTACCCAGTTTTCGCTGATAGAATCCTCACGGATGCATAATTTTAAAAGCGATTTTGCGGTTTCACGCTGCATGGCGTCTAAATACAACCAGGTGAATGCGATTTCTTGACTCTGTGGTAGCCATGGAAACGAACGATAATAATTCTCTCTCCTTCTCGGATTATATTTCAGCTTGCTCCGTGTTTACGTTGTTATGATTAGAAGTAAGTTTCCTCGAGGTCCTCGCAATCTGTTCCGGGAAGAGAAAGTGCCTGGAGGAAGCGCATCAAATTATATTTGGAATTAAATTTGGGAATTAAATTAAAAGTCGGAAACTCCTTCCGCTCTGGAAGCCTTAGTTTGCTTTCATTTTTTTATCGATATGACTATCCCGATTTCCATGCATAAATCAAACCCCACTCTTACTTCCTCTACACTTCTTTGTATAACATTAATTAAAATCAGTAAACTTTCAGCAACACGGCTCAAAACGATAAAGCTCTGAACTAAAGGTCATATAAACAAATTTAAGCCAGTGATGAAAAAATTATGGATCCATTGAATACGAGTAAACTAATACTTATAATAAACTTAAATAAGAATGTGTGGATTAGTGTTAAATGTTAAGTGGTTGTAGGGTTGGCAATATAATGGCTCGGTGTAAGATAAGATTAAGAACGTAATTAGCAACAGCTGGTATTCAGGCAAATTCATAGAAGTGGTGTACGTTACGCTAGCAAGGGGTGAAAGTATCCAAAGATGCCAGTTTAGATATATCAGGCTGGCTTGGAATACTTGGAATATGTGAGTATTTCTTAGAAATTTATAGATTTTAGCATGCAGAAAAGACAATTTCAGAAATATGCGAGGGCTGTTTAATAAAGAATGACAATCTTTTTAAGGTCATAATTTTTAGCACTATAACTCAAACTTATTATATTCTGTTAGCTTAATGTGAAACAAACACGCCGTAGTAGTTTCATTGTTGGTACTCCTGGTTGCCGCCTGTGAGAACCAGGCAAGTTCAGACATGTTCAGTATCGCCTACCGCTGCAATGGATGTAACATGCAGTTAAAGTTGATGTTAGAGGAAGATCCGGAGTTCCTTTCAAACGTAATCACTGCTGATGAAACTTGGCTACATGTATTATACATCATCAGAAGCAGTGGTGAAGGCTGCGGAGGCGATTTTGAAGGATCTCTCAAATAGTTTCCATCATATCTTTGAAGACTGGCAGAAACGCTGGGACAAGTGCATCGTATTCAGGGGAGACTATTTTGAGAAGGACCATCAAAATTATGAGCATGAGTAAAGATACGTTGTAAAAAAAGTGATCATTCTTTATTGAACAGCCCTCGTAGATACGAAGTGTCAACATCGTATTAGAAGCTAGTATATAGTAGGCGTCTTTAGTCATTAGCAAAAGCTGGGGAGGTGATTAAGAGAATATTTAAGCTGAGTAGGACATTCTGGACGTAATCTTTAACACTTTGTCGGACCTCAGGTGGAAGAATATAGCTGGCTTAGGCCTCATTCTTGGCTCAAGGCTAGGACCGCATATTATCGCGTGCTATACGATTCAAATACCTCCAGATATTTATGTATTAGTTCCCATGTTAGTCGGCAACTTCACAGTTAAAGTGAATACTGCTTATTAAACGTTTCAAACTCGGAGTCGGTGTCATCGTTTCTTCGAACACACACCCACGTATACCCCGAGATAGGTCTCTGCTAAAGTGTGAAGCAGACATATTGGCGCAGCATCCTTGAGGAACCACACTGTTTCACCAGGCATGTTTGGTCTTCACAGCACAATGTTGTGACACAAGTTATGGGTCAATTAAATAAACTACAACATATAATAACATTAAGTGTAAATATTTTGTGAAGTTCTATTAAATGTTAAGGGGTTTTAGGTTGGCAGTAAATTATGAGTATTTTTTCTCCAGATAAGCATAATTTGTGACGGCTGGTTGAAGGCAAAGTCGTAGAAGTAGTTCGGATGGTTACGTGAGTGAAAGGGGAGGTTTGCTGTGCGAGGTTGTATGTCAGGCTAGCTTGGAATTCTTGGAATGCGAGATAGGATTTCTTAGAAAGTTATAGACGGACTTTTAAGTTGTAAAGCAGTAAATTCATAAAAGTAGAAATAAGGTGGCAGCATCTGGTCAGAAGCCAGGAGTTGATGTCTTAGGCCATTACTAAAGCGGAGGCTATTAGGAGAATTTGAAGCTTAATAGCACGCACGGGGTATAATCTAGGACAGTTCTGGTCTGATCATTGGTGGAACAAGACGATTAGGCTCATTCATTCGAGAACGATCCCTCATCAGAAACTTCTGTCTACGCTTGACAGGTACAAAAATCCGATGCAAGAACCGCAGGAGATTGCAATAGTAGTTTTATAGTTTTTGTTTCTAGTTGAGCTTCGTGACGAGTCGACGCCGTGGAGCAGTCGATCAGTCGAGTTGTGTACGTCGACCGAGCAGTGCATAAAAGTGTAGTAAGTGTCAAGCTCCGTGGTGAGGAGTCGGCAGGCCTTGGAACGTGCAGGAAACAGTGAGCTGTGGAACATGCCCCGAATATCAGTGTGTTCAGAATCGGCGTGTAGCTCCGTGTAAGAGGGTAGCCTTTGTGTACGTCGCAGATTCATAGCAGTACAAAGGTTGCGTGCTACAGAGACGTGTCGAAGTGGTGTATTTGTGTAGAACGGAAGGTGACTGTAATTTGGCATGCTGCTAACAATTTTGGTGGAAAATAAGACTTCCAGGCAAATTTCGCCTTTTATGACACTGTTACAAATACTTTTTATCGTATCTGTTGAACACACGTTCTCGTTAAATGACTTTTTTCCCAAAACTCTATTGTTAGGTATGTTTTATACAGATCCCATAACATGCACTTCCTGTGAAACAACAATGAATTTTTTGGTAGAACTTTCTTCCCTACTAAGATGCATTATAGACAAAGTTAAAACGAGAATTTTCTGAGTTATTTCGCTTGCTAGGATATTTTAAGGCAAGAGAAATATTTCCAGTCACTGTCGTATCCGAGTGCTTAGCTCAGGGATTAGAACATGGAACACGCAGATCAGTGACTAGTACAAAAAGATTTTACAGCACATTTAAAGTTAACTAGCGCTGTGGGAGAAACTGAACATTATGACAGCTGGACAGGCAAGTGCGTGTAACAGGAAACAATATGACAGGATTTGTCTGTGTGCCACGATTTAGTTCACGCAATGGTGAGGTCATCTACCTGCTATCGGCCATCAGTTTCCGGGGACAGATAAATCTGTTTGTGCATAAACAAACCATACACTTGTAATAAAACATATTCTACTTCACGGGGTCAAAACGCGGGTTAAAGGTATAATACAACACTCGAAATAGTAATTATCTGTTTAACATTCAAAAGACTCGTTGAAATGATTGATGCAAAAGTTCGTAGCGCTTTGAATGGTGCACAACAATTCACGGATCACAAGGCATCACAAAGGGTAATTCAGTTATCGGGGAATACATACTTGTGAATTAAAGGGTTTGGAATAACTTCATCAAAGCATAAAAGTGTTCCTAAATGTGGCGAATCGTTTACTCTCTGGTGATCGATCATCTCTGAAACGACAGAAGCATTTCCCTGTAGATGACATACATTTTTCGAGGCGCCTTTGCTAAGTATTCGTTTTCCGCTATTTGAGATCCCAGCTTCTTTAGCTCATAAACAGTAGTGTAACAGTTGTAAACTGTCACCACCATTTCAGTGTTTTTATTCCTGAGCTCCATAAGTAAACTCATTGATAGAAACCGTCTGGGATGAGAAAATAAACGACCGAGAGAACTATTGGTTCCTCTGCTGGCACTCATTCAGTTAATACTGGAATTTCAACTCGGTTATCGCTTAAATCTTGGATCGCTGTAGTCAATTAATTTGTTTTCTTAGGTTTTGACGTTACATTATCAACCCCGCGTACAGTTCGAACTACACTGTTGTCGAATCTTTACTTCGTGTTTTCCTGAGAGATAAGAGTAACCAGTACGAAATGTGGCAACGTTCTTTCCACAGAACTGGAATGAAGAAATAAGCAGTGTTTACGATACCAACTATTAACAGATTGTCCTTCGAAGTTGCAATTGCACTCTGACAATAGACGATACTACAGAATGATCTTTAAAAAGCCTTCCTCTGTAGCGCAGCTGGTAGCGTGTCTGCTTCACTTCAAAAGTTCCGAGTTTGAATCTCGTTTAAGTTAATAAGGTGTTTTTCCCCGGAGATTTCCCTTATCCTGAAAGATAACGTCACCGCAGCATTGTTGTGCCGCTACCGCAACCCGCAGGCGGCGCGTGGGCGAACGCTGAACGGTCGCCGAGAGAGAGAGAGAAAGAAACAGAAAAAGACGGATGTCTGAATAGTTCCGTCTTTGTCTCGCTGTGAGGTATAAAAGCCGCAAGGTGTTAGAGCGGAGTCAGCCTCTAACAGCAGCAAAAGCTGAGCTCCACAATATTTTCAATTAGAAAGGAGTTAGCCTCTAAAATAAACCAATCAGAATACTTTACTTCTATGTACACCTAGGTGTAATAGGTACTGTATTGTACAACAAAAGCTTGTAGGGGCAAAAAGCACCCTCCTCACCACTATTAACCTAAAACAAAAGTCACCCTACAAAACCCATCCAAAACTTTTCCAACCTGCGGTAAAACCCTATTGAGGGTGGGCACACAGCAAACTCATACTGGCTTACTAAATGGCTGCCAGCAGTGACGGACGGACGTACGGATGGTGGGCGGAGTCAGTTGCCAGTGAGTTGATAATTGAGTGTGCAGCTATTTTGTTTTTAATTTACGTCCTCCAACGTGTCATATCGGACGGTAGCTGAATTGGGTGAAATGATGCTCAAATGAGTCCAGGGTCTATGAAGCTTAGTTTCCCGACATTCGTCTTGAAGGATAAGGGAAAACCCTGGAAAAAACTTATCCAGGTAACTCGCCCTGACCGATATTCGAACTCGGAACCTCTTGAACGTAATGTGCAGCTGTGTGTGTGGACATTTGAAGTTGCCGCAGTGAATTCTTTTGTTTGCTGACGTGCAGCTGAGAACGAGACGACCTTAAAAACTGCGTTTGTGCATGTTACGTCATTTTGCTGCTGTAAGGGGTGTACAAAGTCATTTTACTGCTATAAAGAGCATTTTAAATTTCTGCAGACAAGACTTTTAATTCTACGAACCCACAGTCACAATGATATGGGGTAACTCCAAGCTCTGTCGACTGGTGCAGAGTTCTTTTCACTTACATCAATTACTTATACGCCACTTTGATGCATGCTGTCGACCAAGGGTTGTCAATGTTGATGCACCTTATTCTTACGTTGTAAATTTTGAAGCAGTGTGGCCTATCCTCAGGGTAGAGCAAAGAGTTGCGTCAAAGGGTATGAGTGGATATGTATGGGAGTAAGGATGGGTTTAATGACACTGGAATGCAAGTTTCAGACTGGTCTAATGACTGCTTCTTTTTTATCGTCACATCAAACTCGAAGTTGCCGACCAAGGGTTACCAATATCACTGTTTAGAGTTACCGTATGTAGAATGCATATTACGTGATAAAACTTAATTCGTTATTTACGTAGGAACCGATAGACACCTTTTCTCTTCGGTTTTGGTCTGCCTTCACCGAAGACGCAACCAGGTATCTTTCTTACTGGACCGCCAGCCCCGTTGTCCTCTCTGGGGCACTACAGCTGTCACTTTCACCTCTCAAAGCCTGTCTTTATTCACACCGAAATTCCTTTTGTGACTATTTTTCCCATCGTGATTATGTTGTTTTCAAATGCTGGGCTTTGGCAATGAAGCCATCAGCTCTCTTTCTCTCCAATATTTCTGTGTAGTGGGTCTGGCAGGTAGGATTTCACAAGTTAAAAGATGTTCTTCAGTCAACTTCCTCTTCTTCGAGGACAATTTGGACTTGTATAAATTCCTATTCTGTGTAAGTGTTTGGCCAAATAATCATGTTCCGTAAGTAATCTAAAACTTGCTACTGCAGCGTTACGTGGGATTTCAAGAATAATTTCTGGACTTTTAATTAAAATGTTCCATTTTTTATCATTGGCTTTGTTAGATATTGATTGGTTTTCTTTGTTTTTATATTTGTTTTTAATTAATATTTTTATGGATGTAAAGGGTAAGTTTTTACTTTAATTCTGAATTAAATTTGCACCTTTTTTGGCAAGAAAACCAGCTGATTCATTTCCAGCAATTCCACAATGTGCAGGTATCCACCGTAATATAATTCTTTTCTGTAGTTTTTGAAGTCGTTGGATCATTTTGTGACATTATTTAATTTGGATTGACCTCATTTTATATGAACTTATTCCATAAAATGCTGCTTTAGAATCAGAAAGTATGACAGCATTTTTGAATTTATCTATTCTGTATTCTTCACTTAATTCCTGCTCCTGAGTTGTTGTCCAAGTTAGATCCATCTGTAGATATGTAACCATTCTTCAGGTGGGTATCTATTGTTCACAGTCGATTGTGATTATTAGTCTCGCTCATGCCGTTATTAAGGGTCCGAACAATGCCTTTTCAAACGGAGTCAAGTGTTATCCACTTAAAATCCCTGCTAAGAACCCGCTTTCTCCCGTCTCTTTTGTTAAACGACTGCACATGCACGCGTTCTGGAAAATATACAATGTTCCTTTGAAATCCATTACGATTCTTTATTCCGTGCATCTCTCAATTTCGCTATCACGACGCTGGGTTTGAGCATCATTTCATCGCATGGCTTAACGTTGCAGGAGGTTAATTAAAAAATCTTAAGCTATACGGGAATCCAGTGGTAACTCTAACTACATGCACTTGTGATGCTACAGTGATGGACTGCGTGAAACAACTTTGGCAGTAGAAAGAGGAAATAAATAAATAGGTGTCACAGTTAACTTACTCCATCACAGAAGATGCTGAAAACAAGCCGCACTATGTAGAAGACAGTTTAATTTATTGTTTAACACTTTGATTAAAGTTGGTCTTCTCACAAATTTAGTGTAATTTGTTTTCTATGTTAATTTGTCTATCTTCTGATTATCTGTACGTAATTAATGTTTGCTATGCAGAACCTAAAAACAGATAATCGCGGTCTGCAACTTCGTGCTGCATCATGAACAAAAGCAGTCGGAAACACTATCTCATATTAGATAGAGAAAGTTTTGAATTCCATTCAAGAAGTCAATACTGAGGTTTCACAGGTAATACATGCTTTGAGGGCCTCTCATTAAAAGCGTGCTTTCCGGAAAAAGTCCGCTTATTTCGTTGAATGAAGAGCATAACTTAAAATCGTAAAGCTGGAATATATACGGTAATATCTCTCTAAAAAGGAACGTGATCTTACCGGCATTTATTTTCCGTTTACACAGGTTTCCATCTTACAGAGATCTGCGTTTGTATACAAAGAAATTACGAAGTGGTCGCACAGGTTTACAGTGAAGGAATAATATAGCATAAAGTGTAAATAATAAGAGAATCAGGTTTATTATGTACTATATTTTCAACTTACATAAAATAATTGTAGTTTATCGCCTAATTTCTTTCTTTGTTTTCAATTTGTCCTTTCCAATCTCCCACTGTCTGCATATCCTTCGTTTCACCACACAACATTCAAAACAATGTTATGGCGATGTTTAAAACTCTCGAGGTGTCCATTGGAAGCTCTGAAATTGTCTTTGCCTAAATTTATTGCTGTCTCTAAAGCTCGAGTCTGAAGCAATTGTCCAGAAATGGGAATTCCTTTAGCGCACGCATTAACAAACCACTCGAAGGCAGCACGATTTATCTCGTTATACTCTGTAGATTTTGTAATTCGTTTCACATGCCCTGCTGTTACTTTTAACCACTGGTCTTTAGTTTATAACTTTTCAAAATCTTATAAATCTGAGTTTTCCCCACTTTAAATTCAGTTAATTCTTTAGCTGGACGTTTGTTTTCGGGTTCAATGGCCTGAATTTTTTCCTTCAATGACGTCTTAAGTTTAGAACTCATTTTACAGAATTTTTGTACACACAAACTATGTTTTAAAAAAATCACCAAAGTCTACAGTTTTCTTCCAGTCGTACTTGATCAGTTGTAAGAATGAAACTGAGAATAAACACACTACAAAACAATTGTACCCTTACCATGTGTTGGAAGAGAGTTGAGGTAGTTAACGGTTTGTTTCCCTAGAATGATTATTATGTGTTTCAAAATGGGATGGTGCTTGTCCTTGGGCGCTACTAGGTGAGCAACCAATAGGAGTCCTGCGGTGTTGTCGTATTGAATTCCCGGTAAGTGGTGTGTGAGGAGCGCCAAACTAATCAATCTCTAATAAATACTATTCGCGCTAAGACAGAAATTCAGATTTGGCAAAAACTGATCCATAAGGAGAGAGTAATGGCCCTATATTTTAGCTCAAATAGTTTTCCTAATACATGTAAATAAAGTAGATGTAATTATATTATAGCAATGCATTGTGACGTAAGCACTGCAATGAATAACATTATTGGTTGGCATGTATGCGTGAACGTATATTTGAAATTACTCAGAACTAAAACGTAAACGTAAACATTTGACATGACGTGGTAAAAGAAATATGTACTTTGAATAAGCCAAGGTGTTTGTTAAATTCAATGAGAGGAAACAATACACTTCTTGCTAGTCTGGCAGAACGTGTCTGGTCAAATTATACCTTTGTTTATGAGTGGTTCGTAATCACCATTTACTCTAGAGTTCAAAACAGCATTATTCAGCTACTCTTCCATTAAAAGGTGTATGAGCTGGATCAATGAGACGCGATCCACCTTCCCCCTTTACTTCTGCTATAACAATCCAATAGGGTTAATGTGGGCTCAAATTATGTTGCAGACAAAAATATTTTTAAACAGACTGACGTTGACCGACTTATTCGCGAAGTAATTGACAAGGAACACAACAAGACTGGGAAAACTGCGTAAGGCATCAGAAACTACAAGAAGACGGCTTTTGGAAAGAAATAGCACGTAATTAGATTTTGAAACCTATCATCATAAATTTGCATAATTCGGACGTTGAAGACAATGACAATGACGAATTATCTCTTAACGTAAGTAACACTCACAGCTATACGGATGCACCGCTGGTATTTTCGTTGAATTAGAAAAATAAGTAATTCAACTTTAAACTAAATATTTAAACCATTTGCGTAATATACGATTATTCATGTTGCAAATGTGATTTCAACAACTGAATTATAAAACTTTGGAAAATTCAATTTGCGTTCCCTTACGTTTAGCACCACGAACTCTCGCAAGTGTGCGAGAGAGAGGGAAATATAAAGAGTGGGGGTAACGAGGTGGCAACGCTGAAGGCTCTAACGCATCTGATTCGCTACAGGCGAGAACTCTTCCCATTTAAAATACATAAGTTTAATTTTGTGGTTCATGGAAGTTCAGTGTAAATACAGTCGTCCTCAAAATTATTGCACTTTTTAAAATGCGTACGTTGTAACTCATTACACATAAAGTTATGTGTATTTTACATAGGAGATAACTCCGTGCCGAAATTTATTTTCCGTTTTCACAGGTTTACGGTATATAAGGGCTCCGGTTTAGGTAGTTTTACCGTATCTAAGTTAAGTATTACCAAAACTGTAATAGGAAGCTCTTCAAGAAAATCTTGTTAGTCGCAATTACACTTGTGCTATTTTTCGGAATCTTTTATTTTGTAAACAACGGCTCGAACAGTTTTGATTAAAATAACATATCACATTTATTTACAAGATCAATGAAACATATCTTGAATATTCTGTGAACAGCAGCAGACGGTCACTTCATTCACAACAAATATTTTATATATCCTTAAAACATACAATTTATTCTAAATAAAATTTTTCTGAAGATATTTGAATTATTCTTTTATTGTTTTTGAAGTCTTTTCGCTATGTGTTCAGTTGTATCTCGGCATTGCAGGAAACACCATGGCATATAACTCCAGTTTTTAAACATTTGACTATTGGTGATTCCCTTTGTACCTATAATGAAATGTGCAATGTAAATGTTTAGCTCAAAATTAAGTAGAAGGAAAAATACATTTTATAAGAATAGTTTGGGCACACCTAATTAATGATAAAATTAATGTACATGATTCTGGGGCTTCTTCCAAAATGTCTACTTCAGTAAATTTGATGTGCTGATTTTAAAAATTTAATCAGTTTTTTGCTATCACCTACCAAATTAGGCATTATACCTAAACTGTTGTAATGTGGTTCTCCGCATAAATATTGTACGTAACTAAGAAATACTAATAATTTCTTGGTTGAAATGGCACCAATGTAACAGACAACAATACTAAAATTAGTCTGAAAGGTGTAATGTTGTACAATGGACATACATATGCATCGGTTCAGTTGTCCATTGATTAAAGCTCCAGGAAACGCATCATAACCTGAAATTACTTCTATAAAAAGTAAAATATACAGGGCATAAGTGGCAGGTACTGTCTACCCAACACAAGAAGGCAAGCTAGAGGAATGTGTAGCGTAATCATTTTTGCTATCCCCGCGGTGTTTAAGGGAACTGGGAGGTTATTTTTACCCAGAAAAGGCTAATTTTTACCAATATTTATATTTGAATATATAGATAACTAAACATTATCAGAAATTGAAATTTGGTACGATTACTTTATAAGGATGTGTGCATTTAACTACTGTATAATATTTAATTTACGTTCACATAGGTCCATGCAAAAGGGGCATAAATCACACCGTGTGTCCTGAAAAAAATATTGCACCCTATATTTCAGGTGCACTTTACTTGTAGGAATTTAAAGCTACATGCACCGAGTTTTATCCTAAATAACCTAAGATAGTTTTATAATATCTGCTAAATGAAAATCACATATAGTTTATACTATGCACATGATAATTAATTAGTTTTGAGTAAAAAAAAAGATAATATTTTCAAGGACTGAATATTTGTTTTCATCCATTTTATAATTCACATGAATATAAATGTTAGCCGAATGTGTTCAAGGAACACTGAAAAATAACCAGTAAAAATTTTGTGTCAATATCTGTTATAGTTTTTGAGAAACATGCACCTAAAGTATGAAAAATTAAGGTTTTGGGAAATCACGATCAAAGATTAAGCACCATTCTTAGGAAGTGGGCGTATCACTGCGCCGCCATGTTGAAATTGACGAATTAAAGGACTTTAATACCAGCAGACAGCCTATGTTATATATATCATTTTAAAACTGAAGACTTATATAATTTTTTAACATTAAAAACAAAAAATGTATTTTTTGAAACCTATCGACCTCACAGTGCCCTTAAGCTCGTTTTCCCAGCATAAGGATGCTAGATTCCTTTAAAATACACTCATTGTTGTCACATAACTCACACATCCACAATACCTATCACTGCAGTTACTGGCAACATGGGTAACTCATACGCACTCTCACACACTCATCTCCTAGTAAACATATCCACTAACAGTAAATAAACAGTTCAAACCCATCTCCCCTTCATTCGCCTCTTGCCTTCTTGTAGTGGGTAGACAGCATGTAGAGATTTAAGTTATTGCCCTGTTACTAGGCTCTACTAAAATGAAATATTTTATTTGTGAGTGGGATAGTAGAGTCCGATTCCAGCACTGGGAGAAAAAAATGGAAGCACAGGAACAATCTCGTGCCAGGAATGAAAAATATTATACACGAGTGTCTTGTGGAGCCAAAAATGTTCTGTTTCCACCGTTATATATAAAATTAGGTTTAGTGAAGCAATTTTTAAGGCTTTAAATAAAAATAATTGCTAAAAGTAAATCTGCAAGAAGTTCCCTGAAATATCGTCGCCCAAATGAGGTCACTACACAGGACACCATTGAAAAAATCCACGATCTGGTAATGCAAGACCACCGAATCCAAATTCGTGAGATTGCTGAGGTTGTAGACATCTCAAATGAGCGAGTGTACAATATGCTATATGAAAATTTGGCATTGAAAAATCTATGTGCAAGATAGGTGCCACGATTGCTCACAGTCGACCAAAAGCGCATCCGGAAGAACACTTCTACCGAGTGTCTGGCGATGTTTAATCACAATCAGCAAGACTTCTTGCGCCGATTTGTGAACGTGGATGCATCTTGGATCTATCATTACACACCAGAGTCAAAACAGCAGTCAAAACAATAGACAAAGGCTGGTGAATGTGCACCAAAATAAGGCAAGAATCATTTTGTCTGCTGCTAAGTGATGGCCACTGTTTTTTGGCATTTTCAAGGAATAATCCTCGAAGAGTGAATATTTGTTGGATCATATATTATGAAGTTGATTACGATGATTTAATTAAATACAGGCATGGAGAAGTTGTAAGAATATCATCAAAAACTTCCTGGAAAATAAGGATACATATTACAAAAATATTGTGGAATATATGCTTGAGAAATTTCGAAAGCGGTGTTGCAATACGAGTGTGAAGGTACTTTTCCTGCACTCTCGTTTGGACTTCTTTCCAGAAAATCTCGGCTGTGTCAGCGAGGAGTAAGGTGAACGATTTCACGAGGACATAAAATAAATAGAAAGACGTGCATTTCAAGCCAAAGTGTTAAAAAAACTGGTGTAATGTTCAAATATATGATTTAGAGTAGATGTGAGATATTAGTGTATTATGAAGAGCGTTGTGTTAAGAGTTGTAGATTTATCAAATTTTATTTAATGATATAATATAAACTCGACAGAGCAGGTATCAAAATCAATATTTCACTATTTATTCTATTGTGAAGGATTTGTACGTGATGAAGGAAATCTAAGCTCATATTTTGATTCAGCTTACTGATATTAAGGATAATGATATATTAAAATAAAAACTTTAGACAAAAAGTCAAATTTTCCTTATCTGCTCTGAAAACATTTTGCACTAAAAGCACAGGCTGTTCTTTGGAAACTTAATAAATGAAAACACAGTTGTACCGTGATGGAGTACTGACCACCAATCACAACCCGTGCTTAAGACGTGGAATGCGATCGCCATGACACTAAACAAACCAACAAACAGTTTACGGAGTGTACTGTGGAGGAATTTTACGATCATCTTGTGTAGGACATGTAGTGCTAGTGTTTCTAATAGAATATCTACGTTTATTAGTCAAAGCATTATTTATGAGGTTATAATAGGGGCTAAAGCGAGGTGACTATAGCTATATCTTGGGTGTTAATTTCCCGATTTAATTGGATCTGTGATGTCGAGAGTTTGGAATACCAACGATGGCGCTATGGATCGACCCAACAAATTCCCCTTTATTAGGTTGGAGAGATGTATGACTGCGGTCGCACAATGACCATCCTGTTATCCTATATGTCTTGTTTTACCAGGTCAGGATCTTGACCATCAGGTCAGGTCAGCTTAAAAGTGGGGAAAAGGTCAACAGCACATTTAATTAGAGCAGTAAACAACCGAGTGTAAAGCAAACTATGTGTCTCCGGCACGCATCCAGGACTTGGTAGTAATTTCAGCGTCCTTCGTCCTACTTTCCTAGTTTCCTGCCGTTTTGTGAGCATCCGTCTGGCCTTTTAAAAAGTCGAAGTGTCAGGATTGTTATTCTTCTTTACGAAAAAGTACATTTACTTTGAAAATAACCAAAAATAAAAAGTGGAAACAATGTAGGAACAACTGTATCATTTGTAGCAATTAAAACAGTTGTTAATAATGTTCCAAAAGTTATATAGTTTTTTTTTTTATTTTGGAGTTTTGGAAAATTTATTCGGTTTCTTTGGTTACACAATGCTATTTACAGGATGCCATGGCTACTGTTGCGTACATTGTGAGAATGTATAACTCTTCAGTTGTTAATAATCACAGAAGATAACAAAGTTTGAAATTAGTCCTTCTAAAACAAAATTATAAAGCCGCTGCCTCAGCTTGAAGAACACGAGGCGTGTATAGTATAGCAACGCAAAGAAAATCCCTGTAAGGAATGTGCTGTGGGACAAGGACAGCGAATGTGTGTGGCAGAGAACGCTTGCTATACAAGGAGAAGACCGTTAAAAAAACATGCGCCCTATTCACTCTGTACATTAAAACCGAGAAGATTCATTCACAAAAATAGAAGCCGTCAGAATGTTTTTGAATGGTCTGTAACTGTACTGACATGGGGTGTCATAAACCTGTGCAGGGAGGGTGTGGGAACCTTTGCCAACCCCCTGCGTCTTGTCCCTGAGAGACTTACTCTCCTGTGGAGGAGTATACGTAAACTAAGGTCTCCAAGGCGCTGGAACCGTGAGGAACGCTATTATGCGAGATCCGGCAACATTGGCGTGTAGCTTGGTTTCACCCCTTCAAATCCCCACCATAACGAACCCGTTCCAACCATTAGTCTTGGCTGGGCAGCCGTTTGCGATGGAGCTTCCTATCACTGTTGCCGCCAAGTGCGAGTTACGTGCAGTGATCCGTTTTTTGAGTGCCAAGGGCACTACCCCCACTGAAATTCATCGTCAGTTATGCGAAGTCTATGGGTCAGAATGTATGGACGTCAAAAACGTGCGAACGTGGATCAGAGTTCAAAGACGGACTTACAGACGTTCATGACGAACAGCGTTCTGGTCGGCTTTCGGTTTCAGCCAAAACAATTGCAAAAGTGGAGCAAGAAATGCTTAAAGATCGGCGTGTGACAGTTCGCGAGCTGTGTGAACTTATCCCTGAAGTCAGTAAGACTACAATTGACAAGATTTTGACCGAACATTTGCATTACGCAAGGTGTGTGCGAGGCTGATCTCCTGGCCCAGTTCGGCTGGGACATCCTCACCCATTCCCCCTACAGTCCAGACTTAGCACCTAGTGATTATCATCTGTTTCCTGAGTTGAAGTCACCCCTGGTTGGAGCACACTTCCAGACGACGATGTTTTGAAAAACGAGGTTGAGCGCTACCTGCTCAACTTGGCGAGAGAGTGCTATGACAAGGGTATACAAAAAGTGCCACAGCGCGTACAAAAGTGCATCGATCGCAATGGTGATTACGTTGAAAAATAGCAGTAAGTTGCACTTTTCCATCAATGTAACAATCATTGACAATAATCATGTTTTCTATATTAAATAAATTTGGAGACCTTATTTTACGGACACGTCTCCTATGTGAAGTGGAAGGAGGTGTCGTTAGTGAGCGTGTGGCACAGCAATGGTTCCAGCGTTTCAACAATGGAGACGAAAACACTGAAGATTTACCACGTTCTGGAAGACCAAAGTATGGAATATTGAGGATACATGCCAAGTTCTGCGAGAAAATCTGCAAAAAGTACCAGTAGGCTTTCACAAGAACTTGGTGCATACATTGCAGTATCAAGACACTTGGAAAATCACACAGAAGCTGTAGATCTGTACTCATGAACTCACATCTCAATAGTCTGAAGAAAGAATGAAAATCTGTCTTCAGCTTATCCGTAATCCCATGGATGATAGATTTGTTAGAAGAATTGTCAGTTGTGATGAAAAATGTGTATGTTACCGGAAGCTTGATGCCTCGAAACAGTGACTTGATCCCTGCCAACGTGCCAAAGTCATCCTTAAAGAAAAGCACTTGGGTTCGAAAGTAATATTGTCTGTCGGATGGAATTTTGAAGGTGTGATTCAGTGGGAGTTTGTTCCAAAGGGTTGGACGATTAATGCGGATCTTTCTCCAAACAACTAGAACGAGCTCATGAAATTTTGACACCGAGAAACCCAGTTTAGTTAACCAAAATAGGGTTCTATTGTAACAGAACAATGCAGCACCACATACTGCTCGAACAACCATGGGAAATATTCAGGAATTGGGAGGAGTCGGACTGCTACCACACCCAGCATAGAGCCCTGATCTCGCAACATCAGACTATCATCTTTCTCGATCCATGACTAATTTTCTATGTGGAAGAAATTTTAACATCATTGAAGAAATGCAAGTGGGTGTCAACTAGTTCTTCGCATCAAAAAGCAGAGACTTTTAAAGTTAGTCAATTGCTTGTCAGAACATATTTCAAATACTTGTTTTTCTTAAAATCGATATTGCTTATGAGGCAGTATCTGTACAACTTCCCTTAGCTCTCGCGTGAATGTGAGACATAATATTCCATTTACCAGTTTTGTTGCTGTCTAGTTTCCGGGTTTTTCAGATTGGATGATTATAAGCAGCGAGCCATTCGCATTCATAATATTGTGACTTTGTGGGTTCGTGAAATTAAAAGTCCAATTGCACAAACTCAAAATGTTCTTTATTTCCACCGACTTACAGTTAAACACTTGCCAACTACACAGAATTACGTAATACACACAATTACGATTCACCAGTTCGTCCGTTACAGTTCCACTGCACGTTCACAGTTACGTACACTCTTCCGATGCACGTCCAGTCTTCTCGTCCGTACACTAGCACGGCGCTCCTACGCGGCTCGCCAAGAACTGATTCAACTCACTCACTGCAGCCCTTTTTATAGGAATATCGCTGTTTTCTCGAAGTCTCTCGTTTCGGTGAATCACCGCGAAGGTTCCAGACGGCAGGGGAAGGGGGAAGAGGCGGCCAGCGACAAGTGACACTTCCCTAATCATCCCCTCAGTTAGTGACTGAGATAAATGGGTGGGTGTGGTCCGGAATACTTCACCTCTGACCCTCCTGCCGGCCAGTTCTATAGGGAGTTCCGACGTTCTGGTGACAATATGTTGTATGAGGCTCATATTTAAACTCCTGAGTAATCTATTGTTATAATTTAAAATCAAGCAACTTAAAACAGACGTATTCTACAGACTTAACCCCTCATGTTATATCGTGACGTTATTACCTTAGATCACCTGACCACAGGCAGTATTTCCAAAATGGCGTACATCATTGTTTCGTTTCGGCAGCATGCTATCATTAAATATTGTTAAAGAGGAAAAATCTGTCACCTTAGTTGATTTCAGATTTCAAAGTGACTGCAGACATGTCCTGAAGGGAAGACGAATGTTCAAGACAAGCCTCTTGGCGAAGGCTCTTGAACTGCTTCCAGGAACGAACGCAACAAGAAAAGGGTTGATGAAGACAAGTGTCACTGGTGTGGCAGAGATCCTGTACTATCTACAATAAGCTAGGCTCCCACCCCAATAACCTGGTGAATACCCTAGGCCGGTATGGCCATAGGGTTCCTCGCCGCAGACCAAGTTACCGGCTGCCCAAAGATGCTTTGGGCGACTAAACTGACCAGGGCTACTTTCCCCTGACTTGGGGAAAAAACTTGGTAAAACCCATACCTCAACATTAGTTCCTTTCCCTCTAGCCTATCAAGCGGGCTGTGCTCAGATGCCTCTCAAGCAGGCGGAAGAGCGCAGCCAGCACTGGGTGCACACAACCCCCCCCCCGGGGCACTTACGCCCACACATGGTTAGATATACTCTGCGAAGACAGCCGCCTACTACACAAGAGAATTCTTTTATACTGCCCAGATAAAGCCGCACTAAGCGGCTGGATGCTGTGCAGCAAACACTCCGCCCAGGTAAATCTGGGCAGACTCGCATGTTCTGCTGGTCTGCTGCTGGTAGCGTGTCACTGGGTTAAATTCGCTGCATTAGGATATTTTTTGTAATGTTCAACACCCGCCTTTATTGCGGCTGCCTAGGATCAAACCCGGACCACTTTGGTGAGAGTCGAGTGGTCTAACGACTCGGTCATGGCGCGGGCCACATTAGGACTTTAGTGCAAAAGCTGATTGAAACCTTAGGCTATCGAAGAGTTCGTGCCTGTTGGTTCCTATATTGGTTTACGAAACACAAAGTTCAAAGACGAATCACTATCCAAAAACCTTTCCGCAGATTTCAAAATTAAGATGATTATTTTTCAGACAGGTGATGAAAGTTGGTTCCATCTTTACAAGCCTAAAATAAAACGCCAGAGTGTGGAATTGGACTACTTGGATTCACCATCAAAGAAGAAAGTGAAGACAGTGGAGTCTTCAGGGAACTCTTAGGACAGTGTCTTTTGGAATTGCATTCTTGTAGACTTCCTTGAGCCTAGACAGATCATAAATGCTGCTGCTACATCTGAAGGTTATATCATTCAAACAGAACCTTTAAATTCGAAAAGTTGGTTAAATAAGGCCATATGATATAGATGGTGGTGCAGGCGGTAGGAGCGTACAACTGAATAGCCTCTATAGAACCATTTTAATTATTACCTATTTAGCATGTGTAACTGCCAATCAGCCGATGGAATGTTCACCTAATCACAGCCATCTGACAGTGTCATTGTCGATAGAATCTTATCGAAGTCCAGAGCATTTGCTCATCTTTCTATAATAACTGAGTAGACCACGTTCGCGAGAAGCAGTTTCTTATTTCACACTTTATTTGAATTGAAATAGACCAGTGGTTTACATTTAGTTTCACTAGATGCAAATTTATAATTATTCCTTTAATTAATAAAGAATAAATTGTAAACATATACTGTAATTAGTAGAGAAAGTCAGTAGATGTTCAAGGCAGTGAAATAACACCGAAGTGTATTCAAACGGTATGTCACATTTGAGTCTTAACCAAAGTTAAATTATGGTGTAAGTGTATTTTAATCATACCTTCTTGATCAACTTGTCCTGCCTTTACTGTCGCTTCGCTAATGTATTTTAGATCAGTTTTCACTGTCACATCACTTCACGACTTGGCTACAAAATTAAACTCGATTGAAGGAGCTTCCTTTCATTCACTGGGCGTCTAATACAGGACAACTTTAATCTCTTCCAATCTCTTTAATCAATTGTACGTCACAATTTCGGGAACAGTCTCAGAACGCAATATTTACAGCTCGATAATATTCACGGAGCCGGAGGAAACAAGCCTCCAGAAAAATCTAGGTACCTCTAGTTAACGGCTTTTAATTCATGTAGAGGGCAGAGCGGTCCTTTTCTCTCCGGACCATTCAGAGGCGACTTACAATAAGCTATGATTGCTGTTTCATAATACATTTGTTACATAATCGAGCTTTAAGATTAGTATCTTTCTACGGAGGTAATTCGGTACGTAGGCCACCATGCTGGGCCCATAGTTCCTATGCCCCCAAGTGGGGCACCCCCGGGAGGAAGGATGAGGCGAAGGAGACAGAGGCCGGCCAACCTAAGGAGCCACGACAATACAGACGGCAGGGTCCCTACAGTTTAGAGACTTTCCCCGACAGGCCGGGACAACGCACACGCTCCCCTACTGCAGGACGGCAACGAGCCCAGTAGCCGAGCCCCAAAGATCCCTTGCTGGTGGTCCCGAAATGGTTCCAGAAGAGGAGCAGAGACCAGCAACCTATCTGCCGAAGGAGGAAGTAGTTTTCCTCAGAGTATATCATCCTGCCATGCACCGCCGAGACACCCGCCAACACTTCTATCCTGAAAGAGACCACCAGATGAGAGATGTGGTGATAATGAAGATGAAATGGAGAGACAGGAAATTCGGGGGATGTACGAGGGCTGTTCAATAAAGTATCATCATAATTTTTTACGGTCATAATTTTTCGCACTAAAATTCAACCTTCTATATTCTGTTAGCTTAATGTGAAACAAACACGCCGTAGTAGTTTCATTGTTGCTACTCCTGATTCCCGCCTGTGAGAAGCAGGCAAGTTCAGATACATATGTTCAGTATCGTCTACCGCTGCAATGGAGGTAACACGCGAGGAGGAATGTGCGTCTTTGAAATTCTGCTTTCGTCTCAACAAATCTTTAGTTGAGGCCTATAAAATCTTACAGGGGGGCCTATGGAGAGTCTGTTCTTCCCTGCAGCACAGCTCGAAAGTAGTTCAAAATGTTTAAAGAGGCGATACAATCAGTTTCAAAGGAAGGTGTACTCGGTACTCCATTTACTGCTCTTACGGAAGAAAACGTTAATACTGCTGCTGCCATTGTGAGAGAGGCCCACACTTTGGTGACAGAAACATTACACATGGGACGTGTTTGTGCGCGATGGGTTCCAAGACTGTTGATTCCCGAACAAAGGACATTCGCATGCAGGTATGCATGTAGTTAAAGTTGATGTTAGAGGAAGATCCGGAGTTTCTATCAAACGTAATCACTGCTTATAAAACTTGGCTCTATTTTGATCCTGAGAACAAACAGCAAAGCTCACTGTGGAAATCTCCTCCATCACCAACCCCCCAGAAAAGCAAAAGTGGTTGCTTCTGCTAAGAAAGTTATGGTCATCTCATTCTTTGATATTCATGGAATGATTTATCAGCATGTTGTACCTGCACACACATCAGTAACTGGACAATAGTACAGGGATGTCCTGAGAACATTGCAAGTTCATATCCGGCGCAAAAGACCACATTTCCGTGAAGCAGGCTGGATGCTGCACCACGATAGTGCACGGCCGCATATTGCCAATGTTGTTGCTGAATTTGTTGTAAAAATCAACGTGAAGTGCATCCCTCACCTTCCCTATAGTCCGGATTTAGCCCCATGTGACCCTTTTCTATTCCCTAACTTGAAGAAACGCCTTCGTGGGAGGCATTATCCATCATCAGAAGCAGTGGTGAAGGCTGCGGAGGCGATTTTGAAGGATCTTTCAAAAAATGGTTTCCAGCATGTCTTTGAAGACCGGCAGAAACACTGCGACAAGTGCATCACATTCAGGGGAGACTATTTTGAGAAGGACCATCACAATTATGAGCATGAGTAAAGGTACGTCGTAAAAAAAAAAAAAATTGATCATTCTTTATTGAACAGCCTTCATATAACCCTTTTGTATTGTTTTCTCTCACTTGTTAACGTTTTCTTTCCTTGTATTCCTTATTTTCCTGGTCTATTTTTCCCTTGCTTTCTTTATAAAATCCTCCATATTTCTGATTCTCTTCTCCTTTTCCCTTGGTAACATATTTATGGTTACAATTTTATCATCCAATTTGGTTCACTTCTTCCACACATTTTGTCTTCATGGTATTAAGTCTTTAGATTGTATCGGATAATACTTGTGCTTTCCCTTCTGCGGTACAATTTACAGACTCCTTTTTCACTCTCTCTTCTCCCCATTAAGAACATTGAGCCTGTTCTCATCCTATTTATTGGATGCTACAGTGGTCAACGCACCCTTGTATTCCCTAATTTCGTTTTATCGTTGTATACAAAGTTAGTAGTACTTTTACCGAGTGAGATAAAGAATGAGACTCTCCTCGTGGGGGGTCTCGGGTTCGATTATCGTCGACTGACCATTATAAGTTGGTTTTTGCATCATTTTCCCTGGTCGTGAGCGAATGCTGGGATGGTTTCACCTTTCACATTTTCCTTTCTTCCATTTCATTTTCATTAAGTTTCCTTCTCATATTAGGAGTGTGCTTCTAGTTTTTGTGAATGTTTTTATGAAAGGGTAGAGCCAGACTGAAAAATGCAATGTCATAGCCAGCATTTGAACCATGGATCAAATTTAGCCACCCAAATCCCAGCTATGGCATTGAATTTTTCAGTCTAGCTCTACTATTTCATAATGCGTCCTACACACGGCTAGTGTGAAAGAATAATTAATTTCCATTAATTGTACCTAATAGTGGTCCGAACTATAAAGCCTGGGCGTTAAAGTTCTTACAGCATAGTAAGTCGCCAATTTTTTTTTTTTTTTTTTTTTCAATTTACGTCCTCCAACGTTAAGTCATATCGGACGATGAATGAGATGGGTGAGATGATGCTTTGATGCTCAAATGAGTCCGGGGTCCATGGAGCTTAGTTACCCGACATTCGTCTATCAGGATAAGGGAAAACCCCGGAAAAACCTTATCCAGGTAACTCACCCTGACCGAGATTCGAACTCGGGACCTCTTGAACGTCAGGCAGACATACTAGCACCACGCTACCGAGGCGGGCAATAGTCGCCATTAAGGTAGTTGTCTCGTCTGTTTATGAGAACTTCTAGTGGTTTACCGGAAAAAAACACGAGTCAGTTGGAGAATTTAATGTGATATCGGCACGTTGGCCATAGTAGCTCATTGGTTTAGTGTGGCTGGACGGAAACCAGAAGATCTGTGGTTCAAATCCTGGCTATGGCATTGAATTTTTCAGTCTGGCTCTACCCTTTAATAGTGCGTCCTACACACGGCTAGTGTGCAAGAACAATTAATTTCCATTAATTGACCTAATAGTGGTCAAAAGAGCCTTTAAGTGGCCTTAAAGTAGTTAGACGTTGTAAGTCGCCATTAAGGGAACTGAGAGGTTATTTTTACCCAGAAAAGGCTAATTTTTACCAATATTTATATTTGAATATATAGATAACTAAACATTATCAGAAATTAAAATTTGGTACGATTACTTTATAAGGATATGTGCATTTAAATACTGTATAATATTCAAATTACGTTCACATAGGTCCATGCAAAAGGGGCATAAATCACACCGTGTGTGCTGAAAAAAATATTGCACCCTATATTTCAGTTGCACTTTACTTGTAGGAATTTAAAGCTACATGCACCAAGTTTTATCCTAAATAACCCAAGATATAGTTTTATAATATCGGATAAATGACAATCACATATAGTTTATACTATGCACATGAAAAATTAATTATATTTGAGTAAAAAAAGGTTAATATTTTCAAGGACTGAATATTAGTTTTCATCCATTTTATAAATCACAAGAAGATAAATGTTAGCCGAATGTGTTCAAGAAAATTGACAAATAACGACAAAAAAGTTTGTGTCAATATCTTTTATAGTTTTTGAGAAACATGCACCTAAAGTATGAAAAATCAAGGTTTTGGGAAATCTCGATCAAAGCTTAAGCAGCATTCTCAGGAAGTGGGCGTATCATTACGCCGCTATGTTTAAATTGACGAATTAAAGGACTTTAATACCAGCTGACAACCTATGTTATATATATATATATATATCATTTTAAAGCTGAAGAATTATATACTTTTTTAACATTAAAAACAAAAAAAAATTGACTTTTTGTAACCTATCGACCTCCTAGTGCTCAATGGTTTAGAGCGTCTGGATGGAAACCAAAAGATCCGTGGTTCAAATCCCGTCTATGGCATTGAATTTGTCAGTCTGGCTCTACCCTTTCATAGTGCGTTCCACACACGGCTAGTGTGAAAGAACAATTTAACTTCCAATGTCTTATGTTATTTTAATGAAGTCCTCCAACGTTAAATCATATCGGACGATGAATGAAATGAGTGAAATAATGCTAAGATGAGTCCACGGTCTGTAGAGCTTAGTTAACCAACATTCTCTTTCAGGATAAGGGAAAAAATTCCTCATCAAGATAACTTGCCTGACCGAGAGCCGAAGTCGGAGCCACGTGAACATGAGGCACACTTGCCACCATATATAAAGGCGGGCAGTACAAAGGTACCGTATAGGATATTTGCTCAAAGGAAGGAATACTCACGGTGGGCTGCTTGGTCGATGGGTCGCTCATCACCCTCTCTATGCAACTCTCGCAGTGGGACGGGACTTCAGCTGGTGGCATCTGTGTCTTTGGCCTGTAGCCTCCATAGTTTCTTCCTGGGAAATGAAATGTGTAGTGTTTAACGCCCGCTTTTACTACATGCGGCACGTCAGGCGGTGACACTGATGGTACATGAGATGAAGATGGAGCAACGGTGGAATGAGATGGCGGGGGAAACCGGAGGTCCCGGAAAAAACAGCCCCAGTGCCGTGTTGTCCACCACAATTCTCACTTTGCGGTTGCCTGGGAACTTCTTCCTGGGGCAGTAATAGTCGCAGTATATCTTTTTTTTAATTTATTCAACAGTATGCTTCATCACATAGTGATACTACAGGCTTTGTTTGATCATGCCACAGTTTGATACCGGTGTTTTTTGTTCCAGTTACACCCTGCCTTTAACTGCAATGTTCATATCAGCGGCCGTTCTCCTTTGGAACATATCGAAGTTGTTAACTCGTATTTGTTGGATATTAATCATTAGATTATGCACACATTCACACTCTCATTCACACTTCCAGACTCTGAGGAAGATGAGGAATTACCTTGGTCAGAGAAAAGCCACACCCTCACAGTCGGGAATCGAACCTGGGACATCTAGCACGACATCTACCGACCAAGCTACGGGGCCAGCCTGCTATCTTTTAATGTTTAAGACGCAACCTTTCTAGTATATGTATTCTATACTAAAGTTCTTCCACTACGTCATCGAGCCGAGACATCGTTCACATTATTCAATGTTCATAATATTTGAAATGTTCCATATCTATTATTAACAGAACTGTGATGTTCATATGTTTAGATTAATTATTTACAAATATTTAGAACTTCTCAGGGTCTATTGGTAATCTTGTTTTCAATATTTACAATTTTTACATATTTATAATTTTTCAAAGTATATTGCATTAACATATTTGCAGAACTCTTTGATACGTTCTTCCTGCTAATCCTTGTTTCACATAAGCTTGTCCCGTAGCTCTTAACGGTCACGTGACCTTATCACCTCTCATTGGCTGCTGTTGTGGTGCAGACTGTTGTGCGGTAAAAATTAGTTCGTTATTTAACATGGTGATATATCTTTATATGTTGGAAGAGAATGTTCAAATTTATATTTTCGTAACCGTTTGAATTAATTATATTAAGCAACAGAGTTGATTTATCTGAAATGCATGTTAATTCTTAAACGAAGTAAAGAGGAGGTTCCTTTGCTCTCAAGCACATGGCACGATAGCACGTGATTTAGCGCTAGTGATGACACATTTGTTTATGACTTTTATCACTGAACTTGTTTTGAACTGGATTAGTCATATATCGTCATTCGAAGGTGTGTTGTGCCGAGTGCGAGAGCTAAATTATTTTATTGATCGTTTATTGCGCTAGTACTTATTATATGTATAATGGCAGAGTCTACCGCCAGTTTTTCACTGAAGTATCGCAAGGGAAAACCTTTACAAAGAGGCGAAAAAGGAATTGTGGTGCATATGTTTAATGCACTCACAGAGAAGAATCCGTCTTTGTGAGTGAGATAAGTCGAACAGCTGTGCTCTGAACTTACAGGTGTGCGTGTTAGATGCGTAGGAATATCGCGACATGAAACTGAGGCAACAGGAAAACTTACCACTCCAGGGGCGATATTGCTGTGTGGCGAAGACGTTATTTAAGGACAATCAGACGGTACTGGGATACAAACCGCAAAATATACTACCTTGACGAGACTTGGGTGAGTGAAGGACACACGACAAGTATGGCGTGACACGACTTTTAAGACTGAAAGACAAGCATTCTTGCAAGGTATGTGTGCTGGTTTTAAAAAATCCTATGGAAAAGGCCGAAGGCCTTTCATTATAAATTTGTTTGTTCACTGCTCATTCATTCAGTTTCAGCTTGCTCTGTTTCATTATGAACTTCATTATTTTTGCATGCCTTCAGTTTCCAATTTATTTTGATAGAAATGTGGCCTGGTGCCGGTACAGAAGGGCCCGGCTTACAGGCTAAATATTTACATGTGATTTACAATTGTGTGGGTTTTAACTATTATTCTTTCAGGTTTCCGCAAAACCCATTCGGCGGTCTCATTTCGACTGCCGAGGACAGCTTTGCTTAGTCTATCTACATGCGTTCATATTCTTATTTGTATAATTTTATCTATCTTTCTGGTAATTATGACGTTCACTGCAGGTTTAAATGTGACGGGAAGGCACCGCCTATGGCCTATGGCGCGAAGGCATTAGCCAATCAGGGTGAAGGGGAAGGTAGTTGCACGCGGAGTGATACATGTCAGCGGGGAAAGGTTATATGAAACAGATTAGTTCTATCTTTGTAGTCAGCCATCTTTCCTGCTTTCTAACAATTTCCGATCCAAGTGTCTGCCTTTCTGCGTTTAGAATAGACAGTGAAACAGGAGATGTTCTACTGCCTGATCCCCCGAGTTCATGCACATTTTGGATCGTCACTTATTTTAAATTGGTGAAGATATTTTCTGATCTTGCCTTGATCTATTGGGACCGTGTTGACAATGTTTGGGAAAGATTCTTTTGTTATCGCCCCTTTATGTGTTCCATTCTGTTTGCCATTTCTCTAGTCCATCTTCCCTATGTCTTGTTATTACGACGTCCCTGGAAATCTTCAGTAGACAATTTCTCCTTAAAGGTTGTCTATTACCTATACCGATAATGATTACTTACACTGGGCAACAAAAAATAATTTTCGAATGTTTCGAGCACTTCAGGAGGCAAATCCTACTAATTTTGGGTTGAAAAAAACAAATATGATAATGAAAAACTTTTATTAGCTCTTCATTTCTATGATATACACGAGGTGGACCTATTACATATTAACGGATTGAGAGAAAAGGATACATTTTAATTACATACATGCTAACAACAATGAAAGTGCATTTGAGTTTTTTTAAACTGGTAATTGCATGCTAAGAGTTCTAAATTGCTGGAAAAATACTTCGTTGATAGTCGTGTCTGAAGAGAATCATGTGGTGGCCTATTGACTTCGTCGTCCTTTAGCTTGTCTCTTGTGATGGAGTTCCGCAGAATCCCTATACAAATACCAACAGTAATCCGCAAGCATTACTTCATTCCAACGGCCCTGATATCTTTGTTCCATAACAGAAATGTCCTGATGGAATCTCTCCCCATGTTCATCCCTAACAGCTCCACAACTAGGAGGGAAAAAGTCTAGGTGGGAGTGGAGAAAATGGATCTTAAGGGACATGTTGCATCCAAATTTCCGGTATTTTTGCAGGAGCACTGTCACCAAATGCTTGTAGTTGTCGTCTCTTTTGTTGCCTAAAAGTCCATGAACACCCTTGAAGGTTTCTCAAGCTTCCTTTTCTTTTCCTTCCAAAATTTGGTCAAATGCAGGATCCTTTACAAGTTCTCTTGTTTGTGGTCCGACAAAAATGCGTTCCTTAACTTTTGCATCACTTAATTTCCAAAATTTCTCTGATTGTATTTGTTATTTGACAGGTATGCCAACTCCCAAAAAAATTCCCCCAAATTTAAAATCTTCACTTTAAAAATAGAAATGTCACTTTATCTGCAAAACAAGAGCTATTCTATTATTTTTATGGTGATTTTTAATTTCAGCAGACGGAAATACTTGTAAATTCACTATTTTTAAGCTCGAAACATTTTCATTGTTGCCCAGTGTTATTTTCTAAACTTCTACGTGTCTCTTGCCTTTCTAAACTTTTATTCTGCTTCCTCCCAATGTCACTGTCATTTGTGCCTGTCTCGGTAGCGTGGTGGTAGCGTGTCTGCCTCACGTTCAAGAGGTCCCGAGTTCGAATCTCGGTCAGGGTGAGTTGCCTGGATAAGGTTTTCCCGGGGTTTTCCCTTATCCTGAAAGATGAATGCTGGGTAACTAACCTCTATGGACCCCGGGCTCATTTGAGCATCATTTTACCCATTTCATCCATCATCTGATATGACTTAACGTTGGAGGACGTAAATTAAAAAAAACTGTCATTTGTTTCTTACAGTTTCCATTTGGTATATAGACAAATAGAATTGGCGGTATGAAGTAGTTCTTGTAGGTTTGCAGGTCCGTCTTTGCATTTCAACAACGTAGAAGAGAAAGAAACGCGTCGAGGGGAAATGCGCTCGCAAGCTTTCGATCCGTCTACAATCGAATCTGGGGCAGCTGGATTGCAGAGTATTGTGCAAACACTTCTCCCCTCAAACTCTTTAAAGAGCCGTTAATCAGTGATATCAGCATAAGTCAGAATGGGATTCAGCAAGTACTAAATTGCGAATAGTTCCGAGTTTCTCTCAAGTATGTAAACTAATTTCACTTCACAGTAAAGAATACGCACTTCAATATTCATTAAAGTATAATTATGCAGAAAATACAAAAACTAATAATAGTTCTCCATTCATAAGTCAAAATTTCACTTAGCGCTCTAGCAGTGTAGTGAAATACACACACGTAGCCTACATTCTGGTATAGATGCTTGGCCAAAGATAGGGAAAATTAAAAATTATGCATGAGACAACAAAACAGATTAGAGAACTCAGTTGGTGGGTAGAGATAGGGGTAATTATGGAACAAATAGGTATAGGAGATAAGACCTGAAGCTTTCCTGGTGACGGATGCGCTCACTTTCTTCTCGGGCAGTCAGCCAGGTGAAAAGATGATTAGATATCAACGTTTCGGGAGTGTGCATCTCTCCCATCATCAGGATATTTATAAAATGTTACAACCACAAATGAAATACTGGATATAACACAAATATAAACAAAGACAAAACACTGTCAAAATTCGCATTACTAAACAAGACTTTTCAGTAAATTAAATGCCAGGTCAGGAGATGACGTGAGTATCGAAAATTGTGTCAAAGAAACGTAACTACTTAACTTGATTATCAAGCTGTATTGATCTGTGCTTCTTAATTCGACGGATTTCCATATTTAAGACCGGTTTCCAAGAGGAGCTGAACTGAAATCCAGCATCACGATTAAGCGTGCTACTTTCAGAGGAAATCGCCAAAGCCTCCTTAATTCTCCGCTCCCAGTAACTGTTGCATTTTGCCAAGATGGTCGTCTGCCGAAAGTTGGCTCTATGGTCGTTATCAAAACAATGCTCTGCTAGCCCAGACTTCTCAGGTTGCATTAAACGAATGTTTCGTTCATGCTTGATTATCCTAGTAGAGATGGTCCTTCTCGTTTTTCCTATATAGGTATTCCACATTAACAGGGAATGCGGTACACTCCCGGAACTTGGAAGTCCACTTTGTCCTTCACTGGTCTCAACAGATGTTTAATCTTCGGAGGTGACTGTCCTGATGTTATTTGGCGAGAATTCTGCTGTTTCTGCCGGATAGATTGCCGGTAAACGGGATGCAGGCTACAGCGGTAGGCTTATCTGACGCTAGCTGTATTACGATTCCCTTTCCTAGCTTTGGTGATCGAGGCTTCAACGTCATATTCGGAGTAGCCGTTTTGACGGAAAGCGAGTCTCAGGTGCTGTAATTCTTGTTTTAAGTGGCTGGGATCAGAGATAGACAAAGCCCTGTGGGCCAGTGTATTGAGAACTCCCAGTCGTTGGGACTTATGATGGAAACTATGAGCGTTCAGATAGAGATCGGTGTGTGTAGGCTTGCGGTATACAGCATGCCCCAGGGTAGCGTTGCTATTTTTTTGAAACAATGTCCAGGAATGGAAGAGTTCCATCCTTCTCCACTTACATGGTAAACTGTATTTGAGGTCGAGGGCTGTTGAGATGCGCAAGAAAGCTAGGCAAAGTGTCTGATCCATGTGGCCAAATTACAAAAGTGTCGTCCACGTATCTATAGAAATGATATGGTTTAAGTGGAGCTGTGGCAAGTATTTCATATTCTAAGTGCTTCATATAGAAATCAGCTATAGCTGGTGACAAAAGGGAGCCCATTGCTATTCCGTCTATTTGTTTAAAGAAAGTACCACCAAACAAGAAGAAAGTGGAGGTGAGGTTATGTGTGAAGAGCTCTGATATCAGCCGGAAATTGCTCCTTCAGATGTTGGATGGCTTCTTGCAGTGGTACTCTTTAAAATAGAGAAACCACGTCGAAGCTGACAAGATCAGAAGGGCCAATGGTGAAGTTCCTAAGGGTATGTACAAATGGAATGGGAGATATATGGAGATAAGAGGAATGGAATACAAGCGATGTGGGTAAATTGAAAATTCAGAATAGAAGATATAGAAAGACAGGAAATATGAGGAACTCTAGAAAATATGAAATCATTACAATTTTACAAAAAAATAAAAAAAACTGGGGACGAGAAGCATACGTGGATTAGTGCAATAGGCAAGAAAGAAGGGTTAGCGTGGATAAGAAGAGGAACAATATTCCTAAGAGCGATAAGAGGTGGGGAAAAAGGAATTTGTGAATTGTGCGGTGGAAAAGAAAGCATAGAACACTATGTAACAGAATGCGAGGAGGTTGCAATTTGGAGTAAAACGGTTTGGGAGGAAAAATGAGAAAAAGTAGAGAAGGGGATAGTAGCTATAAAAATGTTAACAGGAAAGGAGGTAAATAAGGTAAGAAGTATTGGTAAGTTTTTGTAGAAAATAAAAGAAAAATGGGCCGGAAATGTAAAGAATAGAAGAAAGGAAGATGAGGGGGAAGAAATGGGCTAATTAAGTAACAAGAAGGTATGGAGGTTAAGAGCTACCTGACAGTAGAAAACCAGGGTGTTATGTAAGTCAAGGTAGCAACAAGGTAAAGACAAATAAATGTAGCCTAAAGTTGTAAATTGTAAAATTTTGGAATATGCACAGTAAGTAAATGGGTAGATGGATGGACGGGTGGGGGGGTGGACGAACGGATGGGTGGGTGGACGGACGGACCGACGGACGGATGCACGGATAGATGGATCATATTCTTCCGTATCTACTGAGGATTCGAATACAGGACTTCTCTAGAATTTACTGCAGGTGGCAAAGGTGTTTGAACCTCACTCGGAAAGCAACCCTTAGTTGCACGAGAAACGCATCCACTCACTGTGATTCGCGAGGATGTTTATGTAACCTCTCATGTTTTTACAAAACATTCTAGAATATTCCGGATGCATGGGGAACGAAAATTCCAGTAGGTTCTGATCATAAGCGCTGGCCGAAAGCGTTACAACCTCTATTTATCTTGAACAGCATCTCTAGCTGCTCCATCCAATCTTCTGTACTTTGGGTGATGGTCGCTGCGTCACAATTCACAACAGTTATCGATTTCTTTAACCCTAGTTTTTCCAAAGATAACTTAAAGGCTGTTTGTTGGTGTTGGTATGAAGCGCCTAGCGTTTTGGCCTGTGAAATATGTGTCGCACAGCCTAAATTTGACCTTGTGACGTTCTAGTCCATTTATAACTCCTAAGGTTACGCCTTATAATAAATTTGGTACAATAAAACATATAAAAGGCTCGTCTCTGTTAATTTATGGATTAAACATGTAATGTACTAAATATACGCAGGTTGCTCTACCTATTGCTTATTTTTATATACCTACTGTAAACAATTCCTAGGTTATCTTACTGTTTAATCTAACATATTAATAGAAGAAAACCTTTGCAGAATGTCATAGATATTTTTGTAGGCACAAGAGAATCTAGAAAGTCCAATCGAAAGTATATTCCTCTATATGCTGGCTTTGAATAACCACAAGGAAGAAGACAAACGTCGAAGTCTACTTTTGCTCAGTTACCTGGAGACGGCTTGGTCTCGAGGGTCTTTCCATTAGGGAAATATCTGTTTTACCTTTCGGGTGGAAGTGGATAAACCACTTACGCACGTCAACTCCGCAGGGATGACTATCCAACAACTTCGGTAAGGCCCCATGTGTTCTTGCTCACCATGAGCTCTGCAGGGATTCTATGAGGCGTCTCTTAACCCCGTCTGAGCGGCCAAGGCAGCCAGACCGGTGTGTGTCGCTACCCCGCCGAGTGACGTCCAATTCTCACAACTCCAGTCCGGGAGGGGCTCGAATGTTCGAATAGCATTACTTAGTATCACGAGTGCTACAGGTCCACAGCGCTCACACCACAACAGCTGAACGGATCGAAACCCCTCCACCTACGGGGACCATAAGGGACAACTGAATAGCGAGAACTTTAAGAAAAATGACGAAATATTACACAGTGAAATAAATAATGGATATGTCGGAAATACGGATGTCAAAACATTACTTCAAATAAATTATTTTCGAATATTTTAAAGAACTACATTTTTGTCTATTGAAGTTTCCAAGATATACGAGGGCTGTCCAATAAAGAATGATCACAATTTGTTTTGATAACGTACCTTTACTCATCCTCATAATTTTGATGGTCCTTCTCAAAATAGTCTCCCCTGAACACGATGCACTTGTCCCAGCGGTTCTGCCAGTCTTCAAAGACATGCTGGAAACCAATTTTTGAGAGATCCTTCAAAATGGCCGCCGCAGTCTTCACCAATGCTTCTGATGATGGATAATGTCTCCCACGAAGGCGTTTCTTGAACTTAGGGAATAGAATAAAGTCACAGATGGCTAAATCCGGACTGAGGGATGGTAAGGGATGCACTTCACGTTGATTTTTGCAAGATATTCAGCAACATTGCCAATATGCGGCCGGGCATTATCGTGGTGCAGCATCGAGCCTGCTTCATGGAAATGTGATCTTTTGCACCTGATATGGACTTGCAATGTTTTACAGGACATCCCTGTAGTATTGTCCAGTTACTGATGTGTGTGCAGGTACAAGATTCTGATAAACCATTCCATGAATATCAAAGAATGAGATGACCATAACTTTCCCAGCAGAAGCAACCACTTTTGCTTTTTTTGGGGGGTTGGTGATGATGGAGATTTCCACACTGAGCTTTGCTGTTTGCTCTCAGGATCAAAATGATATAGCCAAGTTTCACCAGCAGTGATTACGTTTGAAAGAAACTCCGGATCTTCCTCTAACATCAACTTTAACTGCATGTGATCTCCATTGCAGCGCTAGGTGATACTGAACATGTCTGAACTTACCTGGTTCTCACAGACGCGAACCAGGAGTACCAACAATGAAATTACTAAGGCGTGTTTGTTTCACATTAAGCTAACAGAATATATTAAGATTGAATTTTAGTGCACAAAATTATGTCCGTAAAAATTATGACCATTCTTTATTGAACATCCCCCGTAGCAACATAAGTGTATAAAATTATTTCCGAAAAAGGGGACTTCTCAGGCCATTTATACAATTTAAGATCATTTAAATATTTTAAACATATATTGCATTCTAATTATAATTTTTAGAGCTACCTTTAAGACAGTTAAAAATTGGTGGTGGTGGTGGTGG
The DNA here is from genome assembly GCA_030765055.1 of Mantis religiosa. Lineage (NCBI taxonomy): Eukaryota > Metazoa > Arthropoda > Insecta > Mantodea > Mantidae > Mantis > Mantis religiosa. Next base: position 234,271,799 of record CM060947.1, on the reverse strand, counting down.
TGGTGGTGGTGGTGGTGGTGGTGGTGGTGGTGGTGGTGGTGGTGGTGGTGGTGGTGGTGGTGGTGGTGGTGGTAAAACTTCCATTTTTCATGAACTTTAAGTTTGGAATGGAGGATTCACTATTGGTTGATACGGAACTTAAATTCGAAGTTCGTATTTATGGATATTTCGTCTTGAACTATCTATTGATAAACACTCGTTCCTTCGATCTTCGACTCTATTCCCTTTCGGCGTACTCATCGATGTCGTGGCTAAGGAAGCCCTGTGATCTCAGGATCTCCCTCGAGTAACGCTATCAACCACTAATTGCTATGGAGCTGGTGCTGTGATTGGAGAGGGAATTGGGATTTTCTCAGGGTTCTTGGTGAAATTATCTCGTGTAACTCTTATGTCGGCGTTCCTGTCTGCAGGTTTTCACTGAGTTATGCGCCATTCACGGAATGTAAATATATCTGTCCAAAGCTTTAAAATATTTAAGTACATATATAAATATCGAAATAACATGGGATGCACTTGGCGCTTTACTGACGCACATTATATATCACTGGTTGGAACTGGTACGTTCGCCTTGCTCGAGACTTAGCCAGACTGTTTCAATTTTCCCCAACACACACTACTCTAAAACTATGGGAAACTTCCAAATTTTCTTAACACAAACCAGTATTTCTCTGCTTCCATTGGTTACTTAATTTTTATCTTTGCCTTAGTTGGTTTCATCTTTGAACTTGAACATTCTAACGGCATCCGAAACCATTTCTGTGGGAGAAGCTTCTGCCCCGGAGAACGATAAAATTTCTCTCGCTACACAAAGGGAAGGCCAATAACGTTTATCACCCACGCTAAGGTTAGCAAAAGGTTCTAGGAAATCGTACCGTATTCATACCGAAAGCCAACAGACTTTCCTATGTAACTATCCCTATATCTATCGGTAACTAATATTAAGTATTGAGGTTTATACCAGTTTATACATACATATTTGTAAGGGCTTTCCAGTGATATATTTTGTAGCTATATTTACGGCTGCCCATTCTAATATGAAATAAAGTATTAGATGTCATTAATTCAAGAATTATTAACAATTATGTCAACACATATAAATAGCAAACATCTGATTTTTATAATACATGGGCTGTTCAATAAGGAATGATAGATAATTGTTATGGTCATAATTTTTCGTAAAATATTTAACCTTATTATATTCTGTTAGCTTAATGTGAAACAAACACGCCGTAGTAGTTTCATTGTTGATACTCCTGGTTCCCGCCTGTGAGAACCAGGCAAGTTCAGACATGTTCAGTATCGCCTACCGCTGCAATGGAGGTAACATGCAGTTAAAGTTGATGTAGAGGAAGATCCGGATTTCTTTCAAACGTAATCACTGTTGATGAAACTTGGCTACATAATTTTGATCCTGAGAGCAAACAGCAAAGCTCAGTGTGGAAATCTCCTTTATCACCAACCCCACAAAAGCAAAAGTAGTTGATTCTGTTGGAAAAGTTATGGTCATCTCATTCTTTGATATTCATGGAATGGTTTATCAGCATGTTGAACCTGCACACACATCAGTAACTGGACAATACTACAGGGATGTACTGAAAACATTACAAGTCCTTATCAGGCGCAAAATACAGTGAAGCAGGCTCGATGCTGCACCACGATAATGTGCGGCCGCATATTGCCAATGTTGTTGCTGAATGTCTTGCAAAAATCAACGTGAAGTGCATCCCTCATCCTCTCTATAGTCCGGATTTAGCCCCATGTGTCTTTTCTATTTCTTGACTTGAAGAAACGCCTTCGTGGGAGGCATTATTCATCATCAGAAGCAGTGGTGAAGGTTGCGGAGGCGATTTTGAAGGATCTCTCAAAAACTGTTTTCAGAATATCTTTGAAGCCTAGCAGAAACACTGGGACAAGTGTATCGCATTCAGGGGAGACTATTTTGAGAAGGACCATCAAAATTCAGGATGAGTAAAGGTTCGTTGTCAAAAAAAAAAAAAAAAAAAAATTTGATCATTCTTTATTGAACAGCCCTCGTAATATTTATAAGAAGGTATCACGTTTAAAATATGTATAAAATCGTATAGACCATAAAATACATAGGCTTAGTTTCTCCGCTATATCTGCTAAGTTTCGGGGCAACTAACGGGATAGATTCCGCTTTTGCTTATCTCTTAGCGTGACCATAAGGGTTATTGGCCTTTCCTTTTGTATTGCCAAAGAAAGGAATTTACTGTTTCTGGGGAGTGTAGAAAAGTGCAGTTTGGAGTAGAATCGGGGCAATCTGGCGAAGTCTGGGATAATGCCGTAGCAGCATCAAGCGAAATTGAGAAACTTGCAAGCAGAGAAGCGCGAGGAGTATCCGCCGATATCTAAAGTATTCTCAAATTAAGATAAATATTTTAAAGCTTCGAGCACATGTAGCTAAGAGTACATTCCGCGAGTGCCACCTAAGTTACTAAATACCTGCAGATATCTGGGTAACTCGACGCCGAAACAAGAGTAGACGACTTTCTTGTTCAAGAACCCTGAGAAAAACCAAAATTCCCAGTCCAACTACAGCACCTACTCCATAGTTAAGCAGTGATACTCATACTCATCGGGCTTCCCTCGATAGAATGTCTGCCTCACGTTCAAGAGGTCCCTGGTTCGAATCTCGGTCAGGGTGAGTTACCTGGATAAGTTTTTATCCGGAGATTTCCCTTAACCTAGAAAAGCACGAATGTCGGGTAACTCTTAAGCTCCATGGACCCTGGACTTATTTTAGCATCATTTCTCCCAATTCATTCACCGTCCGATATGACTTAACGTTGGAGGAAGTAAATTAAAAAAAAAAAACAACCTCGTATTCCTCCAGGAGGAAATAATAGCGCCTCCTGAGACACAATAGCGATGAGTAGTCGCTCGGAAGCCCCTCGGGAGTGAGGGACCTTCGAGATAACGCGACAATTTTTGAAAATGTTAGTATAACAAATAAATAAATAAATAAATAAATAAATAAATAAATAAATAAATAAATAAATAAATAAATAAATAAATAAATAAATAAATAAATAAATAAATAAATAAATAAATAAATAAATAAATAAATAAATAAATAAATAAATAAATAAATAAATAAATAAATAAATAAATAAATAAATAAATAAATAAATAAATAAATAAATAAATAAATAAATAAATAAATAAATAAATAAATAAATAAATAAATAAATAAATAAATAAATAAATAAATAAATAAATAAATAAATAAATAAATAAATAAATAAATAAATAAATAAATAAATAAATAAATAAATAAATAAATAAATAAATAAATAAATAAATAAATAAATAAATAAATAAATAAATAAATAAATAAATAAATAAATAAATAAATAAATAAATAAATAAATAAATAAATAAATAAATAAATAAATAAATAAATAAATAAATAAATAAATAAATAAATAAATAAATAAATAAATAAATAAATAAATAAATAAATAAATAAATAAATAAATAAATAAATAAAATCTACAACACCATACCCTGGCACCTAATTTCTCAAGCCAGAGTATAAGTATTCCAAACTTTTATATTTAGTAACTTTTATATAATTTATACAACAATTTTTTTTTACAGATATTAAAAATAATCCTACTAAAAGTAAACCAAACACCAAAATAAAATAATACACTCCAAAAATAGCATTTTCTTTTTATATTCACCCCTTTCCCATTTTTAATACATACAACTTTAAATAAATACTAAAATAAATTAAAAATGAACTTAAACATTAACACTACGTAATTTATTACTGATATCCAGTAAAAATATCTGGTATATAGCTATTAATAAAACAAAAAATAAAAATCTACCCCTAAAAGATTAGCCGCCGGGAACCTGCGGCCCCAAATTCTACTGGTAAACAGCACAACATAGCTATTTTGTATTTATTTTTTAATTATGCTTAACAAAACTCAACAAAAACATCCCACAGCATATCTTACCCATATTATACAACCAAAAATACCAGTTAAAAATGAAATATTATTAATCCTTTATAGCAACTCATAAGAGATTGATCTATTTTCCCTTTATACATAATAAAATGTCAGTACAATTATTAAAACCTAATAAAATATAAATAAAACCAAAGAATTTGTTTACTCAGTTTATGAATTAATTCACCTAACTATAATGCCCATATGTGAACTTATCTCTAAACAGTATAAAAAATCTAAACTACCCTTTCATCCAACAAATATGTACCACTCCTAGTGGTTTACCGGGAAAAATACGTCTCAGTTGGAGAATTTAATGTCATATCGGCACGTTGGCCATAGTAGCTTAATGGTTAGAGCGGCTGGATGGAGACCAGAAGATCCGTGGTTCAAATCCCGGCTATGGCAATGAATTTTTCAGTCTGACTCCATGTTTCCCATTATTATTATGATTATTATTATTTTTGTTATTTTTGTTAGTGTTATTTTTGTTGTTATTTTTGTTGTTATTTTTGTTATTTTTGTTATTTTGTTGTTATTTTTGTTATTTTTGTTATTTTTGTTATTTTGTTGTTGTTATTTTTGTTGTTATTTTTGTTGTCGTCGTCGTCGTTGTTGTTGTTGTTGTCGTCGTCGTTGTTGTTGTTGTCGTCGTCGTTGTTGTTGTCGTCGTCGTCGTCGTTGTTGTCGTCGTCGTTGTTGTTGTCGTCGTCGTCGTTGTTGTTGTTGTCGTCGTCGTTGTTGTTGTCGTCGTCGTTGTTGTTGTCGTCGTCGTTGTTGTTGTCGTCGTTGTTGTTGTTGTTGTTGTCGTTGTTGTTGTTGTTGTTGTCGTCGTTGTTGTTGTTGTTGTTGTCGTCGTCGTTGTTGTTGTTGTCGTCGTTGTTGTTGTTGTTGTCGTCGTCGTTGTTGTTGTCGTCGTTGTCGTCGTCGTTGTTGTTGTCGTCGTTGTCGTTGTTGTCGTCGTTGTCGTTGTTGTCGTTGTCGTTGTTGTCGTCGTTGTCGTTGTTGTCGTCGTCGTTCTTGTCGTCGTCGTCGTTGTTGTCGTCGTCGTCGTTGTTGTCGTCGTCGTTGTCGTCGTCGTCGTTGTTGTCGTCGTCGTTGTTGTCGTCGTCGTTGTTGTCGTCGTCGTTGTTGTCGTCGTCGTTCTTGTCGTCGTCGTTCTTGTCGTCGTCGTTCTTGTCGTCGTCGTTCTTGTCGTCGTCGTTCTTGTTGTCGTCGTCGTTCTTGTTGTCGTCGTCGTTGTTGTTGTCGTCGTTGTTGTTGTCGTCGTTGTTGTTGTCGTCGTTCTTGTCGTCGTCGTTGTTCTTGTCGTCGTCGTCGTCGTCGTTGTTCTTGTCGTTGTTGTCGTCGTTGTTGTCGTCGTTGTTGTCGTTGTTGTCGTCGTTGTTGTCGTCGTTGTTGTCGTCGTTGTCGTCGTTGTTGTCGTCGTTGTTGTCGTTGTTGTCGTTGTTGTCGTCGTTGTTGTCGTTGTTGTCGTTGTTGTCGTTGTTGTCGTCGTTGTTGTCGTCGTTATATCATCATCTATTGAATCATTCTTAATGTTACTAACTCCTGAATTAATACCTAATGGATAGTCAACATGAAAAGTTCAATGCCACGAGTGAAATGGAGAATTTAATGTCAGGACGGCACGTTGGCCATGGTAGCTCAATGGGTTAGAGCGACTGGACGGAAACCAGGAGATCTGCGGTTCAAATCTCGGCCATGGCATTGGATTTTTCATGTTGACTATATTAAAAACCTTAGCCTATATACAGCTAGTGTGAAGAAATGATTAATTTCCATCAATTAACTAAAATAATAGATAATAGTTCTTTTGAATACAAGAATGGACTGGCAGAAATAACACTACAATGCACACATATTTTTATAGAAAATTTTACATTCAGGGGATCTCTTGGCGATTCGCTCTGCCAACTATGGCAGAGAAAATAAGAAACGTATTTATGAATAGAGGGATTTCCAAGAATCTATAAACCTGTATTGTGACGGAAATCTCGAAAGCTTTTGTTTGATACCATTGTTACTATACAGGGGGTGGCAAAGAAAATACAGCAGTTTAATTTTATCACAATTGGCTGCAGTTGTGTGCTGAAGAACTGCTATGAAACCAATACTAGCCAGGAAACGTTTAGAGACCTATTCTCTCCGTGTGGAGCAGTACTTAAAAATGCCAGAGGTGCCTCAAGTGTTTTGACGAGGTTCCAAAAGCAATAACAATTGCAAGTTATAACAATGTTGTCCCTTTAGGCAACTGTATGTTTGTGGTGGCTGTGGATTTTGTTACTGAACAAGATACACCTGCCCAGAGGCACCCTATTCTTCTCTCTTGTTAGTATCCTTATCCGAACATAGATGTATTATTTATTTATTTATTCTTTTTTTGCCCTCGTTTCTTTCTGTAAAGTATACACATCCCTCGCCTTTCTCTATATCTTATTTTACTTCAGTTCTTTCTTTGTATTTTGTATTAGTACGTGCTTTTGCCTTTTTGTTCCATTTTATTTTCTCTTGTCCTCTATCTCGTTCCCCATCAGAATTACTAATAGCTTTCCTTTATTACAGCTTTCGTTGCTCGTTTATTTTTCATACCTTTGATCTCTCCCCTTCCATTTTTTTACTTCCTTTTAATCGTAAATAATGATTCGTTGTGGCTCTGGAATTAAGAGGATTACATTTTTCGAACCAAAAAGCTCGAGTTGCGAAATGAATGCTACATCCGCTTATTATTGGGAGCATTCAACATTCTGACAGATCCATGCGTTTAAAATTAACTTTCCATAATACTTTACTTGTTAATTTTGTTAAAATTAGCTAATCGTTTTAGTAATACAACTGTTATCCTATCATATAGGTGTTGTACGTGTTTCACTTCCTCTGTTTATATATCAAAACAGTTTTAATTTTTCCGCCATCTGTTTACAGTAGGATAGGATTTAGTGTATTCCACCCAAAAATCTAAAAAAGGGATTTTACCAGAAATACAACTTTTGGGGCCTCCAAAGCCAGACAATTTGGAGACGTTTTACTTAAACTAACAATGACCTCATAGGTCAAACTATAGGTCTTGCTAACGTTGGGTTTTAAACCTTTTACCATTAAACATTCACATCCATTCATATTTCTAAGCTTTACAGAGGATAGTAAATCATTCCATTTCAGGAAAGCCCGCCTCGGTAGCGTAGATGGTAGCGTGTCTGCCTCACGTTCAAGAGGTCCCGAGTTCAAATCTCGGTCAGGGTGAGTTACCTGGTTAATGTTTTTTCCGGGGTTTTCCCTTATCCTTCAAGACGAATGTCGAGTAACTCTGAGCTCCATGGACCATGGACTCATTTGAGCATCATTTCACCCAATTCATTCATCGTCCGATATGACTTCGTTGCAGGACGTAAATTAAAAAAAATCAGGAAACATTATCAGCCTAATCGGGAATCCAACACGAGAATCCAGTTACATACGGTGGTGGTCTGAAAAGTTTCCGACCTTATAAAGATGAGACCTTTTTTTCACAAATTCTTTTTTTTTTGTTTTTTTTTTTTTGTTTTTTTTTTCAACATTAGTCTCCTTGTAACTCTACACACTTCTCCCAGCGATGTTCCACCTCTGTAACCCATCCAAATAGTACTCGGCGTTTTTCAACATAGTCTCCCTGTAATTCTACACACTTCTCCCAGCAATGTTCCCATCTGTGTAACACGTCCAAATAGTACTCGGCGTTTTTCAACATACTCTCCTTGTAACTCTACACACTTCTCCCAGCAAAGTTCCCATCTGTGTAACACGTCCAAATAGTACTCGGCGTTTTTCAGCATAGTCTCCTTGTAACTCTACACACTTCTCCCAGCGATGCTCCCATCTCTGTAACCCGTCCAAATAGTACTCGGTGCTTTTCAGCATAGTCTCCCTGTAACTCTACACACTTCTCCCAGCAAAGTTCCCATCTGTGTAACCCGTCCAAATAGTACTCGGCGTTTTTCAACATAGTCTCCTTGTAACTCTACACACTTCTCCCAGCGATGCTCCCATCTCTGTAACCCGTCCAAATAGTACTCGGTGCTTTTCAGCATAGTCTCCCTGTAACTCTACACACTTCTCCCAGCAATGTTTCCATCTCTGTAACACGTCCAAAGAGTACTCGGCGTTTTTCAACATAGTCTCCTTGTAACTCTACACACTTCTCCCAGCGATGTTTCCATCTCTGTAACACGTCCAAAGAGTACTCGGCGTTTTTCAACATAGTCTCCCTGTAACTCTACACACTTCTCCCAGCGATGCTCCCATCTCTGTAACACGTCCAAAGAGTACTCGGCGTTTTTCAACATAGTCTCCCTGTAACTCTACACACTTCTCCCAGCAATGTTTCCATCTCTGTAACACGTCCAAAGAGTACTCGGCGTTTTTCAACATAGTCTCCTTGTAACTCTACACACTTCTCCCAGCGATGTTCCAATCTTTGTAACCCGTCCAAATAGTACTCGGCGTTTTTCAACATAGTCTCCTTGTAACTCTACACACTTCTCCCAGCGATGTTCCAATCTTTGTAACCCGTCCAAATAGTACTCGGCGTTTTTCAACATAGTCTCCCTGTAACTCTACACACTTCTCCCAGCGATGTTCCCATCTGTGTAACCCGTCCAAATAGTACTCGGCGTTTTTCAACATAGTCTCCTTGTAACTCTACACACTTCTCCAAGCGATGCTCCCATCTTTGTAACCCGTCCAAATAGTACTCGGCGTTTTTCAACATAGTCTCCTTGTAACTCTACACACTTCTCCCAGCGATATTCCAATCTTTGTAACCCGTCCAAATAGTACTCGGCGTTTTTCAACATAGTCTCCTTGTAACTCTACACACTTCTCCCAACGATGTTCCCATCTGTGTAACCCGTCCAAATAGTACTCGGCGTTTTTCAACATAGTCTCCTTGTAACTCTACACACTTCTCCAAGCGATGCTCCCATCTCTGTAACCCGTCCAAATAGTACTCGGCGTTTTTCAACATAGTCTCCTTGTAACTCTACACACTTCTCCCAGCGATGTTCCCATCTCTGTAACCCGTCCAAATAGTACTCGGCGTTTTTCAACATAGTCTCCTTGTAACTCTACACACTTCTCCCAGCGATGCTCCCATCTCTGTAACCCGTCCAAATAGTACTCGGCGTTTTTCAACATAGTCACCTTGTAACTCGACACACTTCTCCCATCGATGTTCCAATCTCTGTAACTCGCCTAAATAGTACTCGGCGGTTTTCTCTGCAAAATAATTGTTCACGAAGGTGATTGCCTCTTCATTTGACAAAAATTTGTCCTGCGAGCGCAATTTTCAGATGAGGGAACAAAAACAAGTCGCTTGGGGCTAGATCTGCTAAGTATGGCGTATGGTCAAGCAGTTCAAACTGTAATTCGTGGATTTTCGCCATTGCAACCGCTGAGGTGTGAGACGGTGTGTCATCTTGGTAAAACAGGTGTCTCTGCAAATGTGGCAGAGTCCCGCAAGTTCTGCCTTCAGCTTGTCAAGTAATGATGCGTAGTATGCTTCTGTAATCGTGTTTCCTTTTTGAAGAAAATCGATTAGAATAACTCTAACTATCCCAAAAAGATCGCCATCACTTTCCCAACCGAAAAAAATGGACAACAAATTTTGCTTTTTTGGAGCCGGTTCCCCACTTGCAGTCTACTGTTTGGACTTATTTTTGTTTCGGGCGTATAATGATGCATCAAATTTCATCTACAGTAATTAATCGGAGCCAAAACTCGGATTTATTGCGCCTAAACCGCGCAACAGAGCGTTGGAAATGTTCATTCGAAACGTTTTTGGTCTAACGTGAGCAAATGTGGCACCCAACGCGCGGACAGCTTTCTCATGTCTAAATGTTGATTTAATGTGACAAATACGTTCTTTTGACATGTTCGTAGCCTCTGCTATCTATCTCGCTTTAATTCGGCGGTCGTCTAACACCATTTGCTGAACTTTGACGATGTTTTCGTCGGAAGTTGCAGTTTTTGGACGTCCCAAACGTTCATCGTCTCCCAAGCACTTACGGCCACGTTTAAATTCAGCTGGCCAAAATTTCACTGTGGTAAATGATGGTCCAGAGTCCCCATACACAGAATCCAACTCATCTTTGATTTGCGTAGGCGTATTGCCTTTCAAAAACAAACACTTAATGACAGCTTGATACTCTATTTTGTCCTTTTTCATAAGAACACTCACATCAACTCACTCAAACGACTGTTACATAACAACTGAGCGTCCAAAGTGGCTGAAACTTTGGTAACTGTCAACTGATTAATTAGCGAAGTTTACTAGCGTTTATTTACGAGTGCTGTCATCTTCATGCTGAGGTCGGAAATTTTTCAGACCACCCTCGTATACAATTCTAACAATGTCCTATTATACTTCTAAAAATTATTTATTGTGAATTTTAAAAACCTGACCATTTTGTATTGCCATGATGAGATAAGGAATATTGTGTGATTAGTAACTGTGTAAAAATGTTAGGGAAATAATTATCTAATTATAATGACCTCTTTATATTAACATTGCCAGAAGCTATTAGCCAGGCGAGTGAAGTGTTGAGACAAAACAGAAGTCAGATCAGCTAAGCCCATTTGGCGTTCCGGCGAAGGCACTGCACAAGAAATTATCTTGAAGTTAAGATAATTTTAATCGGGTACGTTCAGAAGTCTGAGTGTTATATTAAAAAGTACATATGTGTACTAGTTCTAAAACTTAGAAGGGGAAGGAATTATCTCAATTTACAAACTTTAAGCCTAAATTGTGTTTCAAATGTAAATAAGAAGCTTAAGATTGACAACATAGTACTTTGAGGGGTGGTCAACAAGTAGGCGGGACTTAAATTGTTAACATTGTTAACATATCAACATATCAATGCTTCCTAAAATGATGTTTATTCAATGCTTCCTAAAATAATGTTTGCGAATAAATTATCTGTGCAACTTCGGAGGTGATACTTGTAATATTCAGAAAAGCTGTAAAAAATATCCTACTAAAAGTAATGTCACACACAACAGATGAGTTTCTAAGAAGTAAAATTAAATAATAAAGTAAATATTGATTTTTTTTGGGTAAAAATTATGTCTCTTACAGCCTAGTTCTTAAAAATGTAATGCATTAAACTATTATGTGACATAAGTTGCCTTATTCTTAATTACTGTTTGTATTATTCTGTTAATACTGCATTACTTTAATCACTATTGAATTATTTAACGACTATTGTATTATTTAATTACTATTGTATTATTCATAATTGTATTACTCATAAGAAATGTATTATTCTTATGGGTACAAATTTGACGAAGCCATGAATATAGTATATTCCTAAGGTGAATAAAACTATCTATCTATCTAAAAAAGTGGGTGTTTCTAAAGTTGTCCTATAGTGGTTTACATTTTACACAAGTGTGTCTGCACTGTGTAACACCTAACGACCGCGTTCAGTTTATCATATACTTGACGATACCCGTTAAGAGATCTCCGTTTAACATTCAAGCGATTCATGAGAACACACGCAAACAGTTATTTTAAACAGTAACGGCGGTATTTATAGTGTCACCCGAACATCGGAATTCCCGAGAGAACCAGCAGCTGGCAGGTAGGGACCAGACGGGAAGGATTCACCCACGCCTACCCATTTATCTGTAAAGCGCTAACGAGGGGATGGTTGGGAAAACATCACTAGCCATGTTTCCCCTCCCCCTGACGTCTGGAACAATCAGGATGATTCACTGAACCGCGAGACTTCCAGAAACAGCCATCTTCCTATAAAAAGGGGCTGCAGTTGGCGAGTCAGTTCAGTTCTTGGCGAGCAGCTGGAGGAGCGCCGTGCTAGCGAACGGACGGGAAGACTGTATACGTGCATCAGAGGAGTTGTACGTAATTGCGAGTGTGGTGTGGACCCGTGACAGACGAACTGGTGAATTGTAATTGTGTGCGCTACGTAATTCTATGTAATCGGCAAGTGTTCCAACTGTGCCGGCCCCCGTAGCCATGGTCGTTAGAGCGTAGGTCTCTAGCGTTCCACCGCGTAGAGGGTCCCGGGTTCGAGTTCCGCCCTGGGCATGGGTGTTGATGTGTATAGTGTATGTGTGTGAAACTACAGAAAACAGATAGGTAATTAAACGGAAACAAAAAAAAAACGGTTAAATAAGGAAAATAAAAATATATATCCATATACGTAGATATATATTTTTTGAATAAAAAACTGTAATTCGGTGGAAATAAAGAACATTTTGAGTTTGTGCAATTGGACCTTTAATTCTACGAACCCACAAAGTCGCAATAGTTATCATTTTGGTCTTGGTTGGTCCCGTGGCTCATTGAGTAGTACACCCTGCCTGCCTTGCTGGAGGTCCCGGGATCAATTTTCGGCGGTGGGGGTGAATATTTTTCTCCGACCAAGATAACTCCCTCGTCTTCCCCAGAGTCTGGAAGTATGGATGAGAGTTCGAATGTGTGCGTGATCTAATGATTAAAACCCAACGAATACGAGTTAACACCTTCGATAAGTTCCAAAGGTGAACGGCCGCTGATATGACCATTGGAGTGAAAAGCGGGTATAAATGGAACCTTGGTATTCTCCACGTAGAAAGGTTCTGCTATGCATGTGCGAGTCCCATAGAGTGCTAAACAATGCAGTGTATCTAAAAGTTTATACGCCTCTGTGGTAGTTTCACAGCTGTTTCTTAATCATTTTTACGGTAGCTGCTAGTGTTTGAGGTTCGGTAACAAAGTTTGGTGTACTGGGTGTGTTGTGAATATGGATAATCTGCAGAAGTGTGGTATCAATTGGTCAGAGGAAGACAAATGTTTTTTCTGGTGCAAAGAAATAATGAATGAACATTGTAGAAAATAAATCCCTGTCGACGAATACAAATACGAGAAAGGAGGAGGCATGGAGGAAAATTTATAACGAGTTTGCTGATAATGCGGCTTACTGATGCAGGTCAGCAGTGTGGTCTTGATATCCTCCTCTTGCATAATACCGAAGTGCTGTTAGGATTTGAGTGTCAGTTGAGATACTCAGGCCTTGGTTATTGTCCCTGACGTACAGTTTAGGACAAATCATTTCTATCAGGTTTCTGGCGTTTCCTGTACTAAACCTGTATCTGCTTTTGAAGTTAGGTCGTCGTAGTTCAGTAGCGTATACTGGGATCGTGACTTGGACTATCACTAGGCCTACCAGATCCGGACAATAAGGGATTGTTGATTAAATGTTAACTTTACAAACAGTGCATTTAAATCAATATTTGTAGAAACAAGCTGTTAAAACAGCCGAGGTGCCTTTGAAAACGGCAGCTGTCTTTAGATACTGAGACAGTGCCGCATCATAATTAGCCAGAAATTGTAACAATTCTATATAATTGCCTTTTAAATGATTCCCCACTTTCATCGTGGCCTATAAACGAACATTCTTATTTTGCAAGAAGAACCACTGCATCAGTCAATCTTTTCAAAACATTTCTATTTTCCTTAATCTTTTCATTGTGCAAATTGTCAGCAAATTTCTTTTGGTAATTCAATGTCTACCCGTTGAGTGCTCAAAGTTTTTAATACCGTGAAAGATTTTATATGCGTTGTTGATCTTTTATGTGATTAAATAAGCTAAATTTGTAAAACCTGTAGTATTCCAGGTTGTTTTCTCAGTTGCAAACAAGCATGGTCAGAAATAGTTTATTTATTTCGAATGAGCCAGACGGGTTCTTATTGTTTTCCTTCTGTTCACGCTGCAAGTGCGGAAGAGCTGGAGCAGGCGTTCCCTGTTTTATTATCAGTAACTTATCCTCGTATTTGAAGTGCGAGAATGATCTTTGCAGTAATTGTTTAATTACACATACTTCACCCATTTCGAAGAATTAGCACTAGCAACTGTCTTGGTACACTGTACAGTATGAAATAAACAATACTAATACGGCTGTTGAGGACTAACAATCATACAATAATTGAAAACACGCTCTTTCTTGCCCTAAACTCCAAGTGCTATGCGGAATTCCAAAGCCAGTCGTGTCCGTACGGTACATTTCGGAGAAGCTAAGAAGTGTGTAGCGATGTAGTATTCCGAAGCCTTGGCGTGTTGAATCCTGCATTCCTCAACATTGCGCCTCGCTGCACGTACCGTAGAGAAGACTGCAACAGTAGCTTCCGAAGCTCTGCTTCCCCTTCTGTTCAGTGGTGGGGAACGAGAGATATTCCACCCTACGCACTAAATCTTTATGGGGGAAACTGACTGGTATTGCAATTATTATTAATATTGCTTATTAATTTCTAATTTACTTAAGTATATAGCTCTGATAGCCCAAAATATACGCCATTGTCGTACTTCACAACAATTTCTGTTCTTGGCAGATAAGATTTCCTCCGTTTTATTTCGCGAATTCTACGCACCACAGCTACATTCATCACTTCACTGTCGTCCATGTAGCAAAGGTAGTCCACCTTTAATCTACCCCTTGGAGGCGGACCAAAATTTGAGCATGACCAACGTGTTTGGTCCCCGGACTATCGCTAATCCCGGTTTATGAATAAGAAAATCGATGGTCCACCGTTAGTCCACCGGAAGTAGCAAGTTGGTCCGCACCAAGTCTATGAATAGCGTCCATAGTAACGTGCCCAGTAGCACACTTTATTGGTTTACCAAAAAAATGAGTCAGTTGCAATGGTAGATCAACGGTTAGAGCGACCGGATGAGACTCAAATCCAGTTGAGGCTCTAAAGTTTTCAGTCGGACTACCTTTCTGGCCCATTTGAATGTTTGTGCGTTCTTTTGTTTAGTGTGGTATGTCAGCACCAACGTCAACCCAATCTTGTTTAGATAGTCATTAAAAATACGATATCCTGCTAGTCAAGATGTCGAAACTCTGGGTATGATATCCGGCTGCATTTCAAGAGTTTCTGCATGACTGTTATCAAAATAATTGTGCTCCATCAGAATTCTACCTTTAGAACAAGATAAGGAATCGATAATCCAAAACACACGAATTTGAGAGTACCTTAAGGAGAATGTCTTTATAGGCTTTTTATACTATTTACAATAAAACAGTTTTACAATAATATTTTAATAATTTAAAAGAATACTTTAAAAAATTCTTAAGTGTTACATTCACAAAAGTTTCGCTACCCATTCAATTAGTTATCCTTTCGCTACTTCCTCCTAATATAGTTAATCATTCACGGAAATTATTTCTTTACTTAAGTTTAGTTTTAAGCGACAGTCAAATTTCTTAAGTGGTCGCTGTGTGAAGGCTTTAAAATTCCATTCACTTTCAATGATCGCGAGTGAAAAAATATTAGCAATTTTGTAGCTAAAGGAATTCAAAGCTATAATAAGGAATGCATCGGAAATACAAGGGATGTTCAATAAAGAATGATCATTATTTTCTTACGGTCATAATTTTTCGCACTAAAATTCAATCTTATTATATTCTGTTAGCTTAATGTGAAACAAACACGCCGTAGTAGTTTAATTGTCGGTACTCCTGGTTCCCGCCTGTGAGAACCAGGTAAGTTCAGACATATTCAGTATCGCCTACCGCTGCAGCGGAGGTAACATGC
The DNA here is from genome assembly GCA_030765055.1 of Mantis religiosa. Lineage (NCBI taxonomy): Eukaryota > Metazoa > Arthropoda > Insecta > Mantodea > Mantidae > Mantis > Mantis religiosa. The sequence goes on along the minus strand of CM060947.1, from coordinate 234,256,244 downwards.
AGTTAAAGTTGATGTTAGAGGAAGATCCGGAGTTTGTTTCAAACGTAATCACTGCTGATGAAACTTGGCTACATCATTTTGATCCTGAGAGCAAACAGCAAAGCTCAGTGTGGAAATCTCCTTCATCACCAACCCCCGAAAAGAAGCAAAAGTGGTTGCGTCTGCTGGGAAAGTTATAGTCATCTCATTCTTTGATATTCATGGAATGGTTTATCAGCATGTTGTACCTGCACACACATCATTAACTGGACAATACTACAGGGGTGTCCTGAAAACATTGCAAGTCCATATCAGGCCCAAAAGACCACATTTAACACCATTTACCACCAGAAATGAGCTGCTATTGCGGACTTATCAATATTTTTGTATCTTAAGTGCCTGAAGTGTTCGCAGCTCATTTCTGGTCTGAAAATCATGAAATTGAAGATAGCACAGAATTACTAAAATACGTACAAAAACATAGTGAACTCGTCATATGGGAGAGGATATACATAGAAAAACATAAAAACCAACTAATGAACTTTGAAATCCCGCTAGAAGAGAATCCCACATTTAAGTTCATCACTAAATCAACAGATGGCAGCAACAACCCCAGAATTACCCACACAGATGGATCTAGCTTCAGTCGCATAAGAGCCGTAGATGCAAACGATGATTTGCGAAACATGTCCTCAAAATAGGTACGAAAGTGAAGCAGATATGTAAAAAATACGACTCACCTAAAATTTAATGATCTATCTGTCACTTTTGATTTCTGCGAATTCCATTGGTTGAAGTGATGAACTCATAGGTGCTTAGCATACTACCTGGAGGAGCATCAGTACCTTCTTACTCTTACAAGAACAGTCAGTGCGTTATCTGAGAGGTTTTAATTAACAAAGATAGTCAGGGTAACCGTTCGAGCAACACGACAATAATTTACGTTTGAGTATAATTAATTGGCTAACGTTTCATGTAACACACAGCCCCCAAGTGCTCTGTTTCGTCGCTTACTCTACGCCACGTTACTAATATTTCACTCTTCTAGTAAACAAGATAACGAGCGAATACAGCGCTCGACACTGAAGGTCAACACACCTCAACACTCCGCTATGTAGTGGGTACAAAGACAAACGCACGAGCTTATTCTAAAGATGCGGTTTTCCTTGAGTTTAGGGTAATTCAGAGCGTTTATTTCCAGTAAAACCTCAGTTTCAAATTTTAGCCTCAAATTCAATATGCAGCATGAATGAACGTAAATTGAAAATAACATCTGTCATTTTTTTCACAAGCTGTGATACTCTGCCTGCCATGCTAGGCGTCGAGGGTTCGATTCCCGGCAGTGCAGGTGGGGAATTTTCTCCAACCATCCCCCCCATCTTCCCCAGTGTCGGGAAGCATAGATGAGTGTGAATGTGTGCGTGATCTAATAAAAAAAAACAACGAATACGAGTTAACACCTTCGATATGTTCCAAAAGAGAACGGCCGCCGATATGACCATTGCAGTTAAAAGGCGGGGTATAATTGTGTAGGCAATCTGTGTAGAGCAGCCTTCAGCACTTTTATCCTGAGGGTATGCGTGGATATGTAGGGGAGTAAGGATGGTTCTGATGACCCTGGAATGGAAGTTTCAAGCTGCTTTAATGACTGCCTCTTTTTATCATCACATCAACCTCGAAGTTGTCGACCAAGTGTTACCAATATCACTGTTTAGAGTTACCGTATATAGAATGCTTATTACTCGATAACACTTAATTCGTTATTTACGTAGAAACCGACAGATATATTTTCTCATCACTTCTGGTCTGCCTTCGCCCAAGACAGAAGCGGAAGGCCGTATTAATGGGCTGCCAGCCACGGTCTGCGTTCACTGGGGTACTGCAGCTCCGTGTGTGCGACTTTCACCTCTGGAAGCCCTGTCTTCATTCACACCAAGATTCCCTTTGTGGCTATTTTGTCCATTGTGATTATTAGTCTCGGTCATGCCATTATTAAGGGTCCGAACAATACCTTTTCAAACGGAGTCAAGTGTTACCCATTTCTGCTAAGAAAACCCTGTTTCTCCCGTGTCTTCTGCTAAACGACTCAACCACCTGCCTGCACGTGTTGTAACAGTTACCTATTCCTTTGAAATCGATTACGATTCTTTATGCATTGCATACCTTAATTTCGGTATCAACTGGAACAAAAAATGTGATACATCAAGGAAAGGTATTAGCTGCGAGGGTTTCTAAAGCGAACTACTTTTGATTACAACAATACTACGTAAATTTCCGCCAGCTCTCAGCAATCATGGTAGACATATCTGCTCTTAAAATGTGCTCCCATTGTTGCCTTAATTACCTGATATATTGGTTTTAAATAAACCTGTTGAGGTCATTTAAACACCTCAAGAGCATAATTAGTAAATGATATTGTGACTTTGTGGGTTCGTGAAATTGAAAGTCCAATTGCACAAACTCAAAATGTTCTTTATTTCCACCGAATAACAGTTGGAACACTTGCCGATTACACAGAGTTACGTAGCGCACACAATTACAATTCACCAGTTCGTCTGTCACAGGTCCACTCTACACTCAAAATTACGTACAACTCCTCTGATACACGTACACCATCTTCCAGTCCGTTCACTAGCCCGACGCTTCTCACGGCTGCTTGCCAAGAACTGAACTGACTCGCCAACTGCAGGCCCTTTTTATAGGAAGATCGCTGTTTCTGGAAGTCTCGCGGTTCAGTGAATCATCCCGAAGGTTCCAGACGTCACGGGAGGGGAAAGAGACGGTACAGGGCTCGTGCCGCTCTTCTAATCATCCTCTCAGTTAGTGACACGAGATAAATCGGTAGCCGTGGCCGGTTCTATCGGGAATTCCGATGTTCGGGTGACAATATATTTCTGGGAAACATATTTATAGTTTTCAGAATATCTTTAAAACTTTAACGGTTGAAGAAGGCACTGTGGATAACACGTGCACAGCTTTGTTGCCATTATAACAATGAAATTAGAGAACCTTTCAGAATAGAGCTGATTTTGTAGATTAAATCTTATGAAAGTAACTTCAGCCTTCTTATATTCAGTAAGTGAAGTGTAATGGATACAAGACTAATATTTTTACATAACTTTCAAGATGAAACAAGGATAAGCTTCCTTCCAATCGTTTGCTTATATTTAATTTTTACGTTGTGCTTTGTCTTACTCAATCCTCTTTTTTTCTGTTTCATGTTACCTTCCTTCTTCCTATATTAGACTATCCTCCGTGGAAATTACGCTGTAAAGAAAGGAAGCGGATTACTCCTTGTTACGGGCTCTAAATCCTGCTGATGCCACGAGGAAGATCCATTGTGTGCTACTGAAAGTATTAATTAAACTTCTCGACCAGTTTGATGAAAATGTGAGCCGACTTTCTAAACGAATTGTCGTTAACTTCCATGCATGTGTGCTTAGTCAACACCAACTCCAATACTCAGACCATAATACAGATTCCAAGATGGCGCCCGTCGAAGCCCAGCGACTCTGGTTACGCAGAATAGGAAACTATACACAATAGACATAATATAATCCATATTACGGAGCAGCGAGGTAACTCCTAAGCATTTATCACTTTATACTTTCAACTAAAATGTGGAATAACATAAATAAAGAGCATCATGACAAATTCTAAGAGCTTATAACATTATATAGTAGCACGACCAGTACTATGCATTTTCCACCTTATACTTCCAATCAAAATTTAATTTATAAGGCATGACAACTCATAAGCATTAAACACAGCAAACTTTATCTTATTGAACTGTATCATCCTATCGTCTGTAGCAAGTACTAAAGTTTCTTTTACATTGTTTACATGGTAACCTTTTCTGGCAAGGACGTACTGCTTATACTATAATATTTAAGAGAACTCACCAGATTGTCCAGTTTACTCCAATTGTCACGTTTGAAGGTGTCAGTTCCCTCACACTGCAAGATCCATTTAAAATTTTCCACTGGTAGGCTCATCATATTCCTTCTAGGCTATGAAATACTTTGAAACTTATTAAGTGAAGGAACATCAGTGAAGCTGGGATCTTGAATGTTATTGAAAAGAACGTAACTAATCGTCTTTAATAATGCCTATCAATGGGTTAAAATCTCCTCTCCACGTCGGTTTTTAAGGACTCAAAGCTGTCAATAACATCTTGTGCACACCAAATATTAAAATTATCTTCACCCTCTGTAAAATGTCTTGGATGCATTCTTCAGGATTTCGTATTTTCTGGTTGAGCTGTAATGCGTGATAGGATGGCTGATTCTTAAAAATCGTTGGGCAGGCATCATCTATTAATTTTTGTACTTTTCGAAGGTCACGAATTGGTTCACCATCATTTACGGGAAATATGTCTTCCTTAACCTCAAAGCACTGTTCAAAATGATGAATACAAACTACAGTTTTGTCATTTACTTTAAAATCTTTACGATGTATGATCCTGATCCACTTATCCCATTACGATTTTTCCTTCGCAAATTTAAATGTCGTGTGAGGTGCACTACCATAATTAGATTGCAGCTGGGAACACAACAACGATGCATTTCGACAATACTTCACAGTATATATTTAGGTAAACGTTATCACTTTATGTTAAATACTTAACTATAAACTAACTCGTTGGTCACTAATTGCCTCTGTAATATGAATTACATTAATTCTTCAAACACACAATCAAAGTAAACAAACACACACTTTACTCTGTAGATATAACCACAACATAACAAGCTGGGCCACGAGCGCCGCCATTTTTCCTACAATCGATTCTCGTATTATGGTCTGAGTATTGGAGTTGGTGTTGGCTTAGTCCTTCTCCTACATCAACAACTGAAAATCGATTCTTCGTCTGTCTGTTGTTTTTGAGATGTATGTAAATTCAGCTCTTAATCACCAGAATGCATAAGCTGAGGTTTTGTTTCTATTTTGTTCTCTTATCTCAAATGCAGGAATATGTTCCACAAGAGCTAGAACTAGTTTTTCTTCGTATTATTTGAGTAGTAACCGTTTTCTTTCTAGGGTCATAATGGGGATTTGAATTCAGAAAATATAGCATTGACTGTAGGTGTTTAAACTTTGGAGTTTTAATAGTTTTTAACAATCAGCTCAATATGTACATTCACTCCCACATTCTCACTTCCCAACTCTGCGAAGAGTAGGAAGTAATCTACGTACATATTCCCCACCCCAGCTGGGGACTGGACCTGAGACTTCTGGTTCGAAGAACAATGGAGTGTTTATCAAGTGTTTACTCTTCACTAAATCCTTTAACAGAGAGGACCGATTTAAGTGATAGTGACGTTGGGGCGCAGTTACAAAAAAAGTTGGCCATTGGTATCTCTAAACGTATTTGGCAACACACTATGCACGCATGGAGAATTGGGGGAGAGAATGACGGATACAATTATACTGGCCGCGGAAATAAAATGTGAATGACAGTAACCACATGGAAGAACGCTGTAAATAAATAGGAGGGGATGGTAACGATTAGAGGGACCAATTAGAGTCGAGGCGTTTCCATGACAATGTTAGACGCTAAACCTTGGTTGCCGATATTCTAACATGTGCTTAGCATGACTTGCGGGCAAGCGAGTTACGCAAACGCTGCAGTAAATATAATACCTAGGTTTTTATTTCTCTTCTGATAACGTTGCCTAAACAGAATGCCCTCACAGTTAGAGATCCTGTACTGGCAAGTTACTTTGCATTTTATTTGCGTCAATTTGCCTTGGTTTACGTGTGCCTGAGTCCGTGTATCTGTGCGCGTGCTGTGATCATTTGCAATTGTGTTTAATGAATGTTTAATTATGTCAAAATACAGTGACAAGCGAAAACCTGAACGTGCTCGGGAACCAAATAAAACTGTATTTGGTAAAGGTATTCCAATTAAAGGACATACACGGGGGAAAATATGCTTCGAAGAATACTTCGAAGAGGAGAAATTGAAAGGGGAGTCTAGTACTCCATTCTCTGAAGTGCTTGATAGGACTTCCCGTGCTGTAGTTATCAGTAAGGGCATTAAGGTTAAGATTGGGAAAGAAATGTATTTTAAAAAAAGAAAGACATTGCGGTATAAATTAGAAACTCTCGGAAAAAATTATGTAAGCGGCATTTTCCCACTTCAAAGAGCATCAAAATGTCACAGGTATGCCTCTATTGTTACGATGATCTTTACGTTGAAGTGTTCTTGCATATTCTAGTGTTTGCATGGAGATCCACGACTGTACTATTGTATTTGTGTACAGTATTATAAATAATTAATAATAACAAAATACAAATTGCAGTCGTTATGAATCACCTTTGCACGTGTAATCCTATCGCGCTCTCCACGTGGCAGCAATAAACGGCAACGTCGCCTCTCTCTCCGTACGAAATGTTAATCACTTTCTAGATTGCCTGCCAGATGTTCCAGGAGCTGTGATGTACGACATCGGCGTACGAACCCGCCAGCCCACGCGCCTGAAGAGACGACTCCCACAGGATCTCCTCCTTAGTGACTCTGATTGACAAACTATGAATATTGTTTCACAATGACTGTTGTTCTTATCTCTTTGATTACTTGTTTGTTTTAATTAACTTATTTTTCTCTTGTTTCACAGTGTTAAGCAGTTAATAGGAGCCAACTTGGTTTTCCTTACATGTTATTGTATAGTTCATAGAGATTCAATTAGCCAACAAGGATCTGTAAAGCATGTACTGCTGATCGATCATTGAATAAAAAAAAAAAAAAAATAAAAAAAAAACTTTCTAGATTGGCGACCAGTATAGTTGCACGCAGAGAGAGAGAGAGAGAGAGAGAGAGAGAGAGAGAGAGAGAGAGAGAGAGAGAGAGAGAGAGAGAGAGAGAGAGAGAGAGAGAGAGAGAGGGAGAGGGAGAAGGCATTCGGAGTGCATTTGACATCTGGAATTATCCGTGAAATACTGTAACGTCTTATTTATTTAGTTCGTTCAGTAATGACTGGCACTCCCCCTATAACTTCTGCAAAGTAACGGTTTAAAATATGTGTGGATGTATGGATGAAGATAGGCGATAGTACTGTCTACTGCCACCAGATGATGTTGCTGCTTGCCATAGAAGGCGCACTAGAGCAGCAATTGTACCGTCTTGTGAGTACGCTTGTGGACATCAGTGAAATAACATGGAAGCAGATAAGCTCGGGCAAAGGTAGGCTGTGGGGTCTCCCTGGAGGGAAGCAGTGACTGCTTCAGACATCCACAAGGGATTGCTGGCTATATGTGGGGAATATCTATAAAATAATCCAAAATTGGAGACAAAAAATTGACGCAGGCATAAAAGTAGTCCAAGGAAATATTTTATTATATGCAGATAACGTAGTAATTATACAGGAAACAGAAGATCTACTTCGTTCAATACACCACCTTAACCAAATATGCAAAAGTTTTAATATTGAAATATCAATAGAAAAGTTAAAAATAGTGGCAAACTGGGGCAAAATACCAATAAGGTAGAAAATAGTCGTTAATGACAAAGTATTGGAACAAGTGTCCTCCTTCAATTATTTAGGGTGTGAAATCAGCAATGAGAAAGATAAAGATACTAAAAAAAATTAATGAGATTTCAAACAATTTGTGGAACAATTCACAAAACCCTAAAGAATAAAACAAGATCTGAAACAATAATAAAATTTTATAACACTATGGCGGTCTCAACGTTACGTTATGGATGTGAAAACTGGGTACCTACACAAAGAACCATCAGCAGAATACAAAGTTGTGAAATGAGATTCTTGAGAAGAACAAAAGGATGTACAAGAGAAGATAGTCAGAAATGAAAATATAAGAAATGAATTACAAGTGGAAACTATCACTTCAAGAATGGATAGGTACAGAAGAAGATGGTTTGAACATGATGGAAGAATGGATGGTACAAGACTGCTAAAAGTAGTTTTCCAATATAGTTCTAAAGGAAAGAGGGACGTAAGGGAGGCCGAGGAATAGATGGAAGGAGACACTGTGAAGACGGAACAGGCGAGAGCCTAATCCATGAAGTGAAGATGATGTGGGGAATCTTCACCAGGTTACAGGTCCGTGTTCCTTTGGTTGTCCGAATTCAAAGACAGCAGGGGCTGTGCTGAAAAACGCAAAAACACTGGGCATCCAGCAGCTGCACACAAACCAAATAATACCCAGCTTGACAATGATCTAATATTGGAGAACGGGCGAATCACATTTAATGAATTAGTGCAGGCAACAGGTCTATCACGGGGAACCCTCCACACCATAATCCATGAAAATTTGATGATGAAAATGATGTACAATGGCTGCCACACACTCACCAATGTGCATAAACAGAAGCGTGTGAAGGTATGCCAATAATTGCTGATCCAAAGGAATTATTTGCGACACTGGTCACCGTCGACGACTTATGGCTTTTCCACGAGACTCCGGAATAGAAACGCCAGTTCATGCTGTGAGCCCTCGTCCCAAGAAGTCACGGCCAGGACTATTCGTTCGGAAACACATGGCAACTGTGTTATGGGATCAGGAAAGGATACTGCTGGTGGATTGCCTCTCTCCCAATACGACCATCAACAGTGAGCGGTACTTCAATTCACTGCAACAACTCCGTCAAAACATTCACCAACGCCACCATAAAATATGAGGCCGTGTTCTCCAACAATAAAATGCAGACCACATGCCAGTCTCCAGACCATGGCCACCATTCGTACACTAGGGTTTACTGTGCTGCCACATCCTCCATATTCACCTAATTTGGTTCCTAGTGACTATGTTCTATTAGACTTCATGAAAGAGGTCATGCGGGGTAAGTAGTTCACCACTGATGAACTTTATGCAGTTGTCCATCAGTGGCGCCGGGATACTCCTAAAGAATAGTTTGCTATGTAAATACGGAAGGTGGCAGGACGTTGGAACAAGTGCATAGAGATTGGCAGGGAATATCTGTAATGTTACCTGAATGAGTTTGTTCAATAAATGGTTCCTGTAAAAAAAAAAAAAAAAAAAAAAAACGGTGGTAGTGCCATTGAGTGCCCTTAGTATAAAATGGCCATGGATTGAGAATTTCTAACACAGGTTGCATACCAAAGACGGACAAAGTGTGAAATAGCTCAGGAATGCAATACGTGCTTGCCCGAGAGGTAAGGGATTTATGTAGATATTTATCTGTGAAAGGATGATAGCACAGAAAATACAAAACTACAATCAAAACATGGTTAAAAGAAAGATTTACTTATGTACCTGAGTACATAGCCCTCTGGCCTACTTGCCTAACCTCCAGGGTCATACGTTTTGCACTGCCGTGTTGGACACAAAAAGGGAAGAAACATAGCTACCGTTCTGTATCTCGTCACCAGAGGTGACGTCACAACCACTACGTGGCTCAAACCACAGCTTGGATTAATTAATTAGAATGTGACAATACTTCACAATTTATAGATGCATAACAGTTCTTCTGTAGATCTAGCATTCCTCTGGGTAGCCTTGCCTGTTCGATCGAAGGTATATTTAAAGTACTATGACGTGTAGAATGGTAAAGTTAACTCTTTTGCACAATGTAAAACTACTTTTTAAATGTGGAAACGTAGAGTCAGACTGAAAAATTCAACGCCATAGCCGGGATTTGAACCACGGATCTTCTGGTTGCCGTCCAGCCGCTCTAACCATTAAGCTACTATGGCCAAAGTTCCGATATGACATTAAATTCTCCAGCTCACGTGTTTATGAGAACTCCTAAGTGGTTTACCGGAAAAAATACGAGTCAGTTGGAGAATTTAATGCCATACCGGCACGTTGGCCATAGTAGCTCAATGGTTAGAGCGGTTGGACGGCAACCAGGAGATCCGTGGTTCAAATCCCGGCTATGGCATTGAATTTTTCAGTCTGACTCTACGTTTCGACAATTTAACCTACACACGCCCAGTGTGAAAGAACAATTAATATTTTTTTTAACTTAACGTAGTTTCCAAGCACTGTACTTTTCTCTGCATTGAATCCAGATGTTTGCGATCACTATTGTATCAAACATCAATACAGGGCCAATTTTAAACCCTTTTTAAGAATATGCAGACCATATTTGTGGTGTGGCTAGCTTGTCTACGTTGCACTTCCACTTAAATAGATAACAAATCATTTAAATTACAAATAATTATGGATATATCAGAAATTGCTAATTCCATGAAGTTATATGAAGTAAATTCAACTGAGAGATTTGCACTGAGAAAGTATTGAATTATCAATCTTCCTTAAGTTTAATTGAAATAAGTAAGAAGAGGAGATGATATGGCTTAGATGACCGATTGTTACCAAAAAATTGTAATAATACAATTGTCACAATTGTGTTTTTGTATTACTTTTATCTTGACAGGAATCCTGCGCGGTAGGGATGAGTAACAGATATGGTGAGGATAGGCACCTCTTGCCACAATACGTCACACGCGTAAGATTACGAGAGGGGAGTACGCTGCACAGGTTGACTAAAAACTAAGCTTACCTTTTACAAGTCAAGGCTCATTCTCGAAGATCTGCGTAGCCAGTGTTGCAGCTCTTCTAAATTAAAGCAGCAACTCCGCTGATACCAAATGGCGATTCGTCTTCATCCTCTGCCTGTTGGTGGTGTTCTGGCCCATCTTCATCCTCTTCATGCTGATCTTCTTCATCATTTTCTTCCTGTTCACTGTCACTATCACCACTGTCACCATTTAACTAACTCCTCTCCTGCATCTAGAAGTCCCTCGGTTCTCATATATTCCACTTAGACTTTCCTTACATGTTTGCATGCTTTTTGCCATTCTTTTACTGTTATTGATTTCATTTTTTTTCATCTGTAAGTTTAATTATACCATCAATTTTAAAAGAAACATTATGTTTGGAAACCCAGTTTTTTAGTGTGGCCCATATTAGTTCTATGGGGTTCAATTCCGGATGGTAAGGAGGTAGTCTTAGGACAGTATGATTGTGCCCCTCGAGTATTTTATCTATTTTATAAGAAGGTGCTGGTTTTAGGGGTAGAATTAGCTGATAAATTTCAGGGTTTCTTAGGTTCGAAAAGTTAGTGTTTTTGAACTCATATTCAGTCATGTGTCTCTATAGCCAGGATATCATTTGATCTCTTCTAGAGCGTGAATTTGGATGTTTTTCAATTTGCACGTTGTAATATGGGGCATTATCTATAACTAGCACTGTTAGGAATAAGCTTTTCTTGAATCCATTTTTAGTAATTGTTATAATTCATATTGTCGTGGTAATCTCCGCGCAAAATGGGCCCTATATAGTACATAAGCATTTGGAACAAAACCCAGTTCTCCTCCAGCATGCACGATTACCAACTGCTGGCCTTTCGACATTGGTGCAAAGAGTCTTTGTAGCGAGTTATCACTCCAGGTGTATGGCGTTGTATGTGCTGTATTGATGTAAGTCTCATCCATATAAACTATATTGCGACCTTCATTGCGGTATCTTTGAATATCTCGCAGATATTTAAGTCTTTTTGCCCTATGTTATGATGTTCCATTAAACTTAGTCTGTTGGGTTTGCTTTTATTCCGTCTAAATCCTAGCTTCAAAAGAACTTTTCTTAATGTTGAGACACTGCCTTGGAAGTCAATGGAATTTTGAAGCTTCATAAGTACTTTATTCAGAGTCCGTCGTTCTTTTTCTGTGATGTAAAAGTTATTGACAGTTCGCCTAACTACTTTTTCATTAAAATCATCCAAATTGGATTTTGTGCATGTTCTAGATTTTTGTTTGCCTGGGGTAGAAAACGACGTCGTTGCACCAGAATCAATGCTTTTTGTTTCCCTAATAATTCTCCTAACTGCTTACAGACACACCTGTTGCCTCAGATACCCTTTTCCAGATTTTCCGAGCAGACCCAGACACTTGTTCCTTTTTCATAAATGTATACACATTGTTTATTACTTCTCGTGTTTGAGAATGTAGCACCTTATTTCCTAATTTGCTGCTAGGAGGCGCCATTTCTAAATTCTCTCTTGGAACCAGGAAACACGCACATTTTTAAACAAGGTGTGGTATCACTCAATAGCTCTGCACTTGTTTACTTGCTCGCAGCTGATACACAACTGTCCCGCCCTCCCCTCCAGTTGCAACCGTTCTGAAGTGGACTCGTCCAGATACCACTGCGCATCGCTCTGCACTTTTCAAGATAAAAAAGTACATCTGTACCTATGTAGCTTCTTGAATTTCTCACAATACTGAGGGCAGACCAGCAGACCAGCAGAAGAGTCGAGTCGTCCAGGTTTACCTGGACGGAGTGTTTGCTGCCCAGCACCTAGCCGCTTATTGCGGCTTTATCTGGGCAGTATAGAAGAGTCATTATTTGTCTCAGGCGATTGTTTTTGGCAGTGGGCATATCTAGCCTTTGTGTGCGCAGTCGCCCCGTGTAGGGGGGATGCGCCAATGCTGGCTGCGCTCTTCCGCCTGCCTGGGAGGCATCTGAGCACAGTCCGCTTAACAGGCTAGAGGGAAAGGAACAGTGTTAAGGTATTGAGTTTACCAAGCCCATTTCTGGGCTTAGGAGGTTGGAGTCAGGGGGTGGTGGCCCTGTTCGGTACTAATTACTCAAGGCATCTTTGGGTAACCGGTAGCTCGGTCTTCGGCGAGGAACCCTGTGGTCGTAACGGCCAAGGGTGTTCACCAGTATGTCTGGATGGGAGTCCAGCTTATCGTAGATGGTGCGGGATCTGTCCCGCACCACGTCCACTATATACGGGACCCCAGAGTATGTATGAAGGATGTGGGACGGGAATCTACGTCCGGTATCGTAGATCACAATACTGAGGGACCACGGTCTTACCTATATGTAAGCTGAAAACCCGCATGCTCACCTTGGTAGCTTAGATGGTAGTGTGTCTGCCTAACGTTCAAGAGGTCCCGAGTTCGAATCTCGGTCAGGGTGAGTTACCTGGAAAAGGATTTTTTCCGGGTTTTCCCTTATCCTACAAGACGAATGCCAGGTAACTAAGCTCCATGGACCCTTGACTAATTTGAGCATCATTTCATCCAATTCATTCACCGTCCGATATGACTTAACGTCGGAGGACGTAAATTAAAAAAGAATACTGCACTTCCATTGGTAGCCTCGGACACGCGCATTATGTGGTAGGAAATTAAACTAATTAAAGGCTCCATAAATACTCTTTGGTGTAAAATAAGTTGTGTTTATATTTTGTTTCCTTCTTTTCTAAAGTAGTACTTAATCTAAGAGCAATATCTTATATCTGGAGCGATAGAATAACTCAACGATTACGTGATATTTGTGAAATGTGAGCGATAAATAAGCTTAGTGCCGAGCTTTTTCTCACGTAAACTGAAAACAGCACAAGAGAAGGAAAAGAAACACGAATACCAAGAAGATAATATAAATATTAAAGGTAGCCGCCAGTAAACGAGAAGGAAGTTATGATTATCTGCACGTACCGTTCTGGCATGTCGTGTTTGTAACGTCCCCATTTTGCTTTCAGGTCGCTTAATCGATAATCCATCAACTAAACTGGGGAAAAATCCTGACTGATATAGCCTTGTGGGTGCTGGCAGCATATTACACGATATTTAACATCGTATTATCTAATTATATACAGGGAGTATCTGAAATTACAGCACTTTGAATGTATTGGCGTTGGAGGTGCAGTGACTGGCCACAATCGAAATAACACCTTTTGTAATTTATTCAATACCACTGTCCTGCTATCAAACTATTAGTGTAAGCTTTCTTATCTCACGATTCCCGTTTCGAAAAGTGTGTATTGCTTGCCTGCTTTGTGCAAGGAAAAAACAAAGTATAGTATTAGGATAACAAGACGTGAAGCTTACCTGGCTACGAATATGCACACTTTCTTCTCGGGCAACAAGCCAGGTGAAAAGACTATTAGATATTGACGTTTCGGGAGTGTACATTACTCCATCATCAGGATATTTATAAAATGTTATAAGGAAGTGGAGAAGGATGGAACTCCTCCATTCCTGGACATTGTTTCAAGAAACAGCAACGGTACACTCGGGCATGCTGTATATCGCATCGATCTCTATCTGAACGCTCATAATTTCCATCATAAGTCTCAACGACTGGGAGTTCTCAATACACTGGCACACAGAGCTTTGTCTATCTCTGATCCCAACCACTTAAAACAAGAATTACAGCACCTGAGACTCACTTTCCGTCAAAACGGCTACTCCGAATATGACGTTGAAGCCTCGATCACCAAAGCTAGGTAAGGGAAACCTGTAATAGAGCAAGCGTCAAATAAGCCCACCGTTACAGCCTGCATCCCGTTTACCGGCAATCTATCCGGCAAAATCAGCATAATTCTCACCAAATACAACATCAGGAACATCCACAAGCTACGCCCGAAAATTAAAGAGCTGTTGAGACCAGTGAAAGACAAAGTGGACTTCCAAGTTCCGGGAGTGTACCGCATTCCCTGTGAATGTGAGACAATATATTGATATAGGATAAACCGGAAAGACCATCGCTACCAGAATAACTGAACATGAACAGAGCATTTGTTTAATACAACCTGAGAAGTCTGGGCTGGCAGAGCATTGTTTTGATAACGACCATAGGGCCAACTTTCCGGAGACGACCATCTTGGCAAAATGCAACAGTTACTGGGAGCGGAGAATTAAGAAGGCTTTGGCGATTTCCTCTGAAAGGATCACGCTTAATCGTGATGCTGGATTTCAGTTCAGCTCCTCTTGGAAACCGGCCTTAAAATGGAAATCCGTCGATTTAAGAAGCAAAGATCAATACAGCTTGATAATCAAATTAATTAGTTCCGTTTCTTTGACACAATTTTCTATAGTCACTCCATCTCCTGACCTGGCATTTAATTTAGTGAAAACAGTCTTTTGTTCAGTAATGCGAATTTTGATAGTATTTTGTCTTTGTTTATAGTTGTGTTATATCCAGTATTTCATTTGTGGTTATAACATTTTATAAATATCCTGATGATGGGAGAGATGTACACTCCCAAAATGTGGATATCTAATCGTCTTTTCACTTGGCTTGTTGCTCGAGAAGAAAGTGAGCACATAGTATTAAGGACTTTTTCCTCTCCGCATGAGTGACAGAAGTTAGAGTAAGAGATAGACGGAGGGGCCCCTGAAGTAGAGCACCTCATTGATATAGTGGCCATCATGGCCCTTTTTTCCTCTAACATTTCCTCTGAACGGGAGGAATGACAGATTCAACGACGATGTACGCAGGCAAAAACATGGGCCCATAACTATTCCAGACTGAACTTATCCAAAGTCGATCAGTACAGCCCATAAACCTCAAGCCCGATGATATCGCTCCAGAACGGGGGTGCCTCAGCAATCCAAACGAAGCCAGGCAGAAACCTTTCCAAAGCGCATCTTCAAAACTTAGCCACAATGTGTTTTTCCAGTATGGATTATGAATGAAGTATATTTACTGTGTATATTCCAAAATTTTACAATTTACAACTTTAGACTACATTTGTCTTTACCTTGTTGCTACATATGACACCCTGGCCCTCTGCTCTGCCAGGTAGCACTTAACACCCATGCCTCCTTGTTACTTAATTAGCCACATTCCTCTCCTCCATCTTCCTTTCTTGTATTCTTTACATTTCTTGCCCATTTTTCTTTTACTTTCTGCAAGAACTCACCAATACTTCTTACCCTCTTTTCCTCCCTGCCCGTTAACATTTTATAGCTACTATCCTCTTCTCTACTTTCTCCCATTTTTCCTCCCAAACCTTTTTTCTCCATATTGCAATCTCCTCGCATTCTGTTACATACTGTTCCATGCTTCCTTTTCCACTACACAATTCACAATTTCCCTTTTCCCTATCTCTTATTCCTCTTAGGAATATTGTTCCTGTTCACATCCAAGTTAACCCTTCTCTCTCTTGCCTTGCAGTAATCTACATATGCTTCTCGTCCCCAGTTTCTCCTTATTTGTTTATAAAATTGTAATGATTTCATATTTTATAGACTTCCCCACATGTCCTGCCATTCTATATCTTCTATTCTGCATTTTACCAATTTACACATCGCTTGTATTCCTTTCCTCTAATCTCCATATATCTCCCAATCCTATTTTTCCATAATTTCTCCGTCTCTGCCCACCAACTCTTTGAGTTGTCTAAGCATTTTTGATGTCTCATGCATAATTTCGTAACTTTACCTTCTTTGGCCAAACACCTATACCAGAATGTTATTATTATTATTTCCATTATTATTCCATTTCTTCTTGTCTTTCCTAATTCTACTAAAGCTACTTCCCTAGGTGCTGATCTTGGTAAGTCTAGTAGCTCTTTACAAAACCTTCTGTAGTTTTGGTCCACCGTTTTGTTTACCTCTCTGCCCCCCCCCCCCCCCCCCAGATCTCCACTGCATACAACATTTTGGATTCCACTAGTGCTTCATGCATGCTTTCTAAACACTTGATTGTCATTTCTAGCTTATTTGCATATTCTTATCTCATTCATTAGCGCCCTTCCTTTTGCTTCAATTTTTCTCCTAGCTCCTCCCCATTTTCCATTGTTATTCAACCTCACTTCTAAGTGACCAATTCTGCCCTTTTGCCATTTAGTACCCATTTTTTTTTTTTTTTTTTTTTTTTTTTTTTTTTTTTTTTTTTTTTTTTTTTAGTTTAACTCAGTTCTTGAAGACCATAACTTTCGATTTATTTGTTTTTATAGTAAAAAAGTTCCAGCATTTTCAGTGGTCAAAGTACTGGACCATCTCCACATAAGAAGTACTTTTCGATTTATGCTTCTGCCACCGAAACTTTTCGCCGTTTGCCAAGTACACTTTTATCTATTTTATCCATCATATAGACTTTTTACAGGAGGATGACGGCTTTTTCCTTTTTAATTAACGTCCTCCAACGTTAAGTCATATCGGACAATGAATGAAATGAAACGATGCTCAAATGAATCCAAGGTCCATAGAGCTTAGAGTTACCAGACATTCATCTTTCAGGATAAGGGAAAACTTCGGGAAAAAAACTTACCCTGATAACTCACCCTGACCGACATTCGAACTCGGAACCTCTTGAATGTGCGGCAAGCACGCTATCAGAGGAAGAGGTCGAGTGTGGTTAGGATTGACTTAAGGGAACTACGTTTTATTTTGAGAACAAATTAATGGGACTGTTCCTTGTATCCGGAACAGTTAAGAGTCCTGGGAGTTTATTTTTACCCAGACAAAGCTTATTTTTACCAATATTAAAATTTGAATATATAGAAAACTAAACATTATCAGAAATTGAAATTCGGTATAATTACTGTATAAGGATGTGTTCATTTAACTACTGTATAATATTTTAATTACGTTCACATAGGTCCATGCAAAAGTGGCATAAATCACACCGTGTGTCCTGAAAAAAAAATGTGCACTCTATATTTCAGGTGCACTTTACTTGTAGGAATTTAAAGCTACATGCACCAAGTTTTATCATAAATAACCTAAGATACAGTTTCATAATATCGGCTAAATGAAAATCACATAGTTATACTATGCACATGAAAAATTAATTATATTTGAGTAAAAAAATGTTTTCAAGGACTGAATATTTGTTTTCATCCATTTTATAAATCACATGAATATAAATGTTAGCCGAATGTGTTCAAGGAACATTGAGAAATAACCACTACAAAGTTTGTGTCATACCGTTTACAGTTTTTGAGAAACATGGACCTAAAGAATGAAAAATCTAGGTTTTGGGAAATCACGATAAAAAATTAGGCACCATTCTCAGGATCATTACGCCGCCATGTTTAAATTGACGAATTAAAGGACTTTCATATCAACTGACAACCTATGTTATGTATATCATTTTAAAGCTGAAGAATTATACAATTTTTTAACATTAAAATGGATTTTTTTAAACGTATCGACCTCCCAGTACCCTTAAAAGCACCTTCCGATCAGTTTGGTGGAAATGTTTACAGAATCAATGAAATTGAAAGAGTTCAATTAGGGTGATGTCATAATGGTGGAAATTGTTCTGCCATCTACATTTGTCATTTCATTTCCTTTTAATGTTTCAAGATCGAAGGATCAGGCGAGTGGACGCAAGCGAGATGTAAAACGGTGTAGTTTGTTTTGTGGAAGTGAGTGCCAGGTGTGTGACAAGCCCTCGGCGAAACTTCTCCGTGAAAATAGATGCGAGGCTGTAGGGTGTCCCGCCGGCGTTACAAGACGTTAGGGCCCCCACCTGCGGCGCCCTCTGTCCGTCACTTCACCCACTCCTCCTAAAGATAGTCATAACCATCTAATCTCAGGAAAATGTAGGGCAGAAACAACACTTGTCTTGAAACACCATTTGTCCTTGTTATTTCAGACGTTTATCCTGCCTCTCTAATTCGGACACACTACAACTGTAGAACGTAACATCCCAGTACTACACATACTCCTAGCAGTAATAACTTCCCTAAAAGGTTTCACCAACTCACTCAGTCTTTCAATGAAAGTAGTGACGTGATCCTGCTACCAAATAAGCTTGGACTGGTAGTTTTCTTCGGCAATCTAGAGGATGATGATGCCGTTGTTCCATTGTCAGTAGTAGTCCACTTTATATCCGTGATTTAAGGAAATTTCATTTGGAACCATTCCAATATTCTTCTTATATCTGCCAATCTCATGAACGGAATTTCGAAGTGAGTTACAGTGAGAAGGCAAAGTTACTTTCCTTTCATAAACGTCTTTTATGAGGAACGTAAAATGTTCTGTTACGAGTAACAACGCTTATGGAAATGGTCTGCAGATGGTTGCTCCAAAGAAGCATATTTGTGAACCAATACGTGGAAAAGTTTATATTCCTTCCTCCTTTCTAGGACCTTATCTGAAAAAATCTGACAGGAAAAGAAAGGGACATGGGTAAGCATTCCTTTGATTCGCTCTTCTTTCTCCCTCTTATTTTGTTCACGCCATTTGTTACATTTCGTTTATATTGGCCTAAATGTATTATAATAAAGCATATTATATTTACATGTTTTGCGAATATTTTGGGCTGAAATCTATTATGTAAGTGACCTAAAAGATTAAGGATAATAATTAAAACCAATAAAAATTTTAGCGATGTTAATCGACCTGAAATGTATCAGTTAAAACAAACAAAAAACCGTATGTTACGTTCATCTTTATTTAAATTTGCTAGATTCAATGTGAAATATGTCAAATTTTGACACACAGATACAAAAGCCTATTGAAGAACATTGTAGAATAGAAACCAAACTAAGCATTTTGTAGTTAGGAGCATGGGATCGTAAAATGGCTGCAACTAAAATCTTTCTTTACCAATCACATAAGTATATACGTACTGTTGCAAATAATGAGTCCAAGTACATAATGAGAAACCAACGCATTTTGTGCTTAACATGACGGCATTATTGCACCATTAAATACAATTCTTATAAGAGACACCTAGTGACAGTGACTAGCACTATACAAGAATACGTTTTATTTATATGTACTCATACCAACAACAAACGAATTTTACAATCCAGAAAGTAACATGACGCATTTAATTTTTAAGGATGTAGCCCAATAAAAAGCATCCTGTTGCGATTCTAAAAATGATTTTGGTACTGCGTCTAGAAGTTTCTGCAGATAACTTTTACATGTCGTCTATATCATGCACGTTTCTTATAACATTTATATAAGTTGATTATTTGAAATAAATTATTCTGTTCATGGTAGTGTTTGTCTAAAGCGATTTAACATTAACAAATATGCTCTCACTGTCATGCACCTAGTGGGAAGAAAATTTAAATGTGTATGTAATAAGTGTAGCAACGAGCTTAGAGGGAAAAAACATCGACCGTGTTCATGTGTTAAGGCGGTTTCGTCTGTGGTCCGCATTCGGGAGGCCTGGGTTCGATTCCCGTGGCCGACTTACCTCACACATCGGTTGTTTTCGGTATTTCCCCGGGTCGCCAGGTGAATGCTGGGTAGGTTAATTACATTCCCCGAATTTCCTATCTCTCAATTTCATCATTATTTCACATGTCTCATCTCGTGATCTCTTTTAGAGCAGAAGTGTCGGTGGGAGTCTCGGTGGTGCATGGCAGGATGATATGCTCCTTGGAAACACTTCTCCCTGGGTAGGACGAACCGATCTGGTGGTCCGTTTCCGGACCACGGCGTGTGGGATGCCGGTTGCACTGGCCTGCCGGGGAGTTTCCAACGGGTAAATATTAGGGACCCTACCCTGTGCACTGTTATGACTCCTTGGGTTGTTCGCCCTCTCTCTCCTCTCGCATCATCCTTCCTCTTAGGCTTAGGTATAGTAAAGCACAGGTTTCGGTGCTGAACCCCTCCGTGGTAGTCTTGAATCCAAAATTAAGCAGTCAGCGGAATTCCATATAACAGTAAACACTTCAGAAACGGCAAATGCCACAGTTGGTTATAAATTGTCTTTCGGTGAGTTCTATAGTTTATTGGGCTTTTATTCCTATTTTATACTCTCATAATGCGAAGGACTATATATACTTCACAAAAAGTTTGATTTGTCTCTGACTAGGAACAGTTTTGATAAATCAAACATATTCTATTTTAATCATATTTGTTAGATATTTTGAGAAAATAAAAATGGCGATTTCTCATATATATATTTTGGCTTTTTCTTCTCCACTATTTGTATAACACGAGAAACAAATGAATGGTGATTGAACACGTTAAAACCTTCAGACTAAGAGCAGCAAAATTATAAATTATGTAATATTCGGAAAAGTTAATGCACAAAACATTTGATGTAAAATTATTTTAATGAAATCTGCACTTTTCATGCAGTAATTTTTTGAAAATTTTTATGGTTTCATCGTTGTCCATGGTTAAAACAAAATTCATTTACAATCAAGGGTACTTCAGACGTTATTTTGAAGAGAATTCGAAATATATCTTTTAGTAGTAAGGAAACATACCTCGTATTTACCAAAATCTTTAATGAAATTCTTGAAGTCGAAAAATAATGTTTTCCGTATAAAAGACAATTTGCGATGAGAATGTTTTGAAAAATCTTTGTCTCCTTAGAAGATGATTAACAATGACATCACGCTGTTTACAGACACGGAATTGTTTTTTTATTTCAATATGTTTATTAGTGGCGTTCATGGGAGCTCAAGACACATTTATGGTGAAAAATCGATATCAAATGTAGGATGTAATACAGTACACTAGTGTCCAGAAGTTGAACATAATTCAATATTTTAATACGAAGCTATCACACCTGTACGAAAGTTAGGCATAGTGCACTATGTTGTTACCAATGTCACACATATGTACCGGAATGTAATAGTGGAAAATAGCAGACCGTTTTGAGTTAGGGACACGGTTTTACGTAAGCACAAAATCTGACGATCACTTCCACAGTGATGGCGTTGGTGCTGAGCGGTTAATATGGGGTGAGGCGACCTCATGACTCATTCACGCCGCCGCCCAACAGCAGTGGCCCTCGGACCTGAGGGCCATCCGCATCACCTTAAGAGGCCGCACTACATCCCTAGTCCGCCTGCAGCTTGAAGACGAAGCCGACATGAGCGCGGCCTTGAGGATGGGCCTGCCCTTGTTAGGGCAGTGTCTCAAAATTGAGGCAAGCCGCTCCGAGCGCCCAGCACCTTGCCATCGATGCTGCAGGTACGGACATGCAGCCGCCACTTGCACTGCAACCCCTCGGTGCCATTACTGTGGTGCCGCGACTCTCACCGGGGAATGCCAGCAGCACGATCTTCGACGCCGCCACCGGTACTGCGCTACCTGCAATGGCTACGGCCACTTTACAGGACAGGCGCAGTGCCCCGCTCGCCCACGCCAGGACTCGCTCATCACACTTCCAACGGCCCACTCCAACGGTACAGCCTACTGGAGCCCAACACTGGACTGCCTCAAGGATGAAGTTCAGAAGGTCAATCGTCGGCTTCATTCCATCGAGGAGCAACTGGCAAACGGACGCGCCGCCGCCATCCAAGGGACTCCTACAGCCGAGGTTCAGGACCTCCTACAGCCGAAGTTCAGGACGTCCACTCTGAGGTTCTGAACATTGGTCTTCGCCTGGGGCACTTGGAGGACTCACTCGCCGCCAGCCACTCAAGACACGACGCCACTTATGCCAGAGTAACTGACCTCGACGACAAACTCGTGACTTCACACCAGCAGACGACGGACAACCTCGCATCACACCAAAAGCAAGCTACCTCCTCCTTTCGAACGCTTACTAACACCATTTCATTTCTGACCAAGCAACTACAAGACGCTATACAGGACGCCATCAACCAGAAGTTCAATGACTTACAGGAACACATCAGCCGCACTCACTCTCAGACCAGGACGCACATACACCGACTCAATCACCAACTCCTTGAACTTCAGATCGCTGCTGCTCCTACATACCCCTACACCCTGCGCGAATACTTCTCTGAAGTATTCGCGCGTTTCGACCTCCTAACGACCGCTGTATGCACCGAGCGACAGACGCGCCGTAGCCGGCGCTAAATTAAGCACCATTGGTGCGCAGTGACCCTAAATGAATAAACGATACTAATCATTTAATCCCTCCTTCTATACCCCGGCGATCCATCCAGGGCCCCTCCGGTAATGGCTGGACGGCCGGGCACTATACTTTTGAGCTGCAACGTGCCCCTCTGGCACCTGCGCTCTTACCACCGTTACTAACGGGGATGCTTCCGTGGGACCCCACCACTTCTCTCCCTTTACTCTCTGCTAAAGCCTCGTTTATAAGAAAAAAAATCATGACTATACAGGTCTCGCAGCGCCGTGGCATGTTCTCTTTAAAATGGTTCAAGAACTCTGCAGGGAACAGTTCCCATTCCTCAGAGAGGTGTCTTCGGTGGGGGCTGGTGGGCTGCAACTCGTCTATCTAATGCATTCCAGGCATGGTCTATAGGGTTCATATCCGGGGACATCGCTGTTCATTGCATGCTCAGGATATTTTCGCTCAACGTGGTCATCCACTGTGTGGGTTCTATGTGCAAGAGAATTATCGCCCATTAAGATGACGTTTGGACTAACTGCATCTCTGTAAAGTCGCACATTTGGTTCCAGTACTTCTTCTCTATACCTCTGGGCATTCACAGTACCACCGTCGAACATGTGCTGATTTGTATGTCCAACGAGTACGTCACTACCAGCAAATGGGCGTGTGTTCACGATGTTGGTGGGATGAAACTATGTTCCACGTTCTCTCCAAATTATTGTGTGACGGGTCATTGTTCAAACTGAATCTGGGCTCATCTATAGACAGCACGTTCCTCCGCTCATTCAAAGCCCAATGTTGACGTTGCTGGCGCCATTGTAAACCGGACCCTATGTGTATTTGAGTGATTGGGACACACATTGCTGTACGTTTGACATAGAGGTCGACTGCCCTGAGCCTCCGGCATACAGTTTACCTCGAAACTCGAATGCCTGAGGCGGCTGCAAATTCGGAAGACAGCTGTGGTCAAATATCGGTCCTGTTGCGGTGTTGGGATCACATACAGGGACCCGACGAACATCTCTTCTTTCTTGGAACCGTCGTTAAAGCCTGCAAATGATAGTGGCATATTCAGGGTCCGAGAGACTTATCTTTGTCTGACCTACCTCTAGACGTCCTATGATTCTGCTCTTCAAAACAGAGTCAGTTGACGTCTTTGTGGCATGTTGGTACTGTCTTGTAAACAATTAATGGGAGAACAATAACGAATGAGCGACACACTGGGTCTGATAGTCTAGTATTGGTTTGTTGCTCTGGTTTTGTTGACCTTTGAAGAGTGAACCTACTTACGTATCAGAGACCAGCAGTAAGGGGAGGCAGACATTGTGACAACGTTTAAGGAAGCTGGCTCACCGTTTTATCTTTTAGGCCTGTTTTCCGAATGATGCTTAACTTTTGGACACACTTGTACTTCCTTTGCCTACTACAGGTATATGACAGTCATTAAAAGGCGGATAGGAGTACAGCAATTACCACTTGATTATTTTTTTACCTGTTTTACCATTTTATATTTCTCTCTTTGCTGATTTTTTCCTTTTTCACAAATATATACAATACAAACATCACGCCCGATGTAGAACTCCAACCTGTGATCCAGGCTGTGTAGATACGTTGATGGCTTTATTGTGATATAAAAATGGATGTCTGTTTGCTCAACATACATTGGAATAATATATGCATAGAGTCTTTGTTTTGGAAGCATGGTCGACCTAACGAACTTTACTAAGCATCGGAAAATACCGTGTGTCCCGGTGGTGTAGTTTATACATAGCCGCTAAAATTCAAGCTTTTAAATTCCTTAAAGAAACTGAATTTACAATAATGAATATCTAAATCATAAAAGATGTTAAAAATATGCTCTTGAGTTGCCTCACATCTCCCACACCTTTTACATAAATAGCATTAAGTCATGAATTCCTCCTAATCCATGTAAGAAGAATAAAAAGCGGGTCTGCAATTATTAACGTTTCCAACTCCCAGTTTCATTAACTTTGCTTATTACATGGTTGCCATTCCAGAATTACTGTTACCTAATGTGGATTAAATTTAAAAATGTAGCTGGGTTGTCTGAAGTTCTTGATTTTCAGAGGCTTATTTGGACTTTATTCTAACTTTTCTCTAATCTATGAAGTTTTATTTTTTTTCCTCTTAAGAATACATTGATTTAGTTTGTTTCTTGTCAATAACGCAATAGACACCGTTTCGATAAATCTATACACAATGTTACAAGCCATTTCTCTGTCAGGTGTACGAACAGCAGGGAAGATTTACTGGTTCTGAACCGGTGTTTTGCATCCTTTTACATACTGTACCAGAAATCATTGAGTGTATAAAATTTAACCAGCACAGTGGGAACATACAGAAGGATGCAGACATAGTAAGAGAGCTGTGAGTAGAATATCCTACTCACTTACTAAACAGATATTCCAACATATATTCCAAATAAACCTGATAGTACGAGCAAATGATAGGCACTGTAGATTGAGGAAACATCTGCAAACAATGGGCATCTTTAAAGAGCAAGATATTGCCTCTTACATTAACTTGAGTTTTGAAGTTTTAGTTAGGAAAAAATACGATATACTGGATAGGTGTATGTAGGTAAGCCTGAAGATCTTCCTACAAAAAATATCATTAGCAGACATCAGATCGCATACACCTCAGCAATCAATGTATGTACACAGATACTATACAAGGCCAAGCGTGACATCAACAAACGGCCCTCTCAACAAGAATACCGTTGAGCTGTGTGTACACTGCGCCACGGATACAAAATGTAACCTACGTTACAGCATGCCATCTTCCTTGTTTTCGATGCGGGAATTACAGTGAACAACCATGTGCATTCGTAAATTGTCGAATGTGAATTTTCTGCGCCTCTCGCTGAAATTGTATAAAAATATTGGGAGATGCTGGTTCAATGTCACATGACGTTAATGGTGCATATGAGTAGTACAAATCATTTTCATGTGTTTTTCTGAGACTTAATTTCTTTTATTACGCAGCACTAAAAATCCAGTATTTTTGTGTAGAATACTAGGCCTTTTATTTTTAGATCATTTGGTAGATGGCGTATTCTGTATATTAATTTTTGCAGACACCTCCTTGACTGCTTTTAGACAGTTCAAATTAACCTTCTTCAAGCTGTTTAATGGCTGTTGAGAATAACCAAAGGTTTTTATTTATAAAATGAGATTGTCCAATAATTGTGAAAGAAATGCTATTAACATAAAATGTCTAACACCTTGCACTCCCTGGAAGACAGATCTACCTGCATGGCTAGCAGTAGTTGTAATGAAACAAAAGCTACGCGTTGCGTACCGGACTGACGTCAGCAGTTATATACTGCGAGACTCGTAAACTTCAAATCCCTTTAAAGGTGTAAGATATCCGATGCCTGGTCATTAGTTACCTACTGTCTCTTCTAAAAGATATTGGATTATTTAACTGAAAACGATAAAAATAGGATACAATACAATAAAGCTATAAAGTTTCCGTTTTAGGACAGTTAAAAGACAACTCCTCCTTCACACAAGTCAGCCAACAGCAGGTAATCTGTAATATGCAGGCGTCCACTTATGTGTGCAGTGTGGAATGCCATCTGTCATTACTCCAAACCAACATACTATAATTCTGAAACATCAGTCCCAGAACGTATCAACCCGTGTTCAAGAACTTCACGTAAAGTAATTAATAAATACGCGAATTGGAAAGAAAATTAGGGTGGGGAACTTGGAATAGTGCAGTGCACGACAAGCCTTTCCCTAATCGTCATTGTGTGGAACAAATAGATATTATGCAGTTGGAAACCCAGTACCATCTCTTTAGTAGTATTAGAATAAGAAACAATTAACATAGTTATGAAGAACTGGGGAAAACTTTACTAATGACATCTCATCTGAAGTTAGCATTGAAATGGAATTGGGAAAGAGGACAAACACACAGATACATTACCACATCTACACAGAAATCAGTGAAAGCAAATGCTGAAGAAGACAAACGCAGTTCGTATCCGTCCCCAGAACAAGTCACTCCGAACTAGATCAAGAAAAATTGAATCGGAACGAAGTGAAATCGATTTAAATCGCAGGTCCCGTCGTGTTCAGAGGACCTCAGCTGTGGATCTCACGAAATGTTTAAGTGCGTCAGTTTCATGAATACGGCTTTAGTGATTCGTTGACTGACGTGATGAAAGTGTAGTGGCAGTGATTGATGACTTCAAGAGGAGTCTGCTAGGCGGATCAAACTCCTACGTCATCCACGCCACTCATTTATTGCTTTCTCTACCATTTACCTTCTACGAGGTATATATATTTCCACTGAAATGCTCGATCCTATATTTCACTAGGTTTAAATTTCGGGGCTGCTTTAACACAGGGAAGCCACTTTTAGAAAATATTCGTGTGTACGTGCAGGATTGCATAACAAGTGAAAAGTCTACTCTACACCAAACTTGATATTTAAGTATAGCATTTTTAAGGATGTGATAGCACTTAAAAAAAAAATTCACTGCCACCTACCCTTTATACTGGAAACTTTTATTTCTGATTTTCTCAAACATTTCTCTACTGATTTTGATTAAAATACAAATTGTTTTTGGTATATGTATAACAAATAAAAGTATATTTTAAAATTTATGCAAATAGCCTCTGAATTTGTTCTTAATTCTTAATCAATTTTGTATATCTTTAAAACCGTAAGGCACACGCCAAAACATTCCTAAAAATTTCATATTTCCTTAAAATACGCGGCTTATCTCAACATATATTATTGTGATATGAACCATCTGCAAGAAATTCTTTATTACTGAATAGAATTCACATTCGTCATAATTTTCTTAAACTAGTAAGTCACTACTGTGACTTTGTGGGTTCCTGAAATTAAAAGTCAAATTGCACAAACCCAAAATGTTCTTTATTTCCACCGAATTACAGCTGGAACACTTCCCGATTACATAGAATTATGTAGCGCACACAATTACAATCCACCAGTTCGTCTGTCACAGGTCCACTCCACACTCACAATTACGTACAACTCCTCTGATACACGTACGCAGTCTTCCAGTCCGTTCGCTAGCACGGCGCTCTTCACGGCTGCTCGCCAAGAACTAAACTGACTCGTCCACTGCAGGCCTTACATAGGAAGATCGCTGTTTCTTGAAGCTTCGCGGCTCGGAAAATCATCCCGATGGTTCCAGACGTCAGGGGGAGGAGAAAGACGGTACAGGGCTCGTGCCGCTCCTCTAACCATCCCCTCCGTGAGCGCTACACAGAAAATGAGTAGGCGTGGGCTAAATGCCTCCTGTCGCCCACCCAGCTCCAGTTGGTCGTACTTTCCGATAATTGGGTCACACTACTATATGCGCAAGATTTCTTGAGCGCTGGATTTACGGTGTAGTGCGGGCAGAGGGGAAGAAAAGAGAGCTAACACGCTTTTGTTTCTGCAGTGTGGTCAGCCTAGAAAAACACAATTCAGCCAAATTGCGGTAAGATAAGGGAAGATATGCGCCGAAGGTATGAGATGTGTCAACAAACAATGGAACTCCATCCGAAATGCTGTATGCTTATAAATTTACTGTTATAAAACACATAAAAGTATTACACAAATATTGAGAGCTATAAACGCTCACTCGCTTTCTGATTCTTCGATTTCAAAGTCTACTGCGCCACTTTCATCGCTGGTATGCTCTAATGTGTTAATAATTTCATCAATTGCATTTTCTATTACACCATCGTTTCTCCAATATTGCATTTCCAGTTCTTGGAACTTCTTGCAGTATCCTTCCCAATCCATCGCTTCTATAGCAAGTTTCTGCACAGTTGTGGCTCTGGTTAACATTGCGTACTTTGTAAACATTCTTTATTTTTGCCCACGCCAGCTCAGTTGCATTCAGATCACAGTTATACGGAGGTAGACGAATAATAGTGTCTCCTTTCGAGAGCCATAACATCGACAACATAATCTTTCTTTTAGATTTGTTGTAAACTGGTTAGCTAATAATTAACCTCAAAATTGCTCAAAATGAAATGGCGTACGTGTGAAAGCATAGCATATTAGCCACTAGATGTCACAGTGTGTAGCGCATTTCCTGTTTTAAAGTTATCACGTGTTTACGGAAATAGGCGAAACATACCGAATGAGGACTTGGAACCCGAACGCTCTAGAAATCTTGCACATATGGTATTCGCTTTTCTGTTCATGGATATTCAAAGAGAAGAAACGGTATTTCAAAATCATCGCATGGCAGACCACTTGTAAAAGTTGTAACGATATTTTAAGTACCGTAATTCTCCTTGTAACTCCAAAGAGCTATAATATAATAGTATCATTTCAGGAAATAATATCAATAAAGCAGACAAAAGAATAATTTTTGTAAGGCTACATCTTAGAAGAATGTGCGGAGTAAGGCAACACTTCACAACACTATTCTATATCTGACTTGAATTAATTGTGTTGACATAATCGTGTAACTAACCCACATAGCTTTCACTAATTACAGAGACCTTACACATTTGTCCTCAAGTGAAAGAAGGAAATGCGTTTGAGATACATTCACATGCATTTTCTTTCCATTGTTTGTTTTTATATTTCTTATACCAGGGATGGCCGAACCTAGGCATGCGGATCAATAATGGCCATCAACATTTTCAGTGGCTCACCAATAGATCAAGATCCAATGTCAACCTATTTTGCATTACATGATCTCCTTCTTTCTAATCTGAAAAGAGTAACATAAATTTATTGATAAATACATTTTGAATTTTCGACTCTGAGATTCATAAATATTTCCCATCCTTGCAAACGGAAATAATAAAAAGAGATCCACCTTAACTTTAAATTCGGCCTGCTCTGATAAGTTTTCAAACGAGCGAAAATAATACTCCAGTGTAAACACTTTTTCGTCCGTCACGAGACCCATTGTCACTTCTAGTCACAGAACACAACGTTATTTACATAACTATACATTATGGCCATGTCACACGCAGACGGTCAGACCTGCGCGTGCGCACTTCGCGTAGATGAGTATATTTTGGCGTATACCGTATGATTTGATCATGGAAATAAGCATAATATGACGAAAGATCTGAAAAACTGAGAAATATAACTTTAAAGACCCAATAACATGCCAGAGCAATCCGCCTCTTATTAGTATTCGAAGTTCTAACAAATTCTATTGGCACCACTGGCTGTTATAACCGCAGTCAGTATCAGACAGCGATTAGGAGGCAACGAATTAATAGAAATCTCGATACCGAAGAAAGGAATATTAATTAATAAAAAATGCTTTGATAAACCTATATATATGTATATATAAAGAAATCTTATTATATTAATATGAAATTAGAATGGTTAGGATGATGAATAAAATAGCGGTTTGGTTAAGGAATAAGGAGGAAAGAATATAATTTAATATAACAGGCATGTTAGCATCAAGGAAAGATAGAGAAAATACTCTAGTAAAATCTACACGCTGTAAGCGACAGGAAAGAGGACTGTTACCTTCTTTGTGTCAGAAAGGGTTCAACGTCTAAGAACTATAGATACTTTGTAGCAAGGAATGCGTTGAGACAAAAAGGCTTTCAGGGTGCGATGAAGCATGAAGGTTAGTGTCTTATTTTACTGATGTGATAACTATGTATACCGTTACAAAGAGCCCAGGGTAGGCGTGTCCGAACTCAGGGCAGGCGTTAAGTAAATGAGTTAGATAAGTTTTGGAAACAAATGAAAAATAAATTGAAATAAATCAGAAACCAATAATAAAGTAAGATTTGAAAAATGGAGAGAAGGGTGAGCTATTTTGATCATGTGGTAAGTGAGAGTGGGGAGCAGAATTAGGTTCGAACTGAATAGCGAAGTCGAGGAAACTTACTTGCTATATCATACTTGAAGAAGTCAGACGTGTCGGTTAGGAGAAGATGTAATACGTTGGTAGAATTTAATTGGAAGCGGTCACCGTTGCAACTCAGTCTTAATGGAACAAACACACTACAAGTGAATTAAACAAAATTTCAGTCATCTGAGAATTGATTCTACTGGGCAACCAACATCTACAAACCCATTTTCCTATAACCATTCACCTGAGAAAAAAACTCATAACTACAAATTTCAACAACAAGAACCCAAACAATTTAAATAATATGCGGTTTTTGCAACATAATGACACTGGATTATGCCGCACTGTTCCAGTTCTCTTCTTTAGTCATTTAAATATCTAAAGCATATAATTTTTTATTGTTTCGTTTCCCCCCGGTCTCTAACATCAGTGTTACTATTGGAGGCCTTTCTTTTAAGTAATGGTGTTAGCTCATGCAGTAAATTTTTGGTATTGCAGTTTTGTATATTAGATCAGACATAATCACACTTCCAGACTTAGATTAGGATAGGAATAATAGAGAAACAACATTCCACTTCTCCGGGTATCTAACTCGGGACCCTATATGCTCTACTGACTCAGCTACGCGGCCGGTCACATAGTACTTTAATAAAAAAAATTAGAACCGCTTTTGAGATAAAAGGATAATGGAACGCTTAACACTTCACAATTTTTTGGGGATGGCGATGTTGTTGAAAAATCTTCGAATTACTTCTTTCGAAGATGCTGTACTTCAATATTTCATTATTGAGTTATACTCCTTTCACACTAACCACCTTGTAAAATACTCTTACTTTTTAGTAGAAGCTTCCATACGTTTATCTGTTCAAATCTTGTGTATATTGACTCTTTGAGAGAAATACAATACTTCCTCTACTATAAGTATGTGCAAGAGAAAGTACGAATAGCATAATTTCACAGAATGTAATTTCCGGGCATGTTCCCATATAGTCCCCCAATGTATGGCGTCAGTCGACTGTTTCCTGTTAACGCTATGGAAGTCTTACTGCTCGCAGTGTGACAGTCAGAAACGACTGATCATCCGCTCAGAAAAATTTATGATACATAAAATATCCATAGAATACTCCTACTGAATATATTTCAATGATGCTATCAAAGACTGTTCCATAATTATGAATTTGAGTTGTTTACCTACATTTTGTATAAGATGTCTTTTGTTTTCGTTTCTTAAGCGCCTTTTATATCTATGTTCATATCGATGAACACACATTTACTCCCTTACTCTCCCAGACACTAAAGAAAACGGAGAATGGTCCTGGCGAAAGAAAAAAGCTCCATGCGAGAATCAAATCTGAGACCTTTGTACTTGGAAGCTATATACCAACCACAAAGGCTATAAAATAGTTTGTTTTGCTTTGTTTAAATCCGTTGTTTGTATGGTTATGGACGGTTCTAACAAAATCTTGCTAATAAAGCTTTGAGAATTATAAAGAAATGTAATTTCGCATCTCACTGAAAAATAATTTGTGAATTTATATTTATTGGTTTACTAAACATATTCATGATAATTTACGTGATTTATAGAGGTTCATAATTGCGAAATAGGAATAAATTAATATTTGGTTCATTAATTTTAGACCAAGCCATTAATTAAATTTTATTATATATATATTTGGCTCCAAAAGCTGCAATATGTTCATTAAATAACAAATGTATGTACATACGAGGAGGGGGACCCAAAAGAAACCGGATTGTTGTCATAAAAACTTTATTGATGAATCTTTTTACAAAATTACTTCATTCACCTCCAAAATACTCTCCATTTCATGCGATGTACTTGTCAAGTCTCTTTTCCCACTGTTGGAAGCATGTTTGGAAATCTTCAAGTTTGATATTGTCCAGTGACCTTTGCGAAGCTGTTTTTACCACTTCCACATCGTCATAACGCTTCCCTTTTAGCGTTTTTTTCATTCGTGGGAATAGGAAAAAGTCGCACGGGCTAGGTCCGGCGAAAACGGAGCGTGGGGAACGACAGAGCACCCCTGAGATGCCAAATAGTGGGTCACTCGTAAGGCCGTGTGTGCTGGAGCGTTGTCGTGATGCAGAAGCCAGTCACCAGATCGCCAAAGTTCAGGGCGTTTCCTCCTCACATCCTCTCGCAGACGCCTTAAAACATCCAAGTAAAAGTGCTGGTTAACAGTCTGGCCAAGGGGCACGAATTCCCGATGCACAATTCCACGAACATCAAAAAAGACAATGATCATCGTCTTCACATTTGACCTCACTTGGCTTGCTTTTTTGGTCTGGAAGAGTTGGGAGTCCTCCACTGGCTTGACGCTTGCTTGGTTTCTGGGTCATACCCATAACACCAACTCCCATCCCCTGTAATGACTTTGTTCAAGAAGTTTGTATCACGTGCAATCTCTGTTTTCAAGTCCTGATACACACTCATGTGGGTGGTTTTGTGCTCCTGTGTGAGAAGGCGCGGACAAATTTAGCAGGAACACGTCTCATGTGCAAATCCTCCCTCAAAATCCGCTGACACGAGCTCCAACTGATTCCTGTCGCTGCTGAAATTTGGTCGATCGTCTGGTGACGATCCTCGTTGATCTTTTGGCGGACCTTTTCAATGTTCTCATTTCGCGATGTTGAACGCGTCCAGAATGAGCTTGGTCTTCAACACACATCTCACCACGTTTAAAGCGCCCAAACCACTCGAAAACCTATGTGCGGCTCATAGCGGCCTTCTGGAAAGCTTCCTGAAGCATTTGGAGTGCCTCCGTTGCAGTTTTTTTTTTTGAGCAAGAAACTTGGGCATTAGAACCATCAGCATATATAAAACATTGCATGATTGTTTAGCCGTGAAAAAGGTTTGTTCTCGTTGGATCCCACATAATTTGACACAATCTCAAGAAGATGCTCAAGAGATACAATGGCGGAGCCTCAAAGAACGTAAATAAGATTGTAACAGTTGACGAATCATGCATCTATGCGCATGAGCCGGAACGTAAACAGCAGTTGACTGGGTGTTTCGAGACGAAGCAAGTCCAACAAAAGTTCTTCGCACTCGAAGCAAATAGTGCCTGACTTTTTTTTCAGCAAAACTGGCCTCGGTTAAGTAAGGAAAGCCAACAAAAACCGTAGATCGTTCTTCATTACAACAATGTAAGCGCGCGCACCACTGATCTAACAGTATTTGAAGGCTCAAAAATAGAATTGCTGGGTCATCCATCATACTGTCCTGATTTGGCACGCAATGAGTTCTTTTTGTTACTGAACCTCAAGAATAAATTGCGTGGACAACGATTTTCGTCGGCAGAAGGAGCCATCGTTACCTTCAAATATGTTTTGGAGGTTTCTCAAGAAGACTAGAATAAATGCTTTGACAAATGGTTCAAACGGATGCAAAAGTTATTTGATTCTAAAGAAGAATATTTTGAAAAAAAAAACGATGAAGTTGTTCTCAATCAGAAATTACTTTGTTTTAATTATTAGGCACAAAATATAAATAGTACCCCTTGTACTACGCCACATGACAAAAATAACGTGTCATATGCACATGTCTTTTCTATTCACTCCTCTACGAACTGTTCTAATTCTTGTTAATACTCCATTTGCAGACTTCGTTGAGGTATAACATACAGCAAGCTGAATCAACTGAAATTCTCTTTTTGCAAAACGGTAAAAGGAGAAAAAAGAAAGAATAGCAATGCGCAGTCATGTTAAAAATTATTTGGAAGTTTAAACGAATAATAATCTCTCGGAAATGGTTAAAGGCATTTTTATCGGATGTTTCATTCTTTAACGAGATCTTGTTTATCTTTTACGGAATATTAGTTCTATATATGTGCGGGCAGCTAAATTAGCTTCAAATGAAGTTCTCTTTATTCAAACGCAACTGTTTATAATATTGATAAAGTTATGTAAATGACAGTCACGATAAAGAGGACTTCAAGGGCTATTCCCAGAAAATTTGAGATATATATTTTATGTTTCATGGAAATATTCCAAAGGTATGTTATTTAATTACAATTGCTCGAGCCATTTTGAGAGAATAAACAATGATGGACACTCCTTATAAAGGTAAGGTACGGGGAGGGAGTGGTATTTTTCAAAATACGATATGCATGTCGTATACTTGAAGGTGCTGGACTTAAATACAAAATGTGTTAAATATCCGACTTCATTTTTTAAAAATTATTTCATTCACAGACATACATATACAGGGCCAGCCTTTTACTCTTTTCTTTCAAAGCAGGGCCATAATCTTACTAACATGTTTAGGTACCCCTGAAATACACCCCTGAATAAAGAAGAATTTCATAAAGAATATAGTCATATTATTAATACTGAATTAATTAATGGTTTTAATAACGATTTGATACAAAAGATTGAACAATTTAAATATAAAATTACAGTTAATGATATTTCTAAACTTAAAAAATAAAAAATAAGACTATTATGATTTTTAAAGATCTACTTGCCATCCTTGGTTTAATGAACATTTTCAATTTTTTTTTAAACAAGTTGGTATCTTAAGTTTCTCAAAATAAATATAGTATTAACAATTTACTACATTTCTCTAAAAAGATAAAATTAATATTAAAAAATATGGTATTTATCAATTTAATTGTTTAGATTGTAATCAGGTTTATATTGGAAAGACGAAACGCAATTTTGAAACAAGAACGAAAGACTTTTTCTTATAATTTACGTCCTCCAACGTTAAGTCATATCGGACGGTGAATGAATTGGGTGAAATGATGCTCAAATGAGACCAGGGTCCATTGAGCTTAGTTACCCGACATTCGTCTTGAATGATAAGGGAAAACCTCGTAAAAAACCTTATATAGGTAACTCACCCTGACCGAGATTCGAACTCGGGACCTCTTGAACGTGAGGCAGACATGCTACCATCTACGTACCAAGGCGGGCAGAACGAAAGAATATTTTCGTAACATTAAGTATAAAGAAACTGATAAATCGGCCGTGGCAGATCATTTTTTGTTCATTTAACCATGAAATAAATCCTGAAGTTAAATTAATAAAACAATTAAATGTTCCGATAGATATAATGGTTTGGGAAAAGATATTTATTTAAAAAATAAACATTGGGTAATGAATTTTGAAATACCAGCAGTTGGTTCTGTTTTCAGGTTTGTTTCGTTTTCAAATTTTGGTAATGCAGAAACATTAACATGGTAACCGGAATTCTTGACAGCGGATTCTGTTGGACTGACGATGCAAGCAATTTGTTTGTGAAATCGATCTCAATTAAAAAAGAAAAATTTATCATTTTCTTAAGATAAGTGAAGTTTTTGTTACAAGTACTTATATTTGTGTAATGTTATTAGCTAATACTATATATGTATTTCACAAGCTTATTTTGTGAAAACCGTTTCAATTCTACATTCCGGCTTAGTGTTTGCTAAGCTAAGAAGATTTGACTCCCATTTCGATAGTCTTTAGGCTTGCGTATTTCTAAGGATGGCATTGCTGGCTACCTGAATGTTCATCCTTCAAAACCCTTTCTCCGATCTTCGTAGTTCCTTTCTTCTCTTCGCCGGAGTGGCTCAAGTATACTAGAGATGGCGAGACAAAAGTTTACGGATGATCGGAGTTAACAAAGCAGCGTGCGTCATGCCAGTTCCCTCTTGTTAAAATAAAGTGCATCGCCTCATCTATTATTCACCGTATGTTTTAAACTTTTGTAACACTTTTGTTCAGCCTGGTTATTGTTATTTAACTGCACAGTCCATTTAATTTTGTTTTGCGGTCGGAGAACATTTGGGGAATATATAGCCCGCGCCGATAGATTTAAAAATTAACTACAGAGCATTTCAAACGGACAGTGCAGTGTCCAATAGAATATTTTAAAAATATGTACAGAACTGGGCTTACGATATACTCCAGCATTCTTTTGTTTCCCTCCCTCACTGAACCGAAGCTGAGACTTTTAGATCATGATGAAATAGGAGTTTAAGGACCATTCATACGAGAGTGGGTCAAAAAGTAATGCCTCCTATTTTTGTCTTAAATAAGTAAGATACGTGAACACATTGAATTTGACGCAATTCCTCAAACCTCATTCTCCAATCCCCTGCAGTTGTAACTTCCTAAGTAAACAGGTGGCAGCACTGCATCCTCTTGCAAAAAGGCTGACATCGACATTCGTATTAGACAGCGTTCTGTGATTGAACTTTTGACTGCGGAAGGTGAAACGCCAATTTGCATTCACGAAAGGCTAAAAAAATGTGTATGGTGATGCAACGGTGGATGTCAGCACTGTTAGACTATGGGTTCGTCGCTGTAACGAAGCTGAAGGGCAAACACCATTGGCAGATGAAAAGCGAAGTGGTAGGCCGGTGACTGCAGCGACTCCATGCAACATTCAGCGAGTCGATGACAGCATTCGTGGTGATCGCCGGGTAACAACAGGTGAATTGTCGCATTACCTCCCTCAGTAAAGGCAGTGTGATGACGATTATTCACCAACTGGGTTACTCAAAAGTTTGTTCACGTTGGGTACCAAGAATGTTAACCGCCCAAAACAAAGAAACAAGGAAAACAATAGCCTCCGGACACTTGTAGCGCTTCAATTTGGAGGGAGAGGAGTTTCTGGAAAAAAAATTGTTACTGGAGATGAAACGTGGGTTCATTTTTTTTTTTTTTTTTTTTTTTGAACCTGAATCAGAGGCAGTCAATGGAATGGCATCACACAACGTCACCGAAGAAAAAAGAATTCAAAACTCAGCCGTCGGCAGGGAAAGTTATGGCGACAGTGTTTTGGGATGCAGAGGGTGTGCTTATGATTGATTTTTTGGAGCAGGGATGCACAATAAATTCTGTCGAATACGTCAGAACTCTCAAAAAGCTGAAAGCACGTCATCGCCGAGTTCACCCAACAAAAACTATGGCGGAAGTTCTTCTTTTGCAGGACAATGCAAGACCACGCACCAGCCGTTACACCACTGCAGAAATCTAGAAATTGGAATGGCAAGTCTTACCTCACCCCCATACAGCCCTGACCTGGCATGCCACCATCAGACTTCCTTACACTGGAATACATGCCCTAGTTAAAAGGTGGACCAAAACAGTGGAAAAGGACGGAGATTATATTGAATAGTGACAAATTAATCTAGAGTATTTTCCCTGCATTTGCCAATTATAAGCCTGAGGAAAATCCAAAATATGGTTCAGACCTGCTTACACGAGTTTGCGGCCCACCGACCTTCATTACCCCTATCGATTTTAGTGTATGGTGTAAAGACATTACGCTTTACCTTATTTTCAAGGTGCTTGAAATATTACTTTTTCGATGTGGCTGATTGGTCAGACCACTTGGCTCTCATTAAGGCGGCCCGGATTCGATCCCAGGCGACTGCAAAGTGAGATTTGTGGTGGAAAACACGGCGCTGAGGTTGTTCTTCTCCTAAAACTCCGGTTACTAATCCATCGGTGCTGCTTCTTCAGCCATGTATTATGAATGTCGCCGCCTGCGGTGCCGAATGAATTTAAAGCAGGGTTAAACACTAACATTTGATGTTCACTTCCTCTGTCAGAAAATAATAGTCGCATTCCATCCACGAGCTGTTGTTGTTAAGAATGAGGATTCAGCAATTCAAGCACTGATCAGTGATATTTGGTCTAACACAGAGCATACAAACCGGTTTAACAATCTGGGATGCAAAACCATCACTGAACTTAATAGGAGAACAGAAGTGTTTGCAATTCTGTTTGTCAATGCTGGATTCAGCAATTTTGGTACGTAGAGCAAGATTTCAGGACACGTTCGACTGGATTCATGTTGTGACTTTGTGGGTTCTGCAAGTCCAATTTGCAGAAATTCAAAATGTTCTTTATTTCCGTAGAAATACACTCTGGTCAATACTTACAGTAGCAGAACTACGTCATGTACACAATTACAATGTACCAAGGTCGTTGACAACAACAAATAGCTCACTTAGGCCGCCTTGGTAGCGTAGATGGTAGCGTGGCTGCCTCACTTTCAAGAGGTCCCGAGTATGAATCTCGGTCAGGGTGAGTTACCTGGATAAGGTCATTAGGTGTCCAAGAACCTCCCCAGTTACTTCTCCTTTGAATATGAAAATATTCTTTAATTATATTGCCATGTGCTAAATTAGCGATTCTGTATAAATATTTCATTGCCCTTAACAAGATTTTAGTTTTAGTAGAATGCCTGCCAAGTTCCCCTTTAGGTGATGCAATCGGCAATCCCTATATATATATATATATATATATATATATATATATATATATATATATATATATATATATATATATATATAATGCAAAAGGATCTACACACTCGATCAGTGTCTCTCCAAGCCTCATCTACTCCCCATACCTCTGATCTATATAACATTCTATTTTCTACTACTGCCAACCACTTGACATTTATATCTGGCAGTTTACTGTAGCATGATCTTATCACCCTCATGTCCATTTTACCTTCTGCACAGACACCTCTTTTTGTTTGTTCCAGCTACCATCTGAACTCAACCTTCTATCCAAATAATCAGATAATCTTACCAGTTTTATTTCTCTTTTATTAACCTTCCATTTCTCGTCCTTACACAACCTGTATCCTTTTTGAAGACCACAATATTGGTTTTGTTTTCATTCACCTTCAAACCCCATTTATTGCAATAAGAATTGGCTGCCTCTTCTCAGCCCTCCACTTGATATGGACCCAGTTGAATAGTTACATAACTCTTTAATTTTGTAGTTATTATCTCCCTCTTCCCTATCTCTCCCTCCCTCTCCCTCCCTTTCTTTCTCAAACACACATACGATTATATTTTCAAAACGTCTTCTTTGGTTTTCAAAACGTGCACGATATTAAACTGGTGGAGAAAGGGAAAATAAAATAATTAAAACAAACAAAACTGTCAGTAGCAACTCCTCATACATACAAACATTAGAACAAAAATGTGGTAAACATTTAAATAAATAACTACACTGAATGAGTGCCATATATACATGAATTGAAAATGTATGCTATAACGCTCAAGGAACTGATGCTACAGAATTTGTTCCCAATTTTAAAAACATTACATGCCATAATGTGCTGGTTCATTGAATTACCGCATTCCCAAAGCATCATCCCCGTGGTGGTTCTGTGAATTAGTCGTACCCTCGTATTACATGGCCAGAGCTGTGGTTTGGCTTCAAAACTGTTGAGTTTATTAAATATTATTCGAACTGGCCGTGGGTGAAATGTATTTGGAAATTTTAATCCCGTTTGATAAATTAATATCGCGGCGTGAACCACATCGGCTTTCCGGGCCGATGAGATAAATGAAAATTAATCAAAGTTCAAAATTAAATATCTGGCGTGTTTTGTTTAAATGACTTTTCTTACTCCTCTACAAAAGATGAGATATATATCCACTACACATGTACATAGTTCATTGCATATAGATATAAGAAGTGGTAGGTTAAATTGATGCACTTTTAAAAGCAATCGCTATCTGATTACATTTTCGTCGTATAATCACAGGAAAAAAAGGAATATCTCCGAATTAGTTAATGAATTATATTTCAACACAATTTTATATATCCACTGTGAAGCTACGGAGGTTTAGACAGGCTATGGCCACAAAATTCCTTATACGTGGGCTGTTCAATAAAGAATGATCACAATTCTTTTTTGACAACGTACCTTTACTCATCCTCATAATTTTGATGGTTCTTCTCAAAATAGTCTCCCCTGAATGCGATGCACTTGTCCCAGCGTTTCTGCCAGTCTTCAAAGACATGCTGGAAACCATTTTTGAGAGATCCTTCAAAATCGCCTCCGCAGCCTTCACCACTGCTTCTAATGATGGATAATGCCTCCCACAAAGGCGTTTCTTCAAGTTAGGGAATAGAAAAAACCAACATGGGGCTAAATCCAGACTATATGG
Organism: Mantis religiosa; assembly: GCA_030765055.1. NCBI lineage: Eukaryota > Metazoa > Arthropoda > Insecta > Mantodea > Mantidae > Mantis > Mantis religiosa. The sequence continues at coordinate 234,216,026 of CM060947.1, read as the reverse complement.
AGGGTGAGGGATGCACTTCACGTTGATTTTTGCAAGATATTCAGCAACAACATTAGCAATATGCGGCCGCGCATTATCGTGGTGCAGCATCCAGCCTGCTTCATGGGAATGTTGTCTTTTGCGCCTGATATGGACTTGCAATGTTTTCAGGACATCCCTGCAGTATTGTCCAATTACTGATGTGTGTGCAGGTACAACATGCTGATAAACAATTCCATGAATATCAAAGAATGAGATGACCGCAACTTTCCCAGCAGAAGCAACCACTTTTGCTTTTTTGGGGGTTGGTGATGAAGATTTCCACACTGAGCTTTGCTGTTTGCTCTCAGGATCAAAATGATGTAGCCAAGTTTCATCAGCAGTGATTACGTTTGAAAGAAACTCCGGATCTTCCTCTAACATCAACTTTAACTGCATGTTACCTCCATTGCAGCGGTAGGCGATACTGAACATGTCTGAATTTGCCTGGTTCTCACAGGCAGGTACCAGGAGTACCAACAATGAAACTACTACGGCGTATTTGTTTCACATTAAGCTAACAGAATATAATGTAACGGGACCTCTGGAGCACCCTGTACCAGCTGCGAACGGAAGGCAGGGGGGAGGACCGCGTTAGCCACACCTTCTCCTCGTTTGTCTTGTAGTGGTGACAGGCTTGTGGTTAGGGGAAAACATGACTGGTCGCCTGTTTTCTCTACACCTGTTTCTCGATCTTTCGTTTACTGGAACAGTCTCCTGGTCACTAGAAACCGGCGATATTCCGATATAAAGAGGGTTACAGACAGACAGAGTCAATCAGTTAGTTAGTCAGTTGTTGGTTTAGTCAGTCAGTTGTTGTGCTGTGTTGAGTTGGTCGGTCAGTTAGTGAGACAGTCGCAGTTCTTGGTGTAAGAGTTAGTCAGTGACGTGTTAATGAACGAGAAGATTGTGCAACGGAAGACTGTACGAACCGTGTATGAGTATCGGAGTTGATGTAATCGCGAGTACAAGGAAATTGTAACGGACGAACTGGTGAATTGTAATTGTGTGCAGCAAGTAATTTTGTGTAATTGGCAAGTGTTCAACTGTAAGACGGTGGAAATAAAGAACATTGTCGAGTGGTGTAATTGGACTTTTTATTCCACGAACCCACAAAGTCACAATAATAAGATTGAATTTTATTGCGTAAAATAATTACCGTATAAAAATTATGATCATTCTTTATTGAACAGCCCTGTATATTGTCATATCTTTGAAGCTCATTGAACTTAAAGTGCAACATTTCGTATTTAACTATTTTTTCGTTTTTAGTCGTGATGTGGCACAGACAGAGCTTTTTTTACAAATAAATTTTCCTGGATTCAAAGAACCACAAAACGTGTATTTCCAGTGAAATTTCGTTATCGAAGATTATAGTGGAATGCAACATTTCATTTATTTACTATAAATAAGTAGAAGTGAAAGTAAAATTACTTCAAGGGGCTCCTGAATTTCGTGCTAACTACCTGGATGACCCTTTTAATGACCTGAATTCCCAACGTTGGTACCGGAGTTGATACCAGTCGATGAGATAAAAGTAATGTCCTACACAGGTGAGGCATTCTTTTTGTTTAATGACGCAGAACAAACTTGTGGGGAATTTCAACTGTAACAAATATTACAAAACTTGTGCTGCCTAACAAATTTATGGAGATGGAACATTTAAGCGCTGTCCACCTCATTTCTACCAGAAAAAAATAATTTAGCAGTGCCATTTGGTGTCCTGTTTATTTCTAAATACAATTAAGGAGTCTTAGAAACAAATGTTCACAAATGTACTTCTTTTGGCCTAAGCTTCAAGTAAAAGCAAGTGTTATAGGTTTTGAAATAGCTCTTAGCTTTAGAAATAGCAATTCACAATACTGTGAAAGAGATGTTGTCCGAATTTAAAATTTATGGATGACGCTTTCATCTTGGTCAGAGATGGCGAAAAATACAAGCAATGGGCCACGCTAGAAAATTCAATGAAAACAAGGAAGTTAGCACATTTTAGAAATGCTTTTTAGGTCTACCGTTTTTAAGTCCAGAGGTAGACCAGTGTTTCGTTGATGACCTTATGGCAGTACTGCCACAAGAGGTAAATGTTCAGTTTTACTGACTACATGCTGGAAACTTTCATCACCAAATAGTGTTTTCCGCCCAAGATTTGAGCAAGATTTGAAGTCTCAAATAGCACTGGGCAACAATGAAAATGTTTCGGGCTTAAAAATAGTGAATTTACATGTATTTCCATCTGCTGAATTAAAAAAAGCACCATAAAAATATATTAGCTCTTGTTTTGAAGATAGTGAGATTTCATATTTTAGAATGACGATTTTAAATTTGGGGAATTATTTTAGGGAGTTGGCACACCGGTCAAATAAAAAAAAACAATCAGAGAAATTTTGGAAATAAAGTGATGCAAAAGTTAAGGAAGGCATTTTTGTCGGACCACAAATAAGAGAACTTGTAATGGGTCCTGCATTTGACCAAATTTTGGAGGGGAAAGAAAAGGAAGCTTGAGAAGCCTTCGAGGGTGTTGTTCATGGATTTTTAGGCAACGAAAGAGATGACAACTACAAGCATTTGGTGACAGTGCTCCTGCAAATATACCGTATCGTTGGATGCAACATGACCCTTAAGATCCATTTTCTCCACTCCCACCTAGACTTTTTCCCTCCTAGTTGTGGAGCTGTTAGTGATGAACATGGGGAGAGATTTCATCAGGACATTTCTGTTATGGAACAAAGATATCAGGGCCGTTGGAATGAAGTAATGCTTGCGGATTACTGTTGGTCTTTGTATAGGGATTCTGCGGAACTCCCATCACAAGAGGCAAGCTAAAAGACGACGAAGTCAATAGGCCACTACATGATTCTCTTCAGACACGACTATCTGCGAAGTATTTTTCCAGCAATTTAGAACTCTCAGTATGTAATTATCAGTTAAAAACATCAAATGCACTTTCATTGTTGTTAGAATGTAATTAAAATGTATCCTTTTCTCTCAATCCGTTAATATGTAATACTTCCATCTTGTGTATATCATAGAAACTAGAGCTAATAAAAATTGTTCCTTGTCATATTTGTTTTTCTCAACCCAAAATTAGTAGGAATTGCCTCATGAAGTGCTCGAAACATTCAAAAATTATTTTATTGCCCAGTGTAGTAGAACAAACAGGTGCGAAGCGTTTCATTTAAAACTGAACAGGATATTTTCCACAACACATACAAACGTATTTATATTTGAGATGTTTTGAAGGATAATCAACCTGAAATATCAAGAGATCATTAAAGGAAAATAAAGGATCCTTTAAGGAAAACTTCCTGAGAGATCAGATGCTGCTTTACCTAAAATGGGAATAAATTGGGGATGGATTTCATAAAATTGGTGTCATTTAAGTTTCTCCCAGAACCGTAAATACTAATGCAAGCTGACAATACACAAACAATTGCTAAAATAATGCCTTGACAAGATTTAAATCTTCTTGAAATGTTATAAGAATTGTACAATTAAGTATTAAACATAAAAAATAAAAACAAAAAAATTAAATACTTAAAATAAAGTTAACAAAAACTACAGAAAATTAACAAACTTCAAAAACTACAGAAAAGAATTATATTAAAGTGGATACCTGCACATTGTGGAATTTCTGAAAATGAATCAGCTGATTTTCTTGCCAAAAGAGGTGCAAATTTAATTCTGAACAGAAGTAAAAGCTTACTCTTTACATCCATAAAAAGATTAGTCAAAAGCAAATATGAAAACAAACAAAACCAATCGATATCTAACAAAGCCAAAGATAAAAAATTGAACATTTTGACTAAAAAATCAGAAATTGTTCCAGAATTCCCACGTAAAGCTGCAGTAGCAAATTTTAGATTACTTACGGATCATGATTATTTGGCCAAACACTTACACAGAATAGGAATGTATAAAAGTCCAAATTGTGCTCTGTGCAACAAAGAAGAGGAAATGACTGAAGAACATCTTCTAACTTGTGAAGCCCTACCTGCCGGACCCACTACACAGAAATATTGGAGAGCAAGAGAGCTTCATTGCCAGAGCCTAGCATTTGAAAGCAACAACAAATAAAATGAACACGAATAAAAAACAAATTAATTATATTGTCGCTGACCCATTATTTACGATGGGCGGCATACGCGCTGAAAAGTTTCGCGCGGAGCGATAACGCGGCTTGTTTACTCAAAGGAACTGATAGGCAGCACAGTGTGGAAGTAGAGCCTGTAAAAACAGATAGTTAGCCCGGAGATAAAATACTTACCGACACAGATAAGTAAGGTAGATTGAACATTCTGGTGACGTCTTGATTGTTTTATAGAACATTCGATTTCCTGTTTGTTCCAGAAATATCTAGAATTATCAATAGAGGTATTTAAGGAGGTGGCTACTCGCCAAGGAGCTGTCGTAAACGGGAGTAAACAGCTGTAAGTCAGTCGTAAACAGATGTTGTAACAAGAGTGTTGTAAACAGTGAAAGTTGAGTAAGCCTTTTTTGTTGTGGTCATCGAGCTTGGTAGATTGCGATTGTGTATGTGACGTAATGCTGTTACGTAAGAATTGAATAGTGTGTTTCTACGGAAATAAACGACATTTAGAATTTCTGCAAATTGGACTTTTAATTCTAGGAACCCACAAAGTCACAATATATACAATTAATGGGAGGCTAAGCAGTCAACCTTCTCGTGATGCCTCCTGGATAACGCAAATAGGCTGCAAAGAAAGCCGGACATGTAGCAGACATTTGCACGGAATTCAGTGTTTTAGGAATCTAGCACGGAGCTCAGGATTACCGCTTTGAGGTACCATATGTCGGAGTAATTGAAACAACCTTGGAGTCTGTTCAAAGATGAGATGCATGTACATTTACCCTAGCGTTGGGTAAATGAATTAAAGCATCTGCACAATGTCTTTCGGATACGACAGCTAGAATAATTTAAATCATCCTGATGCTTAATGCAATATAGAATACAGACAAAGGAGTCTAAAGCACGCCCATAATCTTGCCAGTTTATCAGCGAAATTATAGTCGTGCAGAGTAGAAACGAAAAGACGGAGTTAACGTAGAATTAAATTTGGTCTGTATATTTTCTCCCTGTTTAATTTCAAAGATAAATCTTACAAGCGCGTGTTAAAAAGTAAATTAACATATCTTTTTTAAAAATTTCATGAACAACTTTGAGCGCATATATTGTTTTTCAAATTTCAATTTTTATTTCTTAAAAACTTTTTGTGAAACTACAATGAAATAAAATTAATGATGTAAAGAATTACTAAAACGTTCAATATTATGCCTTAGTTGTCTATAAACAATATGCTTGCTTCTTTTGAATGAAATTCCACTTTAATTTTCTCAAATAATTCTTATAAAATTATTTCTAAAATCAAAAGTGGGAAGAGTATCTAAGAATACTAATTTAGCATATTATAGTCTTGTGTTCAGTGACTTACCTTTTTCCCCTAAATATAACGCTAACACTTAAAGATTAACTCTAGCGTTTCCATAGGTCATTAGACTTTGTTAACAAATATCACTTCGTACGATTTTGTGTTAGTTAACGTTTTAGACAGCTGAGAATGAAATTTCAACCCTGTTTTCAGCAAGATTTAATTTATTGTAAATTCCTTTAAATTCTCACTTCCTTCTTAATGTGAAATGATTTAGTAAGAGGTATTCCAAATGTTCTCAACCCAGTTGATTATTATTATTATAATTGATATTATTGTTGTGATTGTTACTGTTTTGATTTTGATTTTTGTTGCGATTGTTAGTTTTATAGCATTGTTATGCTCCGTGACAAGCGGTAGCCGGGCGCGTGGGCAAGAGCTGGACGCCTGCCAAGAGAAATTAAGGAAGAAAGAGAGAGGCTCCAGAATGTTGTCTTTCTCTTGCGGACGCGAATGTTCTCGGAAGGTCTACGACATTCTAGAAACAATGACTGGAGATATAAATACCGGCAAGTGTTAGAAGCAATAACAGTGTCATGGTTATTGCGACAGTGGACGTTTGAAGTGTACCGGAATGATTTCTTTCATTTGTTTACGTGCCGCGGAGCACCAAGTCGACCTTGAAGACAGCTGATTGTCATTTTCACGTCTTTTTACTGCAACAAAGAGTTCTAAGTTTCTAAAAACCAGACTTATGATTTTACGTAACCCTAGCAGTCACATTATTATTAATGTTATTATTTTGCTGTTTTTATTATTAGAATAATTGTTATGTTTATGATTATTATTTATATTTTTATTTATTGCGAATGTAATGTTTCAAAAAGCTTTCATTTTCACTAGTTATGCAGTTGAGTGTAAGTTCTTTGGTGCTATTCATTTAATATATTTTTTTAGTTTATATTTTACCATTGGTTTCAGAATTTTATAGGTATTTACAAGCTATTGTTTTCTGTAATCGATAAGGGTGATAGACATGGTGGATTCTAAGGTTCACTTCTGTGCAGTTTTAGTTTCAACACCCACTGGACTTGTTACGCTGTTTGTATTTCTCCAGCTCGTTAGGTAATACTAAAATATATATTGTGGATAGTAAGTAGACTAAGACTTCGAGGGAGCCTTTGGGGGCGAGAGATTCGAGAAAGCAAGTCTAAAAGGTACAGTCGGCTAAGCATTGGAAAAGATGTTGACTATTCTTCCAGAAATTTTGCCATCTGCATTCTGGTAAATTCTGAAACACCGTTAAAGTCTCTCGTTAGCAACAGGGAACTATAAAAAGTTGACAGCAAATAAATGCGAGTTAACGAGAAGGTTGCGTGCGAATCAAGAGTTACAAAATGTGTTGTAACGTATATCGCAGAATAAATATTGCTAAGAGTTATATTTGTCACAATGCTACTACGAACTTTGTCTTATTTACACTCATTTCATTTCCCTTTTTAGGGTTGCAAGGTTGTGAGGGTTGGTGTAGTGTGTAATAAAAATGCTTTGAATAGAGAAGCGTGTTTTCCTGACGTGGACTTTCTACCTGATCCTGTCCTTGAGAATGCAAGAAAGGGGGTGAAATCGAATAGTCACCAGGAAATGTTTAATCTAGGAACGTTGGGGTCCCCAAAGAATTCCGCTTGCCGCCAACAGTACTGACAGTATGTCATACTCTCACGGCTCATTCCTTCCTCTAGAGGATTAACAGAACTTACCGAAATTCCTCTCCATTTCTAATTACAATTCCCTGTCTATTTTATTAATATTTTGTCATATTAGGAAATTCTATAGAACTGTGGTTATGCGAAACAACATAAACACTTTAATAAGTACAGTACGAGGTTTAGTTGTTCAATTTTTATTTGTATAGAATTCTATCTGTAGTAAGTACATTTATACTTAACATGTAGTTATGTATCCATGCAATACACGTTTTCAAATGTGCGTTCTGCAATTTATTAGCATAGAAATTTTGTTAAATGTTGAACCGTATTCTGCGTTAAATTTTCGTCGCTCAGAATTATTTGCCGAAAAATATTTGTCCTCGTATAACATTTTATAGAAAATCCTTCAAGAGCTTTACCCCTCTCTACCTTTATTGGAATAACTATCAGTACAGCGCCTGCAGTATAGGCTGCTCCTATCGCGTTAGGAAGCTTGCGAGCTCCTGCAGCGCTCGATCTGACCACCCATTCTAGTGTACAGTATCCCGGGACAAATGAATACAGCCTGAAGCAAAAACAGTTCATTCTTTCTGTTTCAAACATTCTGCTTTATTTTATTAGTGTACGCTTATCATACATGTTATACATGCCTTTGTCTACAATAATGTATTTCGTAAACACAATTAAAAGTGGAGATCGCTGTAGAATAGAATGGTGGTACCAAAACTACCATTTTGAGCTTAGAAACCAGAAGATACGTTGCTGCACTACATACGCCTACATTAAAAGGGTGTTGGTTTTCGATTATGACGTTTCAGATCTTACCACAATCTGATGTGATTGGCCTTCAGTTATCAAATGTGTCTGATATCGTTGCAAATGAGATGTAAAACACGGGATGATTTATATTATAATGTTGTGAATAGGATTGCATTTACTTAAAGGGGTTTCACCTTAAGGGTTTACAATCTGCTTTGCAACTGGGAGCGTAGCTGAAATGATAGATCAGATGGTAGAGGTAAATGGTAGAGGGAGTTTTAGTGAGGTTAAAGATAGATATATAGAGACAACACAAGGTTCTATAAAATTTCAATTTACTATAACCTACTGATTGTATCTCAAGACAAGTCACTCGCAAAGTTTTGAAGAGACTTGGGGTGGAATGGTTTTGATAATTACATTGGTATATCAAAGACCCAACAGGGCTTACCTTGGAGATGTGTATTTGTTTATGGCTGAGGATGCGAAGCGAAGAGTAGCCACTGCTGGTTGCGGCAAGACGAGACCGAATTTAGGACCAGCGTAAACTCCGGAGTAACTACACTTAATGAGTGACCTGCCGCATGTTTCCTGAATAAACGCCCAGCATCAAGTCCTTCAGCATGATGCCCAGCCTAAAGTCTACCAGAAAGCCCCGCGTGCGCTAACTCAACCAAGCTTAATATGGGTCCTACCCAAAAGCCAAATCAGCAATTCCCATGCTAGCTATTATTTTCCTCCCAAATATCACACCATCTTGTGCAATCATTGTTTACATCATTGAGAACATGTTGAGACCAGTTACTGGCCACCAGTGTATTATTTCCCTTGATAAACAGGATGTGTATTCACCACTCCAAAGTACGTTTTGTCAGTCAGCAGAATTTAAGCTTAACCATCAACAAACAACTTTGCCCAAACTTAAGGCAGAGAAAATGAATTTTAAATAACAATGATTATCCTAATTTCTAAGTCTCGCTCAGCTTATATACGCAACAATGTAAAGAGCAATGCATGGACGGTAATGCTATCTTGTTCAGCACAGTACTAGTCAGTTACTGGGTGTGTCTGACATGAAGTTTACTTCGTGGTTCCGTAATACCGTCGTGTTGAACTTAATAGTATATACTTGTATGACTGGAAAATAAATGTTTCACTAAGTTAGATTTGAACTACCTTCATACACTTTTCCTGTGTTTACAATTAAGTTTTCCCAGTTCCTAATCTTAAAATAGTTTGTTACTGCCCTTCTGTGTGTTAAAACTATAAACAAACACTTTGGCAGTTTTCTTATTTATCAACCTTGATCGAAAATAATTATACTATCTCTATTACTTATCCATAGTAAGAAGAAGAATTCTATTCCAACCAAAAGTTCAACATCGAAATTTCACTAAAACACACGTTTTAATTAGTCGTGTTTAACGCTCGTTTTTACCACATACAGCACCGCAGGCAATGGCACTGATATGAGAGGAAGACTGAAACGGTACTCTCTTCCTCGAGTTGATTAATTAAATGTTAAGGAATATAATACATGTGAAAAACAGAAAAATGTTGTGTGTACTGTCAATTTGGTGTCGGGCTCTGAAAAGGTGGTTTCTCTCCCCTAGTAGGACGGGTGCAGCCATAAATTTGAAGGGTGGTACCGGTGTTTATTTTCAAGTCTAGTTTTGACAGGAGAAATCGTGGGAGGTCAAGGAAGATGGGGGAGAGGTTGTTACCGTAAGAGACGCCATATGCGTTCTATCATCTAATTCAAAATGAGCTGTAGGGGGAACAGAAGAGTCATATGACCTATCCGGGGAACAAATATCTGTCCAAAGTTAGTTGGCCGCTGTGGGCCAAGCTGAAGAGTTGTGTAATAGCACGCGGGAAGAAACCGCGTTCATTAAAGTAGTTGGCCACTGTGGGCTGAACTAAAATGTCGTGTGATAGCACAAGGACGGAAATCGCGTACATTAAGGTAGTTGGCCACTGGATGCCAAACCGAAAAGCCGTGTTATAGTACACGGGAGAAACCGCGTCCATCAAAGAGTTGGTATATGAGTGCCAAGCTAAAAATTCGTGTGAGGATACCCGAGAAACAACCACGCCAACCCGAAGCCAACCATTCAGAGTTAGTCTAATCAATAGGTATTTCGATACTGATTGAAATATAACCAATCGTCCTAAGAGAATAAAACTGTTCTTTCCAAGTACCCAAATTGATGCACCCGAAACACCCTGAATCAAGAAATCCTTGCTGTAGATCCTGTATTCATGAGCTTTAGGATAACTCTGAGAGCAGCCGCGGCCATCAACGTTCTAAATCTTCATTGACGAGGCTGACGACTGAGGAGTCATCTTGTAAGATGGAGAAACTGTGGAGTGAAAAGGCGGGGGAAATCGGAGAACCCGGAGAAAACCTACCCCATCGCCATGTTGTCCCCCATATTTCTCACTTTGCGATCGCCTGGGATCGAACCCTCACCACCTTGATGAGAGTTGAACGGTCTAACCACTCGGCCACGGCGCGACCATGCACGTTTTAACTTTCTCTGAGTCGAAGACAGGAATTTTTGCTAGAATTTTCGGGTGCGCCTCTACGTGTGGGGTGTGGGTGTGCGGAATAAAAACAATTCCAAAACAAAAATTTGGTTAAATAAGTTAAAATTCGAGTTCACTGTCCTCCAAGCATGACACGAAAATATTAGAGTGGATAATAAATATTGTCGCGAGGCACTGTTTTGTTACTGCGTAGACGAGCACAGAGAGAGAGAAGCAGGGAGTGAAAGAGAGAGATAGCACCCAAGCCACGCCCAGAGAGAGAGAGAGAGAGAGGGAAACAAAGAAATTGATACAGTTCCATGGTGTTCTCGCTACATTATGAAAGATCGTGCTAGTTCGGTAGCTTTTGAGAAACTTCGCCAACCTTCGAGAAACAGTGGCTCGTGTATAAATGCAGCTGAGCTGGAACTGGAGTCAGACAGTGAATGGAGTTGCAGACGTGCAGTGTGTGGACATTTGAACACCACAGTTGTGAGTTCAGCTGTTAATTGTGTGTGCAGCTGTTTGAAGTGTCCTGAGGGTGAATTCTCTTGTTTGTGTGGTGAAGCAACCGGAGACTATTGTGTGTATCATACGTAATTTTTAGAGCCTGTAAGGGTTGACCAAATTGTGTGTTTACTGAAATAAAGAGCATTTTGAATTTCTGCAAGCTTTACTTTTAATTTTAGGAACCCACAGTCATATCTATCCTGCATTTTTGGAAATAGCTTCAGAAGATCGTTTCATTTGGGATATTTACGAGTAAAACAAATTCACCAAGGATTACTACACAGCTTATATGCCTAGAAGACATGTAATTTACCTCAAATGTCTTTTTATGCCATTAGGCATTGTTATTTTGAATATTGTGATTGTAGGTTCGTAGAATTAAAGATCCAATTTGCAGAAATTAATCGCTTTTTATTTGCATATAAATACTCATAGTAGCAGTATTACATCACATACACAATCTACCAAGGTCGATGACCACAACAGTGTTCTGATTACATCTGTTTACATCAGCTCTCGTTACATCTGTTCACGACTCTGTACAGCTGTTTACTACTGTTCACGACTGACTGTTGGTGAGTCTTCGCTCCCTTAAATACCTCATTGATAAATTTGAGAGATTTCTGGAACAAGAAATCGACTGTTCTCTATCAATTAAGATATCACTAGAATTTTCTATACGGGAAACTTTATCCATGCCGGCAGGTCCTTTATCTGGCGCGGTCTTTAACTGCTATGCAAGCTCTTTATTACCACACTGTCTGCCTACCAGTTCTTTTGTGTAAACAAGCCGCACAAACACTTTTATCGCGTGTGCCGCCAGTCGTTAAAAGGGATTCGTGACAGTATTTTAGTGATTCGTTATGTTTTTTTTTTTTAATTGCTGTCACCATTTATTGGTTACTCATATCATGGAACGAGCAGAAAATTTCATATCCAACATAGAGCAACCCACTTTGCAACAAGAAATTTACAAAAGGCTTGATGATGGATGATTAATTACTCACCTTTAATGACGCTCTGGTAGAACTCGTGTAAATACCTCGGCGCTCTTGAGCAATGAGTCTTGTCTCTGGTCGCAGTATTGGAGTGAAAGTATTCTATGCTACGGTTTTTGGAAAATAACAATTCTTCTCCTTTAAATATTGTGGGATTTATTCCACAAAACCACTAGTAAATTCTGCTACAGTTTTAAATAACGTTGATGCCAACCTTGCACAAGTTTACGTTGCATCGATGAATTTTAAGTTTGACACACGCCACTGGTGCAACCCAAATGCATTTACAACTAAAACGTTTTCTGTAAACTTACAGAGTGACACCAAAAACACGTCTTATTCTCAGGACCTTTGTTTGCCAAGTGACGCTAAGCTATTCAATTATTCTGGGTTCTCTGCACACGATGTTTCTAGAAAAACTAAATTACTTCTATTTTATTGGTCCATGTCACCAAATTATGTAATTGTATTATTGTAATTACCAATAGCAACAATAGTACGTAACTTGCGTTGTATCATTCCGTGGCCTACCCAGTTCCACATCTGAAGCAATAATGTTTATGGGTGCCACACAATTCCACGTTGTGGACGCCAATTTGAAGCAACAATATATGTGGCGAACAGTGTTCCACTTGACAATACAGTTTGAAGCACTTTTGTTTAGCTCAGGGTAAAACAATGAGGTTTCTCACAGGGTATGCGTGGATGTGTGTGAGAAGGATATTGAATGGCACTGGAATGCCCGTTTCCAACTTATTTATTCACTGCTTCTTTTTTTTTTTTTTTTTTTTTTTTTTTTTTTTTTAGAACATCGAAATTGAAGTTGCCGACCAAGGGTTACCAATCTCTGTTTAGAGTTACTGACGGCAGAAGGTTTATTACTCGATAAGCTTTATTCCTTCCTGACATATATATGAAAAGACAAATATCCAAGACAGAACAAGAGGACTGCCCTGATAGGCTTCACGTCTCGGACTGCTCTAATCGGCCTGACGCCGAAGACTGTTCTGAATGACCACAGATGCGCGTGGGTGTATCACTTTCACTCTGAAAACTCCTTTTCAACCAAAGATCCCTTTGTGGCTGTTTTGTCCCCATTATGAATGATCCAAATAATACCCTATTCAGCAAGTCAAGTGAGCCCCTTTAGAAATCTGCTAAGGACACTGTTTCTTACGTTGCTTTTGTTATAACAACTTTCCCCCCAACTCAACTGGCCTTGCCCTTGTCGTAACAAAGAACCAACATTCCTTTGACATCCATCATGATTCTTTACTTATGGCAAACCTTAATTTCGGTATCACATCTATTTTGTACAAATTACTTTTTCCAGAACAATTCAGAACAAATTCTTAAATATTTGAAAAATATGAAATAACCTTCACAATTTTATAACATTTTGTCTATAAATTCCTCTTTTGTATCTCTCTTCTGCATATATGCAGTATATAATTAAACTATTTCTTAATAGATGTTTGTTTTTTATAAGAATAATTTGTAGGATCTATATAATTAGATGCTTACAGTTAGAGAAACCCATGTGGAAGTAAGACATTAAATGTTTCTATTTAGGTAGCTTAATGCATACTTAGGTTAAATCTTGTATCAAGCTTTTCTATATATTACACATTATTTAAAGATATTAGAAATATAATTATAAATATGTTTACATATACGAAATTAGGTTAAAATTAAAGTTTTATGATTCAAATGAGGTGCTAAAACCCTATGACTAAGCTTAATCTAATAGCGGATTTTCCACATCTTCATGATAAACAAAAAATGTTACTTTTTTCTATTTTCCTTGTATTGTGAATAATATAAGCAACAGATAAAAAAAGAACGGCTACAGCGGATAAAATCTTGCGGCAATAAAGTGAAACAGCCAAAGCAACGATATCTGTTTAAACAGACAAAATAAACATTATTAAAAAATAAGATAAAATAAAATGTATAAAGAGAGACAATAACAGCGATGGCTGCGAAACCTTATACAATAAAACGTGGAGAAGCAAAAGACCAGAGTAAGACAGAGATCGAGATGATGACGTAGAGGCGAAGCTGTTACCTAGGAAACGCGAGGGGAAAGGGGGGGGGGGCGAGGGGTTGTTTCCTACAATGTGGCACGGTAATCACACTAATGGTAGTGCTGCACCTTCAGCATGCTAACCGCAAACTTTTAACACTGATGTTTTGAAAACAACAATACCATATCCAACAAAGACAAGAATTCCCACCACTGAGCATTCGGCATCCCCCATTGAATAGATCCGATTTTTCTCTTTGCACTACAATATTCATTTCAAACATATTCAAGCCTCTGCTATCCTAGATGTATCTATTTTATACATTGTTTCAGACCAACTATCGAAGTTAGTCTATAACACTAGTTATAGGGAAGAAATCTGATTTATTATAAGCAAATCGTTCTCAATCCACTACCGTTTTATATACCAGGTGATTCAACTGCCCCTATTTATTTTTGAATTTATACAACTTGCTAAGCGACATGTGTGACTTATCCCTTTCTTGAATGCCTTCTACTGGATGATTTGCAAAGCAGTTTATAGAGAAAGGGTAGATAACTCGGTGCATAAGTGTTGTATGGGACAAAAAGCAATCGCTATGTATGTCGATTCCAAAAGCTTATACCCAGACAGAGCTCCAGTAACAATTTTAACGAGTTTACAAACTTTTATTCGTTAACGTACATTCACAAATACCTTCAAACACGCCCCTGAAGGAACAACGTATCACATGCATCAGTCGACAATAATATTGGAATACAAAATGGAAGTTGTACTCAATGGGACCAATTGGATTTAAATTTAAAGCCAACGCGTGTTGTCGTTGTACAGCCATGTCAAAAAGTGCTAAGCATTAGATTGTTTTCGTTTCTGTCACAAATTACGGCAGTTTTTAGCTTATACAGTGATTGTAATGGAGGATGCAGTTTTTTATTTGCTTTAAAACTACTAAGACCAGTTCAAAACACTGTATGAAGCTATAAAAAGAGCGTAAAGATCCGAGGTGGGCTGTGAGGTCTGCAGTTATTTATTAGTATACAAACCTCTGCTCTTAAGTTGCGTTGGCTAAATGGTATTATACAGGTTACTTTACCACTCTGCCACAGTCAGCTGGGTTCAAATCCATGGTGTTCAGCTTAGAAATGTTGTTACCCTTTATTTTACCTCTTGTGGCCTGTAATTTGGTATTATGATACAAATAACATTTTTATAACATTATACATATTCCAGATCTTCTCGGGAAACAAGTCAGTTGAAAAGACGATTTGAAATTGAAGTTTCAGGAGCGTGGATCGCTCCCTTCAATAGATATTTAAAGAAATGCTATAACCACAAAATATTTTACTGGATATAGCACAAATATCAACAAAGGCAAAACACTACCAATATTCGCAATACTGAACAAAAGCCTAAGTAAATTAAATGCCAGATCAGGAGATGGCGTGAGTGCAGAAAATGAATTAGGTCAAAGAAACGTGACTACTTAACTTGATTATAAAGTTGTATTGATCTGTGCTTCTTAAGTCGACGGATTTCCATTTTAAGACCGGTTTCAAAGAGGAGGTGAATTGATATCCAGCATCACGATTGAGTGTGCTCCTCTCGGAGGAAATGGCCAAAGCCTCCTTAATTCTCAGCTCCCAGTAATTGTTGCCTTTTGCCAAGATGGTCGTCTACCGAAAATTGACTCTATGGTCGTTATCAAAACAATGCTCTGCCAGCCCAGACTTCTCAGGTTGCATTAAACGAATGCTGCGTTCATTTTCGTTTATTCTGGTAGCGATGGTCTTTCCGGTTTGTCCTATATACGGTGTTCCACATTCACAGGGAATGCGGTACACTCCCGGAACTTGGAAGTCCAGTTTGTCTTTCACTGGTCTCAACAGATGTTTAATCTTCGGAGGTGGCTTGTGGATGGTCCTGATGTTGTATTTGGCGAGAATTCTGCTGATTCTGACGCTTAGGTTACCAGTAAACGGAATGCAGGCTGTAGCGGTAGGCTTATCTCGCTTGTTTCCCGAGAGGATCTGGAATGTATTGGTCGCAAGGAAAGCTTCAGGTCTTATTTAACATTACACTTGTTTATAAAATACAACAATAGCTATGTTTTCCACTGGCAGATATAAATTTATAGTTCGTAGTAAATACTTTATTTTGGTTGGTATTGTGCTTGACCCGTTAGGCCAATTTTCGGGCCTTTCACAAATTTAAAGTGGCTTAAGGGCACTGGCAGGCTATTTTTACACAGACAAGGCTAATTTTTACCGATATTAAAATTTGAAATTATAGAAAACTAAACAATATCAGAAATTGAAATTCAGTATGATTAGAGTATAAAGATGTGTGCATTTAACTACTGTGTAATATTTAAATTACGTTCACATAGGTCCATGCAAAAGGGGCACAAATCATACGTGTGTCCTGAAAAAAATATTGCACCCTATACTTCAGGTGCACTTTACTTGTAGGAATTTAAAGCTACATGCACCAAGTTTTATCCTAAATAACCTAAGGTACAGTTTTATAATATCAGCTAAATGAAAATCACATAGTTTATACTATGCACATGAAAAATTAATTAGTTTTGAGTAAAAAAAAGGTATTTTCAAGGACAATATTTATTTTCGTCCATTTTATAAATCACATGAATATAAATAAATGTTAGCCGAATGTGTTCAAGGAACATTGTCAAATAGCCACTACAATTTTTTTGTCAATATCTGTTAGTTTTTGAGAAACATGCACCTAAAGTATAAAAAATCAAGGTTTTGGAAAATCACGATCAAAGATTAAGCACCATTCTCAGGAAGTGGGCGTATCATTACACCGCCATCTTTAAATTTACGAATTAAAGGACTTAATACCAGCTGATAACCTATGTTATATATATATAATTTTAAAGCTGAAGAATTATATAATTTTTAACATTAAAAACAACAAATGGATTTTTTGAAACCTATCGACCTCCCAGTGCCCTTAAGCTATTTGACCTGCTTCATTGTTTGATAGAAATGGACGTCCCATTATTTAGGTATTCAGTACTTGAAACCTTTCAAATACTATCGGGGGTCGTCATTTCATGAGTTAATGAAATCCACACGTTGACAATTTATTTCTCTGTTTAACCGAGAAGTTAACACGTTCACAACTCTTTTGTTAGATACTAGAAGTGAACATTAAGATTTAAATATGAAACGAAAACTATTGGATTTAATGTTGACATGGTCCTAAAAATGAAAGTTAACTATGTAACATGGTCTGCAACACCAGATACGGTACAGATTAAAAACTAAGCATGATCTCTAATTATCAGATTGTCATTCGTGTACCTTTCGGCTCACAAGAGAACCAATAGCAACAATAAATAAATTAGTAGCTAAAATACAGAGAATAAAGACTTAGGAGAAAGGAAAGACAAAACCAAAGCAGTGTGACGTCATTTCGAACCTAGCCCTTACAGCATCATAGTCCAGCAGCTAACCATTTCGACCAGCTAGCTGCCACGCACATATTCTATTTCGCTCTTTGAGAAAGCATTCGCTTGTCATCTTACTTGTATTATATGCATGAAAAACCGTCGTTTAAGCTTTTCACAGCTTCTTGGTCCTCATTCAGGGCTGTAAGTATCAACGCTGGGTGCGTATATTACCGAACAGAAGTGCAGAGCTGCAATAACTCTTTGTGTTAAAACGGTCAATAAAGTTTTTACATTAGACTATAACTGCGGGTTGCGTAGATACGAATAAATAGGGGCAGCTAACTCACCTGAGATATATAGATATAGAGAGGGGGAGAGGGATGGAGAGATGGATGGAGAGATGGAGAGAGGAATGGAGAGATGGAGAGAGGGTTGGAGAGAGGGATGGAGAGAGGGTTGGAGAGGGAGGGAGTGAGGGATGGAGAGGGAGGGAGTGAGGGAGGGCGAGAGGGAGGGAGGGAGAGAGGGAGGGATGGAGTTAGAGAGATGGAGAGAGAGATTGTGAATTTGTGGGTTCGTGAAATTAAAAGTCCAATTGCACAAACTCAAAATGTTCTTTATTTTCACCGAATTACAGTTGGAACACTTGCCGATTACACAGAATTACGTAATGCACACAATTACAATTCAGCAGTTCGTCTGTCACAGGTCCACTGCACGCTCACAGTTACGTACAACTCCTCTGATGCACGTTCAGTCTTCCGGTCCGTTAACTCACTCGTCGCTCCTCACGGCTGCTCGCCAAGAACTGACTCGCCAACTGCAGCCCCTTTTTATAGGAATATCGCTGTTTCTCGAAGTCTCGCGTTTCAGTGAATCACAGCGAAGGTTCCAGACGGCAGGGGGAGGGGAAAGAGACGGCCAGTGACGTTTTTCCAACCATCCCTTCGTTAGCGCTATAAGACAAATGGGTAGGCGTTGTCGAAAGCTTCCCGTCTGCTGCTGCTACCCTGCTGCTGCTAGCTGGCCGTGCCTTCCAATAATCAGGTGACAATATATATAGTTTTATGAAATGGCTCCATTACACATTTTGTTGTAGATGCAAGGGAGATAGAAAAACCAATTTTCTAGTCACCTTTTAAAAGCAAGTAGTTATAAAATGACCTTGGAATTCCATGATCTTTCCATGACGTCAAGTCAAACAAGTGAATAGCGACAGCACCTTAAAAATGACGTAATGAAACATTTTAACCAGCTGTACTGAAATGATTGCTGCCATACACTTTAAATGAAATTCTTTGTCTTTTTTTCGTAACGTTTACCAGTTACACAAAATTATTCAAAATTCGTTCCGAGTGAATAAGATTTCATAAACCATTATTAGCAAATTCAGTATATACATTTTATATATTACGTGTGTATCTTTAATATGGTATTTGTAATGAGCATTTTAAAATGTTGCTTTAAATTAAATAAGTGCTTCATACGAGATGGACAGAGAAAGTAGAAGCTGAAACTTTGAGTCGAAAAGATCTTTAGCAGATTTGAAGCCATGACCTGCATAATGTGAGCTACAGATGCTAAAGAAAGCTGCACTGTGCACTCGCTTAACAATACTTTTATTGTTTCTTTTCTATTTAGTTATTTTGAGTGGATTTTACAAGTGTGCATCAACCTGGCGTCACTAATTTAATGCTATTTTAACTCGTTTCAGAAACGTATCTCCTGAGATGGGGAGGGGGGGTAGGTTCCAGAATTAAGATTGTTCTCTACCCTCCATAGAATATGAAAATATAAATGTGAGTGAATGTCCATTTTTTCTAATTTAACGTATTCCGTCGTATCGGGCGCTGAATGAAATAGCTGAAATGATACCCGCAGTCCATTGAGCTTAGCGTTACTTGACATTCATCTTTCAGGACAAGGGAAATCCCCGAAAAAGAACTTCACCAGCTAACTCGCTCTTGACTGAGATTCTAACTCGGAACCTCTTTAACGTGGGGCAGACAGAGCCACCTACCCAATAGAGGTGGGAGTGAATGTTTATATGAAAATAAGTAAAACAAAAAACGAGGAAAATTACGGTCACCTAACCCAAAAGTTCAAAGAATAAAAACTACATCAAATGTTTCAGTCAAAACTTTCGATCTGATCTACCACTTTAACGGATCTATAAAAATTAATCTGGTGATTCAGAAAATATGGTTTTTCATAATAAGGAATAAAGGAAATACAATTAAAATTAACTGCTTTTTTAAACACCTCGGATACTCAAATTTAATATTTAAAAGTCTAAAAAGAAGAAACAAAAATTTCGACCGTTCGAGAAAGGAACTTAAATAATTTAAGTCCATGAAAAATTGGGATATGTTTCATAACGTTCGCTTGATATGAGAACAGTTGAATCGTTGAATTGTATAACAATTTTTGCCACCGTTACTATAACAAATATCATTTTAATTATTTAATATAGTGCTCAAAATTTTTCTTGACGTAGGCTAAGTCGAGCTGTAAATTATTGAGTTAGTTGTCAGTGTATCTCTGCATTCTTTCCTGGTTCTAATTTTAAACTCTTCCGTATTAGCAGACTTTGTAACAAAAGACTACATTTCAAATATATCCATGGAAGGTAATAAATTGGAGAGACATCTATTCCCATAGCAACCAAATCTTTTGTATGAGGTAAATGGAGTTATTCATGCAACTAAATGTGGGAAATACCTTTCAGAAAGGGAAAGGGAGTCATGTTGCTATTTATAGTGTTTTAAATGACATCTTACCCAGATATAAAATGATTTTAAATGTGTTCCTTTTTTTAGGAAATATTATTTTCAAAAATATTAAATTTGACGTATCAGAGCATTTTTAAAGAGTTTTACGTTTATTGTGTCGTTATTCACTTATGAAAGACTGTATGTGCAGAGTCTTATGTTAACATTATGCATTTATTTTGGTCTGTGTAGCCAAGTTAGCGCTGATCTACTGATACGAAGGTCATGGGTTCAAATGTGGGCCAGAGTGGGAGTTCTGAAAGGCAACATCGCCCTGTTATATTTACTAGCATGAACAGCTTCGGCGGGAATACATTCCGCTACATAGGTGGCATTGATATCATTCTCACAGTTGACAGCATCAATAACACAATAATTAATGAGTCAATGTGTGATATATCTATCGATGGGTCAGTCTTCACTATATACTTCATGGCATATCATAGCAAGACATCCTCTCTTAACATTCAATTCCCATCATCAAACGGATGTATGTGTCTTCAGGATGAACACGAACACTTTAAATATAAAACATGTCATTTTATATACAGTTAACATTAAGAATATCTTAATTTCCAAGCTGTTTGGTAAGAGAGTGGAAGAGCAAGAGAAAATTAAGCAACGTGTGTAGGGAGGGCGAATCGCTCCAAACAGATTTTCCGTCTGCCTCAGGAGCGTGTGTGCATGCGTATGTTTAGGAAACCAGCGTAAGCCGATAAAAACGGAAAAGGAAGCCATGAAAACTCACATTCTGTGGTTAAAGGCAGGTTGTTGACGTCTCACTCATAACAAAACACGACACAGTGGTTAATGCTTCAAATGTTCTGAGTGGATCTCTTAATGGAACTGTTCCCTCTGCACTTTCTCTTCTCTCTGAGTGTCAGTTGGTCAGTTTACGTGAAGCTGACAATATGTTGTGAAACTATTGCCCGATTTCACCAGCAGATGTTAAAATCGACGTTAACAAATGTAACGTAACAATTGTAACAGCGCTAACAAAGCTGTTAAATTTCTTGCATTTCACCAACCTGTTTTCTGATAATGTTAACAAACACATGTTAAAACCAAGAAACTTGTGAATATCACAGCTATAGAAGGTTATGAATGAGTCGTATTATTTTGCGAACGTACTGCGATGCGCATTTGTTTTCATTTTCGTCTGCACACAGCTAAAAGATGGTGGATAAACAATATCGTAAACAAAAGCCGTGAAACAAATTTATCATCGATAGACAAAGAATTGTTAATTGAATAGGTGGCGAAGTATAACGATATCGTAGAAAATAGAACGGATGCGGTGAATGTAAAAGAGAAAGATGTCACGTCGGAAAAAATTGGAAACGAATTTAATTCAAATGTATGTGTCATTACTAGAAACACGAAACGTATTACGTAAATTTAAAACGAGGTGCGAAGGACAAGTGACAAGTGACTTGAACGTTTCAAGACGGGAGGTAGACAGTGTATTATCCGCATAATTCGGTGAATTATAAAATCGGAAAGTTATTAATATTTGAAGCAAAGGCGAGATCGGTATATTCCTTTAGATGCATATTCTAACTCAATATTACGTAAATTTAAAACGAGGTGCGAAGGACAAGTGACAAGTGACTTGAACGTTTCAAGACAGGTGGATAGTGTATTATCCACATAATTCAGTGAATTATAAAATCGCAAAGTTATTAATATTTGAAGCAAAGGCGAGATCGGTATATTCCTTTAGATGCATATTCTAACTCAATATTACGTAAATTTAAAACGAGGTGCGAAGGACAAGTGACAAGTGACTTGAACGTTTCAAGACAGGTGGATAGTGTATTATCCACATAATTCAGTGAATTATAAAATCGGAAAGTTATTAATACTTGAAGCAAAGGCGAGATTGGAATATTCCTTTCGATGCATGTTCTAACTCTGTATTACGTAAATTTAAAACGAGGAGGGAAGGACAAGTGACGAGTGACTTGAACGTTTCAAGACGGTTGGTAGTGTATTATCTACATACTTCAGTCAATTATGAAATCGCAAGGTTATTGATACTAGAAGCAAAGGCGAGATCGGCATATTCCTTTCGATGCATGTTCTAACCTCTCTTGTACTTCCGCAGTAACCTTCATAGCAACTTGTTTCGACAGTCTATACCTCCGTAGAAAATTTTCTTCTGATAGCTCCTCAAAATCATTTCTCCTCATAGGTCATACTCTATTACGAATGCCATTTAGACGGTCTTAAATATAGCAAATTGACAGCAAAAGCTGCGTTCACGCCCGCCATCTTGACTATTTTCAATTGTTAAGGATTTAACATCAGAAATTTGACTTGTTAGTTTAAAAAGAGATTTAACAGTAGTTTTAAAGCTAACACTTGTTGAAGAAATGCAATTTTTGTTAGAACTATTGTTAAACCCGTGTTAAGTCTTAGCATCCTGTTGGTGAAACCGGGCATACTATGTGTGCTAGTGCTGCTATAATGCCAAAAGCACATAGAACCGTCTTGTTCAATTCGTTTGGGACAACAAGCCGTTGAAGATGCGATACGGCAGTTTATAGACAGATACCTTGCTTTGGTGTTCCTCAGAGAGAAGGGGTTCGTAATCTTCTGACTGGATTTGGGGAACGAGATCTATTCTTGATAAGAAACTGATTTAACATCTTCGGTTCTTACGAGGAAAAACTCGATGGTATCACAGAAAAGTTAAAACTAACTCCAAAGAAATGTCTGAGAAAGCTTAGGAATTTGACCCTCTCCGGCTTGAACTGCCACAGAATTTAACTTTAATTCAGGAATTACAGCCGTAGCATAATGAAAATCGAGTTAATTTCTGCAGTTCAGTGTTCAGTGATGTCAATGAGCTGTATTCATCCGCGTTTAATTTTATTTATTGGTTTATTTATGGCCACGAATTATTAAATCTCTAGTAAATTCGTTAAAAATCTAAAATAACTGTCGGCGCATAAGAGCACACATTTCGAAAGTATTCTATAACGAAAGAAGGCGGATTTAAGCGGATATGAGTATTTGACTCCGTCGGAAAACAGTGAGCTCTTCGGTGGCAAAAGAATTCTTTGGGCCGGCCATGCGTTTAAATGAAGGCGGTGCATTTTAATTTTAATTTTCGTATTCTATGAAGTTGTAGTTATGAATAGTATTTTTACCTTCTCTACTCTGTATGTAACTACAGCAAGCAGAGGAGTATTATAATCTAAAAAACTGGCTGATACCAAAATTACAGCGGAAATAAATTTTTGAGGCTCTTTGAATCTCCCTTAACATTTTTAGAAAAATGAGTGTGCGTGTGTGTCTCTTTGGATAGCATAGTTCAGACATTTGATGTGTAGCATTTGTATGACTTTTTCTACTCTCTAAATCTCTAAATAGTACCTTATAAATTTTCTTGTAGTTAGCAGGTATATTGACACACATTAGGGTTCAATGAACTGTTCCCTATGGGATGGCTTTTATATTCAATTATCTTTGCATGGCCAAAAAAAGTTTAGACTTCCCATTTGCAAAAAGTATACCTAATGTTTGGAAAATTCACACACATAATAAAGAATATTCCCGAAGTGGTTCACTTCACGAAAAAAGATGTATTTGACAGTTTTAACGAGGTCTAAATGTTTAATGCAGTAAGATTTGGTGTATCTCTTATCGTTTGCCATTATGGAAAGTCATACCCAAGGAAAACGAGTTCAAGACATTACCATTAAATTCAGGATATACACTTCATTTATGATAGAAAATAACTAAATGTATCATTAAAAGCAGTTTTCAGAAAATAAACGTTTTTTGAACATGTTCGGAACTTTCTTGAAAATTTTCATGGCACATCCTTGGAAGCTACTGAACTTAAAATACTAAATTTGATATTTAATCAGCGTTTCGTTCTTGAGTTATGCTGACGGAAACAAACACACATGGGTGTTTTCTAAAAAATATCTTTTCCTATTTTTTGGATTCCATGGATTCCAAAATAACATTTTCTGTGATGTTGAACTTTTTGGTGGAATGCATATTGTCCAGCATCACAAAGAAGATCCCTGAAAGGAATGTGCTCTTACACAGTGAGACAAGGACAGTGAATGTGTGTGACGGAGAATGCCTGCTACACAAGGAGCAGAACCGTTAAAACATGTGCCCTATTCACTCTGTACACTAACACCGAGAAGATTCATTCACAAAAGTAGAAGCTGTCAAAATGTTTTTGAATGATCTGTAACTGTACTGACATGGGGTGTCATAAATCTGTCCAGGGAGAGTGTGGGAACCTTCGCCAACCCCCTTCGTCTCAGGCCGCGGAGACTTTCTCTTCTGTGGAGGACAGTAACTGGCAAAGGAAAGAGGTGGACAAACTCTAACTGTAAAAGAATTACTGATCGCTTAATACACACAACTTGTCATATACGAGGGCTGTTCAATAAAGAATGATCATAATTTCTACGGTCATACTTTTTCGCACTAAAACTTAATATTATTATATTCTGTTAGCTTAATGTGAAACAGACAAGCCGGAGTAGTTTCATTGTTGGTACTCCTGGTTCCCGCCTGTGAGAACCGGGCAAGTTCAGACATGTTGAGTATCACCTACCGCTGTAATGGAGCTAACATGCAGTTAAAGTTGATGTTAGAGGAAGATCCGGAGTTTCTTTTAAACGTAATCACTGCTGATGCAATTTGGCTACATCATTTTGATCCTGAGAGCAATCAGCAAAGCTCAGTGTGGAAATCTCCATCACCAAATCCCCCCAAAAAAGCAAAAGTGGTTGCTTCTGCTGGGAAAGTTATGGTCATCTGATTCTTTGATATTCATGGAATGGTTTATCAGCATGTTGTACCTGCACACACATCAGTAACTGGACAATACTACAGGGATGTCCTGAAAACATTGCCAGTCCATATCAGGCGCAAAAGACCACATTTCCGTGAAGCAGTCTGGATGCTGCACCACGATAATGCGCGGCCGCATATTGCCAATGTTGTTGCTGAATATCTTGCAAAAATCAACGTCAAGTGCATCCCTCACCCTCCCTATAGTCCGGATTTAGCCCCAAGTGACTTTTTATATTCCCTAACTTGAAGAAACGCCTTCGTGGGAGGTATTATCCATTATCAGAAGCAGTGTTGAAGGCTGCGGAGGTGATTTTGAAGGATCTCTCAAAAATGGTTTTCATCATGTCTGAAGACTGGCAGAAACACTGCGACTAGTGCATCGCATTCAGGAGAGACTGTTTTGAGAGGCACCATCAAAATTATGAGGAGTAAAGGTACGTCGTCAAAAAAGTATTTTCATCATTCTTTATTGAACAGCCCTCGTATATTTTTAAGGTCGTATATTATTTTGATAAGAGTAAACTATTTCTGAGATACACCTTGTTTTTTTTTTGACTTCTGTAATTTTTTTTTTTCAAATGGAAAGTCCGCATTCCCCTTTTCCGCTTGTTCATATAAAGACAATGAAATTTCAGTCATATCAACCAACTGTTAAAAGATCTCACTATCACTTAAAGCCTACTGTACTCCACTGAATCTATTGTACCTATAGGGAAGTAAGTAATAAAATAATTTCTAAAATTGTATGCTTTGAGTAAACTGAAGTAGATAGAGGAATGTGAGTTTGGAAGAATAGTATGAGTATAGAAAACTATCTGATTGGAAGTTATGATATATAATATGATATATTTACTGTGCATATTCCAAAATTTTACAATTTACAACTTTTTGCTACATTTATTTGTCTTTACCTTGTTGCTACCTTGGCTTACATGACACTCTGGTCTTCTGCTCTGCCAGGTAGCTCTTAACCTCCATGCCTCCTTGTTACTTAATTAGTCCATTTCTTCCCCCCTCATCTTCCATTCTTACACTTCTTACGTTTCTGGCCTATTTTTCTTTTACTTTCTGCAAGAACTCACCAATACTTCTTACCTTCTTTTCCTCCCTGCCGGTTAACATTTTATAGCTACTATCCTCTTTTCTACTTTCTCCCATTTTTCTTCCCAAATATTTTTTCTCCATATTGCAATCTCCTCGTATTCTGTTACAAAGTGTTCTATGCTTTATTTTCCCCCATACAATTCACAAATTCCCTTTTCCCTACCCCTTATCCCTCTTAGAAATATTATTCCTATTCTCATCCAAGTTAACCCTTCTCTCTCTTGCCTATTGCAGTATTCTACATATGCTTCTCGTCCCCAATTTCTTTTTATTCGCCTGTAAAATTGTAATGATTTAATATTTTCTAGACTTCCCCATATTTCCTGTATTTCTACATCTTCTATTCTGCATTTTACGAATTTACCCACATCGCTTGTATTCCGTTCCTCTAATCTCCATATATCTCCCATTCCTATTTTTTCCATAATTCCTCCTATCTCTGCCCACCAACTATTTGAGTACTCTAATCTTTTTTGATGTCTCATGCATAATTTCATAATTTCCCCTTCTTTGGTCAACACCTATACCAAAATGTTATTATTCTTTCCATTATTATTCCATTTCTTCTTGTCTTTCCTAATTCTACTAAAGCTGTTTCCCTAGGTGCTGATCTTGGTAAGTCTAGTAGCTCTTTACAAAACCTTCTGTAGTTTTGGTCCACCGTTTTGTTTACCTTTGTGCCCCCACCCAGATTTCCACTGCATACAACGTTTTGGATTCAACTAATGCTTCGTACAGTCTTTCTAACCACTTGGTTGTCATTTCTAGCTTATATTTGCATAATAAGAATGTTATTTCGTGTTATATCCCTTGTTAGTAGTTTTAATGTACCTATTTTAAATCACACCCACAAGAATTTTGTACTTAGGGTAGTCAATTAATACTCAACTCTTTTTTACTAAATTTAGCGTTGAGGGAAAAATTACAGCGGCGTATAATATGTAAGTGTACCAGGAGCATACGTAATGGTCGAGGTATCCCAAATATCGAGGACCCATCCCTAGTTAAAACCCGTCATATTGTTTGTAGTTGTCCGACTTTCATTCTTTGACAACGAGATACCATAACTCTCCTTAAGAGAAGAGCACAATTCCAATAAGCAAAGAGGCTGCTTGTCTGAATCGCGATCAAATCGTCTCAAAGGACCGGGATCTGGGTCACACGATAAAAGCGAAACAAGGAAGTGATGGCCAGTTTCGGGGGCCAAGTCTCTGTAATGCATTAGAAGCAGCTAGCCTATCTTTTGAATAGCGTGGTTGTTTCTTCGATGTATTTTAGTGACAAGTTTATCGTATTTACAGATAGAGCACGCAATCGTGCACACATGCGCCTCTGTAGCATGCTATGTGGCCTTTCATACGTGTACCAGTATACATGCAGAAACTTACGTCTACTTTCGCTGTGATGTAAGTCATGAAGTCACACCTTAAATACCACTAAAACTTGTATTTGCTGTTAAGGTAAGTTTTTATTCTCTTGCTGGAAAATCGCTGCATTTGTTGGCAGTGAGATTTACTTGAGGATAACTTTAACACAACCTCTTAAAGGCGGAGTTCTACAACAATGATCAAATCAACACTTCGAGGAAATGTACAAAGATGGCGTCGATACTGAGATTTCACCAAAAAACACACGTTATAAGCTGTGCTCCCACTGAATAAATAACAAATACAGCATTCGTAGGAAAAGGTTCGTGTATGTATGACTCTGACAAACATTATTAAAAAAGAATACGAGGGGGTGTCGTAAAGTTTTAATTACTACCCTTTAAAAATGATAGAGAGTTTGTGTTGATATATGCTTGTTAGTTCTTCTCTACGTAGTCCCCATCCAGATATACACATTTCTCCCAGCATTTCTTGATCTTCCGAATCCCTTAGTTGTAGAAGTTTGCAGAATTCGCTTTAAACCACTCTTCCACTTCACTAATGACGTCATTTGTGTTGTCAAATCGGTAACCACACAACGATTTCTTCATTTATGGGAACAAGAAAAAGTAACTTGGAGCGAGATCGGGCGAACAAGGCGGATGCTGTTAAGTCTGAAAGCCACATTCCCTTGTTTTGTCAACTGTAACTTTAGATGAATGAGCTGGTGCATTGTCAGACAAAAGACGAACACCTCTGGAGAGCATACCGCGTCGTTTCTTAATCAGAGCTGCTCGTAACTTGTCCAGAAGATTGCAGTAGTATCTGCCAGTGATGGTTTGACCCTTGGCAAGATAATCTGTAAGGATGACTCCACGACAGTCCCAGAAAACTGAAAGCATGACCTTCCCAGATGACTTTTGCACCTTTGCCTTTTTGGGAGTGGAGGGGGATCGGCATGTTTACATTCCATGCTCATGATTTTTGTCTCTGGATCATACTGATAAATTCAGTATTCATCTATGGTTACCAGACGATCAAAAAATCATCTTCATCCTGTTCCAACAGCATCAACATCTGTCTTGAAAGGTCACGCCGTGTTTGCTTTTGGAAATGTGTTAGCAAACGTGGAACCCGCCTTAGATATGTGCAATTCGTCATGAACAATTTTCCACACACTACCATAACTAAGATGTCTCATTCATGATCATTTGGATGGTTGCTCGTCTGTCTTCCAGTATTAAACACTCCACGTTCTCCTCTGTGACAGCATCGTCTGTCATTGACGGTCTACCAGCTCTTGGCTCATCTGTCGGGGACATGTGACCAGTTTGAAAATTCCTTTTCCACCTCACAATAGTGTCAAACAATGGGCAATAATTTCCATAAACAGCCATCATCTCGTCATGGATTTCCTGGACAGTTTTGCCCTTCAAATGCAGGAACTTGATCACACTAGGAGCCTCAATTTTCTCCATCTTACACCTCAGTCACTTCTGGCACTCAGTGTAAGTAAAACAAAAGGACTCAAATCAATGAAACTACGAGGGCCGTTCAGAAAGTAACCTCCGATCGGTCACAGTGCGGATAGTGGGTGGAGTAGCGACGCCATCTGTGCATTCACGCACTCAGCAGGTCAGTCGGCATCAAGCCGTGGTCAAGTGAACGTCGTATCTGCGCTAGTTTAGTGTTTGTGGTCGTTTGAAATGTGTGCTGCAATAAAAAACCGCGCCAAATGTGAAGTGCGTGCTGTTATAAGGTTTTTTACAGCCAAAGGATATTCTGCAGCAGCTATTCATCGTGAGCTTTGTGCCGTGTACGGACCAAGAGTTATGTTTTTTTTTTTGCACGATAACGCCCGTCCTCACTCTGCTCGCAGAACAACAGCCCTTCTTGAGTCCTTCAAGTGGGACGTTGTCAACCATCCGCCTTACAGCCCAGATCTGGCGCCAAGCGATTATCACCTCTTCATGCATATGAAGACATGGCTCGAGTACCAGTGGTTTGATGACGACGAAGAGCTCAAAGATGCGGTCACAGGCTGGCTCCAGGCACAAGCGGGTGATTTTTATGCAGAAGGAATTTCAAAACTTGTGAACAGATACGATAAGTGCCTCAATCGTTATGGAGACTATGTAGAAAAATAGTGCAAAGATGTAGTTGTAAGATGTATATATTAAAATATTTTTATTTAACTTGGTGAATTTTTTGCAATCAACCGGAGGTTGGTTTCTGAACGGCCCTCGTACCAGCACTATGTCCCGAAGTATCAATGATGACGAACAATTTTCATCATTCCAGTATAAAACTACCAGGTGATATTACAACTCGTAGTTGTCGGAATAACAAACCTTGTGCTTTTTCAGTGTCTTCCAAGAATGCAATTTCAAAATGTTTAGGAGAATTTTTCCTGATTAAAATAAACTTTACATAAAATATTTTCCAAAATTTTCAATTTTGTCAAGAATGGCACTAATATTTTGATTAAATATTCTACATTAAAGATATTTAAATGAAAAGTATAGTGAAAGTATGTAATATTTTGGGAATGACCTGTGAAAACGTCTACATTCCGAAGAAATGTTATATGTATTATCGCATAACTGGCAAACTTCAAGCGATAGACGAAAGCGCCCAATAAAGGAAA
Organism: Mantis religiosa; assembly: GCA_030765055.1. NCBI lineage: Eukaryota > Metazoa > Arthropoda > Insecta > Mantodea > Mantidae > Mantis > Mantis religiosa. The sequence goes on along the minus strand of CM060947.1, from coordinate 234,185,952 downwards.
TGTTGTTGTTGTTGACTAATGGCACTGGGGATTAGTTGATTTGCATCATTTTCCCCCTAGCTTCCCAATATCAAGCCTGTAGGTTCCCGCTTTTGAGACCATTACATTTGTCCAAATGGTGTTTGTTCATGATGACATCCGCTTTACAGATAGTACATTTGGGTGTAGGTATGCAGTGTATTTTATAAAGGTGTTCTGCAAGACAATCATGGCCAGTTTCCATTCTAAATAGGGATACTGCAGTTTTTCTTGGTAGTTTTTGTATGTCACTTTTGTCTCCAATGTTCCTATAATCCTTGTCTTTTAGTTTATCTTCATCAAGTCTCTGCGGTCTTTTAAAATGTAGCTTAATGTTGTTTAATTGTTTATTAATTTCAGTTTGTCTTACGGGTTTTATATTTTGAATTGCACCTTTTTTTGCTAGTTGGTCAGCATGTTCATTACCTAAAAGTCCAACATGAGTTGGAATCCATTGCAGGGTGACATGGTTTCTTGATTCGACAGCTTTAATTAAACTTCTTATTCCTTTGATGTTTCTTGTTGTTTTGTTTTTATAATTTACAATCCCATCTATGACTGATTTTGAATATGTTAAGATAACTATGTTTTGCTTTATGTACGGTCTGTACAGGACATTCTGCAGAACTACTTTTATGGCTGTTTGTTCTCCATTATAATGGTTTGAAGTTTCGTGTAGTGTTAGATACTGTGCAAAATGTTTGCAGTATACTCCTGCACCAGCATCTTGTTTGTTAATAAAGGATCCATCTGTATATATTCGGAGCCATTCTTTTTCTGGATATCTTTCATTTTCTGTGGCTATTGCTATTGCTCTCATTTCATCTGGTAAATTGTTTTGCTTATGTATTGTACATAACAGGTCATTCTTATAATGTATGTCAATATATTCTGTTGGGCTCGTTTCCTCTATTGTTGTTATATTTGTTGTTATTATGTTCTTGTGTTTTGAGATATTGATGTATGTTCTGAAGCTTGTTTGGGTTTTTAGATTGCTTATATTATCTGCTGTGTGATACCACTTGTGTCTATTTTTGTTAACTAGCAGTTTTTGTGCTAGGGTAATTACCTTTAGTTCATGTTCCAGTTCTATGGCCATATGGAAATGTAGATGTCTTTAAAACACACAATAAATTTTAGATGACATTTTATGACAACCTATTTCCGTGATATTAATATTTAATGGTGCGAATTATCAATTCGAGGATTTTGCCATGCTTTGAAGCTCCTGTAGATTTTCATTTGTTGGAGTTTAAAGGCCAGCATAGAGCCTCGAATTGTTCAAACATACCTACAGGATGCCTCACAAAAAAGCAGGACATTTCTTTCTGATTCTGTAATATGAATTGGAGACATATTTTCATTTATATTTTACTGAAACTGTCACTCAATGTTCATAATGAACGCAGATGCTTGAAATGATACCCTTTAGCTTCCACACAGCGTTGTAATCATTTTCGGGTGGTATGCTGGATAGTTTGACGTGTAGCATTGTTCCAGGCGTCTGTCAGAAGAGCTTTCAGGTCATCCATGTTTGTGCTGAACCTTCTGTAGCAGTATAGTCCAAATGCAATAATCTATCACGTTGAGATCTGGACCTTTAGACGTCCAGTTGTTAGGTACGATGACTACAAGAGTATTCTTATCCATTTCACAGTATCCATTGCTGTATGGGCCTTCACACCATCTTGTTGCCTTCTCCATACATACGTAATATACACAATGGAACAGTATAGTCGAGCTGCTCGAACAGTTACAATGGCTATATCTTTGTTAATAGAAACCTGTCAGATAACGCACTGATTATTCTGTAAGAGTGAGAGGGGAATTGCCGCGCTTCCCGGTCGTGTGCTAAACACCAATGAACGCCTTACTTCAGCCAATGGAATTCGCAGGAATCACAAATGACAGATATATGTTCACTCCACGTGGAGTAATCAGTGCGTTATCTGAGAAGTATCTATTACCAAAGATAAATCCATGGTAACCGTTCGAGCAGCGCGACTATACAAAACTATAGAATTACAGATCACACACATTATTGCATACATAATCGCTCTTATTGTAGAAAATCCAAATATCCTGCTTTTTGTGGGTCACCATGTGCCCACCTCTATAGTGTAAGTGGTAACATGTCTGCCTTACATTCAAGAGGTCCTGAGTTTGAATCTCGGTCAGAGTGAATTATCTGGATAAAGTTTTTTCCTGGGTTGTTCCTTAATAATGTTGGATAACTCTAAGCTCTATGGACCCTGGGCTAATTTGAGCATCATTTCATTCATCGTCCGATATGACAACCTTGGAGGAGGCAAGTTAAAAAAATGTGTAATGCAATTATGTCTACAAATTCTCGATTAATATGAACTGTAGTTCGATCCAAATAAACCTGAACCATTTCAACAGGCCTTAACTTTTAAAACAATAATAGGACACACGTGAAACTTTGGGAGAATGTAATACACAATTGGGAGCTTACATTACATTATTTACATATCAGAAAATGTTGGAAGTGTCCTCCATCAGCATCTATACCTGTTTGCACTCACCTCACCGTATTCTCTGAAGTTTTACGGAGAGTATCCTCGCCAATGTTACTTATTTCCGTTTGAATGGATTCCTTGAGAACATAAATTGTCCATGGCCTATTCTTATACACTATTTTTTTTAGATACTCCCACAAGAAAAAATTCGATGAGGTTAGGTTAGGGGATCTGGGGGACCACAGAAATTTTGAGATTAATCGATTATCAAAGAAACTGTTTACTAGTTCCATGGTGTCAGATGTATGGCACGTTGCTACATCTTGTTGGAAATAACCTCTCAATTCGATATCATCCAGCTGCTCCCCAAATGTATATAAACTTCAGTTTCTACAGTCGTATCAAAGAAAATGGGACAAACGATCCATAGATGCTGGTAGAGGACATTTCCAACGTTTTCTCTGAGATGTAAGTAGTGTAATGTAATCTTCCAGTTGTGTATTTTACTCTCCCAAAGCTGCACGTGTCCTATTATTGGTTTACATTTATGGGCTATTAAATTGGTTCAGGTTTACAAGTATCACACTATAGATAAAAAATAAGCTTTTATAGGAATAGTTTATAGGAAGTATACCCATTACAGAAGGGTGGGTAGAGTGGTTATCACATCCCCGGCTGTGAACAGTTGAGAACAGTTTTGTGTGTTCCGTTGCTCCAGGTATGCTCGTCCACTCTGTGGTCGGTGTAAATGGGGACTGGGAGTTAAATTTGCTGTCGAGTGGCACAGCGTTTTGAAAACAACTCCCCCATTACACTGAAGCACCGCTCTTGGGAAATTTTTTGGTTTCGTCACTCAGAGAAATATTAGCAAACGATACCCCTGCTACAATATGTGGTAAAATCAATGACGCAACTCTGAGGTGAGAGGGAGGACAGCACGTGCATCGATTGTCAAGTGCGATTAAAGTAGCTCGAACCGGTATTTGCTGGACACTGACGTGACTGATATCTGCCACTTCTCCTGCCTACGCACCTCTAGCGTTCTGAGTTCAGTGGTTGTCAAAGAAATCAACAAGTTAGTTTAGGTTGAAAATGATTTTGTTTTATTTACGTCCTCCAACGTATAATTAGTCATATCCAATATGAATGGAATGGATGAACTGATGTTCAAAAGAGCTCAGGGCCATAGAGCTTAATTACCCGGGATTTCTCCTTTCAGGATAAGGGAAAACCTTATATAAACCTTATAAAAGCTATACTAGCTGACCCGGAGAACTTCGTACCGCCAATAAGTTGTGAAATTATCTATATAAATAAAACAAATTCGAATTAGTTATTTATTCTGCAATTGGTGTGAAGTTTAAATACAACAGTTACAGTTAGGCTAATCAATTTAAAGCTTTCAGATAAACAATATTTTTTTTTTGTATTTTTTGTGTTGCATAAATATATAAAGATGATGGTTTTCAGACGCGAACACGAGACGTATAATTCTTTATACTTTATAATTCTTTATACTTTTCCTCGATTGTTACCTCGATGACGTTATTCATTAGCTTTTCACAGTTAGTCTCGTTCCATTGCACAGTCGTGGTTGGTTAATCTTACGCAGCATGTTCACAACTGACCATACTTTTAATTTTAAATAAGGCAATTCTAATGAATTTAAAAACTCTGTAGGATAGTTGACTTCGTCATCATGGTTTATAACTGTGTGAACTTATTTGTACGAAAACAACTCCCCATCAAGAAACAGACACTCTAGAACACAATTCCGACATACCAACATTAACTGCGTCTCCCTACTCATCAGTAGATACGGGTAACACGTGACGTAGTTTGTCGCACATTTAACTGACTTCTACACCTAAGTCAGGACGTCTACTCCTTAGCATAGTAAAAAAGTTTCCACAAACTAGTCACAAAAAATTCAATTAATGTTGGTCAGTTCAATTCACATTCATGAATTCACAAACAGAAATTATAAACAAGGTACGAGATTCAAAGGTAGACAGTATTTGAGAACGATTTCTCCGGAAAAATATTTATAGTGTGTTCAGAAATTAATTTTGCGTCTAATCTTCGAAAGGTATATCATGCTACATAAAAAAATTGCCTCGGTAATAAACGATAAATGCTATTTAATAAAATGTAGTAAGTGAAATACTTTGATAAGCAGTGGAATATCCTTATACCTTGTAGTGCTTCTGTTTGTCGAAAATAAAAGATGTGTGTATTCGGTAAAAGGTTGGCGTGTGTACTTTCATATTTCCTTAATAACCCAGTCCATTAGCACTGCAGGTTTTCTTCTCACCTTTTAAACCTTCCTTGGGCTTATATAAATATTTCAAATCCAAAATTAGGTAGATCAGTTCAGCCGTTCTCGAGGTTTTGTGAGACTAATAAAAGACCAGACCAGATTCGAAAGAGAGAATTAGAGAAATAAATGAAATGTGTAGTGTATAACGCCCGCTTTTACTACATACGGCACCGCAGGCGGTGACACTGATGATACACGAGATGAAAATGGAGCACCGGTGGAATGAGATGGTGGGGGAAACCGGAGGTCCCGGAGAAAACCCGCCCCAGCGCCGTGTTGTCCACCACAAATCTCACTTTGCGGTCGCCTGGGATCGAACCCGGGCCACCTTGGTGAGAGCCAAGCGGTCTAACCACTGAGCCACGGCGTGGCCTTAATTAGAGGACGGGTGCTCTAACCAGTTGGTTAGAAGAAGCACGAGTCAGTTGGAGAATTTAATGTCATGTCGGCTATAGTAGCTCAATGGTTTAGAGTGGCTAGACGGAAACCAGAAGATCCGTGGTTCAAATCCCGGCTATGGCATTGCATTTTTCAGTGTGGCTCTACCCTTTAGCCCACCTAGGTAGCGTGGTGGCAGCGAGCCTGCCTCACATTCAAATCCCGAGTTCGAATCTCGGTCATGGTGAGTTACCTGGATAAGTTTCCTGAAAGACGAATGTCGGGAAACTCTAAGCTCTATGGAACCTGGGCTCATTTGAGCGTCATTTCACCCATTTCATTCATCGTCTGATATGACTTAACGTTGAGCGACGTAAAATTACAAAAATAAGAGGAAAAGGAAGAGGAGGAGGAAGAAGAGGAAGAACCCTTTCATAGTGCGTCCTACATACGGCTAGTGTGAAAGAACAATTTCCATTAAACTTATTTATTTCCAAGAAATGACCCTTTGCTTACCCATTCCACTCTACAGCCCCCCTCCCGGTACAAAGCCATTAGTTAGTACAATAGAACTAAGAGATTTTAAGAATCTGGACAAACTGCACTCACTAATGGCTTTGTATCGAGGATGTGGAGTGGAATAGGTAAGCAAAGGGTCATTTCTTGGCAATTAGTTGAAGAAACTGGACAATCTATACCATTATAGTCTAGTTTCATACGAACGTTCATGCTCGATCATGTATCTAAATGAAAGATTTCATTTCAAAGTATTCATTTCTGGTTTGAGTGATATATTACAATCGTAAAATGAAGTACGTAGTGCGCAGGCGCAGAAGTATTGATTACTTCCTTATAAACAGCTGTTAACGTGTGACACAGTTTAACCTAAAAGAAAGTATAGACAAACTGGAACAAATTGAATTTATTGAAATATCATTTGCAATTAATGTTAATGGTAATATTGTGACTTTGTGGGTTCGTCGAATTAAAAGCCCAATTTGCAGAAATTCTATGTTCTTTATTTGCGTAGAAATACACTGTTCAATTCTCACGTAACAACATTACGTCACATTGACAACAGAATCTACCAAGGTCGATGACAATAACAAACAGAATTCTGATTACATCTGTTTACAACATCAGTTCAGCTGTTTACTGCTTACGACTTTGGTGTTACACAACATCTGTTCACGACTCACGACTGACTGTGGGCGAGTCGTTACCTTCTTAAATACCTCATTGATAAATTCTAGATATTTTCGGAACAAACTGAATATTCTATCACCTTCGAGAAGCGTTACTTAATATATGCCGGCAAATCCTTTATCTCAGCTATCTTTATTTGCCGGCTCTTTGTGTACACTAGCCGCGCCATCGTAGATAACGACTTCGCGACAATGTAAACAGAACTGACTTTATTTTAAATATAGGTTACTTGAATATTTAGATAAGTCAACTTGGTGCCTAATGTTGAGTGTTGATTTCAAAATAGAATAGTGAGTCCACAAGGTCGACGATTTCATATTTTGAGACAATTCTTCGAAATACAATAGGAATACATTTTATGATGTTCTCCAATCCATGAATTGTGAATAGAATTTCTCATATATCTTTCTTCACTTTTGTGGCAAAAAGTTATTGGTAACGTTGAGTACTTTTGCCCTAATTTCTGGAGGTGTAAGTTCAATGTCACGTTGCTAGTGTCAGACATTTTGACTTTTTTCTAAACTTGTGCTAGTGTCGTTGATCGAAACGGGAATAATCGATATTGGCGCTTTTACAATGTTATAGGCCACTTCTGATTGGTCGAATACCAATACTTTAATGAACAGGTGTACCTTAATGAGGCTCATTAAAGTACTCCTACCAGTCGTATAAGCACTTTAGTTTGCCATGGTAGAGCATAAATGAAATTAATGCTTTGATACTACAGCTTTAGATATTTTGCAGTCCCAGGACACTGCAATGTATTGTGAACAAAACTTTAAATGGCGGTAACCTAATCAATGCCACCAGTGTGCTGAAATTTCATCCCGCAGGAGTTCTTAATGTTAGTAAACCTAATTACAGAAGGCTGTCGCTTTTAAACACACTTCATAAACATCGACTTAGGCCGGGTTTGAACCCGTGTCCTGAGGACCGTAAACGAGCGCCTAAAAAGTGATCCACACAGACCGACCCCTAACACCCTACACTAGTAACACCTCAGATGCTGATCATTGGTATCGTTTAAAATTCAATACTAAGGACAGCGGTGTAGAATAATGGTTCATGGCATAGCTCATGAAAGCACACTTCCAACGTAAGACTAAATAATTCAAACGTACTTTACAAGAAACCTAATACCTTCCCTAATGGGGATTTGCCAGGGTCTGATCCTCTTAAGGAACTCTTAGAGACTGACATCGCCGTACTCCAAATGGTGCTGCATTTAAGCATGTTCAACATTAAAATTGCATTGAGCCCCTTAATAGAGTAAGTTACTTTTGAAGTAATGTTTATTAAAAAGTGCTTTCTACCATAGTTGGCTACTAGGAAGTAATTTATTCGAATTTAACGTCGGAGAAGTCATCTATAATTCGCTCTTTTAATTACCACTATGGAAGCACATTACTCACTGAGTATTTTTGAAGCGATCATATAAACCCATGTAAAGAATGCTCTGTCACGGTGGTAGTGGATGTATACCGCAGAGGGATTAAATGTTAGTCACCAGTATAAGCAAAAATGGAACATTCCGGGCAACCACTGATTGACGTCACGAGCTGGAAGTACGTGCTTCTTTCTTGCGCTGCGCTGATGTTCCAGACAGTTCAATTTCGGAAAGTCTAGTAGAATCGACTTCTAGAATGTCCCATCCAATTCTTGAAACCTTGGCTTCCAGAACATTTCTTCCGTGACCCGCTTTATAAAAGAAAGCACAAAAGCCAAAGCCAGCCTTGGAGATAAATTCAACTTAAGTTGTGAATGAGTTGCCCTAACATTCAGATGTCAGAGTCTGCAAGTAGTTAAAGTGTTATAAAGGTATACGAGGAATAAGCACTGAAAAGTTTCTAGCAACGCGAGTTGGTGTGTGCAAAAGTCACATAAAGAAACATTAGCACTGACGTGCTTGCTCTGTATTTATTTATAAAAGTGGAATATATTTCATTTGTGAGGATGATGCAACAGTAGCAACTTCATTGAAAATAACGTGAACTCTGTAAATCCTGAAGGATTTTATAGTGATGTTGCCGGTGATTCGGAAAATTGACCCCAATCGTGGATGATACGTAACCGCCACGTCTCCAAGAGTATAATTGCTGGAAGTTAAATGAAAATTAGTTCTTGTAAAAACTGAATAAGCCAGAATTAGAGGCTTACAGATGTGCTCTTGTTACTTCCAAAACAAATTAAACTAATGGTCATCTTCAAGGATTGGGCCCTGTGACCCTTTCCGTTCTCTTCAAGAGCCTACTGATGATGATGATGATGATGATGATGATGATGATGATGATGATGATATAATATATAAGGGCGCACAACTACGGCGTTCATCAGCGCCCTTTAAAAAACTAGTCATGGCAAAAGCCAGATATAAAACTTTCTAAAAACTATACAAGTGTAACAAAACCTATTAAAAATACACGTACATAACAAACATAAATCAAAACATACTAAAAATTTCGTTCACTAAATCCTAAACTCTAAATTAGACAAGAATCTAAAGGCTGTCCCCGTAGCTCAGTCGGTAGGGCAACTGCCTACCATGCTAGGGATCCCGGGTTCGATTCCCGGCGGTGGGGGTGGGGATTTTTCTCCGTCCACAGAGTCTGGAAGTATGAATGAGAGTGTGAATGTGTGCGTGATGTAATGATTAAAAACCAAAAGATAACGAGTTAACAACTTCGGTATGTTCCAAAGGAGAACGGCCGCCGATATGACCATAGTAGTTAAAGGCGGGGTATAAATGGAACAAAAAAAAAAAAAGCTAAAAACCTTCTCCACGGGTCTCTACGCACGGCCTACATGTGTGTGGGCCTGTTGACCGTCTCCCTCAACCACGAAGAGGAGCCCACACGAGGGAGACTGTTGGCTCGGGACCCCGGGTGTGCCAAACTCGCACTACTACCGAAGTAGGCCCCTGGGGGGAGAGCCTACTGATCCTTCCAGCGTGGAGCTAGGCGTCCCACATCTCTTTCCCTTCGGATATATTCTAAAACTCTTCTTGGAAGTCGTTCCGCGTCCATTCTTAAAATATGATTTTTCCATTAATTTTTTTTCTTTATTATTTTACTGTTTACGTGGTCTATTTTTATAACGTGCCACGCTTCTCAAAAATCTCATCTCTGCCGATTCTAACTGTTTGCATTGGTTCTTTGCCAGTGTCCATATTTCGGAACCGTACGTTAACGTTGGGACTGCCATTATCTTATAAAATTTCATCTGTGTTTCCTTTCGTGTTTTCCTGTTCAGCGTTCTTATTAAAGTCCCACACATTTTATTGAATCTGTTTAATTTCACCTCCTTCTCCGTGTTGTTATTTGCTCTTGCTACTGTGTAGCCTAGATGTTAAAACTATTAACTTGTTCCATTATTTTATTGTTTAGAACTATTTTTGCTCTTATGTTGTTCTTTCCCTAGTTTTGTGTTCTGAGATTGAAATTTTATGTTTCCGCTATGTTGTTGAAACTATATACTGCTCTTTGCATGTCATTTTCTGAGTGAGATATTATCACTTGATCATCGGCAAATAATAAAGTATTTAAAATTGCTTCCATTCACTACATTTTGTTTTATACTTTGCTGCCATTCTTGTACCATATTATCAATATAGATACTAAAGAGTATAGGCGATAGAGGGCATCCTTGTCGTACTCCTTTTAAGTTCGGCTCTTTTTATGAGAATTGAGTAGGTTTCTAGGGATATATCTGGGCTACCCGGGCTCCCGAGGGGAAATAAATATTGGGAGTACAGTTGCTCACTGGTCAAAGGGCCCCATACACAGGGTTAAGTGTGAAGACCTCAACGGGATTTTCGGCGGAGAAGTTGTTCTTCACTACGGCGAAGTCGCGGAAGAGGCATCCCTCCCTAATGGGGATAATACATTAGGAACGGACAGATGAGGTTCGAAGTTAAGTAAGTCAGGAGAGGAGAGGACAACTCCGATATAAAACCGGGCCCTCCAGGATGGGGGTTTAGCATTGGGCTGGTAACCCAATCTAGTAAAAGAAAAGGAACTAAACTAATGATCTGATTAATAAAAACACTACAATACCTGTGGGAGTGAGTATTGCCATTAAGTCCAACAATAATATAGAAATTTCATGATAACACCTAAATACTTGGCTTCTAAAACATCACGATTTACTAATGGTTACGAAAATGCTTTTTCAGTGCTTTAATGCACCGTTCGAAGTAATGCAAACATGCTGAAACATCTTCCTCCGGTATATTATATACTAGCTTCAAAAAGTGAACTCAGGTTTATGTGACAAATATTTCGCAGAAGACGATCCGCGGAACGACCGACCAATAGCACCGATAAATAAACCCCGCATTGAACGTGTCTTGGATATGAAGAGAAGTGCGTGTAGAAATTCTTCAGCTTAGGAATACAGAATATGACCACCAAACACCTGATGTTTCTGTCCAACAACGTTTATGACATCGATCATTACTGATAGAAGATTGTCTTGCCTAGCACAGTACAACCTTGGAGCAACCTCCATACCTTCTGCGACAAATTACTTTCTCTTTTCACGGCCAAAAGCTTATCAAAGATAAGCGAAAGCTGATGACTAGAGCACTGCATTTGGCTCACAAAATGACTTGTCACTTCGCATGCACTGCGAGGTGTGTCAGTGCCAAGAAATTTTATGTAATTTGCATTAATATTTATATCTCCCTTCCTCGCCAATGCTGGTGTTAGGAGTCGCTTGGGTTCCCTCAGAACAAGGTGCCTAAAGCATATTGACCTGATAGATGACATAAGGGTTGGGGGTCGACCCAACACCTAGGATGAATGAATGATGGGGCAATTGGTGGAATGATGGTGGGGGAAACCAAACCCAGCGCCATGTTGTCCACCACAATTCCCACTTTGCGGTCGCCTGGGATCGAATCCGGGCCACCTAGATGAGAGCCAAGCGGTCTAACCACTCAGCCATGGCAATTTACATTAATATAATTTGTGTATTATTAGCCAATGCAGGAAAATTTTCGAATCCTAGGTACAACACAGTAGATATTGCAGCGCAATCGATGGTGAACTTCTTTGTCCAGGTTAAGAATGTAAATTTTAGCACAGTAACATTATTTTAGGTGCCTAAAAAAAGTAAAAAGTGGAATACGCTAAGGAGGGGATTCGCCACTAAGGTTGAAACTTGGTCTATTGTACCCATGTTCCAAGTGGGGCACCCCCAGGAGGAAGGATGAGGTGAATGGAGACAGAGGTTGGCCATCCCAAAGAGCTATGACAGTGGAGAAGGCAGGTTTCCTACATTTTACCAGTTGGAAACTCCCTTGCAAGCTAGTAAAGTCTGTCTACCCAACGCAAGTGCACGGCGGCCGCTTTCTTTGACAAACCCTCATAATCGTTTTACAACATGAACCCTCCTACTGACGGTCCTCTCTACAATGTTGCAACATTTTAACATCACCGTCTTGCACCTAATGAAACAGAATAACAGGAAGTTGGAACTTTGGCAACTGAGACTCCACGCGGAGTAGACATGCAACTGTCATTTTCAGAAAATCTGGGTTGCTATTGGTCCCCAACGTCAGTGTTCCATTTCTGAAGTGTGGAGATAGATTTATGACGGTCATTAGTGGGCGGGGAGGTCAGCTCCTTTGAGGTCCCTTTGACTGGGAACTGCACACACGTTGGCTAAACAGACTTTACTACCGCTATTCCAGCCTTCTCCACGTAGGGGTGGGGGAAGGACCGTCCCCTTCAGCTGCTATAGTGCGAGCGCGTGGACCCCGAGCACTCGTGGTACCTCTGACGTTACTAGAGGCACCTCGGGGCGAACATTCGAGCCCCTCCCAAGTGGGAGTAGTTCAGATTGGGTAGGGCTCAAGGGGGCAGTGGTTGCCGATACTAATGGGAGATTGGGTACTTCCGGCCAGGCTCCGGTCGCCCGGAAGGTAGTCCCGGGTGCTTGCCTGCAAAGCTAGTAGTTGGTGTGCTAGATTTCCGGTGGTCCCAACAAGGTTATTCGGTAATCTTCCCTGTGGGGTTGACGTGCGTCTTTGGCGTATCCACTACCACCCTGTGGAGTCACAGGATGGGTTTGACCTAAACGTATCGTCCTTCAAACAAATAGACCGTGGAAGACTAATAAGGGGGGAATACAATCTGATATTTAATATAGGAACCAGGTTACAGAATTAAGAAACCGGGAGGCTGTTGTTAATCCCAGCCTACTGTGTTCCGAAAACGGCACCAGCAGGCCGAATTCGTAGACCGGAGACCGTCCTGTTGGAGGTTTTACTAAGAGCATATCATCCTGCCATGCAACCCAAGACACCTACCGACACTTCTACCTTAAAAGCGACCACCAAATGAGATGTGAAATGATAATGAAGGTGGAATGGAGGGACAAGAAATTCAAGGGATGTAGTTAATATATCTAGCATTCATCTGGTGACCCGGGAAACCTCCGAAAAAACCCATGGATCAGGTAGGTCAGCCACGGTAATCGACCTCGGGCTTCTCGAATGCGGGCCACAAATGAAACTGCCTGCACCATCCCACTCGGTTATTTGCGTTTGTTACATTGCCAGTCCGTGGATCGCACGTAGCTTGTTTCGCACACTACTACACCTATCCCGCTGCGCAATAATCCTTTCTGAACTAAGGTCTACCCCGCGGCCATGCGTCCTTCACCTGTCCACCAGGGAATTACTGTAGTTTGTATATATGAAACGTATGGTAGTTTCGCTGCGTGTTTACAACGAAAGTAGGGCTTACTCTAGATTGGTGTACAACGTGTATCAGTAAATATTGTAAAGATCCAACCATGAATGGTAATGGCTGATGATTATCACATGGCCAGACCTTGTACGGGGAGCTAAGATAGGATACACATGCTTTGCGGAGAGTTTGGGATTTTCTGTATAAAGGTTCAATATATTACAAAATATTGAAACTTCAATTTAGACGTGAAAGGTTTACTACAATAATAGAAAATACACAAGTGGCCACTTGGTCCTGACTTGACTGAAAGCGGACAGAGGTCCGTCCTCGTTGACAGTCGGCTCACAAGTCACAAAAGACAGAACGCTTCCTTGTCAAGTCTGTCTAGTAAACGCGAGTACAGTTGCATCTCAAAGGAAACGGACCCTACCGCCCACTAATGGCCGTCGTAAATCTATCTCTACACTTCAGAAATGGAACACTGTCGTTGAAGACCAATAGCAACCCTGATTTTCTTGAAATGACAGTCGTATGTTTAAACCACGTGGAGTCTCAGTTGCCAAAGTTCCAACTTGCAGCTGATTTGTTTCATTATGTGCAGAAATTCATTTTGTGTCACAATGTGGAGACCGTGGGAGGGAAATGCAGTGGTAAATGCAAATGAAGTAGTAGATAACTTTCAGTTAAGTGAAAATAAAGTGAAGACAATAGTGTGAATGAATTGGAAAGTGTTGCTGGGCCGAGTTATGTTACTGGAAAAGCCTCAAAAAACAAAGTTATAACGGGAACTGTTTCTAAGTAAATTCAAGCGCTTGTTTTGAACACATACAAATATGTGCTGACAAATAATCTTGGTAAGGGGTCGTGCAATGAACCTGATAAATTCTGGGTATTCATAGAAATACAGTAAGAAAAATTGTGACGAAAGGAATACCAAAGACGCCGATCAAGTGTGAAAACAAAAGGAAACGTTTCTCTAACGTTTCGACAATTTCACTTGCAATTTGATTCGCCGATAAATTTATAGATTCTATGTAAAGGTGAGAGCGCCCGCCTTAGACGAATTGGTTGCACATTTGCAAAAAATTGTGATTTTTCCTTAGGGGCACTGCACTTTGTGCGACCTCCTAAAGGAACTGGGTTTCAAATACCGCACTTTGTATAAGATAAGGGTTATTATGGAATCCAGTAGAATTGTAGCTTGGCGGTGTGTGTGTGTGTGAGTGTGTGTGTGTGTGTGTGTGTGTGTGTGTGTGTGTGTGTGTGTGCGTGTGTGTGTGTGTGTGTGCGTGTGTGGGGGATTGGATTCGATGGATGGACTCAAAAGTAAGGCAGTTTCGCAGTAATTGACATAAGCTAATTTATTTAGACGAAACCTCGTACGACACCTATGACGTATTGAGAGCCTCACATGCAAGAGGTTCTGAGTTCGAATCTCGGTCAGGGCGAGTTACGTGGATAAGGTTTTTTCCGAGGTTTTCCCTTATCCTCAAAGACGAATGTCGGGTAGCTCTTAAGCTCCATGGACCTCGGACTCAATTGAGCATCATTTCACCCATTTCATGCATCGTCCGATATGACGTAACGTGAGAGGATGTAAACTACAAAAAAATGACGTATTGAGAAAGGTGGCAACCTTGCAGAAAGGTCTGAGATGGAGGGTCTGTCACGTGACATGACTGGCACACATTTGTCAAATGATCCAACACATTATTTGAATTAAACAGTCACTTGTGACAATATTAGGTGTCAATGAAATATAATCTGATTTATTTCACAGATTTATTTTATCCCTTCAGACATGGTATTTTAAGACAAGATTCTGTAGTTCTTGATTGCAAAGAATGATAAGAAGCATGCTAAGGTGTTTTTAGAGTTTGATGAACAATTGACTAAATTTTCCATGATTAGGGGAAGTATCAACTTAGGAAGCTAACCCCAGAATATATTGAGGTTTTATGTAAGCCACTGCAGTTCAATTTTTCTGCTCTAGAATTTTCTTGCCTCCAAAAAAGCCAATTGAGCACCTATAGGACAGGGAACAACTCATAAAAGCTGCATCAATTTTACGGTCTTTTCTTAGAGGTGGACATAAACGCGGCATTTTTGTGGCGATACGACAACTTCATATCATAACCTACCTCCATAATTCTGAGAATAAACGAACCGAAATTAAAATGCTCTTATTGGTATTCGTTTGAGCTCGTTATACACAGTGATAAAACAAAGCAATGTTCGATGTAATGACTAAGGGATATGCAAATATACGGAGAAATTTACATTACACTAGGGTTTGTGTGGAGCGAGAGAAAACATATTACTCTAAATATTTGAAAATAAAAAACAAGAGATAGCTAGGTGTGTTAACAGCATGTACATTTCCTTAAACATAAACGAGAATGAACAGAGGTTCTGTTTAAATTGCGCTTTCAGAGAAGTTGGAACGTGTTCATTTGCATTTCTAGTGCAATGTAAGCAAAAAAATGGAACTCCCCTCCCTGTTTCCTCCCGTTCATCGTCCACCTTAACGACCTAAGGGAGTTCCATTGCTTCACAGGGTGTTTATAAAGTTAGACAGCAGTTTTAAAATCGTTCTTTTTATAGCTATAGTTAAAATGTTCGCTTTGAATGTGGAACATGAATGAAGTGATATAGGTAAATGCTAATACCGTTGATGGAACGCTACTGGCAACACAAGCGACTTGTCTGTAACGGTTGGTAACCACTTAAGGTGACCATTCCAATTGGTAGTTTGCGAGAAATATCTAATGAACTCCCATGCGATTTTCTCTACGCAATATTATAAAAAGTGGTTATTTTATTCAATTTTAGTCACGAGAAGAATTGCTCCTTTTAAATAATACAACATTATGTATCACTTACTTATATTTATTCCTTCATATTGTCGCGAACGCACTGTTGCGGCGAGGCGGCGTGAGGGACGAGTTCAAAGGGACAGACAGTGCAGTGCGAAGATAAACTATAAAAGGAGCCGCCGCCTGCCACCGGGGAATGCCAGCAGCACGATCTTCGACGCCGCCACCGGTACTGCGCCACCTGCAATGGCTACAGCCACTTTACAGGACAGGCGCAGTGCCCCGCTCGTCCACGCCAGGACTCCAATCTCATCACACCTCCAACGGCTCACTCCAACAGCACAGCCTACTGGAGCCCAGCGCTGGACTGCCTCAAGGATGAAGTCCAGAAGGTCAACCGCCGGCTTCATTCTATCGAAGAGCAACTGCCAAACCTACGCGCCGCCGCCATCCAAGGGACTCCTACAGCCGAAGTTCAGGACCTCCACTCTGAGGTTCTGAATATTGGTCTTCGCCTGGGGAACTTGGAAGACTCACTCGCCGCCAGCAACTCAAGACACGACGCCACTGGTGCCAGAGTAACTGACCTCAACGACAAACTCGTGACTTCACACCAGCAGACTACGGACAACCTCGCATCACATCAAGAGCAAGCTACCTCCTCCTTTCGAACGCTTACCAACACCATTTCATTTCTGACAAAGCAACTAAAAGACACTATACAGGACAACATCAATCAGAAGTTCAATGACTTACAGGAACACATCAACAGCTCTCACTCTCAGACCAGGACGCACCTTGTCGGAATCAATCACAAACTCCTTGAAATTCAAATCGCTGCTGCTGCTATACAGCCCGAATCCATCCGCGAATACTGCTCTGAAGTCATCACGCGTATCGACCTCCTGACGACCACCTTATGCACCGAGCGACAGACGCGCCACAGCCGGCGCTTCAATTAAGCACCATTGGTGCACAGCGACCCTAACACGAATAAACGATCCTAATCATTCAATGCCTCCTTCTATCCAGGTGATCCACCCAGGGCCTCTGGTCATGGTTGGACCCCCTACTAAACCTACCGCCATAAGCACGTGCCCTTCAGGTGCCTGCACACTAACACCGATACTTACGGGGGTGCTAACGCGGGACCCCACTACTTTCTCCAAATATTCCTTCTTAAAAGCCACGTTGATATTAAAAAAAAATAAAAAATAAAAAAAAACACTGGGGGGATTCCGCTCTCAGCCTTCGCCGAGTAAACATGGCAGGGAAGAAGACTACCAACGCAGCTGAGCCTGTTAAGGCAACGGAAGAAGACGACGCAGCCCCTGCTTCGCCTCCAGCACCACCGCTGGTCTCGACGCAATCTCTCGCACTTCCCGAGAGATCACCGCCGTCTCCAACGCCGACCACCAGTACTGCTGAAACAGAAGCTGTACCACTGACCACACATGGTCAGCCCAAAGAAGACTCGCCGCCAAATGCACCCGAGCTGTCACTGCCTCTCCGAGCCATCACACTGCCTACATACAGCGCAGTCATTCGGGGAGCACACAGGCATCCCACTGATGCGTTATTCTGCACGCAGCCCGACACCGTTGGCCTTCTCTGAGGAGGACCATGCGCATCAACACCTACAGGGGACCCTCACCTTTAGTTCGCCTAGAGTTCACCGAAGAGAGCGACTACCAGGCTGCGCTGAAAAGACGGACTTCCAGCCTTCGGGCAGGTGCTCGCAATTGAGGCCAGCCTGGGTAGCCGTTCCGTCCCTTGCCACCGCTGCTGCCAGTATGGACACATCGCAGACTCCTGCACCAATACCCCTCGCTGTCACTACTGTGGCGCCGCGTGCCTCACCGCAGCCTACACCGGACATGATCTAACGCGTCGCCCGCTGTACTGTGCCACCTGCGACACGGTAGGTCACTTCACCGGACAAGCGATGTGCCCGAGAAGCCCGAGGGGAAGCCGCACATAGCAACAGCCACACCAACCATACCCTACACACCAATACCCTCGCAGTCACACCCAAACCAGCCATACACAACAGCATCTCACCTACGCCAAAGCCCTCACACATCAACCACACAGCTACTCCAACACATCAAAGCCTCACACCAGCACAGAAAGCCACGGGACTGCTCCAGATCTTCAGCACAGCGCTTCAGGACATGCAGAGAGCATTCACGGAGCTGACTGCGCGGATAGCAACATGGGAGGCAGCCCTACTTCGTACACTGGACGAGGTGAGGGAGGCCGCTCAGCCTTCGCAGCGCGGTACCCGGTAGACTGCCGGCACTTCAGATGCGCTTGACTACTGCTGCAAGGCCAAGCTGGAGAAAATAGTGGGCCACATCAACGACACACGCCTCTTCACGTATTACTTCATAGAAAATTAAACTTAAGAGAATATATTTTAATTATAAAATCCTTGATGAAATAAACAAGAACAATGCTTTTTGTCGTTTTCAGATTGCTTTGTTTCGAAGATATTTGTCTGGTTGGTATTCCTAAATTGCATCTCACTCAAAAGCCTATAAAATTCCACATTTATTTTATTTTAACGTTTTTATAACTATGCCGTTCAGACTACTTGCTAACTTTTTGGAGAATTCGGTGGATTTTAAGAAATATAGTTCCTGTAAATTTTGTAGTGGAGTACAATATTTCTTCTATGTACAATAAATAAGAGCACAAGTGCATGGCATTGATAAAGAATGCAATATATCTATCAGAAATGAACAAAGAGCACGTAATTCAATAATATCTTTGTAGCAGCAAAAACTAGTGTCCAATATATTAAGGGCGTTCAAAACGATTGTAGTGTCAAAATTATGCATAAGAGTCGCTGAAGGCTGACACCTGGGCGTTTTATTCATTGTTTGGATTATAGTTGCGGACAGAATACAGGAGAAGATGCTCCCATTCCTCTCGTAAAATTTATGACACTAACAAAAGTTGTTTAGATCGCAAAAACCGCTAGAGTTCAACAAGCTTTTGTCACATCCTACTCCAGGGCAATGTGATGACGGAAATGAATGCCTTATATTTCGGCCATGGTTGAATGGCGAAATATCTCCCGAATATATCAAGGACAATCGTCCTTTATTACAAAGATATACAGTTAATACGAAATATTATGAATTTTGTTTTGATGTGTTGAGAATTGGGTGCATTAGCAAAAATAAAGAGCAACTAAAAATTGTCGGATTTAATACAACCTTAACCCCAGGATATTTCATACCCGAACAAGAACAAAAAAGAAGCAAGGAGCAGCCTTTTGATAGTAAAGATAAATTTAATGGTGATTTTGTCGTACGGCACTAAGAGTGCTAGCAAAATTTTGACATAAGGACTATTGTACACGAAGTTTCATTGTAATTGCTTTGTTTATTATCAGACATCGGATCCCGTACACCTTAGCAATGCACCTGTATGCACACAGGTCAAGCGAGCGAGACATCAACAAACGTCCGATGTCAGCAAGTATACCGATGCTCTGTGTGTGTACAGTCCGGTACGGGTACAAAGTGTAACCTACATGACAATAATACGCTATCCTCCTCATTGCTTTCGATGCGGGAGTTACAGTGAACAAAGATGTACATTTGTAAATTGTCGAACGTGAATTTTCTGCGCCTCTCGTTGAAACAATATAAACATATTGGGAGAAAGTTCGTTCAATGTCACATGAGGCTAATAGTGCATATAAGTTGTAAAAATCATTTTCATATGTTTATCTGAAACTTAGTTTCTTACATTACGCAGCATTGAAAATCCACTATTTTTGTTTGGAATACTGGACAGTTCATTTTTTGCTCGTTTGGTAGGTGGTGCATTCTGTATATTGTTAATTTTTGCAGACTCCTCCTTGACTGCTTTTATACAGCTCTAAATTACATTCTTCAAGCTGTTTAATGGTTGTTGATAATATCCAAAACTTCTTTTTTATAAAATGGATATTGTCCAATAATTATGAAAGTAATGCTATTAACACAATATGTCAAAGACCTTACACTCCCTGGTAGGCGAGCAGTAGTTTTAATGAAACTAAAGCCACGCGTTGCGAACCGGACTATCCCTGCGTGTTATCCTCGGGACTGACGTCAGCAGTTATATACTGCGAGACTCGTAAACTATATCCCTTTAAAGGTGTACGGGCTCCTATGTCTGTTTATTATACATAAAGAAAGGGGGAACAGTAATATATACCCTCAGCCCTGTAATCATTGTGCATCTCTTGGTTATTCTAAAATCTTTCTCTTTTGTAAAGTCTGCTAGTCACTTTTTAAAATTAAAAATGGTATTTGAAATATTTGACTCCAATAACTATGAGAACCTAACAATCATTTAGAAAATCACTTACTGTTTTATTTGCTTTCCTCCATCGTCTAAAACTTGCATCCACTAGCTCACTGACTTTGTATAGAATAGACAGTGTCCAGTTTTAAGTCCAGGTGTCCGTTTTAATTCTATTCCACTCACTGGCAGTAATAATTATGCCCTTTAGTTATTCTTACTGAAAATATGATATAATAAACCCTAAAACCCTAAATTCAGTTTGGGATTATGGTTGCTTATCAACATTTTTACAGAAGGATACTTTTATTATCTTTTATCATATTCATATTTATGCCACTCTCAATGCATATAGTAAACACAAATGTGCTAATTAACCAACTGTGTGAACAAATTTGCGAAAACAGCATTTCAGAGGAAGAAAACACATGCAACTGTTAAGACACACATGTGGCCCTTGGTGTGTGTTCAGATGTATAGGTCAATGAAGATGCTATGTTCTGCCCTTAACAATATCACTCACATACTAACTATAGTATGCATATGAAGATCTTGCTAAAAGTGTATTTATGTTTTGAAGTCCAGGGAACTCAAAAACATAATTGAAGAAAAAGCTGCGTGCGTGCGTGTGCGCGTGTGCGTGCGTTTTTGCGTGTGTGTGCATGTGTGCGTGCGTGCGTGTGTGATACAGCATAACTCAACAATAAAGAAGCTAAATAAACATATTTATACTTAAGCAACGTGCTATTTAAATTGTCCAAAGCACTTGACACTTTAAAAATGTATCCATATTTTCATTCTGATCTTTAACTAGAAACAAATGATATATATTTTTTAAATAAATGTCTAAGGAATTTTCTTAAATCTACAGTACATTTATAGCACTAAAAATGAAAGGTTAAATGACTGTATAACTTTCTGCGAACATTATATGAACCCCATGACTTTTATACATTTCTCTAACTGTTAAATAATAAATCAAATACTGTAATAAAAAATGTGATAGGTTGCAGTTACATGACATACTCTACTCTTCTGCTAGTGTTTTTAGGAAAGCTTGTTATATTTACTTTTCCAGATAACCATTTCACACTTTCGTTGTGGGGTATGCTAGACAAAGTGATAATTAGATCTTTAAAGAGCTTGTCGTAAGGCAGTGGCATGAAATTCCATGTCCTTTGCATGGTGGTATCTGCAGCCCGGTAAAAGAGAGAAGGACGCGGCAGATTACTCTTGTCCCTTTGACATAACACTAAAAGTAATGTAGAAAGATAGTGTGATTTTTTTAACCTCGCCCTTACCATCTCCCATTGGAGTTTAGAACCCTCTGGAAACTGCAGCGTATATAGATCAGTGAGCGTACTCCAAGTCTAATAATGGATACTGAGGAAGAGAGTGAGTGAGCAGGTGAAAGTGAATGGGTGAAAGAGTAAATGAGATCTTCGCAGATAAAGGTCTGCCGAAACAAACAAACTGATATAAATGGAAATTTCTGGTGACTTCTTGACTGATAGAGATATTTCGGGTTCTGGTTTATTTTAGAATAGTCTAGAAATTATCAGTGAGGTATTTAAAGAGGCGACGACTCGCCAAGTGTGTAGAGTTGTATTGTAAAACAGGAGAGTAAACAGCTGTAAAGTGTTGTTGATGTAACGAGAGCTGAACGCTGCTTATTGTCATCGACCTTGGTAGACTGTATGTGTGATGTAATGTTGTCACATGAGGATTGAACAGTGTAGGTATTTCTACGAAAATAAAGAACATTTAGAATTTCGACAAATTGGACTTTTATTTCCATGAACCCACAAAGTCGCAATACGAATAGTGTAACACCTATATGTTTATGGGTAGACGTGTGATTATTGACACGTCTGACATGTTTGAATCTTCTGTTTCCTAAGACACTATCAGTGTGCTCTTATCTCGATGGATCCACCGTGAAGTCTTTCCAACAGAGATACAGGTTGATTGTCTCTTAAGATTTATGATCTCTCTAAATTTCGTTAAAAGCTGTTAAACTGTACTTCGCTGGCAAGTAGGGGAGACTGGGAATGCATGATACACTAGGATATAAAATTAAAATAACCTCAGATATACTTCTAAAATATTTTAACTGTATTATCCAGTTACATATAGCATAGTGACTACATTACCAAAATATAAAACTTACATCCTTTTTTAAACATAACAAATGTTTGTTTACATTTATGCAAAATATATCAGTCCACCCCAGCTTAGGGATGTATGATACACACCCTGGGGATACATGATACGGATTTTCTTTTTCCAGTTTCCTTCGTTTTTAATTGCTGCTATGGATATGTGGGATTCATGATTATCAATAAGAAACAAGAATTTATGATTTTATACTGAACAGTGAGTGTGTTTAATCAAATGATCTAAAAATTCAACATTTTCTTTCGTCATCCATCTTGAGCGCTTTGGATGACCAACTGCTTTAGTTCCAGGCGCTGCTCCTTTAATCATATATTCCTTGACATTTACTCTTGGCAAAACTAAAAATGGAGGAATAATATCTGCAGCATTGACTGCATTGCATGCAGTAACTAAAGTACCCCCTTAGTGGCAATGAGTTTAGTAGGTTTGTGACTTGACACCAGCTTCATCAGCATTCCAGATAGCATGTGGTTCAAACTTCTCTCTTAGAAGAACGTGCTCTAACTTATCATGAAAATCCTTCACACTGGTCCTATTAAAAGCTGATGCTCTGGCAATACTTGTTGCTTCGGGTAACCAAAGAGACGGATCTTTGTTGTGGTCCATAAAACTCCTCAACCAATCATAGTCTGCCATGTGGTTTTCATCCCATATAGATGGATAGGACTTGTTATTTTTTGCGCAAATTCATATGCCAGTTGCCTACATTGGGCAGTGCCAAGCGCAAAATACATTTTTGAGTTTTTTTTTTTTTTCAGATATGCTGCTAACAAGGTCTCTTCCTCCTTAGTGAAAATCTGTCTAGCCTTCCAGTTTAGTTCAAATGTGTTCATTTTTCTTATATTTAATAACTCCTTAGTCATTTTATATATTTCATATTTAAATGCTGTGCTCCTTAGTCCCTTTCCCATATCTACAATCTCCTTCACTGTATGCTTCATTATATCAGGGTAATGCTTTTTTGGAAATTAATTGTTCTTTCACACTAGCCGTGTGTAGGACGCACTTTGAAAGGGTAGAGCCAGACTGAAAAATTCAATGCCATAGCCGGGATTTAAACCACGGATCTTCTGTCTCCTTCCAGCCGCTCTAACCATTTGAGCTACTATGACCAACGTGCCGACATGACAATAAATTCTCCAACTGACCCGTGTTTTTCGCGGTAAACCACTTAGGAGTTCTCATAAACACATGAGACAACTACCTTAATGGCGACTTACTATGCTGTAAGTACTTTAAGGCCCGGGCTTCATAGTTCGGACCACTATTAGGTACAATTAATGGAAATTAATTGTTCTTTCACACTAGCCGTGTGTAGGTCGCACTATGAAAGGGTAGAGCCAGACTGAAAGTACTTACAGCATTGTAAGTCGCCATTAAGGTTAATGAGAACTCCTAAGTGGTTTACCGGGAGAAACACGAGTCAGTTGGAGAATTTAATGTCATATCGGCACGTTGGCCATAGTAGCTCAAATGGTTAGAGCGGCTGAACGGAGACCAGAAGAACCGTGATTCAAATCCCGGCTATGGCCTTTCATAATGCTTTTTTACCTTTCTCTCATCCTTAAGCATATAGAATTGAGGCATCTGTAACAGACTGAAAAAATAGCAATGCTTGTAATAATTTTCTGCAGACGCAGTTTGTCACAGGGATGAGTGATATATGAATCATATAGTCCCTGTTTAATTGTATCATTCATCCCCATGGGACACATAACCAATCTAATGTAACTTACTTAAAGGTTTATGCAGTCAAGGTCTCCTGGCCACCCGTTATATGTAACTTGTAATTTATTTCCTTTCACATCATCAAATGGAAATACAAAATCAAGATTACAATTATAAAATCCATACTTAAATATACCATATATTCCTAAATCCTAAAAATTCTATCATGTTGCCCACCATTGAATAATAATTTGGTCCCCATACACCTAACCCTAGGTTTTTGTGTATTGGAGGCCCTCTACTCCTTTTTACACATTTTGCCATTTCACCTATCCCACTCTACATTTTTCTCTTAATTGTTCTTAGCCATCTCTCTTTAACTTTCCCTAAATAATTCCCTATATTTCTCATGTTCTTTTCCCCTTTTACTGACATTTTTCTAATTACTACTTCACTCCCCAAATTGTCCCATTTACGTAGCCAGGCCTGCTCTTTCCATATCTTTGTTTGACTACAATATAATATACAATGGAAATCTGCATTCTCTTCTCCACACAATGGACATTTATCTAGCATCCTCTCTTGACCTATACCTTTCTGTCCCATTTACGTAGCCAGGCCTGCTCTTTCCATATCTTTGTTTGACTACAATATAATATACAATGGAAATCTGCATTCTCTTCTCCACACAATGGACATTTATCTAGCTCCCTCTCTTGACCTATACCTTTCTGTCCCATTTACGTAGCCAGGCCTGCTCTCTCTATACCTTTGTTTGAATACAATATACAATGGAAATCTGCATTCTCTTCTCCACACAATGGACATTTATCTAGCTCCCTCTCTTGACCTATACCTTTCAAGTTTCTCACTCCTGTTCTCGCCCAAGCAAAACCTTCTCGCCCTAACTTACTACATATATCTATATATCCTTCCCTCCCCCAGGTTGTTTTTATTTCTCTATATAATCTCAGTGAGCTTTTGTCACTTGTTTTGGCAAAAATGTATTGTCCGTCAATATCCTCTAATCTTAGCTTAACTTCTTTCCAGAAGCCTCTATACCCATACTCTGAATTTATCCAAGAATGACCCATACCTATCTGCTTCAACACGTCGTTC
Organism: Mantis religiosa; assembly: GCA_030765055.1. Taxonomy (NCBI): domain Eukaryota; kingdom Metazoa; phylum Arthropoda; class Insecta; order Mantodea; family Mantidae; genus Mantis; species Mantis religiosa. Next base: position 234,160,772 of record CM060947.1, on the reverse strand, counting down.
ATTTTATGTGCCCAAGATCCACCCCAGTTACTGCTCCTTTGAATATGAAAACATTCTTTAATTATATTGCCATGTTTCAAGTTAGTGATTCTTTATTAATATTTCATTGTCCTTGACAAGATTTTAATTTTAGTAGAATGCCTGCCTAGTTCCACACCAGTTATAATAGCTTTAATATATGCAGATTACAATCCCACAAAATAATTATTTTAACGTCTTATCTAAAATATTGAAAAATGACAAATATTATTTTAATTAATACTTACTTGAAACTGTAAAGATTGTACTTTTGGCTGTAGATAATATTCTTCAAATGAAATCCTGCTGACAACCACAGTAAAACAGGAAGTCATTATGAAAATACAGGAAGTTCAATTCAGTAGTGCCAACCATTAAGACGTAATTTACCTTATATCATACATCCCTGTGCATCAAATATCCCCAATTTCCCCTACAAGTATTGGAATATGGTGTTTACTCGTCAGGCAGGTAGGATAAATAGCATTTCCACTTGCTCATTCGAGAATAACTTCCAACTTCCACAAAGTTATGGAATTGTGTTCACATTCGTGCTACATCAGATTGCTTGTTCTGCATATATTACCAACACCAGTTTACAACCACCCATGCACGTTTGAAATATGTCAGATATACAAATTAGACTTAAAAGTGGACTTTATCGTATTGTCTTCCAAAAATTATGAACACATTCCCTGTATTACTCAGTAAAAGAGCGATTTTAATTGCTTTTTGCTGTTAGTTTTTAATGCCACATCTAATGCATTTTAAGTTCTAAAAGAAGACATACAAAGCTTGACATGGTACTTGTGGTACTGACAGAGTGTTTAATTAAAGCGAGTATTCTTCAACACCCTGTAGGCCGCGTGCGTCGAGTAGGTAACCAGGCAACCAATTGCGCCGAGAACTCAATTATCATGAAGATCAATTTCGGAGCACCTGACCCGTTTCTCGCTTGAACCGAGAACTTCTTGCTGCATTTCAAACACATTTGAATTACGATCGTATTTGCATCTTCCAATACAACTAGCTGTGTCGTCATCCCATTCCACTTCGAGTTCTTTTTAAACAAAGATCATTAGTGGAGTTAATAAATTCCAGCATTTAAAATAGCTTCATTAGAAAGTCAAACTACGTGGAATGCTGCGGTTTTTCTTAATTTTAATTATAATAAAATGTAGGTAAACATCAATATTCTAAAATATGTATTCTTAAATTATCGATGACGTCAACTGCAACAACAGTGCAATAAATCAATCTACGAGGACTGTTCAATAAAGAAAGATCATAATTTTTTACGGTCATAATTTTTCGCACTAAAATTCTATCTTATTATATTCTGTTAGCTTAATGTGAAACAAATACGCCGTAGTAGTTCCATTGTTGGTACTCCTGGTTATGGCCTGTGAGAACCAGGTAAGTTCAGACATGTTCAGTATCGCCTACCGCTGCAATGAAGGTAACATGCAGTTAAAGTTGATGTTAGAGGAAGATCCGGAGTTTCTTTCAAACGTAATCACTGCTGATGAAACTTGGCTACATCATTTTGATCCTGAGAGCAAACAGCAAAGCTCAGTGTGGAAATCTCCTTCATCACCAACCCCCCAAAAAGCAAAAGTGGTTTCTTCTGCTGGGAAAGTTATGGTCATCTCATTCTTTGATATTCATGGAATGGTTTATCAGCATGTACCTGCACACACATCAGTAACTGGACAATACTACAGGGATGTCCTGAAAACATTGCAAGTCCATATCAGGCGCAAAAGACCACATTTCCGTGAAGCAGGCTGGATGCTACATCACGATAATGCGCGGCCGCATATTGCCGATGTTGCTGAATATCTTGCAAAAATCAACGTGAAGTGCATCCCTCACCCTCCCTATAGTCCAGATTTATTCCCATATGACAATTTTCTATTCTCTAACTTGATGAAACGCCTTCGTGTGAGGAATTATCAATCATCAGAAGCAGTGGTGAAGGCTGCGGCTGCGATTTTGAAGGATCCCTGAAAAAATAGTTTCCAGCATGTCTTTAAAGACTGGCAGAAACGCTGGGACAAGTGCATCGCATTCAGGGGAGACTATTTTGAGAACGACCAACAAGATTGAGGATGAGTAAAGGTACGTTGTCAAAAAAAAAAAAAAAAAAAAAAAAAAAAAAAATTGTGATCATTCTTTGTTGAACAGCTCTCGTATAGCTTGCGCTCAGAAGATTCATAATTATAGTTTACATTCAAATTGTGGCGAGAGCTAAAAGAATCTGTAATTTTAGACAAAATGTATTACATTTGCATTAGTTTCTCTACATACATCTTTGTTAAGTAGAGTAAGCATTGTATTCTATACAAAAATATTCTTTTAGATATTTCATATACAGGGTATCCACCTAAAGCTGCGACCTTAAATCTCCGAAATGAAACAAAATATGAAAATTCCAATTGGGCAGGCGTGTACCTATGTGAGGGGCTCACACAATGAGAAGGTGTGCACAAACCATAAAGGTAAACAAATAACACTTCCAACAACAAGTTCTGATTTCTTTTAAATGGAACATGTATGTTTGTTCTAGCAAAGTCACAACTATTATGTGTTTCAAATGGGAAGAGTTCTCGATGAGTTAGAGCCTTCACCGTTGACACCTCGTTATCAAAGTTAATTGTAGTTTATGAATTACCTATTTTTCTAATCCAATGAAAATACCAGCGGTGCATCCATATAGCTTTGAATGTTACTTACGTTAAGAGAATTCGTCATTGTCATTGTCTTCATCGTCTGAGTACTGCAAATTTAGGATCACAGGTTCCATAATCTTGTTACGTGCTATTTCTTTCCAAAAGTCGTCTTCTTGTAGTTTATCTGATGTCTCTCGCAGTTTACCCAGTCTTGTTGTGTTCCTTGTCAATTTCTTCGTAAATAAGTCGTTCAATGTCAGTCAGTTTAAAAATACTATTTCTGTTTGCAGCATAATTTGAGCCCACATTAACTCAATTGGATTGTTCTAGCAGTAGTAAGGAGGGAAAGGTGGATGGTGTCTCATTGCTCCAGCTGATACACTTTTTCATGGAAGAGTAACTGAATAATGCTGCTTTGAACTCTAGAGTAAATAGAGATTACGAACCATTTATAAACAAAGATATGTGACCAGACACGTTCAGCCAGGCAAGCAGGAAGAGTATTGTTTCCTCTCATCGAATTTAACAAACACCTTGGCTTATTCAAATTACGTATTTCTTTCATCACGTCATGTCAAATGTTTACGTTTCAGTTCTGAGTAATTTCAAATATACGTTCACGCACACATGCCAACCAATAATGGTATTAATTACAATGCTTAGGTCGCAATGCATTGTTATAATATAATGGTATCTACTTTATTTGTATTAGGAAAACTATTTGAGCTAAAATATGGGGTTTTTCGGTTATGTTAAGTACATTACTCTCTCCTTCATCATGGATCAGTTTTTGCAAAATCTGAATTTTTGTCTTAGCACGAATAGTATTTATTAGAGATTGATTAGTTTGGCGCTCGCCACACACCACTTAGGGGGAATGCAATACGACAACACCGCAGGACTGCGATTGGTTGCTCACCTAGTAGCGCTCAAGGTCAAACATCATCCCATTTGAAACACATAAGAGCAATATTTGTAGAAACACTGCAATCCGTGTAACACTCTTTTGTTACCAAATTCCTAAACTGTATTGATGCAAATAGAGGGCACTTCTAACATCTGTTGAAGTGACACGGTTTTATCGGACAAGACGATACTGGTGATTTGTCAGTGCATTTTCCATGTTGGATTTAATGCCAACAATGACCTTTCTGAGGACTATAGGCCACTATTAAATGTGTTTAGAAAAGCGGAATCAGGTGTGTATCAGCAGGGCTAGGAAGTTTATAACTCTCGCCGTTCCTTATGCAGGTTGCGACCGACCCTCTCCCGTTATCGAAACAAGTCATAGATAAGAAATGCACAGCGGAGAGGCATTGAAACCGGTTGCCCAGAGAAAAAAAATGACTTATGAGACATTCGTAAATGCACATCTATTTAGATCATTATGTAAAACATACAAATTCTTATATTGTACACATGGGCTTGTCTCTGGCTGATCTCATTATTTAAATAGACACATTGTGGCAACACCCAAGCAATTATAATGCGAACTGTAACATTTCGTGATCGAATGTAAAATAATGCCCAAGTAATTAAATTAATTTCTTAAATACCTGAAGACTCTTACTAGACAAAATACCAAAGCAGCAATTTTACTGCATATTTACTCATCTGCGGCGGAGTTACTAAAACAATAATGTACATCTGAAGCCTTTCAACTGAAAAACTCATTCTATGTCCCGTAAAACAAGTTTTAGTTTATTGATAATCTGTTGAAAATTCGTTAATGATTTCAGCTAATTTAGTTTCTCGATATGGCTCGTTTTTTCCATGTTTGCTGAAGTATCCCACTGAAATGTAAATGTAAATAATGAAGAAAATGACATGAATAAATACACTTCTAGAAAACATACAATGGTTGTACAGCAAATTTAGTTGCTCACCTTTGAAGCCCTCCTTCATACCAACGTGCTCTGTGTCATGCAGCTACACCTGTTTTGTAGTAATGAGTTGCATTCTACGATGAACCTTGCCCTTGCTATTAGGGCAGCGTTGTATAGCGATGCCTGGCCGCTCTTACACTGCTCAAGGAAATCGGTACGAACTTCCTAGCTCTGGTTATCACTAATTGTATGTAGCTCTTAATGATATCTGACTTATAACTTCACTGTATGAGATTGCAGGTTCTTCCTTATCCTGAAAGACTAATGTCTGGTAACTACGCTCTATGAAACCTTTACTCAGTTGAGCATTTCATTCATCGTTTGATATAACTTAACGTTGGTGATTTTCCCTTATCCTGCAAAATGAATGTCTGTTAACTCAAAGCTCTGTGGATCCTGAGCTCTTTTGAGCAACATTTCATCGTTTGATATGACTTAATGTTGGAGGTTTTCCCTTATCCTGAAAAATGAATGGCAGGTAACTATACGTTCTATGTACTCTGTACTCATTTGGGCACGTTTCATTCATCATCCGATATGACTTAACGTTAGAAGACCTTAATTAAAGAAATTGTTTTCAGAAATGTTGAGATTTATCCCATTTTAATGCTGTTGTCTCGTACATACTTAGTCACCCTGATCCCAAAGTTGCAGGTTCATATCCGGCCCAGTCCAATTGCTTTTAAGTGTGTTTTTAAAGCGACATTCCCGTGCCCGTAAATACTGCACGGGAAAGAACTCTTACGGACAAAATTCCGGTGCATAGTCGACAACACTAATATGATGCAGGTAACTGACAGAACCGTTAATAAATGAAATATTTATGTACTCACTCTGACAATTATTTCCTGTGTGATGTGAATATCTAATTTATTGCTGGAATACAATACTTGCACATTCTGCCTTATTTAGAGTAAAATTCTAATGTGTTAAATTTACATAACTTTCTCCATTCACTCTTCTACAAACTATCCATACAAGAATTCAAATTTCAAAATCTTTGCATCATTATGGAAATAATCTGCTCATCACTTGAAACAAGTGTCGTAACTATTTGAAAATTCAAATCTATTATAAAGAATGCTTCAAAAATATCTAATGATACATTAAATGTTGTTTGATACACATTTCTTCCTTTGACACTGTCATAAGACTGTTGTGAGAAAATAACGTGCTCTTAAGGGCACCTGATGGCCGACGTCACGAAGGTAGAAACACGTTGGCGTGGGATATAAGCACGCGGTCAAGGACAAGTCGCATTAGCGTAAATATTTTTCGTGACTATAATTCTAGAGGTTTCAAATTCCAGAAGCATCTACGGGCCCGGCAGAATATAAAGGCTGATGCAAGGCTGGATGTGAGAGGCAGAGTGAGTGCGAAAAGTTGTACAGTAGTAGTGAGCGGAGAGTGGTGTGGTGTTCCAAGCTTCACGGTAAGGAGTCGGCAGACCGTGGAACGATGCAGGAAGCAGTTCATCGGTCATTAAGTGCGACTCCGTAATCAGGGATCGCCAAGCTATTGAACCGCAGCGAGGCAGTTTACGTGTGAACATCGGATTTATGTTCAGAGTAGTGTATAGCTCCGTCTGTGTATAGACCAGAAAGATTATGGCAGTACAAGGTGTTCGTACTACAGGGCTTAAAGGAACACTGTAGAAATGTTTCGAATTGTGTTTTTGTAAAAGAAAGGCTGATTATACGATAAAATTGAGCTAAAGGTTTTGGTGAAAAATACAGCAATTTAAGGTGAATACTTTGCGTGTTTGTCACATTATGTTTATTTAATGTGAACATTACAGGTTTCCCAAATTACAGTGTTCTCTATAAAGTTACAATGTGAACAATATATATAAAAACAATACAAAATTAATTACAGAATAAATGAGAACAAAACAAACACAAACAAGTTGGTAACATTGATTCACATGTACAGTAAGTTCATTCAACTTTTGGCTATAATCACAGGATAAAGAAACATTTCTGGTTTTCACATTAAATATATCAATGTTTAAGGGATGCAATTTAATGTATAATGACGTCATCATGCATATAGGTGAGTAGTTATAGGAATCAGTATTAACCTTCTGAGGAAGAAAAATATTACGAAATATGTCAGTTGCAACATTTGGAATGTAATTGTTTTAGGTTAGGGTCATCGATCATTATGAAGTAATTTGTAAAGGAAAAGCAGCAACTGACAATTTCTTCCACGTGATAGACTTTTTAAGTCGAATAAATGAAGCAATGAATCATATGATATGAACTTAGGAAAATAATAAAAAGTTTTGAAAAACACATACCATAGAAATTTGTATTGGATAACCTCGATAACTTTGGCTCCAAACTAGTGAAATATATTCGAGTCTTGATCTTACAAATGAATTATATAATGTAACAAAATCTCTAATATCGTTGAAGTTAGATGAGTTACAAATAATTAATCCCAGATTTCTATGTGCTGCACTGATTACTGTGTTAATGTGTTTATTAAAAGATAGATGCTTATTAAAAACAACTCTAAATCAGTCGTTGTTTCTAAAATGTTTAAATTAACTCCATCTATTTTATAATCAAAAACAATATTCTTTGTAAACCTAGAGAAGACCATAACATTTACCTTTTTGCTCAGTAAGATAAATTTTCTATGATTTACTAATATTACAAAAGCAATTTAAAATGAACAGTCTGACGGCTATCTGCAGAAAATTCAAGATATTCATTTTTTTACATGAAAACATTTAGGCTTCCGAAATTTCAAATAAAATCCTAAAAATATTATGTTAAGTGTCCTTCGGTTAGGGTAAGTTTTGCTTATCTTCATGTTGCATCTTTGGTAGATATTGAACTTCAAGGCGAAGTTCAGTTACTTGTTTTATATTTCTAATTTGAACTTCATGCTGTCCAGATATACACACATCCAGTAATAGGTGTATTCGAATTTTTTAATAAAATACAATATTTGTTCTACCTACTGTAGGTAGTAGAGAAAACGAAAAATGCAAGGGTGAAAGGAACTGAAATGAAAAAAAGAAACTAAGGAATGAAAAGGATCGAAAGAAAGCAAATGTAAAAATAGGAGAATATTTATGAAGTGTTCTCACGCTCTCAGTCGAGCCTCTATAGAAATCGTTGTCCCAAGAACGGGAAGAGAAATAGTGGTTCATTTACATTACAGTTGAATGTTTGTGCTACCGGAAAGCACGGTCGTTTTCCACAATCACTGTGGCGAAGTGCGGGAAATAAGTTTCCTTCCCTCGATAGCTATCAGCCTCTTTCATAGATACAATACCTTCGTGCAAAGTTTCAATTTATGTCACAATTACAGCTTGCGACCGAGGAAGTTGCAAACTCCCTTCCACTTAACTGTGTGTGCCAAGCAACATCTCCTAGAACACCAACGTATGTCACAAAAGTAAAAACAAGCCTCGTACCCTTAACATATACTTTAATAGAAAGTTGAAGTACCAATACAGGCTTCTAGCGCTTAGGAACAAGTTAACAATTTGTTGTGTTTAATTTTATTACAGGATTTAACCAGTTCATGCTACTTTGAATACTTTTCGTATCTCATTAAATCTTTGTTTTTGGTGTGAAACTCGCTCAAATCCGACATTGACTAAGCGGGACTCCTGTATGTTTCGGAAATTCCGGCTTGTAATCATATAAATTATGTGTAATTTCCCCTAAACATACCGAAACTGACAAACGCGAAACGGAAAATCTGCAACACCTTAAAGCGGACCTACGCATTAAAACGAATTTGTTTTGTGTTATGCTCTGCTTTCTAGAAAACTAATGTTTTATATATTTTATTTTGAAATATGCTTCCAAACAGGGGAAAAAAGTAGGATGAACAGAGAGAGCGTCAAAGCTGAAATAATTCTTTTACCTACATACTTGTTCTTTGTCTCTATTTCAACAATGCAATCACACAATTATAGTTTCTGAAACATATTAATGCACCAGTATAGGATTAAGATTTCACTACTGTCCCGAGTTCGAATCTCGTCAGGGTGAGTTATCGTTCAAGACGAATGTCGGGTAACTCTAAGCTTCATGGACCCCGGACTCATTTGAGCATCATTTCATCCAATTCATTCACCGTCCGATATAACTTAACGTTGGAAGACGTAAATTAAAAAAAAAAATCACTACGGAGGGGATGCGACACATAGGCCAACATGCTGGGCCCATTGCGCCGATACCCTCAAGTGGGGCACCCTCGGGAGGTAGGATGTGGCGAGAGAAGACAGAGGGAGGCCGTCCCAAGGAGCCACGACAGTGCAAAGGGCAGGATCCCTACAGTTTACTTAGACTTTCCCCGACGGGCTAGTACAACGGACACGCTCCCCTACTCCGGGACGGCAACGAGCCCAGCAGCCGAGCCCCAAAGGTCCCTGGCTGGCGGTTCCAAAATGATCCCAGCAGAAGCGCGGAGGCCGGCAACCGATCTACCGGAGGAGGAAGTAGTTTTTCTCAGAGCATATCATCCTGCCATGCAACGCCGAGACTCTCGCCGACACTTCTATCCTGAAAGAGCCCACCACATGAGAAATGAGTGAAATAATAATGGAGATGAAATAGGACAGGAAATTCTGGGGATGTAATTAACCTACCCAGCATTTGCCTAGCGACCCGGGAAAGCCCCAGAAAGAACCCATGGGTCAGGTTGGTCGGCCATGGGAATCAAACCCGGGCCTCCCGAATGCGGGCCACAGACGAAACCACCTGAGCCATCCCGCTCGGTTTAATGCACCAGTATAAATAGGAAAATAAAATAAATTTGAATTGAAGTAGTCTCGTTTTAAAATTAAGTGTACTGAGACGTATTTACACAAAATATTTGTTACTTTGAGTCAATAAGCCTGATTATCTTATAAAATTGTTCACATTTTACAGCTTTTTTCTTTGTAATTTACGTCCTCCAACATTAAGTCATATCGGACGATGAATGGAATGGGTGAAATGATGTTCAAATGCGCCCAGAGTCCATAGAGCCTAGAGCTACCCGACATTCGTCTTTCAGGATAAGGGAAAACCCCAGAAAAATCTTATCCAGGTAACTCGCCCTGGTCGAGATTCGAACTCGGTACGTCTTACAGGGAAGGTAAGGTGCGCTCATAAAAATGATTAACACTTTGCTGACACAGCTGTTAAACGAGATATTCCCAACATGGTCTTGATATTAAAAATAAACTCCATCACAAGTGCATGTGTATACCTATAATTCCCTCCTGTGCTTTGGAAATTCCTTAAAAGACGTCATTTCTGCTCTGAAGGTCTGAAGGTTATCTTTGCAGAAGGAGAGACCTAATGAACCGTGATATTGACACTGTCGTTTTTCCGTCCAATTTCAACACCATTTACTAGTGGCATTTTAATCGTTAATACAATGAGATCTCTGATGCCCCCCTTAAAGGATCAGCAGAATCAATATCAAACTAATCGGTTCATTTTGCATAACTTTATTTATCTAAACAGCACCAAATTATATGAAATCAACAAGTGTTTCCAAATCCACTTCAAAACAATCTTTTGACTTATGTAATACATAAAGCAGTTTTAATAATCAATACAAAGTATGATGCATACTCAGCACAAGTTGTCCAAACTGTTAATGAACTTCCCGTCACGATTCATTTATTTAATTATGCAACTGAGCTGTCGGAGAAAGAACTTGGAGTTGGTGACTAAATATAATGCAGAAGTGCTTATAGAAGACATGAATACCACGCTGCAGAAATGCCCTCCTTTGTACCATCCCTCTAGGAGAGTGTCACACCTTGCACTGCTTCACAACAAAAGAGAACGGGAACAGAACAAAACCGGAAAGCAAGCTTTGTTTACAATATACCGGTAACAGTAACGGAATTTTATCGATACCAACTTGGAAAGTAGTGTCCTTGAAAGAGTATGTGCTCTTTGGGGTATGATTTTTTCCATTGACTTACAACAGACAGGAAGAAAAAAATGCTAGATAGGAGGGCTGTTCAATAGAGAATGATTTTTTTTGACAACATACCTACACTCATCCACATAATTTTGATGGTCCTTCTCAAAATAGTCTCCCCTGAGTGCGATGCACTTGTCCCAGCGTTTCTGCCAGTCTTCAAAGACATGCTGGAAACAATTTTCTGAGAGATCCTTCAAAATTGCCTTCGCAGCCTTCACCACTGCTTATGATGATGGATAATGCCTCCCACGAAGGCGTTTCTTCAAGTTAGGGAATAGAAAAAGTCACATGGGGCTAAATTTGGACTATAGAGAGGGTGATGGATGCACTTCACGCAACAACGTTGGCAATATGCGGCCGCGCATTATCGTGGTGCAGCAATCAGCCTGCTTCACGGAAATGTGGTGTTTTGTGCCTGATATGGACCTGCAATATTTTCAGGACATCCCTGTAGTATTGTGAAGTTAGAGATGTGTGTGCAGGTACAACATGCTGATAAACCATTCCATGAATATCAAAGAATGAGATGACCATAACTTTCTCAGCAGAAGGAACCACTTTTGCTTTTTGGGGGGGTTGGTGATTTAGATTTCCACACTGAAATTTGCTGTTTCCTCTCAGGATAAAAATGATGTTGCCAAGTTTCATCAGCAGTGATTACGTTTGAAAGAAACTCGGAATCTTCCTCTAACATCAACTTTAACTGCATGCAGACCTCCATGCGAATGTCCTTTTGTTCGGGAATCAACAGTCTTGGAATCCATCGCGCACAAACACGCCTCATGTGTAATGTTTCTGTCACCAACGTGTGGGTGGCACCCAATGAAATGTTCAGTATTTCAGAAAGTGATCTTAAGGTAATTCGTTGTTCCTCGCTCACAATAACAGCAGCAGCAGTGTTAATGTCTTCTTCCGTAAGAGCCGTAACGGGAGTACCGATTCCACCTTCCTTTGAAATTTATTGTATCGCCTCTTTAAACATTTTTAACTACCTTCGAGTTGTGCTATAGGGAAGAACAGATTCTCAATAGGCCTCCTGTAACATTACATAAGCCTTAACTGAAGATTTGTTGAGACGAAAGCAGAATTTCAACGCCGCATATTGTTCCTCGCGTGTTAGCTCCATTGCAGCGGTAGGCGATACTGAACATGTCTGAACTTGCCTGGTTCTCAAAGGCTGGAACCAGGAGTACAAACTATGAAACTACTGCGGCGTGTTTGTTTAACATTAAGCTAACAGAATATAAAAGGTTGAATTTTAGCGCGAAAAAGTATGACCGTAAAAAATTGATTCTTTATTGAACAGCCCTCGTGTGCGTGTGCGCGTGTGCGTGCGTGCGTGCGCGTTTGTGTGGAAACATTGCGCAAAAATCTGTGGAGCCAGTACATATGGCACAATGGTGTTCGGGAATACTTCGTCATATCTGTTTAGTAGAGAGTAGAAGGGAGTAGTAATGAGTGCTGTCCAACCATCACAAGAAGTCAAGGCAAAGGAATGTGTAACGTAATCAGTTTTGCTATCACGCGCTTGCCTTCCGGATATGATATGATGCTATGTTTATGTAAAATATTGTCACATAACTCACCCATGTATAGTACCAATCACTCTGCACTTATTGAAACGAGCATTAGATCTGGCAGAATGGGTGATTTACATACTAATTTCGTGGTAAACAATCCACTGCCACATTAGATAAACAGTTGAAGTCCTTCTACCTCATCAGCCCCGCTTGCCTTCTTGTGATCTGTAGACAGTACTGTATTTGGTGCTTAGAGTTGAGCACGGACCCGTGGCGAAGGCGTCGGCGCCGTGGAGTCGATCAGTCAGCAGTGCATGAAGTGTGGTATGTTCTAAGCTCCGTGGCGAGGAGTCGGCAAGCTGTGAAGCTTTGGAGGAACAGTTCAATAAGTGGACTCCATATGGGTAATGCCCAAACTGCGGAACTGGCAAGGGTTTCAGTTGGTTCCTCATCCACCTTATTCACCAGACTTAGTCCCAAGTGACTTCTTCCTGGTCCCAAACTTGAAAATTTGACCTGGTGTTACGAAATTTTTATTAATTGAAGAAGCGATAGTCACCGACAGCGAGTATTTTGCAGACCATGACGGAACCTGTTTTTCCATAGCCAATAATGTAGACTGTGTCGAGAAATAGTGATTTTGTTCAGTAGAAGATTCCGGGCTGTAAAGCCGTGGTGTACTGGGCTTCCTCAATTAATTCCCAGACGTTTGGGGGAGCCCAGTGTGCCACGGCCTTACAGCCCGGAATCTTTTACAGAAGAAGACGCCGGCCGCAAAATCCTGCGTGTGTTAAAAATTATTGATATTCATGAAACAAAAATTCTTTATTTTTTACCAGATTTATCAAACTACCCTTGTATTAAGATAGCTTTATCAGTGAGTAGTTTGCCCACAATGTTGCAGATGACCATATTTTTTCATCAAAGAACGCTAAGATCACATTTTCAGCACAATTATTTTTTTAGTTCTTTACCTTGCACCAGTCCAAGAACTTGTTGTATGCAATGTGTTATCGGTTTCTTGATAACCGATATCGATTTTTGGATAACCATTCTAATTTCATTATCTCTGATGCTTGTTAAATTTAGCAGGTTCAATGTAGTCCACATTCACATTCAAATGATCCCCATTTTATATAAGTATTCCGATTCATGGCCTGCTTGAATGATGACGCAAGAAATCAAATTTGGCATTACTCTCGTGTTGAAAGCTTTTGAACACTGACAATTTTCTATTTATGACACTCAATAATTGCACTATCACCTGTCTAAAATGGTTTTATTCATTTGTTTGGCTTAAGCATTAGAAACAATTTATGAATCAACTACTAAAATGTCGAAACAACTGCAAATTAGGTGGCCAGATTTCAGTGATATTCTACCGTGAATATTCTATCTGACGCGGCCAGTGAATTGGATTGGTAAACATTGAATGCAGGGCTCATGAAGTATACAGTTCAGTTAATCAATAGAACCATTAGTTTATCAGTTATCCCTTCATTCATTGTAATATAGCCTGTAAATTAAACTATATAGCTTGAAAATGGACAACAGTGGCCCCATCTGTTTGGTTAGGCACCGACGTTCTGGCTGTGAAGAAAGTGGGGTTATAGACAAGGCATATTTTATTTGCAACTAAAAGTTATACGGAATAAGTCAGGCACTATTAATTATATTCTATTTCCTGTAGATGTTGTAGCTAGATCCTTGTTCGCTAAAGATATCGGATTTAACTTGCGTTTAGGAGAGTCGATGCTCGATCCAAAGATTTCTTCGATCGGGTTCCAATGATGAACTACTTCTGGCAAAGATCTAAGCCCGTAATCGTTGTATCAGTCTCACGTTTATTATGTCATAGAGTAACAACAGTCAAGAAACCTTCGCCCTCAATTAATGCTATTCCCTCCATTGCATCATGAAAATCTATTAGCTCAAAAGTGAAGGGGTAAATTGTCCATAGAGTATACTATTTCTCGGGAAATACTCAGAAATTCGCAGCTGCAGCTGTTATCTTTCCAATTAACGATATTTATTATCCTTAGTATTTGTTTGCGTATATAATTGTTGCTAAGTGCCTCTTTCCGTGAGTGTAAAAGAGTATTAAATTGTTGGAGATAAGTGAAATAGTAGGTGCGGTATGCCTCATTGAGACTCGTAGAGGAGTAAAGATTTGTAGAAACAACGTATCTTCACAATCAGTATTTACATTTAGTTCATAGTTTATATAGGTATTTCCAAAATCAGTATAGGATATTAAATTCTCTTCATCAATCTCATTTATATCAGGTTAGTCATGTTTACCGATTGATTTAATAACTCTTCCACTACTAAGTGTAAGAATAGTTGACTCAACGTGACTAATAAGCCAGAAACAATTACCGGTGATAAAAACTGTCGAAGGTAGAGCTTATCCCCATCGTGGGCAAGTGTCACACTATTCGTCTCTTCCAACACGTCACGTTACATCTTCATTTCATTCACTCCAGTAGTTCCGCGCTTAATTAAACAGAGAGTCACTATTTTTGACACGCGTTGACTGACCTATTTGGTGTTTCAGTGCTTCATCCTAACGTAGTGTATTCCAAGAATGTAATTAGTGTTCCTATTTCAAGGAACGAAAGCTAAATGTCCTTGTCACGCACAGCAGATGGCAGTTGCGTGTGCCGCTGAACTTAGAAATGACGATCTAAGGAATGAACAAGAAAGTTGACTGAATTTCTTTGTCATGTTAACCTCGACACTGTTGAAGAAATATCGATGGTGCTCTGTGGTCTGGCAGGTAGCATGGTGAACTCCAAATTCAGAAGATTCAGTCTCCATTGCTGGCTTGAGAACAGGGTTTTCTTTATGCAGGACTATATCCCATTCTTCTCAAAATCTATAGTAGCATGTCTGCCTCGCGTTCAAGAGGTCCGGAGCTCGAATGTCGGTCAGGATAATTTATATGGATAAGGCTTTCTTTCCGGGGTTTTCCCTTATACTAAAAATGAATGTCAGATAACTCTAAGTACTACAAACCCTGTATTCCTTTGAGCACCATATTGCCCATTTCATTCATCTCCAATATGACAACCCTTAAATGTATGAGTTATTTTGATACTTATGTCACTCTTCGTGTACTTATAAACCGGTTGTCATATCGTTTTCTGCTGTACTTCAACGCAGTTGATTCGAATAGCCATGGTCATTAAAGCGATAGGTAAAGGACTGGCCATCCATTCAAAGCCAAACGTTGTGATTTCCAATATCGGCAATTGCAGTGCCTGTGGTAAAGGACGGGGAGGGCCCATGTAAAATTTGTGCTGGCAGCATGTATGTTTATCGGAGTATCGTTTGACTGCAATTGCCCTTTTATTGTACTAATAGCATACTACAGTGTAATTGCAAAGCAATAATACTTACAATTCAAAACGCTCAATTTTTTTTCTGTGTAACTAAAAGATCATTGCAATACTATGATCTCTAAAAACTAGATTAAAACATTTCTCAAGCTGAATACAACATATTATTGCATCTCAGGTTTATCGCTGGAAGAGGTAAATTAAAAAAAAGGAATGAGTGTGAATTTTCACTTACTGTTTATATTATACTATTAACCTAACTGGATATAACGTTATTTAATTGGTTAGGTTATATTGTACTGTGAATGAAATAAATGAAAAAAATTATGCTCAAATAATCAGACATTTATCTTTCGAAACTAAGTAGAAAATAAAAGAAAAAAATAATTATGCTAGTCAAACAGCTCAATCGAGATTTGCAATAAGTCGTCACACTACACAAATGCCATTGAAGAAGCTATGTTTCCCTTTTTGCGTTATTCAAGTACCTAGAAGAGATGATGATGATGATGTTGATGATGATAGTTGGCACTACAGGCCATGTAGGCCCTTGGCCTCCCTAATCACCCTCATCCATTCTACTCGGTCCTGATTTTCCTATGGTGGTAGCATGTCTGTCTCACATTCAAGAGGTCCCGAGTTCAAATCTCGGTCAGGGTGAGTTACCTGGATAAGGCTTTTTCCGGGGTTTTCTCTTATCCTGATAGACGAATGTCGGGTAACTCTAAGCTCTATGGACCCCGGGCTCATTTGAGCATCATTTCAGCCATTCCATTTATCGTCCGATATGACTTAACGTTGGAGGACGTAAATTACAGAATAAACAAATAAATGGATGGAGGGAGGGAGGAAGGGATGGAGGGATGGATGGATGGATGGATGGATGGATGGATGGATGGATGGATGGATGGATGGATGGATGGATGGATGGATGGATGGATGGATGGATGGATGGATGGATGGATGGATCTGAGTTTCTTCTCCAGCCTTTAACGCCCAACTTTCTCAAGTCATCTACATCATCTACCCACCTTTTCCTGGGTCTTACCTGAAAGAAATACTCAACAGAAGACATATACCAGAGTTTTGGAATGAGATATTTATTTATATTCCAAACATGTTTTGAAGCGGTGCATAAGATTTGTTTCCTTCAAAATTTTGTTAATAGCTCATTCAATTGAGCATTTTAAATAATCACCAGCATAGTACTGCCAAAACTGTACTTCTTCCGTTTGCACAGGAAATTGATTCACGTAAGTGGTTCTTTAATTTAACGTAAGAAAACGCCACGTTTCATTTAGGTACGTATGGAAGTGTACAGAAGAAAAAGTTGATGACCACCATGTTGATTGTCATCTCGTAAATTCGCAAGGATTTACCAACCTAATGCGGCAAAGCGATGATGAACTGCACAGCAATACGTGGACAATCAAGCCTATGTAAATAAAACGTGGCAGCGACACACCCTTGTCGTATTTACTTTGCTTTCCTCCAACCCTCTGTTACCATAGCAACCGTCGCGGCAGGAGAAACAAACTACAGTCGCAGCGCGTGGGAGGAGGGATGAAGGCTATTTGTAGGTTACGTGGGTGTGCTAAAGCACGTACCGGTTAACTAATGACATAATTATTAATGCTGCAGAAGCCCTGAAACCGTCTGCCCCAGAAGTGATCACTTTTGGAAACTATTACTTCTCTAAGGAGAATGTTGGCTTCGAGGTTCGGCTTGTGCAGAGATAAAGATAGTATTGGAATACTTCATGTCTGCCACGTTCTATTTTTCCCTCTCTCTGTCACGTACGTTGAGAAGTTATTGCATTCCCTCAAAAATTGGATATAGAAATTTCATCACAGATGTACGTGTTGAGACTTCCTGAATTAAGAATGGTATTTTTATAACTAAAATTCCCTGCTGTGTGTGTGTGTGCATGTGTGTGAACAGCATAATTTAAAAACAAAATATTGTATAAATGCCAAACTTGGTAATTAAGTTGAGAACATTAAAGGAAACTAATGCCTTCATCAAACTCCCAGCCTCAAATAATCTTTTAACGAACTATTTCTAGTTATCTATTTTCTAAAATTGGTTGAAACCTTTTCATTAAAATATAATTTGAGCCTAATAATTAAAGAAAGTAATTGTGATTCAATACTGCTTTATTGCTTTTTAAAAAATTCTCCTTTATGATTAATACACTTTTGTATCCGTTTGAACCATTTGTCAATGCATTTATTCCAGTCTTCTTGACATTTCGAAAACATGGTTTTTGAAAGCATCAACGTCTTCTGCCGATGAAAATCGTTGCCCACGCAATTTATTCTTCATGTTCGGGAACCAAAAGAAGCAATTTGGTGCCAAATCAGAATTGTATGCCGGATGACTCACCAGTTCGATTTATTGAGCCTTCAAATACTCTATTGTTAGATGAAATGTGTGCGTGTGCTTGCATTGTTTTAATGAAGTTCTTGTTAGTTTACCTTACTTCAAACACTTCCGGCAAACAAATGCTTGTGTACCATTCGCATTGACCATTTTACGTTTCTCTAAAGGCACAGTTGCCACATGGTCAGTTTTGCTGAAAAAGCAGGTGGCAATTTGCTTCGAACTGCTTCGAGTGCGAACAACCTTTGTTGGATTTGCTTCATCTTGAAACACCCATACAGTGGCTCGCTCACTTCTCGGGCAGTCAGCAAAGTGAAAACATGATTAGATATCAACGTTTTGGGAGTGTGCATCTCTCCCATCATCAGGATATTTATAAAATGTTATATCCACAAGAAGAAATACTGGATATAACACAAATATAAACAAAGACAAAACACTATCAAAATTCGCATTACTGAACAAAAGACTTTTCAGTAAATTAAATGCCAGGTTAGGAGATGGAGTACGTGTAGAAAATCGTGTCAAAGAAACGTAAGTACTTAACTTGATTATCAAGCTGTATTGATCTTTGCTTCTTAATTCGAAGGATTTCCATTTTTAAGGCCGGTTTCCAAGAGGAGCTAAACTGAAATCCAGCATCACGATTAAGCGTGCTCCTTTCAGAGCAAATCGCCAAAGCCTCCTTAATTCTCCGCTCCCAGTAACTGTTGCATTTTGCCAAGATAATCGTCTCCCGAAGATTGGCTCTATGGTCGTTACCAAAACAATGCTCTGCCAGCCTTGACTTCTCAAGTTGCATTAAACGAATGCTCCGTTCATGTTCGATTATTCTAGTAGCGATGGTCCTTCAGAGGGAATGCGGTACACTACCGGAACTTGAAAGCCTAGTTTGTCTTTCACTGGTCTCAACAGATGTTCAATCTTTGGAGGTGGCTTGTGATGGTCCTGATGTATTAGGCGAGAACTCTGCTGATTCTGTCGGATAGATTGCCGGTAAACGGGATGCAGACTGTAGCGGTAGGCTTATCTGACGCTTTGTGCATTACAGGTTTCCATTTCTTATGTTTCTCATACAGTCAACTGCTGTTTACATTACGGCTCATATATAGATCCATGATTCGTTACCTGTTAAAATTTTATATACGTATTTTGATACACTGCTATTCTATTTCTTGAGCACCTTTTATACCAATTTGACACGAGCATCTATTTGAGATTGCG
This sequence comes from Mantis religiosa, assembly GCA_030765055.1. Taxonomy (NCBI): domain Eukaryota; kingdom Metazoa; phylum Arthropoda; class Insecta; order Mantodea; family Mantidae; genus Mantis; species Mantis religiosa. Next base: position 234,141,777 of record CM060947.1, on the reverse strand, counting down.
TCAAATTATGTGGGATACTACAAGAGCAAACCTTTTCCACAGCTAAATAATCATGTAATATTTTATATATGCTGGCGGAACTAATATCTAAGGCTGCCTCAACTCACAATATCTCACATGACGATCTTGCATTATTACTTTATGCACAGCATTAAACATTTCTGGCACAACTTCATCATTGAGCGAGCGGCGGCCACAATTAAATTCATTATACCAGCGTTTCACAATGGCAAAGGATGGAGCTTTGTCGCCAAATGTGGAAGTCAGTTGATCGATGCTCTCTTGTCTTGATAATCTACTTCGAAAATCTTAAGTCATTGCACAAACATTTTGACGAGTTAATTCTATGTTTTTGTTGACACACAATTTCCAAGATAATATAAACAAAGCAAATAGTGCTCTATTGACAAAATTTTTGAAGTAGACTATGGTCAAAAATGTCACTTCCCATTGGAAACGTCAGACGCTACAACTTTCAGGGTTACAAAGGCTCAAAAAATAAATAATGCCCCTAGAGTACACATGAAAAATAAAATGCATATCTTGAATTTTCTAGGAATAGCGTGTGAAAGCCTCTTCACTGAAATACATTTCTATAACTGAAATTTTAAAGGAGACAATTTATTTGAAATGACCTTTCCTATGTATTAACTATTTCCGATATTATACACGATTATTGGTTAGAAACATTAAATACTTAGACACTTTTTAGAGTATATTATAATTAATTATTTCCGGCCTGTTTTGTCGTGGTCTGTTGGCGTAAGAACGTCCAAGCGTTTCGCCCACAACTGTGGTAGACATCTTCAGTGGCCTGATCGAAGTTTCCTCGGAGACAGCTTCGCTGCGTCTTACACCAACATACCACGGCAAAACAGCCCGGAAATTATTGTAATATTGACTCCGGCCGTGAAAGCTTACGTTCTCTTCACTTTTTAGTCTTGTCGCTACTCCGTTGTTTCTTACAATGTTATGGATTGTAACGATATGTTTTAGTTAGAACTTTTTATATGAATATTGTTTTCTGATATGACTTAGTAGGCCATGTATTGACATATTAAAACAAATATATGTGTAATTTTGTGATTGGCCGTAGTAATAATTGTATTACGTAATGCGGTGACGTAGCAGTACATCGGCCAATCACAAAATTAATAGATAAGTAACGATAGTTACGGAAAAAATCAATCTTGAAAGAGATATGTTCTTCAGTCTTATTTGATAAGGATGAAAAATGTTGAGGTGAATATAAAAGTTTTGTAACGGAAAGTTAATAACCTTCAAAAAGAGTTATTCGAAATTCGTAATAGTAACGAGTGGATTATACAATTAAATATATTACGAAATAGAAGAGATATAAAATTTTATTTGTCACCAAAAATCCACACCTGAGAAAAGATCTCATGACTCCTTATTTAATCAAATCTCGACCTGGATCTTCAAAACAGTCGGCGTGCTTCCTATCTGCTGCGAGTGGAGAATCATTTTCGCCACAAATTTGGCTCCCGAACGTGTGGCTCGATGAAGTTGGAGAAACAAGAGGACTAAATAACGCCACAGGATACAGTAAGGAATGTTGTGGACAGCGAATAACTTCTTTGATTTTAAACATCTATTCGATTTCCTCCACCCTGATAACGAAATCTTAAATCTTATTAAGCTATTTCTGCAAATGTTTTTCTCGATTGACATGAACTAGATAGAAAAATAAGCCTTTGGAGCAATAGTTTGTAGAACTTTGGTATATAAATTAAATGAGTACGAGTATAAAAATATATATGAAAGTAACACATCAGACTTCTATTCCCGCGAATGTTTCTAGCAACAGAACTGACATTGTAACTGTGATTTCCGAAATTCGGCGTGGAAAGATTTTTTCCACTTTCTGCACACCGAATTAATTGCAAACTGAGAATAGCGTTGCCGCTTTTCATTTTGATGACTTTCCAACGAGATGAGTAAGCAATACATTTTCGTGTGGTGTTTGAGCTTTAATCTTTGTGCGCCATGGTGAGAGAGTGTAATGTATTTTCCAGTAGAGTTTCAGTAATAACTTTCTTGGAGATATATTCACTACTGCTGCCACATCGGGTGGCATCTTTCAGCTTCCTGCTTGTCTTCATAATCCATAATTCAAATCTACTTAAATATTGAAACTTAAGAACACGAATCTGAATTGATACTGATGATAATAGGACTCTAATAGCGTCAAGGCAACAAATCCGACGACGTTTTAACATTTATAAAAGTACTAACTGATTTACTCGACGTTGCACTGTTACTTTTAAATTGAAGAGGCTAATTAATGTATTTAATGAACGTCTCAGGTTCTGCATGATGTGATTAAAATAATCTAAGAGGACTTTATGATCAATTTTTACAATTGTAATTTTGGACACTTCTTAATAACTAATGAAATATCCCTGGTATTCCCATAAAATTATATAAAAAAATTTCTCTTAATTATAAAATATCGGTGCACCTATTTATAATCTCAACATGCAGCCATTTAAGTGTTTAATTGCATTGTTTCTTTGTATAACAGTTTTTTAACAGATACATCACCCAGTTTAGTACCCGAAATTTTCTGGAGCGTCATTAGTGCGCCGCAAAACGAACAGTGCCGGTCAGCACAGGTCATTTGTTTTGTTTCCACTTCTTCCCAAGGTTTTCTGGAGTCATTAGTCTCCCAGGGAGCATTCTGACTAAGTAACACTTAAAATGAGCAATGAATGTATCGAAACAGCAAAGATAAGCATTTAATTGTCAATTAAAAGTGTTTAAATTTCATTTCTCATTTCAGTTTGTTACGATAACACTAATTAATGTTTGTGTACTTATGAACCTTGACTGAATCCTCCGTTTATTTACAACAACCTGTCCCACATTCTCAAGGAAAATAAACACGTATGATTTCTGGGTGCCAAGCGTACTTGCAGGTGCTCTTAATGACTGAAATTATAAGTCTCTAAATGAAGTAATATTGTGACTTCGTGGGTTGCTAGAATCAAGTCCTGTTTGCAGAAATTTAAAACACTGTTTTATTGCAGTAAACAGAAGCTTTTTACAACCCTTGTAGCAGCAAAAGGACGTGACATTGACAAAACAGCAGTCTTCAAGGTCAACTCGATGCTCTGCAGCACATAAACAAATGAAATAAATCACTGCGGTCAGTTCAAATGTCAACTGTCGCACAGTAACCATCACACAACTGAGATCAGCTACACAACACAACTGACTCTTCTCACACTTTACCGCTATTTATACCTCCCACTCAGTTTCTATAATGCAGTAGATCATACGATAACAATCGCGACGGCATCAAAATTGGAATATTCCAGATTTCTCTGTCTCTTTCTATCTCCGTTTCTTTCTTTTTGGCAAGCGTCCAGCTCTGCGCTCCACTATCTCTTTCTTTCCTGCCCACGCGCATAGCTCTGGCTTTGCGGCGGTTCCAACATAATGCGATTGGTGACAATATTGATGCAATATTTTTCAGTACACTGTTCTGAAATACTTATTCAGGTGTCTGCATTTGTACTCCCAATATCCTGTACGCTGTGTATCGGCGTGTGTGGGTTGTGTGTTTTGGGAATGATTGTGTCATATTAAACATGAATTTACAGAGCACTAGTAATGACTATTTCATATTCCGTGGTAATCTCATTGAAAACCCAAAGCTTCTTCCAAAAATGTTCTTACAATTTTAATGTGTTAGTATTCTAAAAGTAGGGTTGCAAATCCGTTTTAGCTTTTTAGTAAGTTATTAAATCAAATTAGAATTTGTTTTATAATCTATGCTCTTCAGAAAGAATAGAAATTTTGAGTCATGAAATACCTATCAAAATAATTGAGAGATTCTACAGATTATTACATACACATACGCATAGTGCGTGCAGTTTTTCTTTTAATAACATTAAGATACGTTTTTAATTTTCGTAATATTTAATTATAATATTTTAGAAGAAAAAATATGTGTAACATTTGCTCGTTTCGCACTGGTTTTGCAATGAAGACCTTTTCACAATAGTTTTATAATATCTATATAGAGTTTACGGTGTCAAACCAAATATGTTGTGACTTTGTGGGTTCGTAGAATTAAAAGTCCAATTTTCTCGAAATACACTTCGTAGCAGCAGAATTATATCACAATCTACAACAGCGTTCTGATTACACCTCTTTACATCAGCTCTCGTTACAACACTTCACACCTGTTTACTACAACTACTGTTTTCGACTCTCGCGACTGACTCTTGGGAGTCGTCGCTTTCTTAAATACCTAATTAAAAAATTCTTGATATTTCCGGAACAATAAATAAACCATATCAACCAAGACGTCACCAGAAATTTCCATTTATCTCAGTTTGTTTCGGCAGACCTTTATCTCGCGCTATCTTTAACTGCTTATGCAAGATCTTTATTACCGTGAAACACTATCAACTGTCTGTTATCTATTTGCGACGAAACTTTCATGCCCGTTGCCGCGACAGTATAGGTTTTTTGTTGTTGTATTTTACTTCCTCTAACGTTAAGTCATATCGGACAATGAATGGAACGGGTGAAATGAAGTTCAAATGAGTCCAGGGTCCATAGAGCTTAGAATTACCCGACATTCGTGTTTCAGGATAAGGGAAAACCCAGGAAAAAGCTTATCCAGGTAACTCACCCTCACCGAGATTCGAACTTAGGACCTCTTGAACATGAGGCTGATATGCTACCACCACGCTACCAAGGCAGGCTACATATCGTTCTGAGATTCAAGATGAAGATTGAGATGGACGATTAAGAGGTTTTAAACACAAAAGGTTTCATAAAATAGTCGTATCCACAGCGTGTCTTTAAAATAACTGCTTTATCAACAAGTTCTTACTTGCGCACATCTCACATTTAATAACAGGTCTGCGTTCAAAAGGTTCATTATAAATAGTCATATCACAGGTAGACCACAAACATAAAGCAGTCTGTGTGCGCATGCGCGAGGAGAGCCTTTTCCCCTTCTCGCCATCTAAGCATCACGTGACTCCCACCCCTCCCTTCTTGTGTATGACAGAGCGCAAACCACACCAAACCTGTGTATTTTAGTGCTGCTTTGATTTTCAAGGTAACAACGTCAGACATGACCCCACAATCGATCAATAAATAGGTAGAATCATAATTTTGTTTGAACCCTGAGGAACTAAGCAGTGATTCGGCAGAAAATTCAAACAGTGAATGTGAAAGTGAGTGAAACAGATGAACAGTGCAGCCTGCGCGATGGAGGAGAGGCAATCTAAAATGACGGTGGGGGGTAAGCTAGAGTTGGTAAGCCACGCTTTCACCTTCATTTTGTTCCCGGTATACTTATAATTATACGCTGATATGGGGTTTTAAGTGTTATAACACAATTATCTACTCACGAGTACTTTGGGTTCTGATAGTCTCGAACGAAGGCAGAAAATTCAGTTGCAGCTGGGGGAAGCGAAGTAATCGTAAGGACATGGCGATTTGATGCGATGTGTTCTAAGTGATGACTACAGAAAACGCAGATATCTTACGCTATAGTTGTTGATGGATTGCCTACAGTCATTATCCTGATAAGTTTTTTCACAATGTAGTCGATTTATAAAACGAAACTGTCTGCCTGTGATACAGCAAGCGTTAGATAAGCCTACCGCTACAGCCTGCATCCCGTTTATCGGCAACCTATCCGGCAGAATCAGCAGAATTCTCGCCAAATACCACATCAAGACCATCCACAAGCCACCCCCGAAGATTAAACATCTGTTGAGACCAGTGAAAGACAAACTGGACACTCCAAGTTCCGGGAGTGTACCGCATTCGCTGTGAATGTGGGATACCCTATATAGGACAAACCGGAAGGACCATCGCTACTAGAATAATCGAACATGAACGGAGCATTCGTTTAATGCAACCTGAGAAGTCTGGACTGGCAGAGCATTTTGAAAACGACCATAGAGCCAATTTTCGGGAGACGACCAACATGGCAAAATGCAACAGCTACTGGTAGCGGAGAACTAAGGAGGCTTTGGCGATTTCATCTGAAAGGAGCACGCTTAATCGAGATGCTGGATTTCAGTTCATCTCCTCTTGGAAACCGGCCTTAAAATGGAAATCGTCGATTTAAGAAGCAAAGATCAATACATCTTGATAATCAAGTTAAGTAGTTACGTTTCGTTGCCACAATTTTTTATAATCACGCCAGCTCCTGACTTGGCATTTAATTTACTGAAAACAATCTTTTGTTCAGTAATGCGAATTTTGATTGGGTTTTGTCTTTGTTTATAGTTGTGTTATATCCAGTATTTCATTTGTAGTTATAACATTTTATAAATATCCTGATGATGGGAGAGATGCACACTCCCGAAACGTTGATATCTAATCATCTTTTCACCTGGCTGGCTGCCCGAGAAGAAAGTGAGCGCATTCGTCGCCAGGAAAGCTTCAGCTCTTATTTTAAAACTGTCCAATTACACCGTTAAATATAAAGCTACTTCATACAACCACTCTAGGAAAGAGACTGTTCGGATTGGCTAGGAAGGATGTGGCTCCACGTCGCAGATTCCACCTCTTTATGACGGGGTGTGTAACATATACGAGCTTTTCCACTTTGTTTAGATCGCTTAATTGAAATCTCATACACGTAATGTGCAGACTGAACAACAGTTCTTTCATATGTATAAAGTCTGTAACTCACACACATGGACTTCAGAGCCTTCGTGAGCTGTATAGCCCCCATACGCTTGTACAGCGTGTCCAGGACGCCCTCCACGTTTTACACCCCGCAGGCGTTAGCGTGGTGTGTGCATGGATTCCTGGTCACGTTGGTTTACCAGAGAATGAACGAGCGGATTTGGCGGCTAAACTTGCGACTATTCAGCCCGGGGTTACCCTAACGATCGTTACCTCGGGGGACTTCCGTCACGTATTCCGGGGAGCTGTGCTGTCCTCCTGGCGGGGAGGGGATCCGTCCACTTCAGCTGCCGTGGTGCGGGCACTGCGGACCCTTAGCACTCGGGTACCTCTGACGTTACTAGAGGGACTTCGGGCCGAACATTCGCGCCCCTCCCTCTGGGAGTTGTTCGGATTGGGTTGGTCTCGAGGGAGCAGTGGTTCCCGATACCCGTGGGAATTGGGTACGTCTCCGGACGAGTTTGAGGGAAGCCATTAATATTCCCGGGTACTGCCTGCAGAGCTAGTAGGTGTGCCAGATCACCAGGCGGCCCCACCGAGGTCATATCGGTAGCCTTCAGCTTTGGTGTTGGCGCGCGTAAGTGGCGTATCCACTTAGATCATATCTTGTGTCCTTGGACCAGATGGGGGGGCTTGTAAGTAACCCAGGTCTTGCCCTATGGAAAGCCCAACGGAGGGTGCCCCTTGGGACAGCTCGGATACTCCCTGGTTTTAAATGGCCTAGCTCTTGGTCCTAAGGGTCCAGGACTGATGGGAGTATACCCTCTGGACTCAACTCAACAACTGTCCTCCTGGCACGCAGAATGGTCCGCTCTGCGCATGAATAAATTACGGTCAGTGAAGGACGATCCTGTTTGTTGGATAGCCTCCTACCGTCCGTCCTGTCGTGAGGAAGTACAATTGGCTCCGTTGCACATTTGCCACTGCTTTTTTAAACATAGCCATTTTATTACTAGGGACCATTGTCCGCTTTAAGGCGATGCCCTATCGGTCATGCATGTTTTAGTAGAATGTCTTAACCTAGTTCGTCTTCGCCGGTCTCTTCAGCTGCCGGCCAGCATGGCAGAGGTTCTGGCAGAGGAAGCGGTGGCCAAAGTTTTTAGAGTTATTTTTAACTCTAAATTTTAGAATTTAATCATGTAAGTTTTATCCGTTTTATCCTTTTATGCTTTTATCCGTTTTATCTGTTTTATGGTTTTGACGTACTTTTAGACCTTGACGTTCAGGGATGTGTTTATTTTATTTCAGATGGATGTACTGTAGTTTTGTTTTATCCAGTTTTTTTTAGCATGACTATATATTTAAGAGCGCTGATGACCGCGCTGTTGAGCGCCCTCAACACAATCATCCATCCATTCATCTGTAGCTCACATTCCTATGATCAATTTATGGTAGTTTTCCTGATCTTTCAGGACCAATTTGGTATTGAAATTTAAACAAACGCAAACGTGCATCTCTGACGGACAAATGCTAGGAACCTAGTGGAATTCGTATACGGAAGTTGTGTAAATTTTGCTCGATTTGACCTCTACCAGAACAGCATTGTCCATGTTTAGTGGACGGTTCTACGTACACTAAACGCGAAATAGGGAAACATGAGCACTTTGGTATTGTTGATTGAAAAATATCTACAAATAATTTAGATACACAAAATTGAGTTCTAGTGCATTTCACCTCCTAAGGAGTGTCTCGTGCATTTTAATACAAAAACTCTGCCTTGAAAATATTAACCATGTGCATATCAGTGCTAAATGTGTGAATTTGTTCCCTCAAAAAAAGATGTTTCTTTCCCCAGACGGATGGCTTCGATTAATTTTGCGTCGTGTTTGTTTTTAGGGCCCAAATTGTTCCAGTGATACTTGTGATGCGCCGACAATGTCAATATTCTCGTCTGCACATCTGCTTTACTTCCTAGTGAAATCATTCACCCTGCTCATCACTCACGGTGCCAAAATTAATCAAGAAAGTAATCAAGGAAAGAGTATTCATGTTGAACCCGAGAATCTGATGTAATCGTTGACGTCTGTTTGCGTCAGACCATGAAACAAAAAGAGTAAATGAATCAATTTCAAAACGTTCCATCACGAACGGTTCCAGCCAGAGAATCAGACTCTCACAGACCCAGTCCTACCAATATTAAAAAGGCTACTCTGTACCAACGTATGAACTTGTAAGACGGCTTTTGATCTAAATTTCTAAAGACTAAAAGACTGCAAAAGATTCTGCTCAGGACATTTGTATCGCTAATGTTGTTTCTTTGGGCCACACAACTATCCGTGCTGTGTATACCGAGTAGCTATAGAATGTAAATACGATAAGTGCCACCAAACCAGCAATATAAATGTTGAATGTCTTCAGTGGTAGAAAGTCTGGATATGAACAGTTATACTGTATCAGTGTCTCTGACCTTGTAGACTTGCGTACTGCCACCTTCAACACTCTTAGGAGTACTAAACTACCTCGAAATCAATCCACCATCCTCAAACAAAAACAGCCATCCTAAAACATCTCGAAAAGAAAATCCTTTCTGTGGTTAAACCCTGTCCTGGGTAGGCACACAGCAACAATATTCGGGCTAACACAGCCTGCCAGTACCTGCGATGCGATGCGATGCGACCTGTAACAGTTGTGGGATGTTTTTCTCCTGGGCGAGTGTAAGAACAGAAATACAAGTGTGATACATTCAATGGAGGTTAATGATGAGATATTTGAAGTGATTTTCGAGTACTTGAGGACGTAAAATTAAACTATTTCTGAACCCTAGCGCCAGAAATGTAACTAATGATTACATCTGCTTACATCTGACGCGTCAATAAATTTACGGTTTAAGAGAACTTCGTTTAATAACCATGAGTTGAAGGTTCTCTTGCAACGACCGAAAAGTTCAAGCCGAAGCGGTTTAAGGATTACCAATAATCGATAACAATAGAACACTTCTGTAAGACACTAAACAAGCACGCGAATTTTACAAATACGTGCTCCTTTATCAATGTAAGTCCTACTTACTTCATGGTTACCCATCCAAAGTTCTCCCTCGAGCTTAAAGACACCAGTGCAATGTCGGGAACCAATACATGTAATAAAACGCGTGCCAAATTTTAATTCTTTACAAAAGTAACTATCTTACCAGTCAATGTTTCCGATATAAACATAATCAAGAAAAACGCTTTCACTTGTCGGAATAATGGTACGAAGTACAAACTTAATTATTCCATAGAAAATGTATATAAAACAAAATAAACGCGGATGCTTCAATGCATATATTACACATGAATGGTTGTGATTCAGTAGCAACTGTGAAAACAAAAGACATAAGAAAATAAGACAAGCGAATCTACTTATGCCAAGACGTTCTATAATGCACTGCATATATAAGGACATATTGCCAAGTTCTTTTGCGGTATAACACTTTATGCTGAATACTTTCACAAAACCTAGCGTGAGGCAAGCAAAAGATAAAAGTGTATAAAACTCACTGAAATATAAGGAATACAAAATGTATATTTATTACTCATGTTTCTGAAAGCCAACTTTTCATATAAGGATTAGGACTGTATAAAATGTATCGCATGCAGTTCATTTAGGAGGAAAAAACAAAATATTACAAATTATCACTGCTCTCAATAATTCAAAGTAACTTCGTAACCCAGTCTCTTATTTAAAGATATATCTATGTATAAATCAATTAAATTGTTAGTTTACTTTGTATTTCTATTGATTTATGCCACTATTGTCAATTACTATAATATTTTGTGTCTTAACAATTGTTTTATTACTCCATTGTTCTTGTAGGGTGTATTTTAGTGCAGTAATATTATGGTGGCAGGAAAAACAGTTATCGAACTTAAGTAGTTAAAAAAATTAAGGTTTACACAGCGACAGTCTAAAACTTTTTCAAGAGCAGAAACATTATGCATTAATGATGGAAAAGAAGCCACTTTTCCTTTGTCCTTATCTGAGTACAGAAAATGTGTATTTATGTGTATTCAATTGGACAGACCTTTCAATACTGAATGTTGTGACCAAACGATAAAATTCTGTATATATCTCGTTATATTTGTGTCACTTTTTAGTTTGGTATCTAATGTTTGCTTTACACGATTATTTTGGATTGAAATCTGTTTTTAAAACTTTTTGAAACTTGGACTATAGCGCAATGGCAGGCAATATATCTACATAAACTGCAGATAAATACATTCCAGCATCAAATACCATATCTAATACAACATTTTATCCTGAAAGTACAATTATAAAGTGTGGAACATTTAATTAAGCATTAGAATAGTTCCAAACAGACACACAGGTGGAACACAGCGACCTCTACAACGATTATTTGCTTTAAACTCAACAGCTTGTTTACCTGCAAGATAATGTCTGTTACCAACCAACAGCTGCAATTAACACCAGTTAGGGTCATGTCATTCCCTTGGGCGTATTTTAGGAACAGTTGCTGATACTGATGCCAACAGAACAGACGTAATGTCACCAAATGCGACTAGATAACACTAGAGAGAGGACAAGCTAGAGGTGCTCAACAAAAACCAACTGTGACTTAGTTCCTCTATTATAGTGCTCTCTGGTTATATTTGGCAATACTATTCCCAAAACTGTTGAAATGGTAAAGATAGGGTTATAATTGTGTTTCTAGTTACATTTTCCATTGCTTGTAGTTATACGGCACAATTACACAGTAAACAGCAACCATATTTAACGATCAGAAATTATTTAATCAAAACGTGTTTCAAAATAATGTTATTTTGAAAACATATTTATGAAACATTTTGTTGTGTGTAAATTCTGGTACGTAAACAGCTAAAGCAGTACTCGTTTAAATACTTCCCAGCAAAACTGGCAAGAAACTAGTAATTCCCATTGTAAAATTGGTAGTTTCTCAGGTTAGAGTAATATTGCCTATTTTGAAACCTTGGGAAAACCTGCGTTAGAGTTTCCCCTCTACAATGGGAGCAGATGTATCAAAGTTTACCTTTGGAATGATTCCAATATTTTGCAATTTCTATTACTTTAAAATAAAGTTGGCATAGCTGGTTTTTGGTATAACTGGTTATCGTGAATACTTATAAAACAAAGTATTTTTAACCGAGTGGAATGCTCAGGTGTAGCCTCAGTGGTCAGTCGTGGGTTCGAATACCACGGCCGACCTTGCTTCTCCTTTCTTCCTATTTGGCTATTATAGGGTTCTGAGCTTTATCCTTATAATCGTCATCCATCAAATCGGGGGAGGCCTATTTTTGCCGGGTCTCCCAGGGAAAGTCTAAGCCCTCAGAGCGGAGGGTAGCCGGCTCTAGGAGCCGTCACTCGGAAGTCTCAATGAGTAGATCTTAAGGACCCTGCTCTCTGTCCTATCTTTAAAACCCTCTCAGCTTTTCCTCCCAGAAGGGAGTGGGCGCCCCGTAAGGGAGCATAGACACAAGATTTTTTCTATGTTCATTTGTTAACTCTCTCCTCCGAACCTTGTCACAGAGCAGAGGAAGACAGCTTCGAGGGTTGTGATGTATTTCAGCCGGGAGCGAGGCCTGCAGTGCGTATGACGTCAGGCAAGAGCCGTGTAGTACCAAGTTGCCTATATAAATGGCGCTGTGAGTACAGAATCTGAGGGTTCAGTCAGGTGTAGCACACTCGATGAGTGTAGCTGCCACGTACCAAATGGAACTGTTAAATTTACAATGTGACCATTTATTGAAGGACAAATATACACACAAGGAAGATTTGGCTCATTTTTACAAGAATGTCCCCCAGACCAGATTTACGAGGTTGTATTCAATTGCCGTTTGGACATTGTTTGGCTCGACCTATGTGTGCAAACAACTTTTTTCTGTTAGGATATTAGCTAAGTCCAAACCCCGAAGTATCTTGGCGTATCGCAATCTATCATGCAGCCCTCGATTATAAATTTCCCAGATATGTCCTGACAATGATACACTAGTTAAAGAAAAATGAAACAAAGTGTCAGAAAATGTCCACATAATTCTGTTCTGAATGGGTCTGCTCTAATTTGCAGAGAAAATCACGTTGTTACTTTGTTTTATTTTATTTACTTTATAACATGCATGACCTTCAGATAAACTACGGGTTGATGTTTTATATATTTTGTCATAGCACAAAGCTAAAATGTAATTGTTTATAAACTGTGACCAAGTGTGTAATTAAAGCAGTCAAAACCCAAGATGTAAGTTGTACATATTATTATTACCGGATACGTTTCCTGTCTTTCCTACGCTGTTGGAACCACAACATATCCAACTATTTCCTTGCTCTTGGGCAGCAGAAATCAGCGCGGTGACGTCACGCGCTAACCTGCCTTTCGTTCGGAGCATATTTGGCGGTTATAGCTGACGGAGCTGACGTCACACTGCCACTACCCGTCTTTCCCTGTCATAGAGTATAGGCACTCTTTAAATAATTAGACACGCAGAAAATTAGTTATCAAAAGAGAAACTAAAACTTTTGATGATACAAATAAATAAGACAGAGTTCCAAAGTTTAGGGAAATGTCATTTACAGCTAAAAGTCATATACAAACGAGTAGAAATGTCAGTTTATTCAAACTCGTGACGTATTTGGGAGATACTTAAGAATGAATTGGTCATTCAACTCGGTAGAAGACATCTCTGAACAGCGTTTGATATCACGTATTTTTTAAGGTAACGAGAGTCCGAAGACCAATTCTTAAAAATCACTTTTAAACATGAATAAATGGTGATTAATCCGGAAAACTTCCGGTTTTATCTTATCACTCCTGAAAAGTGGTAAAGGAACACCATGCAAGAGGAGTATAGGATAATCTAGTGGAAGAGTATATTTATTCATGCATCGTATGACTGAAGTGAAATTTTGTTGCAAGTGGAAAGATTTTCATCACGAGCTCAGTCACGAAAATTGCATGTAAGAAAAAGAAATCCTACTTCCACAAGTGCATGATTTTATTTTCCTAACATAACTAATTCTGTGACATACACACTGTATATTATCATACATTGTGGAACTTCAGTTTGGTGTATGAATTAAACATAAGCTTGACTTTCTCCAAGGCGACCGCATAGTGAGATTTATGGTGGACAACATGGCACTGGTGTGGGTTTTGTTCGGGTCCTCCGGTTTCCCCTGCCATCAATTCACCATTTACTCCCTCTTTCCTTTTTATTCATTTCGCCCGTATTATATCATTTCCTTTTCTCTCATACCAGATATATGACTGGAGCCCTCTATGTGGCATAGCTCCCGGGTGAGGAATACTTACTGAACTCCCCTCCCATAGAGAGACATTCCGGGGTAGTGATAAGAAATAAACACGAACAACTGAAAAGCAAATCGTGTTTTGAATAGGAAGTTTCTGCTTAACGCATTGAATTTGAAAACTTGCTCTTGTTTCTCGCATTTCACACTGCTTAAATATTTTTTATTGTTTTAAATGAAAATATTATCTATATAATATCAGTTCAACGTGATAGGGTTAGTTACGAGAGAAGTGATGTAAATGATTACGAGTAGCAGATTACTCAAGTCAAGGAACCCACAACACATGCAATACATAGCCATTTTCCAATGAATTGTTGGGTTTTATCACATTTAGCAAAACAGTTATCTTAAAGGGAGTCCTGCACCATTCGTCAGATGAAACTATATTATACGTATAGAAACCGAATATTTTTACTAGTTGTCATTTTAAATGCTTAAAATGTATTTGGAAGTTGAATATTTTATCAGAAACCAAAATAGAGCCTGAACACAACAGTGCAAAAGTTTACCGATGGACGAGGGGGTTTGGAGTGCAAAGGGGAACAAAATTCTGTGCTCGATTAGTTTAGCCTAGTGAAAGCAAAGGTCAGGTTTACCTGCTAATCAACGCTGACGTTCCCCTGCACCGACCACAGGAGGTAGGTAACGATGAACGCCTTCTTCATTCCATAGTTTGGGCATATCGCCCGTTCCGCCTTCATAGATCTCTCCAGCGTTTCCTGGGTCGTCCTCTTGTCTCTTCTTCCTTTTGGATTATAGTTTAATACTGCATTTATAGCTTCCATCCTCCATTCTTAATATATGTCCATGCCATTGTTGCCTTCGTTCTGATATTTTTTCATGGATTGGTTCGATTTCTAATTCCTTTCTAATATCCTCATTTCTTATTTTGTCCAATATTGTACAACCTTTAACACTTCTTAAAAATTTCATTTCTGCAGTCTGTATTTTATTTAAATTCTTTTGTGTTGGCACCCAGGTTTCGCTTCCATATAGTAAAGTTGGAATAGCCATTACCTTATACATTTTCATTTTTGTATCCTTTTCACTCTGTTTTTAAAACTTCTTTGGATTGTCCCACATATTGCTCGGAATTTGTTTACTTTTTCTTCTATATCAGCATTGTTTCTAAAACTTATGTTACATCCTAAATATTTAAAACTCGATATTTGTTCTAAAATCTTACTTCCTAAAACAATTTTTGATCTTAGATTATAATTTCGTTTAAAAGCCATAATATTTTCTTTTTCTTCTGATATTTTAAAATTATACTTTTGTACTATATTATTTAGAATACACATTGATTTTTTTCAGTTGATTTTCATTCCGATGAATCAATATTTGGTCATCCGCTAACAGCAGGGTACAACAGTGAGGCAACTTCATATGAGTAATACCATAGTTTGTAGAATTCTAAGAAAATGTCTGACTACGTCCATATAAATTAGCAACATTTGTACTCAATGACAAGAGGGATATATATGATTTTGCTTTGTGTTAGTAGAGACTCAAATTAATAACGACTGGTTGGACAACTTTTTGGATGAACAAGGCACACCCCTCTCTTAATTGCATAATTTGATTAGGAATTAACCTCAAAATGTAATTCAAGAAGATATTAATCATTTAAAAGTTGCAGTGTGATGTCTGTACAAGCTGAGGTTTTCGCAGTCACCATCTTACAGATTAAATGTATTTCCCAGCCTTGTAGCCCCTTATACGCCATAGTGCAGCTCTTGACGAAAAGTCGGGAGCTTTCAAACCCACTAGACCACGGCTTACAAGCTCGGGGAAATACGTTTAATTTATGGTACCGTATGGTTTCAATTTACAATTAATCACTGGCCCTGTTTCTTCCAAGAAGTTAACAATAAATAAGCTACATTTTACTGTGAATGGTGAGCGCTGCTATGGCAAGGTATAAAACTTTGTAATCCCTAGACTGAGGAATCACGATATGGTGAACATTATGTTCATGCAAGATGGCACGCTTTCCTATATCTACACACAGAAAAACAAATCATTACCTAGAAATGTGACGATCATGTCATCAGTAGACAATATCCAACGAAGGGGACACTACGATCTTCGGTTCATAATCCCTGGACTTCTGGAATGGGATTAACTTAAAGAACGAGTTTTCCTGACAGATCCAACAACACGACAGTAATTGAAAGAGTATTTCGCAGGAAACTTCAAATATTCTAAATGTAAAATCTAGAGTTGCAGAAAGAATGCTGTTAAGTTGAACAACAGAATGGAGAGGAATTTCCCTATTGCTTATAAAACCATACTGTTTGCCCAGTATGCGACTTCATTTTTTTCCTATCTCAAATATTATAATACTTTTAACGATTTAAAATTTTAAGTAACGTTTGAAAGATCTTTAATATCCGTCATATGCTTATCAAATAAAATTCATGTCTTAAATTTTCTGCTTATAAACTCAGATGGAAATTTTTTCGTTCCGAAGTAATTTTATATCATTTTGTATATCGGGTAAAAATTAAGCGCTAAACTAACGTTCCGTATAAATATTCTCTTTAAAATACCCAATTAAATGCAAATACGTTTCGTGTCACAAACCAAATGGTTCGAATTGTTCAGTACCTTATCATTCTTGTAGTGTTATGCAGTTTGTCGCAATTGCATAGAAAGAGGGTGGCATTTCAAGGCCAGCAAGTGGTGTACAGTTTTTTAATATCCCCATTTCCTTTGTATCTAAAAAGAAATGTGAATTGCAGTTATTTCTGAAAAGGTGTATACATTAAAATTAAGCATATAGATAACTTAGTTATTCTTAAGAATAATATATAGAGTAATAAATGTTATTATTCAAAAGATAGTCAGACTGTAAAATTCAATACCATAGTCGGGATTTGAACCACGGATCTTCTGGTTGCCGTACTTGGTCACGGATCTTCTCATGAGAGCTCCTAAGTGGTTTACCGGGAGAAACACGAGACAGTGGCAGAATTTAATGTCATGTTGGCACATTGGCCTTAGTAGCTCAAGGGCTAGAGTGGCTGGACGGCAACCAGAAGATACGTGTTTCAAATCCTGGCTATGGCATTGAATTTTTCAGTCTGACTTTATCTTTCCATACTTTAGCCTGCACACGGCCAGTGTGAAAGAACAATTAATTTCCAAATATTATTTATTCTCCAGAAGAAGTAACTGTTTTACCAGTAAGGTATGTTAGGGTTCTAGATACAAAAACAAATACAAAGGTCAAAATAACTGGACATAATAGTTATAACGATTTAAAAATTTGACCAATGAAGTGCTTAAAGGCTGATGTGCAACATTTTTTTTTAAAAAATGCATTAATCAACGGTATTTGAAGATCTGTATTACAATATGAAAGATGTTGAATAAGATTATATCTCTTTTTGGAATGAAGATCGCAAATAAATATTAGATTTCAGAGTCACGTAATGTACTGAGAGTTTGTTCTTCAATAGAAGTATGTACAATAGAACCAAGCTGAAGGGTGAATGTGGACGATAAACGGTATAAAATTGGCAAGGGCTGGAAGCGGAAGTGGGTAACAAGTGACAGTTTGACGCCTCATTCGTTGCTAGGCAACGATCCCGCAATTTTCCGGCAACCTGTAGCGTAGCGGCCGTCCGGCAGATGGGACAAACTTGAGAGCCAATCACCTACCTACATCCACTCTGGGATGTAATGAAGCACCCCCAGGGGTCGATACGGGCACCGCAGCAACCAATTTGCATTCAGGCCTCATCTGCAATAAATATCGGCAAAGTGGAGACGCACTTCATAGTTTCGTACAACGTCCTCTGGGATGAATATCTGATGTAAGTGCTCAACCTGTGTAGGTACGAGCGTGCTAATTCCGATGCTTCCTCCCTGTCTTTTCCTATTCATAGGGAAAACGTCTATTCGAGAAATTATCTACATTAAGTCTGCATATTCTGTTGTATCCAAAATAAATCATTTGTTTTTGTTTCTTCTAATTTTACTAAAGTGTTCAGTACTCAGTTTTTCTTAAAGAGTATCAGTCAATTTTCTGTAAAAGTGTTAATATTGTATTTTATATTTACTTTGCAAATATAAAGCATGTGGAAAGAAATGAAATCATAATTATTTGTTAAACCACTCCAAGCTTCTCCATCTCGATTCATGGCCACGAACTTCAGAAAAATATTACATTTTGAATCCGAACTAACGTCTCATCACAACCGGGAATCAATGATATGAAGAATTTGTTATAAAAGGGGCACAGTAATTTGTTGGAAATGCCACCACAACGTTTGAAGAATCAATTCCACGAAGAAAAAAACTACAAAACGTCATTTAATTTGTGATAACTGACAGGTTTTGTTAATTTCGTGGCACAGTAACGACCGTGCAATAACATCAGGTAGTGAATGATGCAATGTATTTATGACCAATAACTTACACACTGTAGTGGACACATGTTAAGATCCAGTTACCAAAATATTTGAATATTTCTCCCTAACAGATTGTATGCTACTGTAACCGCAGTATCCGGCAGCAATTAGAAGGCGGCGAATTAATCGAAATCAGATAATTAAAAAAGAAGATAAATTAATAAAAATGCTTTGCTAAACTAATACAAAAAATCTTGTTATAACATGAAATTAGAATAGATAGAGTAATGATTAAAATAGCAGTTGACTTAAAGAATAAGAAGGGAAGAATTTAATATAACATATATACTAGCATCCAGGCAAAGAAGAGAAAATATTCTTGTAAAAATCTGTACATGTCGGAGAGAGAGAGGAAGGACCGTTACCTTCTTTGTGCTAGTAGAGGTTCAATGTCCGAGAACTATAGAACATTTCCAGCCAGGAATGTGTTGGGGAAAAAGGGGCTTTCAAAATGCAGCTGAGCATGAACGCTAGAGTGATTTACTTCGCTGATTTGATAACGATGCATACCGTTACAAACAACTCAGGGTAGGCGTTCCCCAACTCAGTGTGGGCTGAACGTCAATGAGTTACATGAGTTTTGTAAACCAATGCGAAATTTCGAAATAAATGAGAAACCAATAATAATGTAACATTTGAGAAAGGTGAGCTAGTTTGGTCATGTGATAACGTTAGAAAGGGGATCAGAATAAGGTTCGAACTGAATCGTGAAGTAGGAAAACTTTACTTAAAAGGCGATACTACGACAGGAAGGACGTGTTCATGCGCGTTAAGAAGATAAGCGAAGACTTATAAATCTAAAATTTAGGGAAGTTAAGAATAGTGCAACCAGCGTAAGTGGAAGCAGCATTAGAAGTTTATTAGAGCAAAGCAGTCGCCGTATAAAGAAGAAATAGAAACCACACGGAAGTAACTTTAAACAAGTAATCCAGGATTTCAAGTAAAATTGAATTTCTTTTAGGAATTTTACAGGGGTCACCGATCCAAGTCGACAGGCAAACTTAGTAGGAATTAAACCAAATAATTGTGCAACAAACAAAGTGTTATTAATACGACTAAGTAGCCAACAACCACCAAAACCCATTTCCTACAACCATTCACCTGAGGATAAGAACTCAGCTCTAATTAGAACCCAATCAGTTTAACACTGGTATGCGGATTTGCGGCCCTACAAAAACCTGCGAATTATTCAGTACACGTCAAACTGCTCTCTGCCTTTAGTACAGATGCGAGCAAAAGTATTCCGATGCGTGCAAGACTTGCCTACGAGACGTAGGCGAATTTCTTATCAGTTAGTTGTGTCAGGACGGTTCAGTTTCCTTATACCTGACCAGCGAGTTCAGCGCACAGGTACATAAGTCTCAATGGAAAATAAAAAGAATTTTTCCACATGAAATCTAGATGGTTTTATATAACTCTCCAGTATCAACTTAAGTATTAATCGGTCTTTTTAATTATGTTATTTCCTGTCTCCCTCTCTCGCACACATACACGTCAACCATTTTAATCTCCCTTTCTTCTTTTTAAATGCATTTCCAATGCTCAAAATAGTAGTTTTGAAAGGAAATACTTTTACTCTTCATAGCTTAGCTATAATTAATATACGAGGCACGTCCAGAAAGTAAGTTCTGTTTGGTAATAAAATTAAATTGTGTAGAGATACAGAAAAATTATTTATTGCACAAAATTCTACAACTCTTAAACTACTTTTCCACACAACTACCGAAATTTTGCAGGCATTTGTCATAGCGAGGCACACGTTTTTGCATACCTTCTTTTAGAAGTTTGCGGCCTGTGTCTTCAACCAGTTGGAAACATTTTCTTTCAGCTCTTCGTCATTGTTGAAGTGTTGACCGTCAAGGAAACGTTTTAGATACAAAAACAGATGAAAGTCGCTAGGAGCGAGGTCATGCCTGTCTGGGGGGTCATCAAACACGTCCCAGCCAAATCCTGGATGTAGGATGCTTTTCGTCGCATTTGTAGGGTGTGGTCGTGCATTGTCGTGAAGAAACACAACACCTTTTGACAGCATTCCTCGGCGCTTATTCTGTATTGCGCGGCGCAATCCTAGCATTCAGAAAACGAATCACAGATCCGATTTCACAAGCGGCGGGATTCTCAATCAGCACCGGCATTGTAAACAAGCACAAAAAAGCGTACGTGGCTGACAGCGATCTCACAATGGCGTAGGTTTCTTCTTGATACAGAGCGTATACCGCGCATGTGCGGAACTGCGATCGCAGCGCTGTAGCGGAAATAAATTGAAACAGAGCTTACTTTCTGGACGCCCCTTGTACATCGTGGTATTTAAAATTAAGTGTACCTTGTTCCAAAAATAAATACATTATTTCCTTTGTTACAGTTCTCAAGAACAGCTTATCTGGACATACTACTAAATTAATATAGCCACCAAATCAAAATTAATGACCAACGAAACCAATAAAATCATTTTGTTTAATAATGACAGTTCAAATGCAAAATTATATTAGCGTCACCGGCATGTCGGAGGTTTCATGGAGGTGATATGATACATTTCACTTTGTCACACAGAAACTATCGAACTAGACCGGGCTTGAATTCGCAACCTTAGGATCAGAATGCCATCACCTAAGTGCCAGCATTTAGTAGCATCATTATCACCGCCACCATCACCGTCATCATTATTGCTATTATTTCTGGATAGACTGCTTAAAGGCAGGATTATACGTTATTACGTTCATCGTAATAAGTCTATAGAACATTTTACAGATGAAAACAAATCAAGCGTATGAGATATAAAGGAGAAAAGAAAAGAAGCTAAAAGAATGACAAGACAAGCACATGAAGAATCATGGAATAAATTTATAAGTGAGGTAGAGCATGACATACATGGGAGACAAACAATAGGATATAAACTAATTAAGCATTTAAATAAAAACGAAAGAGGTAGCAAGATTAAATATAATATCTGAAGATAAATAGATAGAGCACTATACTAACCTGTATTTTAGTAATACAGAAAATGATTTACAAGAAAACATCTCAAAGGAAGCAAAGCAACAAGAAGTAGATCCAATAACCCTTGCAGAATTAGACGACATATTGTACACTATTAAAAATCGAAAGGCACCAGGAATAGCTGGAATGAATGGAAAACTTATAAAATACAGTGGGATAAGGTGCAAATTAAGAATACTACATTTAATTAATAATTGTTGCCAAAAATTTAAAATACCTGAATCATGGTCAATAGTTCTAATCAAAAATATATTAAAAAAAGAGCTCGCAAAAACTGTGGAAATTATAGAAGGATAAGTTTAATGAACACAAGTTACAAAATATATACTAGTCTAATAAATAATAGACTGAAAACTATTACAGAATATAGAAAATGAGTAGTTGTCAAGCAGTTTTTGAGATTACTCACTCAGATAAGATGTTCTCCCATATCTCCATAAGCGCTTTTCGGTCTGGTTTAGACCATCTACAGTGGGTGTTGACCAGCTACTGAGGTAGAGGAGAAACAGTTACAACCAGTCAACACCACAGATGACCATCAGCCACCTGTGTCCAGCCACAGTGTTCCAGTCCCAGAAGTTGGCATTACAAATCAGACGATAACCAAATGACAATCACAGGAGCAAAAGTTTCTTGGAAGGTTCGGCTCTTCTCTACCTCAGTAGCTGGTCAACACCCACTGAAGATGGTCTAAACCAGACCGAAAAGCGCTTATGGAGATATGGGAGAACATCTTATCTGAGTGAGTAATCTCAAAAACTGCTTGACAACTACTCATTTTCTATATAAAAGATATCTCACTTTTAACAACTTGACAATGTCTTCTTTAAAAAAAAAAAAAAAAAAAAAAAAAAAAAAAAAAAAAAACCTATTACAGAATGCCTTATAGGAGAAGAGCAGAGTGGATTCCGCAAAGGCCGACCCTGTACAGATAACGTATTTGCCCTTAATCAAATAATTGAACAACGAAGGGAAAAGAATTTGGAAACACATATCGCATTCATTGACCTGGAAAAGGCTTTTGATAGAATAAATAGATCAAAATGTGGCAAATATTAGAAAGTAAGTGTTACCCACCACATATTATTAATGTAATAAAAGTCATATACACAAATACAACTATAAGAATTGATACTGGGGATACGTTAACAGAACAAATTTCTACCAATACTGGACCAAGACAAGGCTTATCACCTTCTGTTTTAGTATATATATGGATGATATTCTAAATGAATGGAAGATTTTAGTAGACCCAGGAATCAAAAGAAAAGAAAATATTTATATTAATACCCTGCTGTTTGCGGATGAGCAAACTATAATCCAAAAGGAAGAAGAGACAGAAGACGACCCAGGAAACGCTGGAGAGATCTATGAAGCCGGAACGGGCGATATGCCCAAACTATGGAGTGAAGAAGTTGCCACAATACCTTTGCAATACTCTAATTCTAAAATTAGTTCTACTTGCATCATTATTTGCATGAAACACCTCAGTAACAGTGACATCATTATTTCCCTTTGGTCTTACAGATTTCTCCTTAACAGCAACAGAACAACTTTTTCAAACATTCTCACTAAATCTCATAATTACGAATGGCCTGGAAGTTCTATGTCTTTTTAGATCCTGAGAGAAACTCCTCTAGCTGTACTGAATCTGCTGTATACTGTAACTCAGCACCAGAACCATAATTTGAAACTTAATAATTCTGAAACGGTTAGTTTATGTTAAAGTTTTAAAATGAATTTAAAATTGCCATAGAAAAGGTACAATATTAAAAGTGACAATTGAAATTTTAACGTGACGTAATGATAGTGGAAAAGAACAGTAAATCGTAATAATTAATTTAAACCAACAAAATCAGTGTTAATTCTAATGACAAAGTATTTAAAGTCAAATCATATTTAATTGTTTAAAAGAAAATATTGCAAAAGAAACTAAGATAAAATGATTCAACAAATTTTAAAACACGCTTAAAAAAAGTGAACGAGCAAGAAGGGAGCCAGCTCTTGCAGAGGTCGTTTTATTATACATATAGCATGCATGGTAAGCATGTGTGTGCAAGTGAAAACTAAATAACTAATGCGTCAAACATTCATTGTGGAAGTGTTGGAGAAAATTACTGCAACAATTTTAAATTTAAAACTGAATTATATCGACGAACGGAATATATTACTTTATAAAGTGTTCTTGGTACCTACAGAATGTTTTGTTGTAATTAAAATTTCATTTTACCCGGTAGTTGAATGTGGATTAATTACACTGGGCAACAATGAAAATGTTTCGGGCTTAAAAATAGTGAAATTGCATGTATTTCAATCTGCTGAATTCAAAAATCACCATAAAAATGATAGATTAGCTCTTGTTTAGAAGATAAAGTGACATTTCATTTTTAGAGTGAAGATTTTAAATTTGAGGTATTTTTTTTAGGGAGTTGGCACACCTGTCCAATAACAAAATACAATCAGAGAAATTTTGGAAATTAAGTGATGCAAAGGTTAAAAAGGCATTTTTGTCGGATCACAAATAAGAGAACTTGTAAAGGATCCTGCATTTTACCAAATTTTGGAGGGGGAAAAAAGGAAGCTTGGGAAGCCTTCAAGGGTGTTGTCATCTCTTTTGTTGCCTAAAAATCCATGAACAACTACAAGCATTTGATGACAGTGCTCTTGCAAAAATACCGTAACCTTGGATGCAACATGCTCATTAAGATCCATTTTCCCCACTCCCACCTAGAGTTTTTCCTTCCTAGTTAGTGACGAACATGGGGAGAGATTCCATCAGGACATTTGTTATGGAACAAAGATATCAGGGCCATTGGAATGAAGTAATGCTTGCGGATTACTGTTGGTCTTTGTATAGGAATTCTGCGGAACTGCATCACAAGAGGCAAGCTAAAAGACGACGAAGTCAATAGCGTACCACATGATTCTCTTCAGACACGACTATCTGCGAAGTATTTTTCCAGCAATTTAGAACTCTTAGCAAGTAATTACCAGTTAAACAAATGAAATGCACTTTCATTGTTCTTAGCATGTAATTAAAATGTATCCTTATCTCTCAATCCGTTAATATGTAATACTACCACCTTGTGTATATCATAAAAACTAGAGTTAATACAAATTTTTCATTGTCATATTTGTTTTTCTAAACCCAAAATTAGTAGGAATTGCCTCATGAAGTGCTCGAAACATTCAAAAATTATTTTTTTGTTCCCCAGTGTTATTTAATCATCCCAAAGAAATCATAATTTCTTCTCCACCGAGACCACGCCCGGAGGTAAGATCATGTGCAATTGCGATAGCAGACGAGGAACATCTAGAACCTGGGTTCTAGATCATCAGAGAGATGAGCATCAAATCATCATATCACCAGCCACCCAAACCGTTTCAATTCTTGTACGAGCTGGATAAAGATAGTAATGCTTTGTTCAGCAAAGCTGTACTCATGGAAATGGTGAAGTGAAAAGTAAAACAAAAGTAAGCCAAACCCCACTACTTGAGTATGATTTCTTTTGTTTTTATCCCATCTCAGATACTATCGTATTTAAAGCGGTTTAAAACTTTTGAGAAAAAAACACCAGTATAATATTTTAATAAAAAATAGTACATAAGTTTTTGAGAAAATCAAACTTTCTTTGGAACAATTAAACTTTGAAGCGAGAATTTTATCTCTTTGTCTGCAAAGTTTATAGTCCAGGTCTGCAACGTTCTACCACCTCTTACATTCTTCGTGGAACTGGTTGGTTTGTGCACGATTTTCAGGGCAATTCATAAAATTGTTAGCTTCTAGTCGAATGGTTGGTAAGGCAGTATTCTGACTGTGGGAAGCAGGAAGAAAATCTTGGAATTTGCTGGAATAATCGGTATTTAAGTGAGTTTATGTAAGTTTGTAAATCATATATTTAATTTTGCACAATTCTTTCGAGGAATTGGCATAATCAGAAACCTTTCATTTCGAGAGTGACTTATTTGCTTATTACTTTCAAATTTCATTCTAATTTCACAATTTATTATCTACCAAAACCATCATGTGTTGTTAAACGTTATTTGCTATTTCTACTCCAGTGAAAGTTTGTCGTCCGGACGACTGATTTGATGCGAGTGCGTGCTTCTAACCTCAGATCACTGTATACTTAATTCGCTGGCAGTCTTGTTGAATTCTCTCCATTGAGTCAGGTTTAAATCTTCCCCAGATACCGAGGGATACTTTTCATTTGATTGGTTTTTCTGCAAACATTCAACGTTCAATTCGTTGAATTGACTCTAGTATACACCACAAACTGGGAGCTTACATAAGATGACAAAGAAATCACATGGGTTTCGCTCCCTCGCTTTCAAGTACACAATGGAGACCCAACGTCCCTACAACTTCCGTTTGTGGCTAAATCTTGTAGAAGTCTCGGTGCGTTTTTAGGTGTTACTTATTAAGGTATATTTACAAAAAATAAATTTGTCATACATTTCGTCCCATAGGTTTAAATCTTATTCATCTCAGGCCAATATTACGGGATTTGATCAAACCCTTTATAGTTAATCAGTCACAGCTCATTAATGATTCATATTCAACAATTTCTTTCTATGTATTCTCAATTAATAGCTTCAATTAAAATATTGAGCTTAATATTTGCACAGCTGTGCAGTTTTGGTCTTGTGATTCATAGTTATACAAGAACTTTTTCTAAAAAAAAAAAAAAGGGTTTTGAATTCAAAACAATGTGTATATTGGATTCTCTACTTAATTAGTGTGGTATAAATCAAACACGGGTAATTTTTTGGCCACTGTAAGCACTCTTCTTCCAGAAAAAGAACAAATACTATAAATCAACGCCTAATTTAATTCCTTCACAACTTTGAAGAATTTATAAAGCCTGAAACTTACAATAGGATAATGCTGGAGTTATGAAAGGTCATATTTGCGAAGAAGACTTCACCGTTTTATTCAGAATGTTATATAGTCACAAATAAATTGTGATTTGTGGAGTAAAAACTAAAACGAAAAGCTATGGATATTTCATACGTACATGAAACCAACTATCTCTCGTAAAGGAGGGGAATAATAATAATAATAATAATAATAATAATAATAATAATAATAATAATAATAATAATAATAATAATAATAATAATAATAATAATAATAATAATAATAATAATAATAATAATAATAATAATAATAATAATAATAAAAATAAAAATAATAAAAATAATAATAATAAAAATAATAATAATAAAAATAATAATAATAAAAATAATAATAATAAAAATAATAATAATAAAAATAATAATAATAAAAATAATAAAAATAATAAAAATAATAAAAATAATAATAATAATAAAAATAATAATAATAATAAAAATAATAATAATAATAAAAATAATAAAAATAATAAAAATAATAAAAATAATAAAAATAATAAAAATAATAAAAATAATAAAAATAATAAAAATAATAAAAATAATAAAAATAATAAAAATAATAAAAATAATAAAAATAATAAAAATAATAAAAATAATAAAAATAATAAAAATAATAAAAATAATAAAAATAATAAAAATAATAAAAATAATAAAAATAATAAAAATAATAAAAATAATAAAAATAATAAAAATAATAAAAATAATAAAAATAATAAAAATAATAAAAATAATAAAAATAATAAAAATAATAAAAATAAAAAAAATAAAAAAAATAATAAAAATAAAAATAATAAAAATAAAAATAAAAATAATAAAAATAAAAATAAAAATAATAAAAATAAAAATAAAAATAATAAAAATAAAAATAAAAATAATAAAAATAATGATAAAGATAAAAATAATGATAAAGATAAAAATAATGATAAAGATAAAAATAATGATAAAGATAAAAATAATGATAAAGATAAAGATAAAGATAAAGATAAAGATAAAGATAAAGATAAAGATAAAGATAAAGATAAAGATAAAGATAATGATAAAGATAAAGATAAAGATAAAGATAAAGATAAAGATAAAGATAATGATAAAGATAATGATAAAGATAATGATAAAGATAAAGATAATGATAAAGATAAAGATAAAGATAAAGATAATGATAAAGATAATGATAAAGATAAAGATAAAGATAAAGATAAAGATAAAGATAAAGATAAAGATAAAGATAAAGATAAAGATAATGATAATGATAATGATAATGATAATGATAATGATAATGATAATGATAATGATAATGATAATGATAATGATAATGATAATGATAATGATAAAGATAAAGATAAAGATAAAGATAAAGATAAAGATAAAGATAAAGATAAAGATAAAGATAAAGATAAAGATAAAGATAAAGATAAAGATAAAGATAAAGATAAAGATAAAGATAAAGATAAAGATAAAGATAAAGATAAAGATAAAGATAAAGATAAAGATAAAGATAA
The DNA here is from genome assembly GCA_030765055.1 of Mantis religiosa. NCBI lineage: Eukaryota > Metazoa > Arthropoda > Insecta > Mantodea > Mantidae > Mantis > Mantis religiosa. The sequence goes on along the minus strand of CM060947.1, from coordinate 234,114,005 downwards.
AGATAAAGATAAAGATAAAGATAAAGATAAAGATAAAGATAAAGATAAAGATAAAGATAAAGATAAAGATAAAGATAAAGATAAAGATAAAGATAAAGATAAAGATAAAGATAAAGATAAAGATAAAGATAAAGATAAAGATAAAGATAAAGATAAAGATAAAGATAAAGATAAAGATAAAGATAAAGATAAAGATAAAGATAAAGATAAAGATAAAGATAAAGATAAAGATAAAGATAAAGATAACAATAAAAATAATGATAATGATAAAGATAAAGATAAAGATAACAATAAAAATAATGATAATGATAAAGATAAAGATAAAGATAACAATAAAAATAATGATAATGATAAAGATAAAGATAAAGATAACAATAAAAATAATGATAATGATAAAGATAAAGATAATAATAAAAATAATGATAATGATAAAGATAAAGATAAAGATAACAATAAAAATAATGATAATGATAAAGATAAAGATAAAGATAACAATAAAAATAATGATAATGATAAAGATAAAGATAAAGATAATAATAAAAATAATGATAATGATAAAGATAAAGATAAAGATAATAATAAAAATAATGATAAAGATAAAGATAAAGATAAAGATAATAATAAAAATAATGATAAAGATAAAGATAAAGATAAAGATGATAATGATAAAGATAAAGATAATAATGATAATGATAATGATAATGATAAAGATAAAGATAATAATGATAATGATAATGATAATGATAAAGATAAAGATAATAATGATAATGATAATGATAAAGATAAAGATAATAATGATAATGATAAAGATAAAGATAAAGATAATAATGATAATGATAAAGATAAAGATAATAATGATAATGATAAAGATAAAGATAATAATGATAATGATAAAGATAAAGATAATAATGATAATGATAAAGATAAAGATAATAATGATAATGATAAAGATAAAGATAATAATGATAATGATAAAGATAAAGATAATAATGATAATGATAAAGATAAAGATAATAATGATAATGATAAAGATAAAGATAATAATGATAATGATAAAGATAAAGATAATAATGATAATGATAAAGATAAAGATAATAATGATAATGATAAAGATAAAGATAATAATGATAATGATAAAGATAAAGATAATAATGATAATGATAAAGATAAAGATAATAATGATAAAGATAAAGATAATAATGATAATGATAAAGATAAAGATAATAATGATAATGATAAAGATAAAGATAATAATGATAATAATAATAATAATAATAATAATAATAATAATAATAATAATAATAATAATAATAATAATAATAATAATAATAATAGAGAGAATTAAATTCTGGTATAAGTGTATTAAAGGGCAGAAAGGGGAATTACCGAATCTGTGCATGAAGCAACAGAAAAGCATTAAGAACACAAACAGTTGGTGGTCGGAATTGGAAAGAACGGTATCGAAGATAGGCATTGGAGATTTATGGAGAGCAGAGGAGTCAAATTATAGCGGTTTTTGGAAGGAAGTGAGAACCAGAGTACAAGACAAGATAGGTAGGATATTTAGGACAGTATAGAAGAAAACTCTTTGAAATGTTATAAGCAATTAAAGAGAGAATGGGGTAGGGAAAATATATGGAACAATGTGACAAAATTGGAAGAGAAGGCATAGCATGGATGAGACTACGAATAATATATCTAAAAGATATCACTAGAATATTCCATACGGGAAACCTTATCCTGATTTTTGTACATTACGTCCTTTAACAAAACCTTATCTGTGCGGGCAAGTTCTTTATCTCGCACTATGTTTATCTGTTCCGGCATACTCTTTATATCCGTGCTGCCTATCAGTTCCTTTGTGTGCGCAAGCCGCGTTATCGCTATCGGGTTCGCCACTAATTATATATATACTTAACATTGTAATTGGGTTTATAAGCCTGTTATGTTCATAATGGATCGAGGGAGGAAGGGAGGGAGGGTGGGAGGCATACGAAAGCTGTTCAATAAAGAACGATCATCATTTATACTTTCATAATTTTTCGCACTAAAATTCAACCTTATTATACTCTGTTAGCTTAATGTGAAACAAACACGCCGTAGTAGTTTCATTGTTGTTACTCCTGGTACCCGCCTGTGAAAACCAGGCAAGTTCAGACATGTTCAGTATCGCCTACCGCTGCAATGGAGGTAACATGCAGTTAAAGTTGATGTTAGAGGAAGATCCGGAGTTTCTTTCAAACGTAATCACTGCTGATGAAACTTGGCTACATCATTTTGATCCTGAGAGCAAACAGCAAAGCTCAGTATGGAAATATCCTTCATCACCAACCCCCAAAAAAGCAAAAATGGTTGCTTCTGCTGGGAAAGTTATGGTCATCTCATTCTTTGATATTCATGGAATGGTTTATCAGCATGTTGTTCCTGCACACACATCAGTGACTGGAAAATACTACAGGGATGTCCTGAAAACATTGCAAGTCCATATCAGGCGCAAAAGATCACATTTCCGTGAAGCAGGCTGGATGCTGCACCACGATAACGCGCGGCCGCATATTGCCAATGTTGTTGCTGAATATCTTGCAAAAATTAACTTGAAGTACATCCCTCACTCTTCCTATAGTCCGGATTTAGCCCTTCGTGGGAGGCATTATCCATCAGAAGCAGTGGTGAAAGCTGCGGAGGTGATTTTGAAGGATCTCTCAAAAATTGTTTCCAGCATGTATTTGAAGACTGGCAGAAACGCTGGGACAAGTGCATCGCATTCAGGGGAGACTATTTTGAGAAGGACCATCAAAATTATGAGGATAAGTAAAGGTACGTTAACAAAAAAATTGTGATCATTGTTTATTGAATAGCCCTCGTAAGTAAATAGATAAATAAATAAATTATTCAATCAGTATAAATGTTGTTTATCTTTCAATTCTGTGGCATGTTTTGCGTAATGTATATCGTCCGATAGCTATGTTGAAGGGGCGCGAGAGATTTATTTTATATAATGTGATGTAAACCAAAACCACGAATATATCATTTTTTATTTTCATTCTGATTCATCATTATTAAACCAACATGAGATTGTATGTCATTATCAATTGTAATATAATATCTAAAATTATATAAACATAATATGGTTTATATTACAGCAGTGGCTTATATGCACAAATGTATCACGCTTCAGAAAATAAGTTTTATTACTATATACTTCCAATAATTACAGATATTAGTTAATAAAAGAGCTTTCAATTAATGCAAGTTCCTTTTTCTTAAACAGAAGACTAAAAGCTTGATAACGTTTGGAATGAGATGGAATATTGAAACAAGCTAAGAGGTTGATGATTTGTATACGATAATAGTGACAGTGACAGTGAAATATCTTTCAGTCACGGATTATTGTTGATATATTTGACATTACGCCTTTTTAAAATTATTCCCGTTGTACAAATTGATCACACTAGAAAATTAGATTACTGTCCACTTCCTATAGTTGCAATAGTCATTTAATAACAAAAGGGTAGTAACTAATTTGGTTGGTTTCTTTCTTTTTTCTGTTATGGAAATTGCAGAAGATAGGGCTGTTTAGCCTCATTTTCATACTTTGAAAAACTACAATATGTAATTACCTAGGCCCATATTTAATGTATTTCTAATCAATTAAGTCAGTCTTTATTATTATATACCCGTGTTGCGTGTAATAACTGGCTAATCTTTCAAGTACTGAATTTGTGTTTCGTCCCTTACTGTATGCCAACTTACTAATATTTCACTCTTGTAACCAATAGGTTAAGAAACGAACGCAGCGCTAATTACTGATGGCCAATACACCTCAAAGCTCCTTCGTATAGTACCACGAACGTGAAAGGAAATGGAATGAAGGGAAATTGTGAAAAAGTATGAAGGTAAGCATCCCAGCATTCGCTTAAGTAGTAAGGGAATAGAAAGAACACCTAAGTCAGTGTATGTGGTTGGAGATCAAACCCACGACCTCAAAGTGCAAGTCGCTCATTACCGCAGCGTCACTTCCCTAAAACATGAGTTACCTTGACTTTCATTTATAAGTATCGTCCTTCATGATATGCTGGTTCCTAGTTCCGGAAGTGGAGGTTTCAAACACTTCTGCGGAGGTCAATGGATTCTTTTCGGGCGTAAACATGCTTAGCATGAGTTCCTTCGGAAGAGAGGTAAAGCTGGTGGTCCCGTGTCGTAGATTTACGGCACATAAGAGAACTCGAAGACGGATAAAGAGGCCTTTGAGCAAAATTAAGATATCTTTCACGCCCAATATAGAATGGGGTGCGGAGAACAACAGTTCAAGAGTATCCATAAACATTTGTACATATATTTGCAGAATAAATGTGGATGTTCATACGTGATAGATAGCGCTCAGCTACAGCACTGCAATCGGTCTTTGTCCTGCTGTTGGTTAAAGTGGGCAGTACATCTACTACTGCCTACGCCTGACTGTTTAGGCAACACGCATGAGATGTTTACTGGCGTGAGGGGAGACAGTATATTAGCTTCTCCACACTATCACACGATTTCCCAGTGGCTGTGATATCTTTACAGGACCTGCAACTCTGCTGAATGCATAAAGTAACTGGACCCATATTGGAATATCGAACAGAACAACCCCACTTTAGAGATATATTGGGAAGTAGGAGGCCCAAACATTCCTATTAATATTTTCATCCTAGCTTAATAAGATAGAGCATGATAAATAAATAGCCAATCTATCCCTTAAGGGAAAGACCTCCTGCTAGTGCAGGGAGTTGCTGCTATGAGCTCATTAGGGTAGGAACTCCTAAGAACCTCCTGCTTGCTTGTCGATACTGTGACGACTATTAATGTTCTATATTCTGTACACCATATTGTCGCTGAGGCATTGTTGTACCGCTAGCGCAAGTCACAGCCGGCGCGTGGGCGAGCGCTGAACGTTTGCCTAGAGAGAGAGAGAGAGAGAGAGAGAGAGAGAGAGAGAGAGAGAGAGAGAGAGAGAGAGAGAGAGAGAGAGAGAACCAAAGAGAGAAAGAGACAGAGATAGTCTGGAATTTCCTGCTGCATCGTGATTGTTATCGACTGAATTCTAGAACAGTGGCTAGAGGTATAAAAACCAGCAAAGTGTCAGTTGTTAATGGAGTTGCTAGTGAGTTGCTAATTGCGAGTGCAGCTATTTGAAGTGTACCGCAAGCAACAAGAGACCTTGTAGACTGCGTTTGTGTACGTCATGTCATTTCTGGTGCTCTCAGGATTGCACAAAACATGTTTTTACTTGAAATAAAGCGCATTTTAAATTTCTGCAAACAAGAGTTTTAATTCTGCGAAACCACAGTCACATTTCCGCGGCAGGCCAGACGATCCAGGTGTACCACCAACATTTTCTTTCGGGGCACCTTCTGGATGCGGTAGACTACGTCGTTAATCCTCTTCACCACCCGGTACGACCCTTGCCATGGTTGCTGAAGATTTGAGCAGAGTCCCTTGGTCCGGGTAGGGCGGTACAACCAGATCAGGTCACCTTGCTGTAACCCTTGGCTGTTGGCTTGCCTTTCGTTTCCGGTCTTCATGCGGTCACTCGCCTTCTGGATGTTCTGACGAGCCATCTCATGAATGTCGTGGAGATGGTCCACCAGGTTCTCCAGATACTCGGTTGTTGGCTGTTTTGCGTCCAGGGGGCTCCCAAAAGCCAGGTAACAAGGGAGACGTAACTCTCGGCCGAACATTAAGCTGACTGGCGTCATCCCAGTGGTATCGTGTGTTGACGAGCGTTAGTAGCACCTTGTCCCAGTCTCGCTGATGGCTGGCCACGACCTTCCTCAGATGTTCTTCTAGGGTCTTGATGTATCTCTCGACCATGCCGTTCGACTACGGATCTAAAGGTGTTCTGTGGGTCTTGTTCACCCCAAGTCTTTCTTTAGTTTTGTTTACGTGTGGTGAAGCAACAAGAGACCTTGTAGACTGCGTTTGTTTACGACACGTCATTTCTGCTGCTGTTAGGGTTGTACAAAACGGGTTTTACTAGTAATAAAGAGCATTTTAAATGTCTGCAAACAAGACTTTTTAATTCTATGAACCCGCAAAGTCACAGTATACTTATATCTATGCTAGATTGTTTTATATTCTATGTTCTATAACCTATGTTCCACTGAGCTTACGTGACGGATTTGTGATATTTCTATAATTTGAACTCTCTTAAATTTGGTGATCCATCATCTTAAGTTCCCTCTTGCATAGCTTGAATGTTATAGTTTACATTGATCCTACTTCTACCTGAACTGCATTTCAACTTAGCACTAACAGACACTTCTACTGCAAACTAGGGGGTAGTGTATTTGTGGGCGGTTGCTCTTTCCAGTTTTCTCCACGTTTGTCTCGTCCATAGTGTTCCTGCTGTCCTAAAGTCGTCTGCCCACCGTGTCTTCGGCCTCCCTATCGATCTTGGTGCTATTCTCGGATCCCATATTCTTTGGATCCATCGGCTGGGATCCATTCTGGCGAGGTGCCCTCCCAATCTCCCTTCCAGCTCTTCGGCCTGTACAGCTCTGTCAGTATTTTGTGGAAACTCTGTAGTAAAACTAATTTATGTGGTAATACTTTTTCGATTTATTAAAATTCTAGGTTTTTAAGTTATCTCCTATAATTTTAAAACGTTTAGCTGTTCACATTTCACCTGATTTTGTTTGCAAAATTGTTTACATATTTTCAAGTTCTTTAAATGTTTTAACTTTAATATAAATGTTTAATATTGTACAATGTTTAAAGACTTCCACGTGTTCAGCTATTTCATTACATTTCATCCAGTTTAAAAGTATGTTCCTGCGGTTACGGAGATCAAAAATTAGATTACCTTCTTTATAAGCCTGCGTTACGAAATAAGCAGAGCAACTTCAGGATGACAGCAAAAAGCGACAAAAATCAGTGAATTATTATAACAGATAATTGAAAGAAAAGTGATATACTTGTGCGCTTTGTTAAGAGAGTAAATCATGAACGATTATAAACACAGGAATATAATGAACATATAAAAAATTTGCTTATCTTAAAAAGTTTGTAAATATATGTGGTTATTTTAAGAAGTCGTAAACGGCTGTGGTAATTACGTGAAACATGAAGCTAGTTACAGCGAAGTAAGAAGTATTATGCAAATTTAACTATTTTTAACAAAGGCTCACTTATGTTAAGAAAATTTCAATTTTTCATATTAGTTGAAATTGATTTCACGAACCCTTGCACGCCTCCTCAGTCAACACTTCGTCGTCAAGCATGTTTTTTTTCAGTATTACCAAAATATGAAAGCGAAACAAACTTAAGAACAGAATCAACTGCTGGTATTTCAAAACTCATTACGCTATGTTTATTTTTTTAAATAAATAATTTCCCAAATCATTAAATCTATCAGAACATTTAATTGTTTTAATAATTTAACTTCAGGCTATATTTCGTGGTTAAATGACCAAAAATGATCTGCTATAGGCGATTGATCAGTTTGTTTATACTTAATGTTACAAAAATGTTCATTCGTTCTGGTTTCTAAATTACGTTTCTCTTATCAATGTAAACCTGATCACAAACTTAAGAATTAAATTGATAAATACCAGATTTTTTTATTATTAGGAGTTTCGTCTTTTTAGAGAACTGTAAATTTTAATACTGTACTTATTTTGAGTGACTAAAGCTATACTAAACTCTTTAAAAACCATTTGAAAATGTTTATTAACTCAAGGATGGTAGCTCAACTTTTAAAACTATAATCGTCTTTTATTTATTTTTTCCCTTGACGACGAAGTGTTGACTGAGGATGCGAGCGTTAGTGAAATAGGTTTCAACTAAATTCAACTAATAAGAAAAGTTGAAATCAGTTTATGATAAGTGAAGTTTTTTGTTACAAATAGTTATATTTGTATAAGTCTGTGGTAATTTTGATAATTCCATCATGATATTTAAATGAAAATCATGAGTCAAGCTGTTGATAAAATAAAAAATTACAAAATATCTCCATAAGTAAACCACAGCTGAAACTAGGAGAGATTTATTTGAAAATCTGGGTTTCATTCTGGGTAGATGCAGAACTGTTGTGTCAATTTTAGTATTAAGGGACTTCATTTTTGAGTTTTATTTGGAGATGGACACAGACATTTTTAAAAAAAAATGCTATTTAGGTTGGTTCAAGTGCCTATAAACGAATTTTGGGTGTAGAATTATCAAACTTTTGAATGAAGAACACTACTTCGTGTACTTACTCTGAATACTAGTAGATATAATAAAATTACTATTAATTTGACTGCTATAATTTTTAAGTAATGTTTCTATGTACGTTATTTTGGATTGAGAAACTAAAAGAATTGGCGAAACACTTCTTCCAAATACCTTCACATTACTACAAAATTTAGAAAACTATTTTAACAGATGTGGAGTAGATGTGAATGAACGGCATAATTAAAGAAGCTGCTCGAAATATTTTCCCTGAAATAATGAAGCAAATTTGTTTAATCAAAATAACTCGTAGCTTTATTATTTGGCAAGATCTAATGATGAACGTGATTGCTTTACTTTCATTGACAGATGGGCAACGCATTTTTATTCTCAGAAGTCGCCGATGTTTTACATAGTGTCAATGAGCGTGTCACTTTAACCAATGAAAGCAAAGAAATCGTTTCACTCCACGTGAAGTTAACAGTACTTGAGAGGCTTCCGAGAAGCAAAGACAAGCCGCAAGTTAACCTTTAAAGTAACACAAGAAGCGCTTTTAAAATGTATACACTCTCCAACAGAATGAGAGCTTTAACTTAGGAATTGGTGTTCTTCTCCCCAACCTTGGGGAGTTATGGAGTAGGTGTGAACATTTTATTAGACTCAATGGATTCGTAGCGTTATTATATCAAGTGATTTGTGTGGGTAAAGAAACATTAATGATCGTGTGCATTCTCCTCGTTCAACACTTGGCAGTGGGCTTTACCGCGATGCATGGTCATTTGTGGCGCTTCGACGACGGTAAAAATTTATCGGGGATTTTAGCGTGGTTAAAACCGATCGACTGTGAATATCATATCTGCCACTTCATACACAGTGCATGCTAAAATGAAGAAACGGCATAGGTTAGAATTTCCAGCCAAAATACTCCATTCTCACCAAAGGACGCTTCGTGATCAAGTTAGTCTCAGGTACATTGAAGTGTTTAAAGCCTTAAGGTTTTTATGTGACAGGTATCTTAAATATCCTTACTGAATACCTAGCTAATAGCTAAACAATCACAGTGATACATGTGTTAATTGGACTATAGTTCCAAGAACAATGCAGAAATAAGTGGAGGAACATATGGATTAGTGCAATTACTAGATGCAAAGGAATGTTCAGGTATATTAATTGTACATATATTAGAATTTGGTGAACTAGCAAAGCCACTAACAAAATCATTAGTTATTGATTTGTAGTAGTAGCGTTTGGACCTTAAGCATATTCCAGAGGCTTCAAGTTCAAGTATTGTCTGGGGATAATAATTTTTTCCTTCTTTTTTGATATGTTCCTGGAGCTATAATGTCAGATTTCACCAACAGATGTTAAAACTTAACACCAGTATAGCAATATTAATAACAAAAATTCCATTTCACCAACAAGTATTAGCTTAAAACTCATGTTAAATCTCTTGCTAACCTAACCAGCCAAATTTACGTGAAGTCCTTAGCAATTGTAAATAGTTAAGATGGCGAGCATGAACTCAGCTGTTGATGTCGGTTTGCTATACTTAAGACAGTCTAAATGACATTCGTAATAGAGTACGGCCTATGAGGAGAAATGATTTTGAGGAGCTATCAGAAGAAAAAATTTTACGGAGGTAGGAGACTGTCGAAACATGTTGCTATGGAGGTTACTGCGGAAGTACAAGAGAGGTTGGAACATGCATCTAAACGAATATGCCGATCCCGCCTTTGCTTAAAGTATTAATAATTTTACGATTTTATAATTCACTGAATTATGTGGATAATACACTGTCCACCTCCCTTCTTGTAACGTTCAAGTCACTCGTCACTTGTCCTTGTTCGCACCTCGTTTTAAATTTACGTAATACTGAGCTAGAACATGCATCGAAAGGAATATGCCGATATCGCCTTTGCTTCAAATATTAATAACTTTGCCATTTTGTAATTCAATGAATTATGTGGATAATACACTGTCCACCTTCCGTCTTGAAACGTTCAAGTCACTCGTCACTTGTCCTTCGTACCTCGTTTTAAATTTACGTAATAATGACGAAGTCGTTTGGTGCTTGTAGTAGTGACACATACCTTTCAGTTAAATTCGTTTGCAATTTTTTCCCACGTGACAACCTTCTCTTTTACATTCAACGCATCTTTCCTTTTATTTTCCACGATACCCTTACACTTCGTAACCAATTCAACTAACAATTCTTTCTCAGTCGATGAGAAATTTGTCTCACGGCTTTTGTTTATGATTTTGTTTACCCGCCATTTTTTCAGCTGTGTGCAGACGAAAATGAAAACAAAAGCACATCGCAGTACGCTCAGAAAATACGACTCATCCATAGCCTTCTATAGCTGTAATATTTACAAGTCTCTTGGGTTAACACGTGTTTTTTAACATTTTCAGAAAACAGGTTGGGAAATGCAAGAAATTTAACAATTTTTAGCGCTGTAACAGTTGTTACGTTACATTTGTTAACGTCGATTTTAATATTTGTTGGTGAAATCGGGCATAAGTATCGTTAGGGGGAGCCAGATCAGTATTCTTGGGTGAAATTTCACAAAATTAGTTATTACCAAAATAAGCTTTCCTGGTGTGTTTGGAAGCAAATAACGATATTTATTTTCCAGTCCCATAGTTTAAAAGTCCTAACTAGAGTCATATTGGAAAGGCTGCACAGTGTGCCACTCCCCAATTAGCCATTTGTAACTGTGTTCTCTCTTGGTTGTAACCTTATTGAAGCTATATTCAAGGGCACACCCTTATTAGGAAAGGAAGTCCTTGTTTTTTCTATTAATATTAATCTGTGCATCTGATGTTAATTCCATGTTTCGTTTACGTATGTTTTGAATTACTAGTACTGTTTTCAAGATGAGAAGAAGCAATTTTGGTGTAAGAAATCGGCATTGGAACCAGTATAAACAGTTAAAGTAATCTCGATTACATAATAAGAGTTACAACCACTAAAATGGAAAAAAAAAAAATAGTAGCACATGACTTCAACTCAAACTTCGTCAAACTCAAGTTCAAAAATTGGCCCTTGAAGGAAACAAACTGGTTTCTTCACTGTGCAATGGTAGTGATGACAATTTAACTAAAGTAAATAAGTAAATATTAGATCAATAATTTTTCAGTTAGCAGATAGAGAAACTTTGTACAGGGTAAATTTTGTGAAAATGAAAATTGTCATATAAGAGGACACCAAGAAACGAAATGGATTATTAGCTTTGCCGAAAGTGTAATAAAGAATATACATTTAAAACATCTAGGACTATTAAAAGTTGTGCAGAAGTAACTGTAAGGTTTGCTTATGGTTTGAGAAGCATTGGCAAGGGAATTGAGGCAGGTAAGACATTGGCTGCTGTACTCAATTTACCAGCCCCTCCCCCCGTGCCAAATTTAACAAAATAATTAATAATACCATAGATCAAGTGACCATGGAGTCTAGGAAGAAGAGGAGTGAAAAACGAAATAGGGAAGATGCTGATGATGAAAAAGATACATAATATGGATATAGGGAAATTCTGAGGTGTGGTTCCAACTTAGCAAAACTTTAATGCTGTATTTATGATTTATTTTTTTTAAACTTTGGGTATGCTCATATATAAAACTACTGCAGCTACAAGTATAATTTTTTTCTGGAATTAAAGCAATACTTAAACTGTTTTTAAATGTACTTGTAGAAAGATATGTGAAAATTTAAATTTAAAAAAATATCTTGAATAATTTAGAAGTAAATTGAAGACATTTATTTTAAAATATGACATCCTTTATTAAAACTCCAAAATAAGATCTGTTATATTTAATGAATTGTGGAAGTGTTGTAAAATAACCAGTAAATTTTCAAATTGATGCATTCAGTAGTTCTTAAGCTAAACGCATCAGAAATCTCTCATTTTAACATTGGTGATATACTGTTCCGGCTCCTCTTAAAAGAAAACAAAGCATAAATTCCAAATAGTTGAGCATATAGGCAAGTTGATCCTAAGTGACAATCCTTATGCTATAGCATCTATCTCTTTACTTTCTATAATTTCTTAAAATTACATGTTAACTACAATAACCTATTTAAGTATTTACGTTTACAGACAATTAGTTTCTCTCAATTGCACACTAAACAAGTACATGCATGTACTTCAAAAATAAAGTAAAACAGCTAAAAAGATGAAGTGATGTACTTTTGGGTGCATTCAGTAGAGTTGAGCTGTACTGAAGGATGCGCTCATCCAGAGTGAACACTGATGCACCACTGACGATCACCCTGGTTAAATGTTTACCGTAGTAAGCTGAAGGTCCCTGGAGGGTTTGTTTAACAGGGACAGTGTCATAATATAACCATAAATCTGCTCTGCCGTGCTCAGCCTCCAGTCCTTACCTGAAACAGACCTGGGTTGACGTTTGAGCGCCAGACGTTTGACATCGAGAGGACTCTCGCAGGAATTGGTGTAGCCTATCGTTGCAATGCGTGCCCTCTAGTCTCTCAGGTTAAATGTTTACTCCTCACCTTTCAAAGGGCACATACAGGCCGACAGAAGTATTTGAATAATATACCATGTAACATTGCACGTACTATAAATACTGTAATATGTATTTGGCAGCGATGAATTGTTTAACATGTAAACATTATATAGAATATGAGTAGTTGTTATGCAGTTTTTGAGATTACTCACTCAGATAAGATGTCCTCCATATCTCCAATATGGAGATATGGAGAACATCTTATCTGAGTGAGTAATCTCAAAAACTGCATAACAACTACTCATATTCTATATAAAGCATATCTCACTTTTAACACTTGACAATGTCTTATTTATAAAAAAATGTAAACATTAACCTTTTGTGTCTCGGAAACAACATTTAAAATATCACTTTGCATGTATTTATTTTACCATATGTACTGTATTTATTCTATTGCCCTCTTATTGGAGGACATAAGTATTCGAACGTACCCAATCTAACAGAGAGAAAGGTGGTTGGACGTACCCTACACGCCCCTACCTCATAGCAGTTGTGTTTATGCTATACCTCGAGACGGTGTGCTCAAAGTTACTCAGCCGATTCTGAACTCACGGGTAATATGGGACGTAAAGGTAAGGAGACAACGGTGGCATAGAGGAATATCGTTATAAATATGTACAAACAAATCTCTCTCTGAAATTGCCAAAACTATTAACAGAAGCAAAAATAGTGTTCTGCATAATTCAACGCTTCAAACAGACAAATACTGTTGTAAATAAACCTAGATATGGCGCTCCTTTTAAACTCACCACAGAGACAGGCGGCAAATAATAAAAATGGTGAAGCAGAATCCAAGAGTCACTGCATCTGAGATTAGAGGATGCCTTGAGCAATATTCTGGCACTGCTGTTCACACCCAAACAGTTGAACGGGTTTTAAATAGTACTGGGTACAATACACGCGTTCCTAGAATGAAACCATATGTTAATAAGGTGAATAAGAAAAAATGTAGAGAATTTGCTAAACAGTATGTGGTGAAACCAACAGAATTCTGGGATAAGGTTCTCTGGTCGGACGAGAGCAAATTCTGCTTACACAAGAGTAATGGACGTCTTAAAGTGTAGAGCCTGCCAAATACAGAATAGGAACCTAAGAACATGGTAGCTACAGCGAAACATGGTGACAGTGTAATGGTATGGTATGGGGCTGTAGGTAACTGGCTTTGGGGAACTGGTGTTCATAGATGGAATCATGGGTAAATTTGAATACAAGAGAATTCTTGAAAACAATCTTAAAAGGTGTGCAGTGAAGCTGGGATTAGGGCATGATTATTTCTTCCAGCAGGACAATGATCCGAAGCATACTGCTGAAATTGTAAGGCTTCGGATCGTGTACAACACTCCTCACACTTTGAAGACACTGCCCCAATCTCCAGATTTAAATCTTATAGAGAACATCTGGAAGGAACTCGAGGAGCGTGTGAGGAAGCACCACATCAGAAGCAAGGGCCTTCAGAAAGAACTTCAGAGTGGAGAAATATGGACTCTGCAGTCACTAAACAACACATACAGACAATGCCCAAACAATTATCAGCAGTAATTTAAAGAAAGGGGATGATAACTAAATACTAGCTGTTTGTTCGAATACTTATATCCAGATGTAAAGTAACCATTTTATTTCTCCTTGTAGTGAAAATTAGTTTCAGTTGCTATTTACAGGTTTATATGTTTGATGGAAGACTCAAGTTTATTTTGTACCAGTTGTATTTACGTATGCTTATTCTGCGTAGCTTTAAAATAATATAAGTAAAAAATACGTTTACGTTCGAATACTTATGTCGCCCTCTGTAGGCCGCAACTTTATTCATAGGCTAATTCAGGTGAAGTCATACCATAAAGAATGACTTATGTCGCCCTCTGTAGGCCTCAACTTTGTTCATAGGCTAATTCAGGTGAATTCATACCATAAAGAATGACTCATCTAGTACTGGTTTTAACACAGATGTTAATGAGCTTCTGCCAATATTAAATAAATAAAAGTGTTATAGAACCAAGAAGTAGTGTATTCGACTAAAATGAGATAAGCTCTGAGTTTGAAAATAATTTACAGGCATCTAAAATGAAATCAATATTGTATCAAAATGTCTATGTGCTATTCTTCATTATGATTATTTCTATACTACAATAACATCATTGCATTTTCCCAGCCTGAGGCTTCATAAATATAAATGGAAAGGTACAAATATACAGTAAAATTCGAAGAACATATTGTATAACAAATATCTAGTATTTAATTCTCAAATATATTCTTACATTTTCACAGATAATACTGAGGGGGGAATGGCTGAAGGTCTCCATTTAAGATACCCTTTTGGCAAATTAGTCATCTGACCTGTATTATTTGAATGAAATTATCTCTGTCTAGTTGAACAGTTAATTCTGTGGTTTTGTTCTACATTCTCATACATGGTATTACAAAATATCTATTGGCAGGACCGTAAATCTTGTTTGGAAATATCATTAATTGTATAGCTGTTATTTATTACGTATAAATTCGGCATGTGTTCCATCAGAAGCTGCAGAAAAACTTAAAGTATAGTAAACCTCTTCAAATATTCTTTGTAAGCACCGGATCCGTACCTGCTTTTTCTAAGTGTAATCATATTCTTTTGTATTTGTTCCCCGTTATAAAGAGAAATAATGTCAAACGCACCTAAACGTCTACCTGTGGCATGCTTGTTTATGAAACCTTAATTATCCTTTAAGGACAGCACAGTAAAGAAGTGGTGAAGAGTGGCTGTGTAAATAACTTCCGATGGTTTGCTCGGTGCTCGACTCAGCTACGTAGACACCAACACGGCGTTAAGTGTGCTAGAGTGTACGAATTCTCGAGCTCGGTCGATAACTTGAACTCCTCTGGCGCCCTCCGTAATTAACTGCACCTCCTCACGAAATTAGAGCCAGATAATCATCTAGGTTAAATCTTGGTCTTGCGTGATTCTCCAGGGATCGAACTTCCTGCCCAAGCTTACAGTCTTTAATGGTTTATCGTATTTGTTGTTGAACTATGGAGTTTTGGCATCTAAGTTTATAAGCCGTGCAAGGGAAAGTTTCAGGACTGCTCCAGATGTAGTGGAAAACTGCTCTTTTCATTGACTTAAAGTGGGTGAACAGAGATGAGTTATAACGGTGGAAAGAGCGATCTTCCAGGAGGTCCTTCCCCTCAAACTGTAAATTAAGCATTTATTGCTCCAATGCAGACTTTTCTGTTAGTTTTTGGTTTCCATAGTAAAGATACTGGTCATTTTAGTACTCCATCTGCTTCATTAAATTGCTGAAAGATGATTATAGTTGCTAATTACCTTTTCATGTTAGCTAATTTAAATATATTTGTTTAATCTGTTGTTGGAACGTTGGATCTGGTTTTATCATTAATGAAAAGATTCCTCTCGGTGGATCGCCGCATGGACCACGTTTCCAGTACTACCAGGAGTGGAAGCTCCACCTCCTTGATCCGGGGAGAGAAACCATTTTGTACTCCACAGAATTTTCCAGTAGAACATTGCCTAATTTAAAATACTCCCCACCCATTGCAGGATGAACTGGATACGTCAGCCCTCACGGGTATACTAACAAAATATAATTTTTTAATGTTTCGAGCACTTCGTGAGGAGATTCCTACTAATTTTGGGTTTAGAAAAACAAATATGACAATGAAAACACATTTATTAGCTCTAGTTTCAATGATATACACAAGGTGGAAGTATTACATATTAACGAATTGAGAGAAAAGGATACATTTTAATTACATACATGCTAACAACAATGAAAGTGCATTTCATTTGTTTAACTGGTAATTACATGCTAGGAGTTCTAAATTGCTGGAAAAATACTTCGCAGATAGTCGTGTCTGGAGAGAATCACGTGGTGGCCTATTGACTTCGTCGTCGTTTAGCTTGTCTCTTGTGATGGACTTTCGCAGAATCCCTATACAAAGACCAACGTACTCCGCAAGCATTACTTCATTCCAACGCCCTGATATCTTTGTTCCATAACAGAAATGTCCTGATGGAATCTCTCCCCATGTTCATCACTAACAGCTCCACAACTAGGAGGGAAAAAGTCTAGGTGGGAGTGGAGAAAGTGGATCTTAAGGGACATGTTACACCCAAGGTTACGGTATTTTTGCAGGAGCACTGTCACTAAATGCTTGTTTTCATCTACGGTATTTTGACAGGTGTGCCAACTCCCCAAAAAATTACTCCAAATTTAAATCTTCACTCTAAAAAATTGTTACTTATCTTCTAAAAAAGAGCTAATCTATCATTTTTATGGCGAGTTTTTAATTCAGCGGATAGGAATACATGTAAATTCACTATTTTTAAGCCTGAAACATTTTCATTGTTGCCCGGTGCTACCTAACAACTTCGGTTGAGCCGCTACTGATCTAGCCTACCAGCTACTAGCTATTCAGGCTAGTACCACAGATTTGTAAGAGTACGAATACCTGTGGATGTTGGGAACCTTTATCCCGCAAAGACCAACCCAATCCGAACAACTCAGGTTCGGAAGATGCTTGAATGTTCGGCCGGAGTGCTTCTTAAAATGTCAGAACTACCAGGTGTGCTGAGGGTTCACAGCGGCTCTCACCAAAGTAGCTGAAGGGGTCGGATGACTCCGCTATCTGCAGAATACGATTCTTATAGGCTTTTTTTAACTATAAATAGTTATTAATGTTCAGAAATAAAATATTGTCTATTGGCAGACGGCCATTAAATATGAAATGCAAATAAGAAATAATGGTAATTAAAGCTTAAACTCTAAACTAGCATTACAGTACTTTGATATTTTTCCCCATCCGTAATGTTTGCCCAACTCTGCAAAATTAGAGCTTGGGTGACTTGATCTCCGCATTTCGGATAAAACTCTGTTTAGTGAGCCATGTGTTCATATTTAGCATGCGGGGGAAATAACACTGAGCGACACATTTGGTGTATTTGTGGATGTGGCAGCAGTTCCAAAATGAAACGGCACTCTCTTCCTCGAGTTGATTAATTAACTGTTAAGTAATTGAGTGTTAAAGGAATATATACATGTATTGAAACAATATATTGTGTGCAGTGTCAAGTTTGTTACGGGCTCTGAATCGGTAGGATGTTTTCTCCCCTAGGTAAGCTGACCGCAACCATAAATTTGAAGGGTCGCACCCAGCGTTTAGTTTCAAACATAGTTTGACAGGAAGGGGACATTTTGGGAGGTATAGGGTGAGATTCTCGTAACTGGGACTCCATATGTGTTCCACCGACCAACTAATTAAAAACAATGAACTGAAGGGGGAAGCGAAGTGTCATATGACCTATCTGGGAACAAATACATATCTAAAGTTCAGTCGGTAGCTGGGGGTTGAGCTCAACCGTCGTGCGACAGCACGAAGACAGAAATCGCGTTCAATTAAAGGTAGTTAGTAGCTGGGTGCTAATTCGATGAGTCATGTTATAGACACGGGAGTACAACCACGCCAGCACGAAGGCTACCATTCAGAGTTCGCCCAATTAACATGTATTTCGAGAGTAATTGAAATACAACCGATCGTCATAAGAGAATTAAACTGTTTCTTTCCAAGTACCCTAATTGATCCACCCAAAACGCCCTGAATCAAGAGATCCTTGCCACATATCCTATATTCATGAATATTAGGATCACTCCGAGAGCAGCCGAGGACATCAATCTTTCTCAAATTTTATTGGCGATGCTGACGACCCTAGGAGTCAAGCCCCTGCCAAATAAGAGCCGAACTGAGCGGCAATACTCGCTCGACACCCCGACATGCCGCAAAAACAAGTATTGTGATAGAGATCGCAATTAGGAAATCTGGGCGGTGCATTGCCTTGTACATTGCGTGTCATTCTTTAATACATCTCCTTTCCTGCTGAAGGAACGTTTAGCTTTCATTGAAGTGCTAAAGTTTAGATTGATATTACGTCTCTAGGGTGTGTTGGTGTATCCATGTTTCGTTAACATCGCAACAAATGGATGTCCAAGTGTTCATTTGGACGTGTTACTGATCGGCGATTAGCATACGTTCCCCATCAGTCTGGAGCTTTCTTATATACAAATTCTCGTGCAGAATGTTCTGCTTATATCCCTTACCTAAGTAAAGTATCGCCTTAGTTGTGTAGTACTATTACTACGCCATCTACTTTATCCCTATACAATTTATCTCAAATTTACTCTTGTCCAAATATGAGAATTGTCCAAATATGAGAACAAATGATAGCTCTTGGATTCGAACAACTTATCACTGTATTGCCAGACAGATGTCCTAAGTTACTTGGCTGTCTTTCCTTAGGATCTTCTTGAATAGCTTGCTAATAATCTTAATTGTAAGAACTTCTGTTTATTTAATCTATAGTTTAACTTAACTTTGTGATATTAAATAAGCCAGTTCAGTATTTACATTTCGGCTTAGGGGAATCGCAGGGAAAAACGCAACAAAGATGAGAGATAGCTGACAACTGGGACCGCTTGTTTACGAAATGAAGACGCAACTGCTCGATTATCATACTCTATCCAAGCTTGTTTTGTCCCTTGTCAGTTAATTCAGATTCTCCGTTAAATACTTCTTTTCACTTGCTCTAATACTTTGCTTAGCTCACCCTGTCACTTCGCTAATATGAACCACTTCCAGTGTTTCCTTCTCATATCACTTCTAGTCTTAAGGAAATACGCACTACGGAGCCTCTTCCGCCAGAAAATTCACTGGCTGAGGAGTTGAACTCAATGTCTCGAATCTCTGTAAAAACTGTAAACACTGCAAATCGCCATAATTGTCAAACACTCTCGCAGAACGCCACTTTTTGTCACAAAAGAAATGTTCTTGCTCTTTCAGTGCCTGAACTTGGGTTTGAAGCCGTTGGAAATGTCCACAAATGTTACAGAACGTTCGAGAAGGTAAAACTTATAGAAGTTTCGAGTAACGCTTCCGATGTTTACTCTACAAAGTAAGAGCTTGGGCGATATGATCTCCCCATTCTAGATAACTCTGTTCATTGAGCTCTATGTTCATATTTAGCACGAGGGGAAAACATCACTAGCCACCACATTTGGGAATTTGTGGATGTGGCGGCAGCTTCAAAACAAGTATTATGATAGTCGCAATTATGAAATGAGGGCGGTGCGTTGCCTTATACATTGCATGCCATTCTTGAATACATCCCTTTCCTGCTGAACGAATACCTTTATATTTCATTAAAGTGCTAAGGTTCTTAGGGTGTGCTGGCGTTTAGGTGACCAACTCTCATGTATTTCCTGGGAATTCCCGTATTTGAACCTATTTTTTCATATTCTCCTGACTCCCGTATTTTCAGGCTCGTTGTGAGTTTTTCTCCCGGTTTTAATTTTTTTCCCTGTATATAAATATTTCTTAAGGCTTTACATTTCGCGCGCACGGCCAGATTGCGTTGAAACGTTGGACAGCAGAAATCTGCGCTTCTTGTCTACAAACCAATGAACCCTTCCTCCACGCCTCCACTTCCTTTCTTCCAATAGCTATTTCCGGTTCCTTTCTTAATTCCTTTCTTTCAGTTGGTAGGCTGGTAGTGGTCAGACGTGACTTTAAGTGCCAGTACTTAGGCCTTCTGTGAATCCTTGTTCAATATTTTAGGATGGGCAGCGAGGACGAATCTAAAATGCCACCCAAAAAGAAAATAAAGTGTATGTGTACACGTCTTACAAAGTGTGAAGCTTTATATTCCTGGATTGGAGCAGCATAGTTCAATGCTTATAATGCGTGAACTGGGATTTGCAGTCGTTGCAAATGTCCATACAGTTGCAGAACGTTCGAGGTGATGAAACTTCTAGATTATTCTGGTAACGCTTCCGATGTTAATGCTGGGTAAGCGCGCGCGGTTGATCCATTTACATTCCGACCACCTGGCGCCGAACTTGGATCCTAGCCGCTGCGTTATATCTTATCTCGAGTTGCATGGCAATGCTGCGCTTTTGTTACCTCTGTATGCGATAGAATAGGACTGTACTGTGATTGCAGATAAATCTAATTTTATGATCTAAAGCTTTAAAGGATATAATCAGTTCTTCCACAGTAGCCGTGTGTAGGCTAAAGTTTGACTGAATAGAGCCAGACTGAAAAATTCAATGCCATAGTCGGGATTTGAACCACGGATTTCCCGCTCTCCGTGCGGTTGCTCTAACCAACTGAGCTACTATGACCAACGTGCCGACATGACATTAAATTCTCCAACTTACTCATGTGCTTCCCGGTAGACCACTAGAGGTTCTCATATGCTATGAGACACGCACCTTTTGTGGCGACTTACTATGCTGTTAGTACTTAAGTCCCAGGCTTCATAGTTAAACCACTATGTGGTTAGAGCAACCGCACGGAGAGTGGTAGATCCGTGGTTCAAATCCCGGCTATGGCATTGAATTTTTCAGTCTGGCTCTATTCATTTAAAGCTTTAAAGCTAGAAATTTCAGAACATGGTTTTATGTTTCTACTAGTTTACCCATAATTATAATACGAATGAAGGAACTATTACAATACTGCACTGAATGAGGAATGTTAGAATAATTTTAAAAATCACATTACTTTCTTTCTGAAAAGTTCTGTTACCCATTCTTACTAGCGCTTATTCTTCTATCTGCAGTAGAAATGTTTTATTGTACATTTATAAGTACAAGAGACTAAAGCGAAAGCAAATCCTTTAAAAGGGGATCGCTATGTGATAGCTTCCAAATTTTGCTTCTGCATAACAAAAACTGGGGTCGGAAGAGAAAATTAAAGTGCTTTACAACTATTTAAAGCAGTAGAAGATATTTCTATGAAATGCAACTCCCTCAAGCATTTAACATAAATTTTATACTTCAATGATATCTACATATTTTGTGATACACTTTTGTCTGTACGATTTATAAATTATAAAATAAAATGATTTTCAGGGGAAAAATCACACATTTGCAGAGGATATAAAGTATGCCCTTTATTTTTCATAGAATTAACTATGATATTATAATTAAATCATTAGACCATTTTTGGAATATAAAATACAAGGGGCATCCAGAAAGTAAGTTCTGTTTCAATGAATCTCCGCTACAGCGCTGCAATTGCAGTTCCACACATGCGCGGTAGACGCTCTGTATCAAGGAGAAGAAACGTGCGCCATTGTGAGATCGCTGTCAGCCATGTACGCTTTGTTGTGCTTGTTTACAATGTCAGTGTTGGCTGAAAATCCTGCCGCTTATGAAATCAGATCTGTGATTCGTTTTTTTTTTGAATGCTAGGTCTGCGCCACGCAATACGGAATAAGCTCCGAGGAATGCCGTCAAAAGGTGTTGTGCTTCTTCACGACAGCGCACGACCACGCACTGCAAATGCGACGAAAAACATCCTACAGGGATTTGGCTGGGACGTGTTTGAGCACTCCCCGTACAGCCCTGACCTCGTTCCTAGCGACTTTCATCTGTTTTTGCATCTCAAATCTTTCCTTGGCGGTCAACACTTCACCAATGACCAAGAGCTGAAAGAAACACAGCACAAAGGTGTCGTTGAAAGTGTACCCTCCTCCGTAAAGGAGGGGCCTTCGACATATAGCCATCCCGGGACATCGTCCCTAACTGGCATAGAGAGTATTTTAGAAAAATGACGGTGGTTGGAGAGTGGGTTTTATTTTGTGAGTTCTCCTGCGAGACATTGGATATTAAGAAGAGTTGAGTATGGGTTATGATATGATAGAAGCTATTAAAGGGCTAGTACAACTCTGGGATGTTGGTATGCAGGGTCAATGTCGTATTCGCCAAGGCCACGAATTAATTGGTTGAAACTGTCTGGTAGACTGGCATAGAACCGTCGGGAAAGGTCAAGAATGTAGCTAATCAAGTTGGGAAAGGATAAATCGGAGTGGATGTTTGCATTTGGAATATACCATTCTGCAGCTGTTGTAATTTGAAGGTATCTATTCTGTAGAACCTGTAACTTATGGAGGTGGCTTTTGGCTGCAGCACCCCATATCTGACAACCATAGGTTAATGCAGGTCTTAATACTTGTTTATAAATGAGCAGCTTATTACACAGTGACAGAGCAGATTTCCTGTTATACAACGGATACAGCATAGACATCCGTTTGGAGACTCTGGAGGCGATCATTGTAATGTGAGCCTTCCAAGTGAGGCGCATGTCAAGTTGCACCCCAAGATATAGTGCTTCAGAACTCCAGTGAACTGCTACTCCTGCTAGGCGTAGCTCGGGAACATCCTGTTGTTGACGTCGTGTAAACGTGACAGCTTGCGACTTGGAGGCGTTAATCTTGAGTCGCCATGTTAAAAACCAAGCAGATAGCATGTTAGCATACTGTTGTGCACGATTGACTGCTGTGAGGTGTCTGGTGGATGCTGTGGAGATAGCTGTATCATCCGCAGTTGAAGACACTATAAAGAAGTTATACAAAAACTTGTGCCTCGCTATGACAAATGCCTGCAAAATTTCGGCAGTTATGTGGTAAAGTAGTGTAAGAGTTTTGGAATTTTGTACAATAAATAATTTTCTGTATCTTTACACAATTTAATTTTATTACCACACAGAGCTTACTTTCTGGACGTACCCCATATAATAAAAGCAGCCTCCATATAGAGGTGGAAAGAAACACATCTTGTCATTCTTGAAAAATAAAAAAGCCTAAATGTTATCTTGGTTTTTAATGTACACTTTCTTTTTGAGTTATGTTGACTGCATAAGAAACAGGATTTTTTCTTCCAAAATACTTTTTAATTCGTGCCATCTAGATATCTAATTTTTTCTACTCACTAGTCTTCAACACTAGCACAGTAAACATTTTGGTTTTATTTAAACCAATACATTTATGAGACAATGAGTTCTTTCATACGCCATTTAAGTAAATGTATCACATTAATAACATTTGTCAGGAAAGCTGAATGGTCGTCTTAGGTGACATAGAACAGAAATAGCATATTCAACCAATTTCGTCAGTAAAATAATAGTTCTGCACGATTATCATGCTTTTTCTTGCCATTTTACTGCAAGAAACGCGAGAGGTGTAACTTCCGGCATATAACATTCCGCCCCAACGCGATTTGTCGCCGGAAAGCCAACTGTGAAATAATGTGAGCCATTAAATGTCCAAAGAACGTCAGATGTTTTATTGCCACGTTTTATTCTATTTAGCCTGCTGCTTAATAAAAAGGTGATATACTTGGCGTCAGCAATTTGGGCTTGAGTGGATAAACCAGCTATGCTCCTCAAGAAGGAACTTCCTGTCTATCTTCAATGTTTTGGCTAAACTGAAATGGACCCTCGTGAATGTAGACAGTGATACAACATACTGTCAAAATGTCGGCCCCCACTTTCAACAACAGAGCAATCATCTGTAGTTTCTGAGGACTGGTTAAAACAAGTAATGCAGTTCTGTAAAATACATAAATGAATGTTTGGAGATCAATCTTTCATCCACACTAACCATGGATAGATGAACTGAAAAATCCATGTCATAGCCGAGATTTGAACCACGAATCTCCGGGTCATGTTTTATCTATCCAAACCATACAGCTAGTGTAAAAGAAGTATAAATTTTCATCAGTTTACCTTATAGTGGTAACTATGAAACCTGGGACTTAAGTACTTGCAGCATAGTAAGTCACCGCAAGAGGTACTGGTCTCATTGTGTATGACAGCCCCTAGTGGTCTACCGGGAAACATACGAGTCAGTTGGAGACTTTCTCATGTTGGCATGTTGGCCATAGTAGCTCAGTGGATCTGACTCTACCCATCAAAAGGGAATTTAACAATGTCAGTTTCCAACCACCGAGCGGGATGTCTGAGGCGGATTCGTCTGTGACCCGCATTCGGGAGTCACGGGTTCGATTCCCGTGTGTGTAGTGTTTAACGCCCGCTTTTACTACATACGGCACCGCAGGCGGTGACACTGATGGTGCATGAGATGAAGATGGAGCACCGCTGGAATGAGATGGCGGGGGAAACCGGAGATCCCGGAGAAAACCCGCCCCAGCACCGCGTTGTCCATCACAAATCTCATTTTGCGGTCGCCTGGGATCGAACCCGCGCCGCCTTGGTGAGAGCCAAGCGGTCTAACCACTGAGCCACGGCGCGGCCTCGATTCCCGTGGCCAACCTACCTGACCCATGGTTTTTTTTCTGGTTTTCCCGGGTCGCTAGGCGAATGCTGTGTAGGTTAATTACATCCTCCGAATCTCCTGTCCCTCCATTTCATCTCCATTAACGTTTCATATCATCTCTCATCTGGTGATCTCTTTCAGAGTAGAAGTGTAGGCGGGAGTCTCGGCGGTGCATGGCTAGATAATGCTCTGAGGAAAAACTACTTCCTCCTCCGGCAGGTTGGTTGCCGGCCTCCGTTCCTCTGCTGGGACAATTTCGGGACCGCCAGCCAGGGACCTTTGGGGCTCGGACCCAGCCTGGGACCATTAGGGCTCGGCTGCTGGGCTCGTTGACGTCCCGCTGCAGTGGAGTGGGTTCGTTGTTCTGGCCTGTCGGGGAGTTCTTTATCCAAGTAAACTGTAGGGACCCTGCCCTCTGAACTGTCGTGGCTCCTTGTTTCGACCGCCCTCTGTCTTCTTCGCCTCATCCTTCCTGCCACTTGGGGGCATTGGAACAATGGGCCCAGCATGGTGGACTACGTACTGAATCCCCTCCGTGATGAAATCCCAATCCCACTAAAGTCTCAGCCAGTATAGTGACTTATAATCCCAAAGTGCTGTCACGCTTGCTTCTACGGTCCTGCAAATCATATAGAGAATTTGTACAGGTGGACTGAGCTATGTGGGAACCTAAATATAAACGTCACGTGGTGCAGACATAGAAAATGGGAATATATCAATATTGCCAACGTATACATGACTGAAGTTAAGCATACAATAACATATTTTTGTAGGACATTAGCTAAAACATGGTAATGCCATTTTGAGAAGTGAAACATTTAGGTCAAATATAAATTATCGTATAACTTCACAAAATGAGAAGGGAATAATTAGTAGGCATTTTCAGACAGTGTACTTGATCTATAAGGCTAATCATGATCTTTTGGAAAGAAATTAATACAGTAACCAGTTGAGGTAGCTCATGGTAGTTCCTGATAAGCGACACTGATACACATACAGTCAGAAGTCTTTAGTCTCGGTAACTCTTAGTTACTTTGGCAACCGTTATTTGGCAATTAGTTCCTTTGTTTTGATTAGGTTTGTAACTAGTTAATGTATATACTCACACAGAAAGGTTACCCACCTCGGTAGTGTCTGTCTCACGTTTAACAGGTGCCGATTTCGAATCTCGTTCATGATGATTTATCTGGGTAAGGTTTTTCCGGGGTTCTGAAAGATGAATGTCAGTTAACTCTTAAGCACTATGGAACCTGGATTTATTTGAGCATCATTTCACCCATTTTATTCATCGTCCGATATGACTTAACGGTGGAGGACGTAAAAAAAAGTTACACACACAAAGGTAATAAAATAATTTACTTGAAGCTTTTAGAAATCACGTCGTTAATTACAGAAGTTGTCGCCAATTTGCTGCTGGTTCCTAGAGGTGCAATTACAATGAAAATTCACTCATTTCCTATTTTGTTGCGGTTCAGTGCAGGAAAACCGTGATCGAGATGGTTGAGACATAGAAACATTCTGATCTATTATCCCAATGTATACTGTGACTTTGTGGGTTCAAGTCCAATTGCACAAACTCAAAATGTTCTTTATTTCCACCGAATTACAGTTGGAACACTTGCCGATTACACACAATTACAATTCACCAGTTCGTCTGTCACAGGTCCACTCTACACTCGCAATTACGTACAACTCCTCTGATGCATGTACAGTCTTCCAGTCCGTTCACTAGCACGGCGCTCCTACGGCTGGTCGCCAAGAACTGAACTGAAATGTCCACTTCATCCCTTATATACGCAGATCGCTGTGCCTGGAAGTTTCGCGGCTCACTGAATCATCCTAAAGGTTACAGACGTCAATGGCGGAGGGGAAAGAGATGGCTAGTGACGTTTTTCCAACCATCCCCTCGTAGCGCTACAAGATAAATGAATAGGCGTGGGCTCAATGTCTCCGGTTGCCCACCTTGCTGCTAGCTGGCCGTGCCTTACGATAATTAGGTGACAATACCAATTAGTGAGATACCCATATTCGGTATGTAACTTTAAATTGCAGCATAATTCAACAAAATTTCTTCTTTGTGACAAATATTTAATACTTTGAATCGGCCCACCGAGTGAGGTGAGATTGCGTTCGGGAGATTGCGCATTCAATCCCCGTTTAATGTGTACTCGACTTAGCTACTCGTGGTCTCTTTGTCACACAGGTGAATGCTGGTATGCTTAGTTCTATACCCCGGATTTTCTAAATTCCATTTCTTTATCATTCATCTTTGAGGTGTGCTTTCAGGCTCGTGGTGTATGACGAGTGGATAGTTGCGAGTTATAAATGTTCGTTATTCGCAGCGCTGGGAATCCTGTTGCTGTCCTCACTTCAAGAAGGATTCTTGTCGACACCGACCCCGAGGGTCATGCTGTCAGGATCAGGGGTGAGAAGGAAGGCACTATAGGTGTGAATTTATCCTCCTTATCCCCACTACCTTCTAGACATAGCTAGACTGAACCTAAGTCGATTATAGTCGCGTGCCGTATTGGCAATGATGGATTCCCTGTGCAACATGAGCAAAGGGACTGGGGGAACAACCTTTTTTTCGTTCTTCATTATCTAAAGCAGTGTTTTGTATGTCCTACTAATATTGAATACATTACAAGCTTCTCCCTATGGAGTTGCGCCCCTTGTTGAAGCTTATAACGAAGTTAAATTGTCAGAGCATTATTCAGCGAGAAGCACTCTGTGTGAAGTCAGCCACTTTGAATAAAATTATGTCTTCCTGTGTTATAAGATCTGCTCATGCACCACGACACAGCCAGTTTCAAAAGTTTCTCACAATCGAAACCTCGAAATATTTGATTCATCACACTACTGTCAGGTAAGATGACTAAGTAGTGTTGAAAGGTATGATGGAGCTGTTACGTTTTCATAACAACTAAGGGGCTGCTGTTCCAGAACTTAAAGATTAAATTTTTATTTATGTCTTTCTTAAGTGATGTAAGTTTTCACCTCAATGAACCTAATCTTAGTTTACCAATTAAACACAATATAATTACACGTTTAATAGATTGTTTCAAAGCAGTTATGCCCAAATTACACATTACAAAAATATATTAGTGTATTAGAAGAGTCATTAGAAGTGTTCTGAGCGTAATTTTAGCCCTGGAGTAGCGTTTCGGATAAACATCTTCAATCTGTTCTACGCTTAATTTCAGCTGTTTGCAGCCGGACAAGGAAACGCTAGTATTTAAAATGAAGTCAGCAAAGATGGCAATCGCGTAAATTAAGGGAGTACTATTAGGACTAGTCTGTCAATGTCCATTGTAAACAGTTTCAATGCACTTTTCAGATTAACTGTGTTATTTTTTATATTAGGGTTTATACACCATTTAAATGTCTTTAATCTCTGTTTTTCATATAACCTTACCCCGCTGACATGTATCACTCTGCGTGCAACTACCTTCCCCCTCACCCTAACTGGATAATGCTTTCGCGCCATAGGCTATAGGTGGTGCCTTCCCGTCACATTGAAACCTGCAGTAAACGTCATAATAATTGCCAGGAAGATAGAAATAAGAATATGGAGGTATGCAAAAATAATGAAGTTTATAATGAAACTGAGCAAGTTGAAACTGAATGAATGAGCAATGAAAGTGAAACAAGTTTATAATGAAAGGCCTTCGGCCTGTTCCACTGGGATTTTTTAAACCAACACACATACATTGCAAAATGCTTGTCTTTCAGTCTTAAAAGCCGTGTCACGTCATACTTGTCGTGTGCCCTTCATTCACCAAAGTCTCGTCAAGGTAGTATATTTTGCGACTTGTATCTCGGTATAGTCAGATTGTCCTTAAATAACGTCTTCGCCACACAGCAATATCGCCCCTGGAGTGGTAAGTTTTCCTGTTATCTCAATTTCATGCGGATCTAACACTCACACCTGTAAGTTCAGAGCACATCTGCTCGACTTCTCTCACTGACAAAGACGGATTCTTCTCTGTGAGTGCATTAAACACATGCCCCACAATTCTTTTTCGCCTCTTTGTAAAGCTTTTCGCTTGCGATGCTTCAGCGAAAAACTGGCGCTAGACTCTGCCATTATACATATAATAAGTACACGCGCAATAAACGATCATTAAAATAATTTAGCTCTCGCACTCGGCATAGCACACCTTCGAATGGCGATATATGACTGATCCAGTTCAAAACAAGGTCAGTGATAAAAGTCATATAAACAAATATGTCATCACTACCACTAAATCACGTGCTATCGTGCCATGTGCTTGAGAACAAAGGAACCTCCTCTTTACTTCGTTTAAGAATTAACATGTATTTCAGATAAATCAACTCTGTTGCGTAATATATTTAATTCAATTACGATAATATAAATTTGACAATTCTCTTCCAACATATAGACATATTAAATAACGAACTAATTATTACCGCACAACAGTCTGCACCACAACAGCAGCCAATGAGAGGTGATTAGGTCACGTGACCGTTAAAAGATACGGGGCAAGCTTACAAGGATTAGTAGCGTAAGGGAAATAATTAACCTCCATACAACTATTGGATAACAAAACAAAACAGAAGTAAAAAGGATATTTCTACAGAATTGCTTTTGTCAGCTTAAGGCTTGACTAAGGTCTCTAAAGTGTTGAGAGTGCGGTTTCTCACACAGTCTGGGTTGTCTAGCATTGTCGTTAGGTCCTTTCCTCATATTTTCTAATGGCATTAACACTGTTTATGCTCTCCTATCCAAACCATGCGTTCAAAAGTATGCATGACATTTCATACAAAACCCGAATGATCGCCGTTGTGCCACACTACGTGCCAGATAAGTTTTTGAACAATTGCTCCTGGCCCGCCTGACTCCTCTCTTCGAGGAAAGGCACCTCCTACCGGATCACCAGTTCGGGTTCCGTCAGGGCCACTCCACGACCCGGCAGCACCTGCGATTGGTGAAAAAGGGACAACCTCAAAACCGTCGCGGTGCTTCTGGACGTGGACAAGGTCTTCGCCACAACGTGGCACCAGTGCTTGCTACACAAGCTCAAGGAAGCACAACTCCCCTCCCCATACCTCACCCTGATCAGTAGTTTCCTCCGGGATCGAACCTTCAGGGTGTGGGTCGAAGGTAAACTCTCCTCCGTCAGACCCATAGCGGTGGGAGTCCCGGAAGGCAGTGTACTGTCGCCGTTACTCTTTGCTGCCTACATGTCTGACTTCCCAACAGAGCCTCGCACTCTTCTGTGCCAATATGCTGACGACGTCCCTATCTTGGCACAGAACAAAAACGTCCGCTACTGCCTCCCTCCGCTGCAACGATCACTCCGGGTCATCGGCACGTGGAGTGAAAGGTGGAGGATGGCCATTAGCTCACAGAAGTGCTCTGCACTTCTGCTGGGGAAGATCCTCCACTGGCGCCCGGAATGAGACCTGCGGTTGAGGCGGAGAAGGATCCCTTGGGTCCGATCTGCCAAATACCTGGGTGTCCGCCTGGACCGCGGCCTTGCCTTCACCCCACATGTCCGTGAAAAGATCAGCCTCGGCCATGCAGCGCTCAGACAGTTGTACCCCATATTCCGATCAACCATGCCCACTCGCCTGAAACTACGGGTGTGTCGTGCGATCATCCCGCATGCGAGGTCTGGGGTTCGGTGGCTCGTACCAACATCCGCAGACTGCAAGCCGTGTAGAATAGGGCTCTTAGGATGATCTACGATACCGAACGTACGTTTCCATCACACATCCTGTACTCCCATTCTGGCATACCTTACGTTGAGGACGTTGTGCGTGAACGCTCGCGCACATCGTATGCCAGAATTACACTTCATCCCAACCACCTAGTTAACACACTAGGTCAATATGACCACCGCGTACCCAGGAGAAAGAGCTACCGCGTCCCCGAGGATGTCCTTGGGTGGTGAGAACAGCCTCTCATCCCTTCATTACTACATTCTGTCCCGGCCACACAAGGGCTGGATTTGACTTATCGGCTGCTCCCTGGCAGTCCAGTCCCCCCTATGTGACCTAAACACGATCCCCAAACTAAATGTTTCCCAGCTACCCGACCTCTCGCTACTGACCCCGCCACACTGGACGGACCTTGCAAGCAGACCGCTCCTAGCGCGGCGGCATCGGGCACTGGCCTCCTTCCTGGAAGCTCACTCAACGCCAGGAGAACTAGCAGAGGTCGAATCAGGTCCATCACTTTACACGGACATTCAAGCTTTGAAGATAAGACAAATTCTATAAGACCGCGCGGGTAAATCCGCTCAGCGCTCTGTCCACCGTCCCGGAGCACCCGGAGGACTTGTTCTCGCTCATGGCTCAACTGTAGAGGTAAAACATTTCGCACTTTGGGTGATTATTTCGGGTCCTGGTCAGGATGACGAACCTTCAGCATCTGTGACGAACTTATGCGCTTCTCTGTGGCTGTCTGCAACCAATACTGCGGCTTTCTTCGATTCCTTCACTCCATCCTTTCCTCCCGAGTTATATTACCCACATTATGCCTGTGTGGAGGTTGTAGTGCCCCATCCTTGTGTTCCCAGGGACACAAAATACACATAAAAGTCCTCTACTCCCCTGCATTTACGCTACAATCCTTATGATCATTTATGATACAGGAAGTTATATGTGCGTCGTCGAAAAACAAGCATTTTACTCTGTCCAAGAGCTTTAATTCATTCAGCTCGTTGTTGTATAACCATTTCCTTCCACGATGAGTGTCAACAATACGTCTAAATAACTCTACTATCAAATAAGTGAAACACAAAACGTCTTGATGAAAATACAAGCTGAAACTTGTTAACGCTGATATAAATCACATCACAAACCTGGTGCTTGTATTGCGCTACGAAACAGCGTGCAGTCTCTTCTATTGCTTAATCTAGAAAAATCAGTTTTGTTTTTACAGCTTCGGATCCAATTTGTGAGCTACGGGAAATGCGCTGCTTCTGTCAGAAAAATAATTGGCAGCGGCAGTTGTGACAACCAAGTCAATTTTCATGAAGGATTGAAATATTTCCAATTAGGAATGGTTAGATACATTCGGAACGAGAGGTTTTTGTTTACAGGAACAAGTAGGTACTCATCCTGACGTATCATTGGAAGCTGTATTTAGATATCAGATAATTATTTTGTGAAGTAGTTCTGCATAGGTACTCCATGCAGCAATGTTTTACAATAATTTGTCATTTAGTTACAGAATCCACAAATATGCCTGTATATAGCTTTCAATATGGAAGTGCTGTATTTCTCTTACTCTCCCCTTCTTTCCTCTCTATTCTTGACTTGGTCTCCCTCCATCCCTCTCTCCCTCTCTTCCCTCCTGTTATTTTCCATTTTCTCCTTTATTGCCCTTTCATGTGAGGTTGGAGAACCATAGTAAAATGCTTTTTTCTGGAATGTTAATACAATTTAAAGTAGAGGTATATCTTTCTTTGACTTGCAATGTCACTGGAACTACAATGCAACGATGATTGAAAATCCAGTGTCATGTACTTTAAAACAAGTGTGTGTGTGTGTGTGTGTGTGTGTGTGTGTGTGTGTGTGTGTGTGTGTGTGTGTGTGTGTGTGTGTGTGTGTGTGTGTGTGTGTGTGTGTGTGTCAACATAACTCGGAAAAGAGCAATCGAACGAAAATCAAACTGTATTTATCTAAATTAAACTTTTCTCAAATACACGTCACAAATTTTCAAGAAAATGCAACATCCCATACTACAGGGAAACATATTTCGTTATGTTCGATTTTCTTAAAAGTAATTTTAATTTTTTTGGAAATTAATTGTTCTTGCATACTAGCCTACTGTAGGACGCACTACGAATGGGTAGTGCCAGACTGAAAAATGCAATGCCATAGCCGGGATTTGAATCTTGGATCTTCTGGTCTCCGTCCAGCCGCTCTAAACCATTGAGCTACTATGGCCAACGTGCCGATATGACATTAAATTCTTTAACTGACTCTGTTTTTCCCGGTAAACCACTAGGAGTTCTCATAAACAAATGAGACAACTACCTTAATGGCGACTTACTATGCTGTAAGTACTTTAAGGCCCGGGCTTTATAGTTCGGACTACCATTAGGTACAATTAATGGAAATTGTTCTTTTACACTAGCCGTGTGTAGGACGCACTATGAAAGGGTAGAGCCAGACTGAAAAAATTCAATGCTATAGCCGGGATTTGAATCACGGATCTTCTGGTCTCCGTCCAGCCGCTCTGAACCATGAGCTACTATGGCCAACGTGCCGACATGACATTAAATTCTCCAACTGGCTCAGGTTTTTTCCGGCAAACCACTAGGAGTTCTCATAAACCCATGAGACAACTACCTTAATGGCGATTTACTATGCTGTAAGTACTTTAAGGCCCGGGCTTTATAGTTAACCACTATTAGGTACAATTAAAGGAAATTAATTGTTCTTTCACACTAGTCGTGTATAGGACGCAATATGAAAGGGTAGAGCCAGACTGAAAAATTCAATGCCATAGCCGGGATTTGAACCACGGATTTTCTGGTCTCCGTTCAACCGCTCTAAAACCGCTGTCCTGGTTTAGAGCGGCTGGAACGACCAGAAGATCCGTGGTTCAAATCCCGGCTATGGCATTGAATTTTTCAGTCTGGCTCTACCCTTTCATACAATTTTTTCTGTTTGAAATGCCACATTTTAAAAATATATTTACATGACAAAATTATTATCTTAAATTTTCTGCATATGGTCTGCAAAGTGTTATTCATTCTGAATGACACACTTTTGGGCAATTTTCTCAAAAAGGTGCACCATAAATGGTTAAGCACGACACAAAAATGACATCCTTAAATTACGACATTTTTAAGAAATATTTAACATTGGTCATTTCCACCTTGTAGGTTGTTATTGGATTGTATTTGTTTAGTATTACATATTTTAGCTGCTTCTCTCGAGCTAGTGGAAAGAGCGAATCCTAAGAGCCTTTATGAGCATAAAGAGATATAAAAACCGGTTTGATAGCTAGAGAAAATCATGTGAACTAAGGTATAAAATTGTTAAATCAAGGTTTTGGAAGGTTATTCAAAGCGGTGAGTTTCTCTGATCTCTGAAGATGAAAGCTTTATTCGCGCGAGTTATTTTGAACTCTGATGAGAGTAATTGTGCCATTTATGGACATGACCTTTCCTATGTGTCTAACAGGAAAAAAAAAATCTGAGGCGTGGCGGCTAGAGAATGGTTATCGGGATACGGGTTCGATCGAAATATCGACTGCAACAGGTTGCCAAGCGCCTCGGTTTGTTTCATGTAATAATTTATCCCCAGTTGTCAGTCATTTGTCTGCGGTCAGTGCCGTACTGGCCACGATCGCACCTGCTTGCACTACTTACAACTGATTTACTGCAGTACTAAGTGAATAATATACACAACTCGCACCCATACTGCTGATATTAGCATCAGTGGCGGAAATCAAGACACTCGTGCCCAGTGGCGTCTCAAACATCTTATAAGCGAGCGAGATGGATCTGCAAGGGTTGTACGGAGATGGAAGTTCATGGACCATCCCGTAATATCGAAGCACTGTAGTCTCGAGGGTTTATTGTAGGTATTGCATTCCACCCAAAATTAGGATACTGAATTTTACTGAAAATGTACGTTTTGAGAACCCCTGAAGCAGTTTTTTTAAAGATCCGCTATTATGTGTTTCAAATGGCATGCTGTTTGTCCTTGAGCGCTGCAGGTGAGCAACCAATCGGAGTCCTGCGGTGTTGTCGTATTGCATTCCCCCTAAGTGTTGTCACGAGCGCCAAACTAATCAATCTCTAATACACACTATCCGCACTAAGACAAGAGTTCAAATTTTGCCAAAACTGATCTATATGGAAGGAGAGAGTAATATATTTAACATAACCGTAAAAATCCCATATTTTTAGCTCAAATAGTTTTCCTAATACAAATAAATAAAGTAGATACCATTATAATATAACAATGCATTGCGACGTAAGCACTGTAATGAATATCATTATTGGTTGGCATGTATGCGTGAACGTATATTTGAAATTACTCAGAACTGAAACGTAAACATTTGACATGACGTGATAAAAGTAATAGGTACTTTGAATAAGCCAAGTTGTTTATTAAATTCGATAAGAGGAAACAATACTGTCACCCAATTAACGGACAGGGTAAGGGACAGGAACCTTTCAGGCCACGCCTACCCATTTATCTTGCAGCGTTAACGAGGGGATGGTTGGAAAAACATCATTAGCCATCTCTTTCCCCTCTGGAACAGTCGCGAAGATTCACTAAACCACGATACTTCTAGAAACGGCGATCTTCCCTAAATAAGGCCTGCAGTTGGCGAGTGAGTTCAGTTCTTGGCGAGCAGCCGTGAGGAGCGCCGAGTGAGTGAACGGATCGGAATACTGTGTACGTGCATCAGAGGAGTTGTACGTAATTAGAGTGTAGAGTGGACCTGTGACAGACGAACTGACGAATTGTAATTGTGTGCATTACGTAATTCTGTGTAATTGGCAAGTGTTCAAACTGTTATTCGGTGGAAATAAAGAACATTTTAAGTCTCTGCAATTGGACTTTCAATTCCACGAACCCACAAATTACAATACACTTCCTGATGGGCTGGCAGAACGTGTCTGGTTACATATCTTTCTTTATGAATGGTTCGTAATCGCTATTTACTCTATGAGCGTTCAAAGCTGTATTATTCAATTACGCTTCCATTAATAAGTGCATCAGCTGGATCGAACCATCCACCTGCCCCCTTACTATTGCCAGAACACTCCAATTGAGTTAATGTAGGCTCAAATTATATTGCAAACATATATAATGTTCTTAAACTGACGAAGTTGAACGATTTACTCACGAAGAGATTGGCGAGGAACACAAGACTGGGAAAACTGCGTGAGATATCAGATAAACTACAAGAAGACAACTTTTGGAAAGAAATAGCACGTAACGAGATTTTGGAACCTATGATCATAAATTTGCAGTACTCAGACGATGAAGACAATGACAGTGACGAATTATCTCTTAACGTAAGTAGCATTCACAGCTATACGGATGCACCGCTGGTATTTTCGTTGGTTGAGAAAATAAGTAATTCATAAATTATAATTAATTCTAAAGGAAATATTTAAATATTGTAACGCGAGCGCTGGAACACCCTGTGAAAACAGCTGGCAGCGGAAGGCAGGGGAGGTTCGGTTAGCCACACCTCCTCCTCGTTTGTCTTGTAGTGGTGACAGGCAGTGGTTGGGAGGAAAAACATCAGTGTGCCGTCTGTTTCTGTCCACCTGGTTCTAGAAATTACGGGATCGTTCATCATCTGGAAACGTCGAGAAGACGGCGAGATGCCTATAAAAAGGGCTGCAGCTAGTCAGAGTCAGTCAGTGAGTTGGTTTTGTCAGTTAGTGAGTGAGGAGACAGTCAGTTCTTGGTGTAAGAGTTAGTCTGTGACGTGTTAATGAACGAAAGGGTTGTGCAACGGAAGACTGTACGTAACTGTGTATGAGTATCGGAGTTGATGTAAACGCGAGTACAAGGAAATTGTAACGGACGAACTGGTGAATTGTAATTGTGTGCAGCAAGTAATTCTGCGTAATTGGCTAGTGTTAAGCTGTAAGTCGGTGGAAATAAAGAACATTGTTGAGTGGTGTAATTGGACTTTTTATTTCACGAACCCACAAAGTCACAATATTCATGTTGCAATTGTGATTTCAACAACTGCATTATTATAAAACTTTGGTAAATTCAGTTTGCGTTTCCTTACATCTAGCGCCACAAGTGTGCGGGAGAGAGAGGGAAATATAAAAAGTGAAGCGGCAAGTTGGCGAGCAAGTTTGTAGCGATATAATGGTTGGCGCACGATTCCACGTTCACGCTACAATTTGATACAATAATATGGGTAGCTCAGGGTTGAGCAATGAGGTTTATCTCAGGGTATGCGTGAGTATGTATCAGAAGGATGGTTTTAATGGCACTGAAATGCCCGTTTCAAACTTCTTTAATGGCCGCTTCTTTTTCCACTACATTAAACTCGAAGTTGTCGACCAAGGGCTACCAATATCACTGTTTAGAGTTACTATATGAAATGCTTATTACTCGATCAAGCTTAATTCGTTCTTCACGTACATATAACCGACAAATATCTTCTCTCATCACTTCTGGTCTGCCCTTGACAAGACAGAAGAAGAGGACTGCCCTAATCGGCTCCAAGCCACGAACTGAATGTCCTCCACAGTTGCGCGTGGGTGTGCAGCTTTCACTTTCTCGAAGCCCTTTATTCAACCAAAAATTCCCTTTGTGACTATTTTGTCATGCCATTATTAAGGGTCCGAAGAATACCCTATTCCAACAAAGTCAAGTGCTACCCTTTAGAACTCTGTTAAGGACACTGTTTCTTACGTGTCTTTTGTTAAAACAACTATTCACCCTAACTGCTATTCGACTCAACTGCCCCTACACGTGTTGTAACAAAGAACCAACATTCCTTTGAAGTCCATCATGATTCTTTACTTATTTCAATCCTTTAATTTCGGTATCAAAAGAGTGGGGGGTAACGAGGTGGCAACGCTGAAGGCTCTAACGCATCTGATTCGCTACAGGTAAGAACTCTTCCCATTTGAAACACACAATAGTTGTGAACAACATAGCTTAAAAAAAGTAGAAAAAATACTAAATGCTTTACTTAAATGCATTACCTTCCAAAGAGAGAATATATAATAAATAGGCCTGGAAAGTTGAGGACTTATAAATTGTGTAAAAAGGACCTTTAAAAAGACTTAAAAGTCCTAAAAGGACGTAAATATTGGAGAAAAGGACGAAAAGAGCTTTACTAGGCTTAGTTTTTGGCATGTTTATGGCCAGGATTTCTGTCACAAACAGCGGAACTGTAGTGAAACTAAGCTACCCACTTCTGGCCCCCGGTCCAAGTCATTGTCACAATGCTGGTTTAAAATGAGCGGATATTTAGAGAGGATTTACTAGGTTGTCTACTTATCTAATATTTCTAACATAATAGAAAGGTTCTCTCACCTATTACCTGCTGTAGCCAGTTTTAGGAATGTGTATTGTCGCGAACCCGATCGCGATAACACGGCTTGTGCACACAAAGAAACTGATAGGCAGCACGGAGATAAAGAGTATGCCGGAACAAATAAAGATAGCGTGACATAAAGGATTTGCCGGCAAAGATAAAGTTTCCCGTCTTGAAAATTCGAGTTTCGTCTGGTGACAGAACATTCGATTTCTCGACTGTTACAGAACAGTCTCCAACTATCAATGAGGTACTTAAGGAAGCGCCGACTCGCCAAGAATCAGTCGTAGACAGGGCAGTAAGTAGCTGTAAAGTGTTGTAACGAGAGTTGGTGTAAACAGATGTAATCAGAACGCTGTTTGTTGTGGTCATCGACCTTGGTAGATTGTGATTGTGTATGTGATGTAATTCTGCTACTGTAAGAATAGACCAGAGTGTACTTCTACAGAAATAAAGAACATTTGGAATTTCTGCAACTTGGACTTTTAATTCTACGAACCCATAAAGTCACAGTATTAGAAATTGGATTTTAAGCTGAACTCTGTTGAACAGCAAAAAGCTAGTGAAAAGTTTAAAAATAGCAAAACAAAATCTGTTTAACCAAACAAACATACTAAAAAACGACACTTGATAAAAGAATAGCTAAAAGGCTAAAGGAGAAGAATAAAAGTTCTAAAAAAGGACCTTTAAATTAAAAAACTAACTAAAGGGTGGCTTATGAAATGTCATACATTTAAATTGTGTAATAAATGTTAATTTCGGGCTGTTTATAGCCTAGGGAGGCCCCGCCGTGGCTGAGTGGTTAGACCGCTCGACTCTCACCACAGTGGCCCGGGTTCTTGCAACGCTGGAATGATGTGACAGTTAGCCATAGTTAGTACATGGTTCAACAGATTGTTAATATCGCGCATGCGTGCTTCCATCACCTCAGTTTAGTAAAATGGCGAACAAACGCCGGTTGAATATAGAACAAAAAGTGAAAACATTTGATTTACGCGGAAACGAAGAGCGTAGCAGAGACGCAACGAGTTTTCGTGCTCATTTTCGTACGATGTTGGCCCCCCTGTAGACAGACAGTGTATAGACTAACCATACAATTTGAAACTTGCGGACATATTTTAGAACAAAAGCAACCTCGTGTCAAAACAATTCAGGGTATATCGAGGCTGTGAGCGTGACTTTGACACGAAGTCCCAGGAAATCCACGAGACGAGCTTTGGCCGAAATGGGCATCTCACGTCGTTCGCTTCAAAGAATACTTCATGCTGACGTGAAATTATTGGCATACAAAATGACAGTGTTACACAAACTGACGGAACATGACAAGGTACGGCGATTACAGTTTGCGACTTCGACTCTTGAAAAATGATGCCGTGATTCATAAGACATGGTATACTGAAGAGGTTTACGTTCATTTGAACGGTCGTGTCAATAGACAGAATATCAGATTTTGGGCAAGAGAACCTCCTGGTGCTGTACACGAGATTGAAAATTACGCAGAAAAAGTTAGTGTATGGGGGTACCATATCCAGCCATGGAATCATCGGGCCAATCTTTACAACGGCACAGTTAACAGTGCGCGCTACTTGGACATGTTCCTGATCAATTTTCATGCAACAGGGTTACCAATGGAGACTCAATGGTTTATGCAAGATGGAGCTCGTCCACGTATAGCAAACGTTATTCTGGATTTCCTGCACCTACATTTCGGGCTCCGTGTGATGTCTCATGGATATCCTGAACGTTTTCAGGGCGGTTCACACAACCTGGATATTAATCCCTGTGATTATTTCTTATGGAGATATCTGAAGGAGACAGTTTACCGCAACAAACCACGCACTCTAATGTAACTGCGAGCGGCTATCACAACCTTTTTTCAGGGAATAACAGAAGACATGTGTCGTAGAGCAGTCGGAAACGCCACACTTCGTCACGAAGAGGTGGTAGGTCAACAAGGTGGACATATTGGACATCTACTGCACACTCACTGAGCATACACATTCTGATTATTAATGTAAAAAAGATAATATTGACATGCTTTGGTTATTAAAGGTTATATCAACAATTGTCAATGTATGACATTTCGTGTTGTAGCCGCAGTATCAGGCAGCGATTAGGAGTCGAAGAATAAATCGAAATCATATAATTAAAAAAGAAGATAAATTAATAAAAATGCTTTGCTAAACTGACAAAAATCGTGTCATAATATGAAATTAGAATGGATAGAGTAATGATTAAAATAGCGGTTGACTTAAAGAATAAGAAAGGAAGAAGATAATTTAACATAACATATTGTCACCCGAACATCGGAATTCCCGAACAAACCAGCTGTCAGGTAGGGCCAGACGGGAAGCATTCAGCATACGCCTACCCATTTATCTCGTGTCACTGAGGGGATGGTTAGAAGAGCGGTACGAGCCCTATACTATCTCTTTCTCCTCCCCGTGACGTCTAGAACCTTCGGGATTATTTTCCGAACCGCGAAGCTTCCAGAAACAGCGATCTTACTATATAAGGCTGCAGTGGACGAGTCAGATCAGTTCCTGGATAGCAGCCGTGCGGAGCGCCGAGTTAGCGAACGGACTGGAAGACGGTGTACGTGTATCAGAGGAGTTGTACGTAATTGTGAGCATGGAATGGAACTGTAACAGACGAACTGGTGAATTGTAATTGTGTGCGCTACGTAATTCTATGTAATCTGCAAGTGTTCCAACTGTAATTTGGTGGAAATAAAGAACATTTTGAGTTTGTGCAATTGGACTTTTAATTTCACGAATCCACAAAGTCACAATACATACTAGCACAATACATCCAGGCAAGGAAGAGAAAATATTCTTGTAAAAATCTGTGTACGTCGAAGAGACAGGAAGGAAGGACCGTTACCTTCTTTGTGTTAGGAAACGTTCAGTGTCTGAGAACTATAGGATACTCCCAGCCAGGAATGTGTTGGGACAAAATGGTTTCAAAATGCAGTTAAGCATGAACGCTAAAGAGATTTACTTCGCTGATTTGATAACGATGTATACCGTTACAAACAACTCAGGGTAGGCGTTCCCCATCTCAGGGTGGTAATAATGTAACATTTGAGAAGGGTGAGCTAGTTTGGTCATATGATAAAGTTAGAGAGGAGGTCAGAATAAGGTTCGAACTGAACCGTGATGTAAGAAAAATTTACTTAAAATGTGATATACTACGACAGGAAGGACGTGTTCATGCGTGTTAAGAAGAGAAGCGAAGATTTATAAGTCTGAAATGTAGGGAAGTTAAGAATAGCGCAACCAGCGTAAGTGGAAGCAGCATAAGAAGTTTATTAGAGCAAAGTAGTCGCCGTATAAAGAAGAAATAGAAACCGCGTGGAAGTAACTTTAAACAAGTAATCCAGGGTTTCAAGTAAAATTGAATTTATGTTAGGAATTTTACTAACAGGTGGTCACCGATACAAGTCGATAAGCAAGTAGGAATTGAACCAAATAATTCTCCAACAAACAAAGTGTTATTAATACGACTGAGTAGCCAACAACCACTAAAACCCATTTCCTACAACCATTCACCTGAGGATAAGAGAACTCAAAGCTCCAATTAGAACCCAATCAATTTAACACTGGTATGCGGGTTTGCCGCAGTGTGCCATCCTGTAAAAAGGCAGAAAAGGACAAAAATGATTTTTCCTCCACTTCCTAGCCTTGCTAATAAAAATTCTCTCTCCAAAATACTTCTTATATGAAACACTCAACATTTTTGGTTCATTTCCTCAAGGAGGCTTTAATAATTTTGTATTAAGATAACATATTAAAGACATTTAGAAGGCGATAGCTTGAATTTCATGGGAATAAACTACGAAGTCCTCTTTATTCGTAAGGAATGTTATATGACATTATGCCACATTAAGCTACAGACTAAAACATATTGCATAACAAATTTAGATCTCTTTAAAATACACAAAAGATTTAGGTTAAGCTTCGCTGCGGTATCATTTTTTTCCGAGATAAGCATTATCAATAGTTCGATCTGCTCAATATTTTGTCATTCCTGTCGATTTTCAGTTGTTTCTTGCGAATGCATGGGACGAGTACGGAACTTCAGTTCTTATCATTTGATCACGCTACACCCAGTGTATCTATAACCCAATGTGTAATGTAGCTGTTTCTTCAAATGTTTACTTCAATTTGAAAGATAGAAATACAAGCTTTTCTTTATTTGTATATAGAGAGAATCACAAGTGAATGTATCTCATCAGGTTTGTGCATATATGGCTTACTGAACCATACTTCGTTAGTGAATATGTAAATAAAAGTATCATTAAAATTGTTTGTCATTTGAGGCTGCCAGATGTCGTCGAGTCGCCCTAACTCGATACCTCAATTTGTTACGTGGATGGATGATGCTCTGAGATGTCGGGATTTTCCTTGGGGTTGCTCTAGCTTTGAGACGCCCTATCTATGGGTCAGGGTGTGGGACCTCCTGGATTTGATGTAGGGTTCTACTAAGGAAAACACACACGAGTAATTTAACACAATTTAATGTTTTGAAACTATTAACGTTCATTCACTCGCTGGTAGATAACTTGTGTGTTTCGAGTCCGCAAGGTACATGTGACTGTTACCCATCCGCCGTCACTTTCTGCGAATTGCCTCCTCGCTGTCAGGTATACCACTGTGTCCCTTCCGTTAGCTGTGGCTATTATAAAGGTTCGCAGAAATATTAGCTCCATTGTTTGATACATTCCTCTGTTCCCAGAAAAAAGAACACTCTTTGATTGTGTACACAAGCAGTGGTACCGTTTATAGGGGTCAATGCATTCTATTATATCTGGGGCCTTCTACCTTGGCATTCCTAAATTACAAGCTCCACAAATCTTAACATGCCCTTTATGTATTTATTTAAACTTATTCTAATGTTACTTTATTAGGCACTGCAAGAACGGTTTCACATTGCAGGATGGACTAACTTCGTTATTTAACTTTAACAGTATAACTAAACAGCTTGCTTATTTCCTGCACATGAAAAAGTTAGCATTACAGAGCAGCTCCTGTAGTTAAGGATGAAATGAATGGGTTTCCCTGTACTCTAGCGAGCTGCGAGTTTAGTCTCTATACACTTCTATTTTCCTTTTGTTACTACAAATTTTTAAAACACTGTTCATTCCTAATGCCTATCATGCATCAGATCCTTTGAGTCACTGTTCTCTGCTCAGTGATTCAGTTGGTATCCCCCTGTCTTGGTTAAATTTATAAGACAATAGAGTGAGGTATGACTCACATCGCGGGTTTCACGTATTTCAGTCTCATCCCTCCCTGGCATTAGGTTTTCACAGCAGTAAAGGAAAACCAACTCTTATCACTTGATTTACTCCACGTGGGGAAAATATCTGATGTCTCTGAAGTCGCATACTTCATTGGCTACAGTAGATTTCGTTGCTACTCCGCTTTTATCCTGTAGGAATCGATTCATATCTAGATATATCAGAATATCTTCTCCATGTGAAGTAAATCTCGTGTTAATAGGTGGTTTCCCTTTACTGCTGTGGACATTTTATTTGTGATCTCGATCTAATTATAAATTGGACTGTACTTTCTGCGTACATCCTGGTGTCTGTGCTTCACATTTGGAGGTCTAAGTGTTCAAACCTCGTGTGCAAGTTAATCTGGCTAAGCTGCTAGATGAATACCGAATTAAGTACTCCAATACGATCCAATCATATTCCAGACGGAGATTTGCAGAAATAGTTTTATTACATACGTGATGTGTCTAGAAAGTTCGGTGAACGGTGACATCTGAACGACAACTTGGCATGAGTGCGTGCCAAGACTTGAGGAGAATGGATACACAGCATATGATGGCCAGTGTAAATAGACTGCGACCTGTTAAACATAGTGTGAGAGGATGTCACATCGCAATGGAGTAACGTGTAAATATCAAGTTCTGCTACAAATTGGGGAAGACTGTATCGGAGACATGGAACATTGGTACACGTGTGCGGGATGAAAGCCGGGAAGCAGAAAATGTGTTTATGAATTGCTTGCACGCTTCCGTGAATGGAAGGAAGCAGCTGAGGATGAGCCACGTTCAGGTCGGTCATCGACAATCAAACCCACAGAAATGATCGAGGAAAGTGCGAAAATTGCTAACAGAAGATCGGTGATTGATTATAATATTTATTAGGGAGAATTGGGTATTAGCGAGGATACACGGTGCACACTATCATCCGCGATGATTTGGATAAGCGGAGGATCTGCTGCCGATTTGTGCCGCACAAACTCACACACGAGCAGAAACTAAAAGGAATGGAAACTTCTGGTGATTTCACTTCCATGTGTGACAAGGATCCATTGTTTCTTAAATCAATTGTCGCGGGGGATGAGACCTGACACTGCCCACGGACAATGTGGGATCCGTGTGTGCCAATTCCTGACTCAGTCGACGATAACTCTTCTTGAACAAACTCCATGCTCCCTTGATCTGGCTCCTGCGGACTTGCTCCTGTT
This sequence comes from Mantis religiosa, assembly GCA_030765055.1. Taxonomy (NCBI): domain Eukaryota; kingdom Metazoa; phylum Arthropoda; class Insecta; order Mantodea; family Mantidae; genus Mantis; species Mantis religiosa. The sequence continues at coordinate 234,069,688 of CM060947.1, read as the reverse complement.
TTCCTGCTTGAAGGTGGCCACGAAAGGTGAACGTTTTGCGGACGTGAATGTCTTAAAGATCGTGTGACAGTCGTTCTGTGATCGAGGCCTTTGCCGATAGTTACCAGAAGCTGAAGAACATTGTTAAAGGTGTGTTGTAGGGGTGGCGACTATTTTAAAGGAATATAAAGAAAATTTGTGTCTTTTGTTATCTTTGTTTTCTGATAGCTTTACGGACTTTTAGGCATATGATGTATGTCTTTATATTAGAATAAGAAAATGAACAAGCAGACTTTAAGTGGTAATCAAATGTTATAAGAACCGCAGTGTGATACAAAAATTTCGTTTTCTTAGTGTGGCAGAGAGATACAAAATAAATAACGACTTCCTATTTGAGAAAAACACAAGTTGAAAGCTCAAACCAATAAGAAACGACATCTCAAAAGAATTCTCGCCTCAGTAGCGTGTCTGCCTCACGCTCAAGAGATCCCGAGTTCTTATCTCGGTCAGGGTGAGTTATCTGGATAAGGTTTCCCTTATCCTTTAAGACGAATGTCGGGTAACTCCAAGCTCCATGGACTCATTTGAGCATCATTTCACCCATTTCACCGTCCGATATGACTTAACGTAGGAGGACGTAAATTTACAACAACAAAATCTCAAAATTGGCTATCTGCACACACAAAAGAAAAACATTTGACATAAATTGTAGGTTTTAACCATACTTAAATCTTTGGCTCCCTCTTACGGTTTACCTGTTACGCAAAGTTAACCAGAATGAAGAGGACTTCAGGGGCTATTCCCAGATAATTCAAGATAATTCTTTCATTGGTTATGAAAATGAACATTGTCGCGGTAACAGGCATTAAAGTTTCGGCGCAAATAGATAATACGGTGGATGGTGTTTCACGGTAATAAAGATCTTGCATAAGCAGTTAAAGATAGCGCGGCTAGTGTTCACAAAGAGCCGGAAATTAAAGATAGCTAAGATAAAGGACTTGCCGGCACAGATAGGATTTCACCTATGGAAGGTTCTAGTGATATCGTGATTGACAGAGAAAAGTTGGTTTATTAATGGAAATTAATTATTCTTTCACACTGGCCGTGTGGTTTCTTGTTTCTACTCGAAACCTCTCGAATTTATGAATGAGATAAATAAGCGACTGTGACACGCCAGAGGACAATTGTGTAACAAGAGTTGTGAGTAAGCAGAAAACAGCTGTAAAGTGTTGTTGATGTGACGAGAGCTGAACGCAGTTTGTTATTGTCATCGACCTTGGAAGATTGTGTTGTATATGTGATGTAATGTTACGTGAGAATTGAACAGTGTATTTGTACGGAAATAAGGAACATTTAGAATTTCGGCAAATTGGACTTTAAATTTTATGAACCCACAAAGTCACAATATTTTAATACAATTATTAGAAATGCCTTTGAGAAGTTCTACATGTTCAAAAAATTTTCCAGTAAAGAATAATTCAGGATATCGCATCCTTGGAAGAGGCTGAACTTAAATGCTAATTATGGTAGTGCAACAATATTTATTTTTATACACAGTTTATAGAAAAGAAATTTTTTTAAAAGCCTGCCGTGCTAGGGGTCCCGGGTTCGATTCCCGGCGGTGGCGGTGGGGATTTTTCTCCGACCAAGGTAATTCCCCTTCTTCCCCAGAGTCTGGAAGTATGAATGAGAGTGTGAATGTGTGCGTGATCTAATGATTAAAAATCAAAGATGTTCCAAAGGAGAACGGCCGCCGATATGACCATAGCAGTTAAAGGCGGGGTATGAATGGAACAAGGAAAAAAAAATTAAATTCAGGGTACCTCAGAACATTTGCTTCTAGTGAAATATGGGCGCTAAAATTTTGGATGACTACTTTTTACGTTGCAAAACTGAAAGCATCAGAAAATCAGGCACTTGATTTCAAAAAGTCTGTCTTAGATAAAATCAATAGCAAATATTATCAATTTGCCTCAGACGGTTAAGTCTATAGCCTGCATTTGGAACATTGTAAATTCAGAGTTCTAGCTACCGTTTTTCGTGGATCTGTCTGTCGCCAGGTAAGGTCTTTCTTCCCATCTATCATGGCTATAAACACCGAGAAAATCTTTAATGTCTGAATTTCATAAAAATAAACATTAGAAACTTCTAAAAGTTCTTAAGATTTAAATAAGCCTTATGTACATTATGACAAAATACACTTAAATGTTTTAAAAGTTTGGCAAAGATTTAACAAGATTTAAAATCTCGTACAAGTGTAAATGTTCACTCATAATATACTTAGATTATCTTACTTTAAGAGGGATTGTGGAATGACTTTACGAAATCTTCATAAAATGTAGTTTTAAATAAAAGAATTAGAATCCTTAGATTTTGTCTTACAGAAATAGTTATAGTTGCGTTCTTAAAATTGCTTATTCTCTACATATCCTTTGGCATCAAAGTATTTTCATCCCATTTAGAAAACAATTCACTCCTTTGAAGATTTTCATTACTTCCACAACGGTAGTGCATTTGTCATACGGCGCCTGCTACATGGCAAAGCTCAACTCATATTTCCCAGTAGATAAAAATATACTGCTACGCTTTACATTGAATAAAATGTCATACAAATACATCCAGATTACATGGAACGAAATGAAAAGGGTGCTGAAAGAGCAACCTGAAGAGATGAAGCTGTTCTGTCCGACAGATTGATAAAACGGAAACCATACGACAGCTACAAGCAGTAAAAGGATTTGGGAAGCTGCCCTAGATATTCCTGCTTCAAGCTCGCTCCTAGCATGGTTCAAAAGAATTTCACGATCAGATACACATTTAGGTCCTTTGTGTGCTTTATGATATTCACTTCATCGCAATGAAGTAAAGAGAAGTAGGGAAATTTGTTAGATATAACAGTTACCGAGCTAGAAGTCTCAAAGATAGCAAGTTTAATTCACATTTAAAGCTATGTACTGATCTGACTGCGAATTTGTCATAATTTTGATATCTACTTCACTATTATTGTAGGGTACTTCATTAATAAATTTTGAATATAGTGGAATATAATCACAAGATCAATTTCCGGCACATTGGTAACTCGGAAGCTCAAATATAGAGGGAAAAAATTTATAATGCAACTAAACTTAGTCTTTTACTTCCACAGTTTGTATTTTTTTAGGGTCATGAACCTTTGTTTCGTCGCATTCTATAGCAGCCATCGTCAGGGGTAATACTACATTTTAACGTGAAAGCTGACTTTGCAATGTTATATCTACGAAGTCTACCGAATAACAACTCAAAAACCAGGTTTTCAAACAGAAACAACGATTTACACCAACAAAAGATGGGGATCTTTATGTCCAGAAAGCAACATAATCTATTCTGTACTTACATTACATAGAGAGAAAAATTTTCTGTGATTACATAGGATAGGGTAATCTCCGAAGTCACTAAAACGATGCTCTCAATTTTCTTTTTATCATTCAAAATCTCACTCTTTTCGTCGGAGGAAAACAGACCTTTTAATTTAAGTTTTTAAGTTGACTAAAGATGAAATTTATTTATAATGCCTAAATATTACTAGCCTTTGTTTCGGCACGTGACCTTATTTTAGGGCGTTTTCCTGCGCTGTTTCTAAAGAGCTATTACACCCTGTACTTTCCCTCCTTTACGTGAGCTGTCTAATCAATGTCTAGCTCTGTTGAGTTTGACGTGAAACCACATATTTTAGTGTTTATTTTATAATATTTGTTAAACATTCACCATGATTTCTATGTAAAAAAACTCCTGTAAACAGCTCTTGTATTACTCCTTGTAATACTTAAAATTCGGCAGAGTAAAAGGTTTCTTTCTCTTGATTACCATGTCCTGAGATAGAATTATTTCTCAGTCAAATTGTGGTACTCATAATTATTTCAATTATAAAAAAACTGCTACAAATGACCAATTTTGGAATACATCAACCTTACAGTTAGCTTCAAATGGCACGGCATAAAAGACTTCCATTATCTCTTCTGAATTCATTTCATCGTGCTGATCACTATTGGCAAGAGTTTTGAAGACCTAAGCTGAAAATTTCTAAATGAAATGTCCCAAGCTGCATCCAACATTTTTCCCCTGACTCTAGTTTTTTTTTCCCTTAAGTATTTTCACAGGGAGAAAAAGAAGTTGTATGGGCACTGTTTGGACTGTCTGCCGAGCCATGTCCAACACAAGTCTTGGTAGACAGTTCAAACAATGTCCATATGACTCCCCAAGGAGATAGCCTATTTCAGCCATAAATGAATTTAACTTTTTATATTGTATCCTGATAGCACCACGTACTAGTTCTTGTAGCCCAGTCATAGAAGTTTCCGAGATACATTTCAAAAACGTTCTTGACGATTTGTATAAAAAATTATACTGTAGGCTTTCACAATAAATCATTGATGAAATCACGAGGACATCAAGGATTGTCTAAAATTGGAGCAACAATGTTAATGTTTATTTCCCCACATGGAGTCCTGAAGAATGTACCGATCTCTCAGGTGATCTCATTGTGGATTTAACTTAGTCTGTAGATCTGGCAAGAAGAAAGTTCACACCAAATTGGAGCTTGTTTAGCATTTTTAACTCTTAATCCATAAATTATGCTATATCTGCTCTTTATATAGCAGAATCAGCTATTGTTTTCCGTTTGGGACTATGGAATGCTGAAGTCTGTAGCTATATTAATGCCCGATTTCACCAACAGATGTTAAAATCGACGTTAACAAATGTAACGTAACAATTGTCACAGCGCTAAAACTAATGTTAAATTTCTTACATTTCATCAACCTGTTTTCTTAAAATGTTAACAAACCTGTGTTAACGCCAAGAAACTTGTAAATATCACAGTTATAGAAGCCTATGGATGGTTTTCTGAACGTACTCCGATGCGTTTTTGTTTTCATTTTCGTCTGCACAAATGGCGGATGAACAAACTCATAATTAAAGCCGTGAGACAAATTTTTCATCGACGGAGAAAGAATTGTTAGTTGAAATGGTGACGAAGTGTAAGGATATCGTGGAAAATAAGAGGACGGATGCGGTGAATGTAAAAGAGAAAGATGTCGCGGGGAAAATATTGGTAACGAATTTAATTCAAATGTATGTGTCACTACTACAAGCACCGAACAACTTGTCAGTATTACGTAAATTTAAAACGAGGTGCGAAGCAGGACAAGTGACTTGAACGTTTCAAGACGGGAGGTGGAGTGTATTATCTACATAATTCAGTGAATTATAAAATCGCAAGGTTATTGATACTTGAAGCTAAGGCGACATCGGCATATTCCTTTCGATGCATGTTCTAACCTCTCTTGTACTTCCGCATTAACCTTCATAGCAACATGTTTCGACAGTCTATACCTCCGTAAAACAATTTTCTTCGGATAGTTCCTCAAAATCATTTCTCCTCACAGGCCGTACTCTATTATGAATGCCATTTAGACGGTCTTAAATATAGCAAATCGACATCAACAGCTGAGTTCATGCTCGCCATCTTGACTATTTACAATTGTTAAAGGACTTAACATTAGAAATTCTGCTTGTTAGTTTAACATGAGATTTAACACTAGTTTTACGCTAACACTTGTTGGTGAAATACAATTTTTGTTTTAACTATTGCTAAACTCGTGTTAACATTTGTTGGTGAAATCGGACATAGGTATTTTAAAGCGACACTGTAGACTCATCAATGTAGCCGACGAGAACGTCGCTCTCAGCGCAGAACTAATGTCTCCAGTAAAACTAAGACCACGTGGCTCATCTGACATTGTGGTATGTCTGCTTACAGGTATGTCCATGAACGTCAGCTCCGAGGAGGATATGGACCTTGGAGCAGAGTCGGTATCTCCGGTCACGCTCAGCTCCGATTGGAGTCGCGTGGCTCGTTTGCTGCTCATCGCCAGCTTGGCTGTCATCGGGAGCATTGGTAACGTCTTCATGATCAGTTCTGTCATGATAGAAGACGCTCTCAAGAAAAGGGGTATGTACCTAACATCTTGACTTCCTAACTATAGCAGAGATGCATAGCAAAGCTTCTCTTAGTTCTGAAACAAAAAATAAACGTGATAGAATCTTGCAGCAAGTAATACCACAATTACAATAAGGAGCATATTCGCTTTAAGCTATCTGGTGAATAGTAAATTTTTCAGAAAAGAAGTAAACATATATAGGGAGCATATAGATTCAAGACTTTTGCTGGACTGTCTTCCTTGGTCAGTTTCCACATATGAAAATCGTTTCGCTTCGAAAAGAAAATTCTAATTAAATATTCATGCATGTGTTGCTTTATGTGACAGGTGAAAATCTGTTAGTCTCTGTAACAATAATGTAGTTCTTATATTATTTATAATGGCAGTACTAGATATTCTACACGGTTCAGAGATTACAGTCTGATTTTTAAAAGAAGATACGTGAAGGTCGTCTGCTTCTCCACGTGATTGCTGCAATGTTACCCAACAGCACACAGGAAGTAATGCAGTTCTCCTTTCTTCATCCTCTCAACACACGAAACATAAACAAGGGTTCGAGCTATCTAAGTATGTGATTCACCAGTGTAACCAATCTGGCAACCTTTGTTTACGTTAGCATAGCAACGACCTTTCCCTCTTAAAGTCTGTTTAGTTAACTCATGTGCAGTCGGCCGCTGCCTTTGACGAAACCTTATAATCGTTTTACAACCCTGGCCCTCCCCCTCGCAGACCTTTCTACAAGGTTGCTACCTTTCTGGATACGTCATGGGTATCGTACGAGGTTTCGTCTAAATAAATTATCTTATGTCCATTACTGCAAAACTTTCTTAGTTTTGACGATATATATCTCCAAGCTACAATTCTACTGGATTTTATAATAACCCTTAACTTATTCAAAGTGCGGTATTTGAAACCAGCTCCTTTAGGAGACCGCGCAAAGTGCAGGGCCCATAAGGAAAATCACAAATTTCTTGCAAATGTGCAACCAATTCGTCTAAGGTGGGCGCTCTCCCTTTTGCATAGAATCTATAAATTTCTCGACGAATTAAATCACATGTGAAATTATCTACTTTAGAGGAACGTTTCCTTTTGTTTTCACACTTGATCGGCGTCTTTGGTATTCCTTTAGTCACAATATTTCTTACTGTATTTCTGTGAATTCCCATAATTTATCATTGCATGACTCCTTACCAAGATTATTTTTCAGCGCGTATTTATATATGTTCAAAACAAGCGCTTGAATTTGCTTAGAAACAGTTCCCGTTGAAACTTGTTTTTTGAGGCTTTTCCAGTAATATAACTCGGTCCAATTATTCACACTATTGTCATCACTTTGATTATTTTCACGTGACTGAAATTTATCTACTAATGCATTTGCATTTACCACTGCATTTCCCTCCCATGGTCTCCACATCGTGACACACAAGGAATTGCTGCACATAATAAAACAGATCAACTGGAAGTTGGAACTTTGGCAACTGAGACTCCACGTGGAGTAGACATGCGACTGTCACTTCAAGAAAATCAGGTTGTTATTGGTCCTCAACGACAGTGTTCCATTTCTGAAGTGTGGAGATAGATTTATGACGGTCATTAGTGGGCGGGAAGGTCAGGTCCTTTGAGGTCCCTTTGAGTGGCAACTGCACACACGTTAACTAAACAGACTTAACCCTTCGCGTCCCTTGCTTGGTGAACTTCACGTATCAGATTTAAAAATCAGGCTGTATGCTCTCTTACCACCAGAACATCAACACTATTATCAAGTTGAATTGGCTTAGGCTATACTTTCAGCGTGCACTTTCTTCTTCTAAAATGCAAGAGTAGTGAACTTTATCACTGTTAAGCATCCTTTCTGCTGAACTCCATGATTTTTCATTCATTTCTTAGCATTAGCTTTGAAGGAGATGGTGTCGGTTTTTATTGTTGTAGGGCAAGCAGAAAAGTGCCAGTGGCATGGACGACTTTAAATGATACCAGAATGATAGTTTTATAAGCTTAAAATACCTCCTAAATAGAGACGTTAGAAGCCCAATGCTGCCTTGGGTTCAAAGTCGCCCTTTGAATGTCCCATAACTTGGAGGCATCATAAGTTCTGCAAGGTGGAAGCACCAATGCTTCTCCACGGCTTTGCTTTTTGAACCAAAGTAAATGGACATTTCTCAATAGGGCTAATTGCGAAATAAGTAAGGGTTATAATAAATACCTCAAAGCGATATTTTGAACATTTTACCATTGGAAACGAACGCCAAGAAACGCCTTAATTTCATTAATACGAATGTAGCATTTCTTGGAAAAGAAATAAAGTTCAATCTTCAAAATCAAAGAACAGTTCAGGTTGAGGAAGGAAAAAAAATCCGATAGATACAGTTGGAATGCTACGTGTAATCAGAGGAAGATAAGGAAAGCAAGTGGCATTTTTGGACCTGGAAAACACTGCATATTCTGGGTATTCAGGACAGAAAGCTTCAAAGATATTGGTATATTAAGCTACAAATAGTAGAAAATACGTCAGATGCAAGTAAGATAGGGATGTCCCTTACCACCCACTGTTTTCAGTATATCTTCAGGGACAGTTCAAAGAAAATTTGATTCAAATACAAAGAAATGATAGTGAAAAGATGAATAGAAAATGTGTTTACTGAAAACATAGCATGACTAGGGGAATGAAGACATTCTAATGGAGATAAATATAACGAATATGAACACGGGATGTAGATAAATGTCCCAAAAAGAGAAAGAAGAAACATTATGATTATTGAAAGCAAAACAAAGAACATACATATAAACTAAACTGAGGCAGTGAAGTAAAATTAAAAAATGTTAATAGTTTGTTCTATCAATTATATATGTCAAGAAGTCAAATAATTAGGAAACATCTTGAAGACGAGGAACATCTTGTACAGAGAAACACAAAATAAATTACTGAAATGTTCTGTCTAGATTCTGACAGTGGACAAAGTGGAAACGTTTACGTTACGAAGCAAGCAAGAATTACTAGAAGCAATTGAAATAGGATTATGGAAAAAGTCAGACGTATGAAATGGCGAGAATAAGTGATGTGGTTGATTTAGAGATAAGCGAAAAAAAGGTAAGCACTGAAAATAATTAGGAACAAGAAAAAAACAATTACTTAAGACATTTCACTTTGGATGATAAGACAGAGCGTTGAGGCGTACTGACCTTCAGGTGACCAGCGCTGTGATCGTCTCTTATTGAGTGTTATGTGGTCGATTAGAGGAGTGTAATATTAGTACGTTGACGTACAATAAATTACGAAACACATATAGATCGATTGGAAGCTGCATGTGTCTATTTTTTTTTAATTTACGTCCTCCAACGTTAAGTCATATCGGACGATGAATAGAATGGGTGAAATGATGCTCAAATGAGCTCAGGTTCCATAGAGCTTAGAGTTACCTGACATTCGTCTTTCAGGATAAGGGAAAACCCCGGGAGAAACCTCATCCAGGTAAATCACCGTGACCGAGATTCGAACTCGGGACCTCTTGAACGTGAGGCAGATACGCTACCACCACGCTACCAAGGCGGGCTGCATGTGTCTATATGATATGTTTCCTCGCACCTGTCGATGTATGACACATTGCTGTCCAGAAGACATGATTACATCTGAACAGAGTATAAGTACATTGGACTCACCGTGTATGTGAGAAAAGATGAGGTAAACCTCTCTGTGTCGTGAATTTTTTCCGATACGCCTTCTCGCTTTCCATGTAAGTACGCATTTAAGGGGATTGTAGAAATGGGAAAGCCTTCGGGACCCAAAATAATGCTAGATGATTCCAATATTAATGCAGTGTGTGGTGATAAGAGGAAGACTGAAATAGTATTGTTCTGCAGTGAAGTACTTGCCTTCTGGCAGAAAACTAAACGCTGTTAACAATTATCTGGGTTTACCTATTGTTATCACTTTGCCTCTGAGCAATAAATGTGTGAGTAATTGTGCTATGACTCCACTAACTATGATGTCCGGGCTTGTAGGCCGTGGTCCATTTTTTTTCTACCTTCCAACGTTTCGCCGAAGACTGCGTTCGGCATCATCAGGGTTCTAAGTATATAGACCCGGAGTCCAACCCGGGTCTATATACTTAGAACCCTGATGATGCCGAACGCAGTCTTCGGCGAAACGTTGGAAGGTAGAAAAAATGGACCACGGCCTACAAGCCCGGACATCATAGTTAGTGGAGTTAACGACGCCGGCCGTGAAAGCCTCAGTATTTATGTAATTGTGCTATGGTTTGAAATAGTTCTATTTGCATATGTTTATTGCCCTGCTCTGGAACCGATTACCACAAACAAAACACGATTACACTGGTAGCAATCTAAAATGGAACAAGATTACATATTCCATCAACGATGTGGATAATGAATCTCCAATTCAAAGTCCAGCGATTGAAAGAGTTTCTCATTTTAGAAAATAAGAATAGTAATGTCAATCATAAATAATGTTTTCTTCCATCACCAATGGGGTGTTCGGTTATAAACTGTAGAGGAAATACGTTTGTCCTTTCCTAATTATTGTATGGGAATGAAATTAATACTTGTTAAATATGATATGACATTAAAGTACTAAAGCAAATACATCTTATGCCAGGGGAGACAGGTAGTAGCGGTGTGATGACAGTTCCACCAGCTCTCACCGAAAAATATGTTCCCGAACGAAAGGCAGGTTAGCGTGTGACGTCACCGCGCTGATTACTGCTGTCGAAGGGGAAGGAATTGTTTGATGTGTGCGGGTAGGAAAGACAGGAAACGTATTGATTGTTAATAATATGTACGACTTACATCTTGGGTGTTGTAATATTAATGCTGACTACTTTAATTACATAATTGGTCACAGTTTATAAACAATTAGGTACATCTTGGCTCTGCGCTATGAGAAAATATATAAAACATCAAACTCGTAGTTTATCTGAGGGACAGGCATGTCATAAAGTAAATAAAAATTCAAGTAATTTTCTCTGCAAATTAGAGGAAGCCCATTCAGAACAAAATTAGGTGGACATTTTCCGACACTTTCTCTTTCGTTTTTCTTTAACTAGTTTATCAATGTCAGGACGTAATATCTGGGAAATTTGTAATCGAAGGCTGCATGTTAAATTGTGATCTGACAAGGTACTTTGGGGTTTGGACTTAGCCATTTTCATGACAGAAAAAAATTGTTCGCACACATATGTCCAGCCAAACACACATAATATCCGTGCGGCAAGTGAATACAACCTCGGAAATATGGTTTGGGGATATTCTTGTAAAAATCAGCCAAGTCTTCCTTGTGTGTATATTTGTCCTTCAATAAATCGTCACATTGTAAATTTCATAGTTCTATTAGGTACGTGGCAGCTACATTGTTTTCATCGAGTGTGCTAAACCTGACTGAACCCTCAAATTCTGTCCTCGCAGCACCATTTATATAGGTAACTTGGTACACGGCTCTTACCTGACGTCACACGCACTGCAGGCCTTGCTCCAGACTGAAATACGTCACAACTCTCGAAGCTGTCTTCCTCTGTCTTATGCTAACCCTGAGCTGGATCCTAATAGGGTATCCCTTTAATACATTTATATATTTGTCATATGTTTGCCCCTTTTAAGTTATTGATTTAATTTTGCTTAACTATCATGCGTTTAGTTTTTGCTGTTGCCAAATGTTATCTATCCCTGTTAATTGCCACCTACTGTTTCAACTTCGTATTACCGTTTCACTCAACCAGATTTTCTTGCCCTCTCATTTCAACATTTCTCACTTAAACCTCTCTACTTTTGTTATGTGCCCTTTCCCAAATAAAATTATTAAACTTCATTAGCCCCATTTTTCAGTCCTTCTTCGAATTTCTTATTTCTTCAAGCTTGCTCAAATCTTCCCTACTTCACACAACTCTACTGTAATTTCTCTTTCCTTTCTGCAATTTACCTACCACCTTTTAGTTTTTCATCATATGCCTTTTATTTTTTTTAATTTCCCTGTTGGTTATTTACCTGTTACTTCAACTTATTGCTATCAATTCAATCAACCTGGGTGTACTTAACCTCACTTTTTCCAAATTTTCTCACTTATGCTTTTCCCCTTTCCTTTCCTCTACTTTTTCTATTGCACTTGCCACTTCCTGCCCCCTAATTATCTATTTTTACATCACACTTGCTCATATCTTCTCCTCTACCTCTCACGACTCCATTCTGCTCTTTCTGTTTTGCAATTTATCCGTAGTAACCATGGTTTTCTCTTATCGATATGCTCCAACTTCTCGATCCCTCCTGCCTAATTCTCACTCCTTTTCTAATCCCTTGTTCCCAAAATTTGTTACATTTCCTTTTTCCTGATCACCTCGGTTCCCACATATATTCTACCCTGTACTTGCCAAAATGTACTGTCGTCTTTACTAATTTTTTTTTTTATCCATCGACCCCCATTTCTGGGATTCTTCTCTTTCATTGGAACTCTTCATCACTTCCCCTCTGTCAATAACCAGAGAGCTTCGAGTTTCACCCCGTTTATCGAAGTCAGATTGTTAGTCTCTGCTACGCCAGCTGTCATAAGCCCTGCTTCTTTGATGTTGCATATGTCGCTTCTCTACTCAGCAATTCGCCCATCAATCTACAGTTTGGTTCCATATAGATGCATTAAATCCTTGTTTCCTTGTCTTGCTCCTTTTTTCATTTAGCCTCTTCTGTTCTCGTTGCTCGTAAGATCAATCCTTATTTCGTTTACTTGGTTTAATACTACTTCAGTACATTCATCAAGCCAATACTTCTTTATAATGCAGAGGTACAGTTCTAACATAAATGCTCTAGAAGTATGCCAAAATCAGGCCCTGCGACTAATAACTGGTGCAGCAAAATCAACTCCAATCACGGCAATGCAAGCCTTAACTCGGAACTATTCAATACATCTAACTTTAGAGGAGCAAGCACTAATACAACATGAAAACATGTTGCGGTTAAAAACAACAAAATGGGAGAAAAGATTACTACAAGCAAATAAGATGAAAACACAAACAAGTTTCCTACACAAAGTTATGGAATTAAAAACAGATCTGAATCTTCCTAATTCTAAATAAAACATTTTAATCAAAGAAAACCCACTGATTTTTAACTAATTAATATTCAATTAGATTTAGAACAGATAGTTACAAAATCTGAAACTTCGAAACCTGTACTAAAAGCATTAGCATTAGAAACTGTGAACAATAGATACCCACCTGAAGAATGGTTACATATCTACACAGATGGATCTAACTTGGACAACTCAGGAGTAGGAATTAAGTGTGCACTGTTCTCATTCTATCAACCAGCAGGATACCACACAACAAATTTTGATGCAGAAGTAACGGCTATTCATATTTCACTCCAACACCTTCTATACAGAATAGATAAATTCAAAAATGCTGTCATACTTTCTGATTCTAAAGCAGCATTATGTGCAATAAGTTCATATAAAATGAGGTCAATCCAAATTAAAGAATGTCACAAAATAATCCAACAACTTCAAAAACTACAGAAAAGAATTATATTAAAGTGGGTACCTGCACATTGTGGAATTGCTGGAAATGAATCAGCTGATTTTCTTGCCAAAAATGGTGCAAATTTAATTCAGAACAAAAGTAAAAGCTTATCCACATCCATAAAAATAGTAATTAAAAGCAAATATAAAAACAAACAAAACCAATCAATATCTAACAAATCCAAAGATAAAAAATGGAACATTTTAATTAAAAATCCAGAAATTATTCCAGAAATCCCACGTAAAGCTGCAGTAGCAAATTTTAGATTACTTACAGGACATGATTATTTGGCCAAACACTTACACAGAATAGGAATTTATACAAGTCCAAATTGTCCTCTGTGCAACAAAGAAGAGGAAATAACTGAAGAACATCTTTTAACTTGTGAAGCCCTACCTGCCGGATCCACTACACAGAAATATTGGAGAGCAAGAGAGCTAATGGCTTCATTGCCAAAGCCTAGCATTTGAAAACGACATACTACTTCAGTTGAATTTTACCAATATGTTTATTTTGCTTCCAATTTCCCAGTTCTAAATACGTCCCGCAGTTCGAAGCCTCTCGTATTCATTCCTAACCACGTTAATAATTCCTGTATCTTCTGAAATGCTCAGATTCCTTTTAGATCTTCCACTACAGAATTCATTACATTGTGTCTACCCATGAACTCTTGTTTACTTTCCATTCTTCTTTGCATTTCTATCATCATTTTTATCTTCTCCAACTCTAGTTTTATTCTTTAGCTTTGTTATCCCACTTCCTTGATTCTTGTTTAATTGCCAAGCTATTATTTCTTGTAAGTTTTCCAGTCTCCTTTGCAGTTGCCGCGTCATTAGGTCCTTTCTTCTCACTTCCGGGAGCAACTCTGCCTCACGACCCCTCCGTTGCCAGTTATGTTGAATATCCGGGACAAAAACAATTAGATATTAGAAATCGTTATATTAAGGAATATTATATAAATATTATAACAATGGGTGTGTATAATTTTGTCACTATTGTTAATGTATCAGTTTTCTCAAGCTAATTTTTAAATTCCTGTTGCACCTTTTAATAATAATCTTTTGATTGCACAAAAATTGTGGACAGAAGTAAATATTTTCTTTCTGTTGAAACTTTCTGTGATACAAACTTTAAAAAGAGAATAGAAAACAAATTTTGAATAGTTTCTATTCTTGCAAAACTTTATTTTTATGCCTCTTAATATTAATCGAGACGAACGTTTGCAGAAATACTTTGTTATACGGAGTGTGAAAAAGTATAGAAAAATGCAACTTTTTCTTACGGTTTTGCAAAGTGATATTTCTTTTGAAAAGCTGTAAGATGTATCATGTTTTCACATTTCTATGATTGTGAATAGGGAGCGAGTTTTTTTAATGGCAATACTTTTTTTCTTTATTTGTTGGTCCTCAGGTCTCGGAACGTACCGGTGTATACTTTCTTGAATTGTAATTTAAATTTATTAGGACGTATTACAGCACATGAAATTTAAACCAACAAACAACATTCGTAATAAAATTAGCGGTGCTTTTCTGTAACACATGATGAATTTACTTCAAAATATACTCAAAACGGCCTCCATTTACTGCCAAATAATGCCAAAGTCTGTCTTTGTAATTAACAGCAATACTGTTCGCCTGATCAACTGCATTTGTTGTTCAATTCTTTGCTTTAACTCTTCAAGATCTCTTGGTCTGTCCTTCTAAAACCTACACTTCAAATATCCCTACAAGAAAAAGTCTAAGGGGTTCAGGTCAGGAGATCTTGACGGCCATTCAGTACCTACCATTTTATCTTCCTGAAAATTCGTGATTTGGGTAATTCACCAACTGCCTTCAATAATGTGCAGGAGCACAATATTGCTGGAATAAGATATCATTTTGAATTCTTCCTCCTCCAAGGAGTAAAGTAACACTAGCAATAATTATTTCATTTTGTAGAAGGTGTAAATACCTCCAAAATTTAAGTTGCAATCAATGTACGAGGGCTGTTCAATAAAGAATGACCATAATTTTCGCACTAAAATTCAATCTTATTATATTCTATTAACCTAATTTAAAACAAACACACCATTGTAGTTTCATTATTGGTACACCTGATTCCCGCCTGTGAGAACCAGGTAAGTTTAGACATGTTCAGTATCGCCTACCGCTGCAACGGAAGTAACACGCGAGGAACAATATGCTTTGAAATTCTGCTTTTATCTCAACAAATCTTCAGTTGAGGCTTATGGAGAGTCCGTTCTTCCCTACAGCACAGCTCGAAGGTGGGAGACAATCAATTTCAAAGGAAGGTGGACCCGGTGCTCTGCACTTAGGGAAGAAAACATCAACACTGCTACTGCCATTGTGAGAGAGAATCGACGAATTACCTTAGTATCACTTTCTGAAATACTGAACATTTAATTGGGTGCCACCCACACGTTGTGACAGAAATATTACACATGAGACGTGTGTGTGCGTGATGGGTTCGAAGACTGTTGATTCCCGAACTAAAGAACATCCGCATGCAGTTAGTTGTTAGAGGAACATCCGGAGTTTGTTTCAAACGTAATCACTGCTGACAGCAAAGCTCAGTGTGGAAATCTCCTTCATCACCAACCCCCCAAAAAGCAAAAGTGGTTGCTTCTGCTGGGAAAGTTATGGTAATCTCATCCTTTGATATTCATGGAATGGTTTATCAGAATGTTGTACCTGCACACACATCAGTAACTGGACAATACTACAGGGATATCCTGAAAACATTGCAAGTCATATTAGGCGCAAAAGACCACATTTCCGTGAAGCAGGCTGGAAGCTGCACAACGATAATGCGCGGCCGCATATTGTCAATGTTGTAGCAAAATACAACGTGAAGTGCATCCCTCACCCTCCCTATGGTCCCGATTTAGCCCCATGTGAGCTTTTTCTATTCCCTAACTTGAAGAAATGCCTTCGTGGGAGGCATTATCCTTCATCAAAAGCAGTGGTGAAGGCTGCGGAGGCGATTTTGAAGGATCTCTCAAAAATGTTTTCCAGCATGTCTTTGAAGACTGACAGAAACGCTGGGAGAAGTTTATCGCATTCAGGGGAGACTATTTTGAGAAGGACCATCAAAATTATGAGGATGAGTAAAATATGTTGTCAAAAAGAAATATTGTGACCATTCTTTATTGAACAGCCCTCGTAAAATGAGCTATATCCGATCATTAGTATTTCAATTCGTTATCTTTCTGTAAGTTGTGCCATGACTACTTATTTCAGGAAGATAGTGCAATGAACTAAGCATTGTTGTCCTTATTAGCTTAGCTTTTGTCTGTATTTGTTCAATCCAAAGCCACATATTGAAATTGAAATTCAAAGGCTACTCAATTTGAAGTAATGATGCGTTTTCCTTTGCTCAGGAAACATGCAGTAAAGTCCTAAAAAATTTAAATTGCGGTTTGAAAGGGTATTTTTCTGTACGTTCTGAGACTAGAGGACTGGAAGAGTGCAGAAAAAATGATTGTTCCCATTTAAAATAATATTTATTTGTAATCATCGAAATATGAGGATGTGTTGATATCTTACACTTTTCTAAAAAATATTACTTCATAGAGTTACAACAAGGGGATTACAGGATTTTCCCGTACTTTTTACTCCCCCAGTATTATGCTGCAGGAACAAATAAGACAGGACGCTGAAGCAGTAGTCAAATATTGACATCCGAACGTCGGTACTCCCGATAGAACCGACCGGCAGTAGGGTCAGACGGGAAGTATTCACCCCACGCCTACCCATTTGTCTCGTGTCACTAACTGAAGGGATGATTAGGAGAGCGGCGCAAGCCCTGTACCGTCTCTTTCTCCTCCCACCATACGTCTGGAAACCTCGGGATAATTGTGCGCGCCGCGAAGCTTCCAGAAACGGCGATCTTCCCTATATAAGGCCTGCAGTTGGAGAGTCAGTTCAGTTCTTGGCGAGCAGCCGTGAGGAGCGCCGAGTGAGTGAACGGACCGGAAGACTGTATACGTGTATCAGAGGAGTTGTACGTAATTGCGAGTGCAGAGTGGACCTGTGACAGACGAACTGGTGAATTGTAATTGTGTGCGGTACTGAATTCTATGCAATCGGCAAGTGTTTCAACTGTAATTCGGTGGAAATAAAGAACATTTTGAGTTTGTGCAATTGTACTTTTAATTTCACGAACACACAAAGTCACAACAGTTAAAGAGAGGTAGCTTAGTACATGCTTTCAAATTTTCTGCGTTTTCCTAAAACATTACGAGAAGCAAAACATGATAAAGTATTGAGAAATTTAGCCAATAATTACTGTCTGAAAATGCTAATGTAAAAGGTTACTTGAAATACAGTGTGCACTTTAAAGAAGTATATACATCTATTTTTAGCAAAGAGTTTGTCTCTTAGTTATATAAAACCTCTCAAGAAAGATCACTTCAAGATGATTCGCATAAAATTTGATTTTCTCAAAATACCTTCTTTTCAGATTCAAGGAGATCATAAAAGTTCTTACGGTGAAATGTCTGTGAAGAATATTTGGATGATGCAATACTTCACTTTCTACGAGTAAGTGGTAGAGAAAATAAAGGGCAAATTTGTCACCATTTTCGTCTTTATTTGTCGTGCTGGAGTTCTGGAGATTCTGTTTCTACCACGACACCCTTAATGTTTCCGTGATCGTAAAGAAAAAATATACTAAATTCAGTTTATGGAGGCGCGTGGTTTGTGTTTTAATTATTCAAAATAATCGGGATGCAAAGAGCAACTTGGTCTATTTTACGGAAAACAGTACTCGACTCCACTGTTCTACGTGACTAGGGTATCAAGGGAGAGCTTATTTACTTTAGGATGAGGGAACATTGAGCAACTGCGCGGCAGCAATAGCAATAAGGTACACAGTTTTATTTGCTTCTACTTTTGTGTTCAAGATATTGGTCAGCGGTGGATCCATCAGTTTCATGCATCTCTGACTTGTGAGGATCGTTTAAGCTCTGAGCCACACGCACCTATTACCTTGGCTTTCTCCATTGCTTAGTAAGCTACACGAAGTGCTACATTTAACATAACAAATCCAGTGAAAGACATTTGACATTTCTTGTCCACTACTTTGTTTCTATAAACATTCTATAAAATAGTCAACATGAAAAATTTAATGCCACGGCCGGGATTTGAACCACGGATCTCCTGGTTTCCGTCCAGTCGCTCTAAACCATTGTCATCAGCTAGTACCTACGGCTAGTGTAAAGAAATGATTAATTTCCATCCATTAACTAAAATAATAAAGAGTTAAATTATGAAGCCTGGGACTCAAGTACTTACGATATTAAGTTGCCACAAACGGTGTATCTCGAATACGAGACACCTAGTGGTCTACCGGGGAAATATACGTGTCAAATGGAGAATTTAATGTAAGGACGGCACGTTGGCCATGGTAGATCAATGGGTTAGAGCGACTGAGCGGAAACCAGGAGATCCGAGGTTCAAATCCCGGCCATGGCATTGAATTTTTCATGTTGACCGTCAACCTTGGCCTATATACGGCTACTGTGAAGAAATGATTAATTTCCATCAAATAACTAAAATTCTATAAAATATCCCTACCAAATATTATTCTTCTAATTCTAAAGCCTGCGTAGTTACATTGCGAATTTACTTATAGTTAGCTACAATAATGACACCGATATTCAAATATTGTCACAAGTGACTCTTTTGTTTAGTACAAATAGGGTGTTGTAAATAATCGTTTTGATTATAGTGCGGGTGACATGTCACGTGACCTCGACTGCCTCTGATGAAGCCTGTAAGACGCTTCCTCTCTCTTCTTGTGTGCCAGCTTTGGTCAAAGACGTAACTTTCCTCTCTCTGACAGGTAAAGGCCATGTGGCAAATTGTGTACTTTCAATCATTGGGTAAACCTTTCATGCCTAAATAATACGAGGGCTGTTCAATAAAGAATGATCATAATTTCTTACGGTCATAATTTTTCGCACTAAAATTCCTTCTTATTATATTCTGTTAACTCAATATGAAACAAACACGCCGTAGTAGTTTCATTGTTGGTACTCCTGGTTCCCGCCTGTGAGAACCAGGCAAGTTCAGACATGTTCAGTATCATCTACCGCTGCAATGGAGGTAACATACAGTTTAAGTTGATGTTAGAGGAAGATCCGGAGTTTCTTTCAAACGTAATCACTGTTGATGAAACTTCGCTACATCATTTTGATCCTGAGAGCAAACAGCAAACCTCAGTGTGGAAATCTCCTTCATCCCCAATCCTCAAAAAGCAAAAGTGCTTGCTTCTGCTGGGAAAGTTATGGTCATCTCATTCTTTGATATTCATGGAGTGGTTTATCAGCATTTTATACCTACACACACATCAGCAACTGGACAATACTACAGGGATCTCCTAAACACATTGCAAGTCCATATCAAGCGCAAAAGACCACATTTCCGTGAAGCAGGCTGGATGCTGCACCTCAATAATGCGCGGCCGCATATTGCCAATGTTATTGCTGAATATCTTGCAAAAATCAACGTGAAGTGCATCCCTCACCCTCCCTACAGTCCGGATTTAGCCCCCCTGTGACCCTTTTCTATTGCCTAACTTGAAGAAACGCCTTCGTGGAGGGCATTATCCATCATCAGAAGCAGTGGTGAAGGCTGTGGAGGCGATTTTGAAGGATCTCTGAAAAATGGTTCCCAGCATATTTTGGAAGACTGGCAGAAACGCTAGCACAAGTGCATCGCATTCAGGGGAGACTATTTTCAGAAGGACCATCAAAATTGAGGATGAGTTAAGGTTTGTTGTCAAAACAAAAATTGATCATGCTTTATTGAACAGCCCTCGTAGTTTCAGTATTTGGAATGTAATCGAACCAACCTTTATATAGAAATCTCAACCTCTCCTGAATAAGCCTACCTCTGAATTATTAGCCCCTGAGGCGCGACCTGGCCACGTGGCACCTTAATCCTTTACCATCCTGGCCAGTATGTGAAAATATTTAAATACTGGTCGCTACTAATTGGCCTTAAAATTCCATGCATTTATTCATGACCTCCCGAGAAACTAATGAATGCTGGTAGTACTTCAATGAATAAAAAGTCCAAATCCGTGTCACCGATCACATTGTGTTGGAGCCATCGTAAAGCCAGAGCCGTGCGCGTGGGCAGGAAAGGACAGTGACGCGCAGAGAAGGACGCTTGCCGAGAGAGAGAAAGAAACAAATAAAGAGACAGAAATTCTGGAATTTTCCGCTTTGCTGATGCCGCCACGATTGTTACCGAATGATCTGCAGCTTTCTAGAAACAAGGCTGAGGTATAAAAGGCCCCGCAAGGTGTTAGAGCGGCAGTTGTGTAGTGGAGTTAAGTTATGTGATGGTTATTGCGGCAGTGGACATTTGAACTGTACCGCAGTGATTTTTCATTTGTTTACATGCAGCAGAGCATCGAGTTGACCTTGAAGACTGCTGTTTGTCAATATGTCATTTTGCTGCAGCAAGGGTTGTACAAAGCTTCTGTTGACCGCAATAAAAAGTGTTATAAATTTATGCAAACAAGACTTTGATTCTAGCAACCCACGAAGTCACAATAACAAATTTCTCGAAAATGGTTCATGCCCCCAAAATAGTAACTTGGAATAGGTTGTCTGTTTTAAAAAGGTCTACATTTTTTGTGTGGTAGATTTTGGTCAATCTCGTCTGTTTTACCAGTTAAACAAAATCACACAAGTTCCTTCAAGAACTTCAGAAGCCATTCCCAGAACATTAAAGATAAATATTTTATCTGTCGTGCAAAAGTCTTAAATATATTATGTAACTAAAAAAAACCAAATCTAGGTTAAATAAGAAACATTGTATTTACATTTCACACTTCCCATGAATAATATATAAAGATTTTAAAGTAAATAACCCCACTACAAACCATCTTTTCCGTGGAAAATATTTCCTGTTTTTACTTTCCCAAAACTTGTTCTTGGTTATAATATGTGTTTAAAGTATATTTACACGTCAAATAAAACGTGTATGTTCAACTGTTAGTAATAGGCTCGGAAGGTTTCTTTATTCCAAAGAAATACTGTACAATTTTGTAAAACTAGTAAACGTTAACAGAAAAATGGTAACATAATACGCATCTTTTATTTTCGTGCAGCATCAGATATTTCATACACACCCGTTATTAATTTTAGAATTTTAAAAGACTTTATCACTATTATTTAAACTGCTGTTGCTATTTAGCTATTTTCTCGATATTCTGGAAACATTTGGAATTCAAAAGCTTGCTTTAGTGACACACTTTTGAATATTTAACAGTTGATACGGTTTTATTTGTAGCCACAACTGAATGTATAATAAAGCTAGTCCTGCAAAGTTTTATGTTCAATTAACAGAAGGAAGACAAAATAGAGGCTACACAAAGCTCTATGTACAGTACGCGCAAGATAAGTTGAGCGCTGAACTTACGGCGTGATGCGGGCAGAGGGGAAGAAGCGAGAGCTAACGCTCTTTTGTTTCTGCAGTGTGGTCAACCTTGAAAAATACAGTGCAGCAAAATAGCGTGTAAGATACGCAATTATATGACAAGTAACGTTGCATCTTCTGAAAAAATTCCTTAGTTTTGTCCACGCCAGCTCAATTGCATTCAGATCACAGTTATACGGAGGTAGACAAATAATAATGTTTCTCTCTTCGAGAGCCATAACATCCACAAATGTTCATACAAATATAAATCATTTTCAAGTAAATGCTGATGACATTACCACCACAGACGTAACAAGGATAAACTGACAATTCGAGCGCACCAAACGAGCCTTTATGAAGGAAGCTTTAACTACAAAGTGATAATGTTATATAATAAACTTCCAAATTCATTTAAACAAGCTGCATCATTAAAACACTTTAAGAATATGGTTAAGAACATTTTTAATGCACACTGTTTTTATACGGTTAATGAATTTTTAGAACTATAACCATGTAAATGAGCACTGGGAGCATAGTACATTCACAAACCTGTAATATTCATATTATGACATTTCTTGTAGTAAATTAGTCTATGCAAATACCACATGAAACGATAGAAAAGCTGCTTACTGTGTATATTGTATGTAATCAATTTGACTTTATGTATATACTCCATTTATACATTTTGACGTGTCTCATAACATGTATATGTTGCCAAGGACGAATTAAGATTCTAATTCTAGCATACGATTGTTATAAACTGGTTAGATAATTAACCTCGAAATTGATCAAAACGAAATATGGCGGACATGATAAAGCTTAGCATATTAGCCACTAGATGTCAGTGTATAGCGCACTTCAAATTTCAAAGTTGTCATCTATGTTTACGAAGTTAAACGAAACTTATCGAATGAGGATTGTAGCCCCATCGCTCTTCTTATCGCGCACACATAGTACTCTATTCATTCAACAATTGAAGAGATGGCTTTCATAAGTGCACATGTCCAGTCAACTGTTTAACAAGTTCATAACTTTTGAAAATGTTCCAATATTATGACCTTTGTAACAAATGAACTTCGGCTCATGTTTGTTTTGCTGTTCAGTAATTTCAGTTACCATTGGTACCTTGTTATAATATTTATAAAGAATTTGTTGGACTTGTGCAGTTATGAAACTCATCTCGGTGTGCAGATGTATTGAAGGGACTGTATTATCAAATGCATAGAGAAATGACCTCTAAAGATGCAAGGAGTGGTGAAAATATTTTATAGTACTTTTGTTGAACAACGTTTTACTTGTAGCATAACAAAAATAGACATTACATTCATTCAGTTATCCTAATCTGAATCCCACACCTCACTTCCTGATTATTCCCCATCAGATATCTCTACTTTGCTATATTTATCACACAGAGTTTGAAAATAAGACTGTTTTTCAGGAAGAACTGAAGCAAGGTACTTTGAAATGCCCTTGGCTTTCGCAGCTTTCAGAGGAATGTCCTTATCGTAAGCTTTCTTCAGTATGATTTCAGCAAGCGTTGTGTTTCCTTTTATTCAGATGTCTCTGTCATTAAACCACTAGAGTTCTTGCTAACAGTAACAATGTGTGATCTATATTCAATAATCTTATATGTAGTCACTTTGTACTTCCTGCTTTTTGGCCACTGGCACAGGTTCCTTCACCTCGCTGAAAGCGATCTTATAGTCCTTGATCATAGACAGTTGAACATCACATACTTTAATGTTCTTGGATGAGTCCTTTATTATGCTTTGTGCACGATGCCTATCTGAGTTGCAGAGCAACACAAGTCCAAGGACGTGTGTAGCAATGACGTGACCTAATCACCTCTCATTGGCTGCTGTGGTGTAGACTGTTGTGCGGTAAAAATTAGTTCGTTATTTAACATGGTGATATATCTTTGTATGTTGGAAGAGAATTGTCAACTTTATATTTTCGTAACGGTTTGAATTAAATATATTACGCAACAGAGTTGATTTATCTGAAAAGCATGTTAGTTCTTAAACGAAGTAAAGAGGAGGTTCCTGTGCTCTGAAGCCCGTCTTTCATATGACACGATAGCACGTGCTTTAGCGGTAGTGGTGACATATTTTTTATATGACTTTTATCACTGACCTTGTTTTGAACTGGATTTGTCATATATTGCCATATGAAGGTGTGCTGTGACGAGTGCGAGGGCTAAATTATTTTACTGATCGTTTATTGCGGATGTACATATTATATGTACAATGGCAAAGTCTACCGCCAGTTTTTCGCTGAAGCATCGCAAGGGTAAACCTTTACAAAGCGGCGAAAAAAGAATTGTTGTGCATGTGTTTAATGCACTCACAGAGAAGAATCCATCTTTGTCAGTGAGCGAAGTCGAACAGCTGTTCCCTAAACTTACAGGTGTGAGTGTTAGGTCCGTAGGAACATCGCGACGTGAAACTGAGACAACAGGAAAACTTACCACTCCAGGAAAAAGTAGAAATAAACAAAAGCGCGTGCTCGGAGAATGCAATGAGTTTGTGGTAGGTGCTGTGCGTCGTCATGTGCATAGTTTTTTCTTTAGAAACGAAGTCTCTAACATAAATAAAATTTTGTCTGCTGTAAATGGCGATGCAGATTTACCAAATTTCAGCAGATCTAGTCTGTATCGATTGCTTATACAGCTGGGGTTTGTGAATGAAAAAAAAGGGAGAAGAAAAATTTGCTAAGAGACAGAGGCGATATTGTTGTGTGGCGAAGATGTTATTTAAGGACAACCAGACTGTACCGGGATACAAGTCGCAAAATATACTACCTTGACGAGACTTGGGTGAATGAAGGACACACCAAAAGTAAAGTATGACGTGACACGGTTTTTAAGACTGAAAGACGAGCATTTTTGCAAGGCATATGTGCTGTTTTAAAAAAAATCCCTGTGGAATATAAGCTTCTTTCAGTTTAAACATGTTCAGTTTCATTATAAACTTGTATTTTTGGATGCCTTCATATCTTTATTTGTATGATTTTATCTACCTTCCTGGCAATTATTATGACGTTTACTGCAGGTTTAAATGTGACGGGAAGGCACCGCCTATGGCCTATGGCGCGAAAGCAATAGCCAATTAGGGTGAGGGGCAAGGTAGTTGCACGCAGAGTGATACATGTCAGCGGGGCAAGGTTCTATGAAACAGATTAGTGTACTTCTGAAAGTTAGGTCTTCAATTCATAAAATACCTGTAAACAGAGCTCAAACCAAAAATTAAGGCAAAATAACAAATATCACGGAAAGTGTATTGAATAGTTTGATAGTTACACAAAACGAGCTAAGTTATTCATTCACAATATGCACCACTTACTCAGAATTACTCTTAATCGCTGGAAATCATTTACAAAAGCATTACGTACGTGCTACTTGACTGCTCTTCGTAATGTGGAAGTATCCTATTCCACCATCTGGCGACATTAATATCAACTACATCTTATTTTCGGAGTTGTGATAGCAGAAATAACTGAAAGTGTCGTTTGCGCAGTTAGGTAGAAGGTTTTATGGCGCCAATTGACTTGGAGAGGAAGGAAGGGGTACAAATGAACACCAGTTGCTGGCGAAGTCAAAGGGGCTTGAAGAAGGGAGAAACATTTTCGATAGACCGCGCTCACCCTTTGGTATCTTCTTCCACCTGCCCTAACTTCCTCTCGATAATGAGAAATGTATAGCTGCCTTAGTAAGATTCTACGAGGGCAATTCAATAAAGAATGATCATAATTTTTTACGGTCATAACTTTTAGCAGTAAAATTCAATCTTAGTTTATTCTGTTAGTTTAATGTGAAACAAACACGCCGTAGTAGTTTCATTGTTGGTACTCCTGGTTCCCGCCTGTGAGAACCAGGCAAGTTCAGACATGTTCAGTATCGCCTACCACTGCAATGGAGGTAACACGCAGTTAAAGTTGATGTTAGAGGAAGATCCGGAGTTTCTTTCAAACGTAATCACTGCTGATGAAAGTTGGCTACATCATTTTGATCCTGAGAGCAAACAGTAAAGCTCAGTGTGGAAATCTCCTTCATCACCAACCCCCAAAAAGCAAAAGTGGTTGCTTCTGCTGGGAAAGTTATGGTCATCTCATTCTTTGATATTCATGGAATGGTTTATCAGCATGTTGTACCTGCACACACATCAGTAGCTGGACAATACTACAGGGATGTCTTGAAAACATTGCAAGTCCATATCAGGCGCAAAAGACCACATTTCCATGAAGCAGATTGGATGTTGCACCACGATAATGCGCGGCCGCAAATTGTCAATGTTGTTGCTGAATATCTTGCAAAATCAACGTGAAGTGCATCCTTCACCCTCCCTATAGTCTGAATTTAGCCCCATGTGACTTTTCTCTATTCCCTGATTTGAAGAAAGGCCTTCGTGGGAGGCATTATATATCATCAGAGGCAGTGGTGAAGGCTGCAGAGGCGATTTTGAAGGATCTCTCAAAAATGGTTTCCAGCATGTCTTTGAAGACTGGCAGAAACACTGTGACAATTGCATCGCTTTCAGGGGAGATATTTTGAGAAGGACCATTAAAATTATGAGGATGAGTAAAGGTACTTTATTGAACAGCCCTCCTGATATTAATCTTCCATAAAGAAATATGTGTTCTAAATTTATGTTGGCATTTGATCTACCCTGAATCTCAAATTTTATTTTAAATAATGTACAATAATTATACTGCCTTATCACAATGCCTCGTTTATAATCCAGATACTTGCTTATATCACAGATACATATTGCAGTCTTCACTTCAAGGTCTATGCTACGCATTTTTTTTCTTTTTTTGCGTCCTCCAACGTTGTCACAGTATCGGACGATGAACGAAATGGGTGAAATGATGTTCAAATGTGTCCAGGGTCCATGGAGCTCAACGATACCTGACATTCGTCTGTAAGGATAAGGGAAACCCCGGAAAAAACCTTATCCAGGTAAGTCACCCTGACCGAGATTCGAATTCGGGACCTCTTGAACGTGAGGCAGACAGTTATTTATTTTATCGTCTTCGGCAAGCTTATTATCTCCGCGTTACTCTATCTGTCCCTTTGTGTGCGCCGGCCGCGCCCGTCACAACAATGGCTGGGGCTTAATGCTGGGTGAAGCTGATATTGGGAGATTGCTCAGCGAACTTCCACAATAGTTTATTTTAAAGTGTTTCTTGTAGTTAGATCGTCAGCTGGGTGCGACCGGTCCAAACATCGCTTGCCAGCCGAACACAACTCAGCCGTTTAACCAACACATCACTCAAGATATAGTTACACCACGCCAACATCTATTTAATATTTCTAGAGCATCTCTGATCTCTTAAAGATCCAGTGACTGCCCTGTATGGCTGCTACTTATCTCAAAATACATTTACTAATTTGGGTTTGACTTCAGATGTTTCTACCGTCCTATATTTGCTAGTTCCGTAGCTACGTTCCCAGTTGCTATTTAGGGATGTAAGTAAAACCCATTCTTTTAGCCCCTTACAACCCTGTAGGTAACAATATTCTAGATTTATATTTAGATTAGATTATTGTGCATATTCCAAAATTTTACAAATTACAACTTTAGGCTACATTTATTTGTCTTTACCTTGTTGCTACCTTGGCTTACATGACACCCTGGTCTTCTGCTCTGCCAGGTAGCTCTTAACCTCCACACCTCCTTGTTACTTAGTCCCATTCTTCCTCCTCATCTTCCTTTCTTATATTCTTTACATTTCTGGCCCATTTTTCCTTTACTTTTTGTAGGAACTCACCAATACTTCTTACCTTCTTTTCCTCCCTGCCCGTTATAATTTTTATAGCTACTGTCTTCTCTACTTTCTTCCATTTTTCCTTCCCCAACCTTTTTTCTCCATATTGCAACCTCCTCGCATTCTGTTACATAGTGTTCTATGCTTTCTTTTCCCCCACACAATTCACAAATCCGCTTTTCCCTAACTCTTATCCCTCTTAAAAATACCGGGTGTCCATAAATGAATATCGGGGTTTTAACGCTTTATAACATTAATTTTATTAAACTTACAGTAATGAAATATATGTCACATGAAAGAGCAACTCAAACAGTTTTATTCGTTGGCACCAGTGCGCATGTGCGTGAAATGTTTACGCCGCGATCCGCTAGAAAGCGGTAGTAGCAAAGATGGCGACTAGTGAGCAGAAAGCGTTTTGTGTTTTGCAGTTTGCAAAGACCGAATCTGTAGTTACTGTGCAACGTGCGTTCCGCATTAAGTTCGGGTGTGATCCTCCAAGTGACAATAACATCCGTAGATGGTTTCATCAGTTTGAAGATACAGGCTGCCTTTGTAAACGGAAGAGCACGGGACGACCAAGAGTTAGCGAAGAGGATGTTGAGCGAGTGAGAGAGTCGTTCACTCGTAGCCCAAAGAAATCAGTTCGGAAGGCTGGTCGTGAATTAGAAATTGCTAAGTCGACTGTTTGGAAAGTTTTAAGGAAACGATTGCAACTACGTCCTTATCGTTTACAGTTGTTACAGGCTCTAAAGCCTGCAGACCATGGTTTACGTGCCAACTTCGCTAACGTAATGCTGTTTAATGACGATGAAGATTTTCTAGATCATGTTGTTTTCAGTGATGAATCGACCTTTCACCTCAGTGGACATGTTAACACTCATAATGCGCGGATATGGGGCTCAAAAAATCCTCATGAGGTCGTACAAGTGCAACGAGACTCCCCTAAAATCAATGTTTTTTGTGCTGTATCCCGGCGGAAAGTTTACGGACCTTTCTTTTTTGGTGAAGCTACTGTAACTGGTACTTCCTACCTTGATACACTAGAGCAATGGCTCTTCCCTCAGTTGGAACAATATGAACCAGAGAATTTCATTTTCCAGCAAGATGGCGCGCCACCTCACTGGCACAACGCAGTACGCGAATGGTTGAACGTAACTTTACCCGACCGCTGGATTGGCCGCAAGGGACCCAATGACAGAGCTTGCTATGCGTGGCCTCCACGTTCACCCGACCTAACGCCATGCGATTTCTACCTTTGGGGTTTCATCAAGGATCGTGTGTATGTACCTCCATTACCAGCTGACCTCCATGAATTACAAAACAGGATTGAAGCAGCTGTTGCAACAATTACTGAAGACACACTGCTCAACGTCTGGGAAGAACTCAGCTATAGACTTGATGTGTGCCGTGTGACAAATGGTGCTCACATAGAACACTTGTAAGCTCGTATATAAAACTGTTTGAGTTGCTCTTTCATGTGACATATATTTCATTACTGTAAGTTTAATAAAATTAATGTTATAAAGCGTTAAAACCCCGATATTCATTTATGGACACCCTGTATTGTTCCTGTTCTCATCCAAGCTAACCCTTCTCTCTCTTGCCTATTGCAGTAATCTATATATGCTTCTCGTCCCCAAATTCTTTTTATTTGCTTGTAAAATTGTAATGATTTCATATTTTCTAGACTTCCCCATATTTCCTGTGTTTCTATATCTTCTATTCTGCATTTTACCAATTTACCCACATCACTTCTATTCCTTTCCTCTAATCTCCATATAGCTCCCATTCCTATTTTTTTTACCATAATTCCTCTTATCTCTGCCCAGTAACTATTTGAGTTCTCTAATCTCTTTTCCTGCCTCATGCATAATTTCATAATGTTACCTTCTTTGGTCAAACACCTATACCAAAATAACAATACTCTAACCATTCCTGTTGCTCAATATTATTTATGTGCAGATGCTGTTAGCGGAATCCCACACTAAGAAGTTTAACTACCAGTTGTAACATTTCTGTTTGCCGTAAAGATGCCATAGAGCAAACTTAGTCCCTTACTCTTTCTCAAGTTGCTGGCTGAATATGAACCACTTTCGGTTTACATAATCAGTTTATGTCGAAATAAAAGCAGACATTTAGTGTCAAGCAGAAGTTCTATTTCTTATAAGAAGCACTCTTATTTCAATTTCGGTCTGGCATACGTTCACCTGTCGTAAGTCTTCTAAACTTATAAAGTTAGTTCTGTGAACTCGGAGGAATGTCGCTTAAGGTCACCGAGAAGCGGAGAGGATGGGCTTCAATTTTCTTTCTCTTTCTGGACAATAAAAAGAAAAGCTCTTTCTGGGAGAAATGGTAGAAAGGAAACAAAACGAAAACAAGGACAAAAAAGGAGGAAATAGAACATCTTAATTCTTTTACTTCTCTTTAAAAGCCTGACTTCCTTATTATCAGAAGAATGTGAGAGAGTACTTTACTACATTTATTTTCTTTCTGGTTTTATTTTATATTATTCTGTTGTAAATAACCATTTCGCTGTGTAGGTTTAGTCCTCAACTCTATATACAAAAGTATATTAAATACAGGCGCTAAGATAGTACTGTTCAAAAGAAGAAAGAAACAGAAAGTTATAAAAATAATTTTTATAAATAAAAAAATATATTTTTAGTAAATTAAAAAAAAATAGTTTATTATAACTTAAGTTCCTCAAAATAAATATAGTATTAAATTTATTGCATTTCTATAAGAAATATAAAATTCCTAATAACAAAAATCTGCTGTTTATTAGTTTAATTGTTTCGATTGTGATAAAGTTTATATTGGAAAGAGAAAACGTAATTTAGAAACCAGAACGAAATAATATTTTCGTAACATTAAGTATAAACAAACTGATAAATGGGCCGTAGCAGATTATTTTTGGTCATTTAACCATGAAATAAATCCAGAAGTTAAATTATTCAAACAATTAAATAGCCCGATAGATTTAATGGTTTGGGAAAATGTTTCTTTTAAAAAACAAATATCGCGTAATGGATTTTGAAATTCCGGCAGTCGATTCTGTTTTTAATTTTGTTTTATTTTCAGATTTTGGTAGTACTAACAAGAACATCTAACGTTCGTAACGATGACAACAGCTTTGTTGTTTCCGGCTGAGGATGTGTAACTTTTACATGAAATCGTGATTCCGGGCAATTTATAAGAAAAGTATCATCATTTCTTATAAGATAAGTGAAGTTTTAAGTTACAAATTCTTATATTTCTATATAATCAAATTAAGTTTACAATGGAAGTTGAGAACGTTAATATATCGGTTCCAAATGATATGTTAAATGAAGTAAAAGCAGTTGACGTTTTATACTCCCTACTTCGGAAATTATACGAAAAAGTTTGGGGTAGATAGAGAAATAAGAATTTATAAGAATTTTACATCAGTGAGGGCAGTTACGTGAGTGGAACACATTTGTTGCACTAACACACCTAATTGTGTATATCATTAACATACAACAAGTACTTTGGAATTAAACTTTATTTATTTTAGAGGCTGGTAATAATATAATTTACTTGAACCACATTATTCTGTTCTTTTTTTTTTTTGGCATTAGGTAATCGTTGTTTTATTTAGTGTATTAATTTCACTAAGTCATTATGCAGATGACTCTTCAATTATTATGGTTATTTTGTCTCAAACAATTTCTGAATGAAAGTATGACATAAAATTTTATGATATTTCAATATCCTGAATTACTCAAGTTTTAAAACACTCACTTCACTAGTAAACTTACTTAACCAAGCTAGTCCTCGCTGAGAATTCTCTAAGTTCAGTCACTTCATGAACGTGAACTAGCTGCAATTGTTACCGCCACTTCACTTTCTTCACGTCACAATTATGTGTTTAAAAAATGGGATGTTTAACCTTGAATACTACGAGGTGAGCAACCAATCGGATTCCTGCGGTGTTGTCATATTCCATTCTCTGTAAGAGGTGTGTGATGAGCGCTCTCAATCTATCTCGAATAAATACTTTGCACTAAGACATTCGACATTTTTTATAAAAAAAAAGATCCAAGAACAAGGCAGATAGTAATGTGTCTAACCTATTTTTGAAAAATCCAAGGCGTTTATTAAATTCGAGAGAGCAAACAGTATACTTCTGCTGGAATTGTAGATTGCTACTTGGCAAACGTGAGTCTTCACATCAAATGTTTGTTTATGAATGATTCGTAATCTCTATTAGAGAGTTCAAATCAGTATTCAGTTATTCTTCCGTTTAAAACTCAGGGAAAAGTATCAGTTGGATTAACCTGCAATTGAAGTGAGACACGAGGTACTCTCCCTTCCCTCTCACCACTGTCAGTACAATCCAGTTGAGTTAATGTGGGCTCAAATTATGTTGCAAACAGAAATAATAGTTTCAAACTGACGTTGAATGGTTTATGCAGAAAGTAATTGACAAGGTAACACAAGACTGGGAAAACTGCGTAAGACATGCACATAAAATACAAGTAGACGACTTTTGAAAAGAAATAGTACATGATGAGATTTTGTAGCATATCAACATAAATTTGCAATGCTCGGACAATGAAGACAATGACGAATTGTCTCTTGACGTAAGTGACATTCATAGCTATATGGATGAACTACTGGCACTTCCATTGGATTAGAAAAATAGGTATTTCATAAATTACAATTGTAATTATAATTAAATGATTTAAAACATGTTCATAAGATGTGAATATCCATGCTGCAATTATGGTTTCAACAACTGCATTATTATAAAAGTTTAGAAAATTCAGGTTGGGTTCCTTATGTTTAGTGCCAAGGAGATTTGCACATGTACGAGAGAGAGGCGGGGGGAATGGAGGGACATATGAAGTGAGAGGGAGAAACAAGGTGGCAAAACTGAGTGCGCTAATGCATATGATTCGCTGCTGTCCAGAACTCTTCCATTTGAAACACATAATAGGTACCGGACGAAGCTGCTTTTCTCGAAAGGTTGGACAGGCGAACAGAGAATGTTTGGAATTTCTTCCAGTAGTAACATTACCGACGTCTGAAACTGCGTTTTTTCATACCAGAAATTAACTCACTTGCTTCACATTATTCATTATTTATCAATTTTAATTTCGTCCTTCAACGTAAAGTCATATCGTGTGATGAATGAAATGGGTCAAATGATGTTCAAGTGAGCATCATAGTCCATAGAGCTTAGTTACCTGACATTCGCCTTTCAGGATAAGCGAAACCCCCGGGAAAAACTTTATCCAGGTAATTCATACTGACCGAGATTCTGGCTCGGGGTCTCTTGAACGTGAGGCAGACAAGCTGCCATATACGCTACAGAGGCAGCCTAGTATTTGTGAGAGCTCTCCCTTACATAACTGCTTGAGATCCAGAACGTTCTAGAAGGCAAAACTTCTAGAAGATTCTGATTAATCGTCTTTATAGTTCGGACTTGGCCAAAGACGATGCGCCATAGTGTAGATATATTAGAACACGATACATTTAATTTTTATATCAGAATGTTGTATAAAGGATATCGCCTCGATAGTAAGTGCAATAGAAACACAGTAACATGGCATCCTCCGTTAAACGATTAAAATGTCCGTTTCCAATGAGAAGGCACATTCGCCACTGCTCGAAAAAGATTCTTGCTGCATACGATATCCATTAAACAAATAAAAGTACACCCTTTACAGTTCTAATCTCGATATCGAATTTTCGGTCATGAAACTATCTGCTCTACTTGCTAGATACGTGGTAGAGAAAGTAAACATTAAATTGCGGCTACTTCTAGCGGTTAAAAGAGACAAAAAGCTTGTTTAATAGTTTCAAGACACACTACATCGTTAACTATTCATATCAGAATGGTTCACGCAACACACTACAAGTATTCTAGTTTTAACTGGTTTTATTTCAAGGAAGTCAGTGACCATCGTTATGTTTAAAAAAAATTGATGTGAAATGCTTATACTTGTTGCCCTACCCATTACAAATTTACATACTTTACTTGCACCGATTATGTAAAAGGGAAATGCATTCCTTACGTTAAGATGTTCACGACAAACGTTGCTGCAGAAGTGTTTCAAAGGATGCAAAATGAACATGTTTACATGGAGAAGTGAAAATAAATCTAGCTTGCTTTTGATAAGGCTCACGAGGAGGGGGGAGCAGAAATTACACGTCTTGTTTTGTCAGGGGAAAAATTAAGATATAATGAGATACGACGGCTGTTCAATACAGAATGATCATAATTTTTTACGATCATAAGTTTGCGCACTAAAATTCAGTCTTATTATATTCTGTTAGCTTAATGTAAAATAAATACGCCGTAGTAGTTTCATTGTTAGTACTCCTGGTTCCCGCCTGTGAGAACCAGGCAAGTTCAGACACGTTAAGTATCGCCTACTGCTGCAATGGAAGTAACACCCGAGGAACAATATGCGGCTCAGAAACTCTGCTTTCGTCTCAACAAATCTTCAGTTGAGACCTATACAATGTTACAGGAGGCCTAAGGAGAGTCTGTTCTTCCCTACAACACAGCTCGAAGGTGGTTTAAAATGTTTAAAGAGGGGAGATAATCAATTTCAAAGGAAGGTGAACCCGCTGCTCCAGTTACTGCTCTTACGGTAGAAAACATCAACACTGCTACTGCCATTGTGAGAGGATCGACGAATTACCTTAAGATCATTTTCTGAAATACTGAACATTTCATTGGGTGCCACCCACACGTTGGTGACTGAAACATTACACATGAGACCTGTCTGTGCGCGATGGGTTCCAAGACTGTTGATTCCCGAAAAAAAGGACATTTGCATGCAGGTTTGCATGCAATTAAAGTTGATGTTTAAGGATGATCCGAAGTTTCTTTCATACGTAATCACTGCTGATGGCACTTGGCTACATCATTTTGATCCTGAGAGCAAACAGCAAAGCTCAGTGTGGAAATATCCTTCATTACCAACCCCCCAAAAAAGCAAAATTGGTTGCTTGAGCTAGGAAAGTTATAGTCATCTCATTCTTTGATATTCATGGAATGGTTTATCAGCATGTTGTACCTGCACACACATCAGTAACTGGACAATACTACAGGGATGTCCTGAAAACATTGCAAGTCCCTATCAGGCACAAAAGACCACATTTCCATGAAGCAGGCTGGATTCTGCACCATGATAATGTGCGGTCACATATTGCCGTTGTTGCTGAATATCTTGCAAAAATCAACATGAAGTGCATCACTCACCCTCCCTATAGTCCGGATTTAGCCCCATGTGATTTTTTCTATTCCCTAACTTGAGAAAACGCCTTCGTGGGAGGCATTATCCATCATCAGAAGCAGTGGTGAAGGCTGCGGAGGTGATTTTGAAGTATTTCTCAAAAATGGTTTCCAGCATGTCTTTGAAGACTGACAGAAATGCGGTACAAATACATCACATTCAGGGGAGACTATTTTGAGAAGGACCATCAAAATTATGAGGATGAGTAAAGGTACGTTGTCAAAAAACATTTTGATCATTCTTTATCGAACAGCCCTCGTATATTTTAAATGACATGTTGCACAACCGTGGAGTGAGTGTGAACGTAAAAGACTTAAACGATCCGGGAAAACCACGGAAAAGTCATAATCTGGCTATCGACTAGAGGTACCTAGGTGATAGAGCAAGTAAAAGTAAAAGTTGCCGAAATGAATGGACAACCATAATATTCGTAGCCGGAGGATTACTGTCGGTGTGATAGAAGATGGAATGAATAGCTACGAGGAAATGAAGTAGATGTACAATTTACATAGGCGCCCCTGAAACTGAGGTACAATGCCGTAGGTGTGAGTGACCCTTTTTCTGTTTTGGAAGGAAGGGATGAGGCACTCGCCAAATCCGAGAGATGTGCGCAAGCAGGGGTGGTGTCTAACAGATCCAGATACGAAGAACGCACCTAGACGCCAGCCAGGTTTGCCCACAAACCCCGAATTTCCCGAGGCGCTTATGGCCCAGGGATGCTTCTCAATGGGTTATGTCAAAAGTCCAATCGGGAGAAATCTTTCCAAAGCACATAGTCACCGTCCAGCTGCAACATACCAGGCTGCGTCGTCTGGTCCTACAACTCCGAAAAAATTAGTGGAAATGACAGAAATTTCTCTGCCTACTCTGGAAAACCATGGCGGATGTGACGGAGATCAAACGCGAGACCTCCCGAATGAGGAAATAGAAAACAATATTACTGATTTAAGCCATGTGACAAAATTTGCTCTATAAATACATATTTCTGAACGCACCCTCCATAATGAGGGGGAAAGTGCAGAGGGTTTATCAACCCTTACCACTCTCTCACGGAGTTGTGGATACCATTAGAACACGCAAGGGGATGAGGTCACAGAGCAATGAACCTGCCAAACAAAGCGATAATGGATTTTTTGATATCTCTGCTTCATTCTGGTTGTGTTTACGTGCAGGCACAACTCTATCTGGAGAACAAATCTCTGACCCAAACTGGTCATCACGTGAATACAAATGCGGTAGTCCTCCTCAGCTTTCATAGGTTTTTCACACGAAAGCCAGCAGGTGTCCTAAATGTGCCGTCACATCTTATAGCTTTATCGTCATGGCGTATTTACTCTGTTAGATTACTAAATATTTGTATTCACTTTTGCGTTCTTTATCACTTTACCACTTACCGTTCTTTATCACTAGTAGGTAAATGACGATCTGTAGTCTTGGGTTCCACTTCTGTGGCCGGCCTTCATGACTTACGGGTTTCCCCGGGTTGCTAGACATGATAAGAAGTATAATTACATCCCCTAGATGTCCTGTTCCCTCCCTTACTCTTCACCCCTTATCCTGGTTGGATGTTTCAGGATTCTCTGGGTCAGTGGGAGTTTCGGTGTCGTATGACAGGGAAGTTTCTCCCTATAAATGCTCGTCCTCCAGATCGGGGGAGGTCTCCAGATCCCTGGCCCCCTAGCGACTTAAGACAGCAAGAAGGAGATGACTCGGTCGTACGGCCCACTATCGAGGAGTAGCTGTTAGGAATCTTGTCCTTTGGTGGCATCTCTTCTGTCTTCTCCTTCCCTAGAACACGTGATCTCAACCGATCACCACATTGATATTGACAACATGGAACTTCTAGCCACCTGCAGTAGCTTCCCTGAGGAAACCATAGACATTTTTAAGGGTAAAAAAGCAATAACAGGAGACAACGGAAAGCAAACTCCAGAACACTTGAAAGACCTTGCTCTTAAGCGCAGCTATTGGTTGGAAGTCAACCAATGAGAGACAAGGGGTGGAGTCACGAGACCATCTCGAGCCCAACAGCTCACAGTCTCTGCCACCTACTGTCCTTCACAGGAGAGTAAGTCTCCGAGGCCTGAGACACAGGGGGTTTGGAGAAGGTTCCCACAGGTATATCTGGTAATGAGTTAGCAGACAAACTAGCCAAATCCGCTGCTCAAGATGCAGATTTGCCCAATAGCTACAACATGATACCTAAATCTACAATTATTACTGAAATAGAAGAAACAGGACATCAGGTCTGGCAGAACAGGTGGAATGCCACGGACAAAGGGTCTCTCAGCAAATTATTCTTTCCATCAATAAAAGATAGACTCAAGAGAAAGCTTCCTATAACACCAATATTCACAGCAATAGTTTCCGGCAACGGGAAAGCCAAAGCCTATTTACACAGATTTCATATAATACAGGATCCAACATGCACATGTCATTGCTCTCAACAAACCGTAAACCATATAATAATATACGAATGTGCAGATACAAGATAACAAAGAGCCAAGCTAATACTAGATGTAAATAAAAATGGAAGCATGTGGCCGGTAACCAACCAGAATCTTGTAAAACACCATTTAAGAGCATTTTGTAAATACGTCAATTCCATTAACCTGTAAATATATGCAAATGTGTATAATTTGTAAAATCTACTGTTAAAAGATGTAATGCAATGCATGTAATGCTACTATGTAGTGGGGTATGCCGATTGTAATCAATAAAGAAAAAACTCCCTGGACAAGTTTATGACACCCCATGTCAGTACAGTTACAGACCATTCAAAAACATTCTGACGGCTTCTACTTTTGTGAATGAATCTTTTCGGTTTTAATGTACAGAGTGAATAGGGCGCATGTTTTTAACGGTTCTACTCCTTGTGTAGCATGCGTTCCCTGCCACACACATTCGCTATCCTTGTCCCACTGTGTAAGACAGTACATTCCTTTCAGGGATCTTCTTTGTGTCACTGGACAGTAAAACACCCAAAACGTACCAAGAAGACCTAAACAAACGCAAGGAAACAAACCGGGCAGTCAATCAAGAACAAAGGTGTGGAACCACCGGGGTGCTGCGGATATATAAGAGGAACAACGCAATGGTCTGACAAGAGTCAGAAGAAACTGACTCATGATGAGTGAAACCTCGGCAAATCTGACCAAAATGACGTGGCCTTCACCTAAAGCTAAGGATACTCGTCAAGATACAGGCCGTGGATGCTTAATTAAACAAAAGTTGAACTTCAAAAACCGTACACTCTACTCGTGTACATAGGAAGATTACTTAGGCAGAGGAGTAGTCAGAGTCTAACTTTCCT
Source organism: Mantis religiosa (assembly GCA_030765055.1). Lineage (NCBI taxonomy): Eukaryota > Metazoa > Arthropoda > Insecta > Mantodea > Mantidae > Mantis > Mantis religiosa. The sequence goes on along the minus strand of CM060947.1, from coordinate 234,031,432 downwards.
CTATGGAGGACGAAATAAAAATAACTAGCTGGACAGGAAAGCTACATTGCTATGATGACGTGACACACCAAGAAATGTCAACTACGTAAGTTTGCAAAAGAGAAGAGAGCTAAAGGCAACAACGCGAAATTATGATACCAGAAAATCATGATCTGTGAACTGGAATGTGCTATTTCAATCAAACAATCCCCAACGAACTCAACTTGATCGGACTCCTTCAGGAGAACTGCAGGACCACACTGGTCCGGATTAACTAGGAGTCGTGATGAGTGGAGAATTCTAGAGTCCAGCACCACCAAATGTGGTAGAAGTAGACAGTTGTAATCAAAGACCAAAGTAGAACCATTTTCATCTGGACTAACTCAGCTCATGAATTTAAAAGAGCTCCCTCTTTTCAGGAGGCCTTAGCCATTCATGGGATCTTTAGGCAACTCATTCATTTAATCTTGGGTTGCCCGAATATAAATTACAGAAAAAGCTACAGGGCTGTGTAAGGGGAGGGGTGAAGGAGAGGGAGAAAGAGACGACAGACATAGCGAGATAACGCAGGAAAAATACTGAAATGAAAACTTTGATAAGTAAATTTCATAATTGGAAAATGCCGTTAAGGGAATGTCAGTCATCGAATTGCTACAGAAAATTACCTTTTACACGGATAATTAATTTTGCTCGCCTTTTTCGCATGAAAACAGTTCTAACAGTTCGTTTAAAATATCTAAAATCGTTGCATACAGAAGCTGTGTAGTTTCTTAATTTTCTGTTAATTCTCATTAAATTTTATGACTTATTAGCCATAACCGAGCAAGGTAAATAGTTCCGTAGTAACGTGTGAATCTTGCATTCGGGAGCTCCCAGGTTCGATTCCTCGTGACCACCCACTCTGGGTTTTCCGTGGTTTTCCTTATCGCCAAGGTCCTTTATTTTCAGGCTCATTCCAGAGTTGTGCAACATTTCATTTTAAATATCTTCTTCTTCACTCTATGGTTTGGGCACATTGCCTGTTCCAGCTTCATAGAACTCTCCAGCGTTTCCTTGGTCGCCTTCTGTCTCTTCTTCCTTTTGGATTATAATTTAATACTGCATTGGGATATCTTCCATGCTCCATTCTTAATATATCTTCATGCCATTGTTGCCTTCGTTCTGATATTTTGTCATGGATTGGTTCGATTTCGAATTCCTTTCTAATATCCTCATTTCTTATTTTGTCCAACATTGTACAACCTTCAACACTTCTTAAAAATTTCACTTGTGCAGTCTGTATTTTATTTAAATGAATGAAAATCAACTGCAAAAATCAGTGTATATTCTAAATAATATAGTAAAAAAGTATAATTTTCAACTATCAGAAGAAAAAACAAAAATTATGGCTTTTAAAGGTAACTATAGTGTAAGATCAAAAATTGCTTTAGGAAATATTTGAGAACAAATATCGAGTTTTAAATATTTAGGATGTAACATAAGTTTTAGAAACAATGCTGATATATAAGAAAAAGTAAACAAATTCCGAGCAATATGTGGGACAATCCAAAGAACTTTTAAAAACAGAGTGAGAAAGGATACAAAAATGAAAATGTATAAGGTAATGGCTATTCCAACTTTACTATATGGAAGCGAAACCTGGGTGCCAACATTTTAAATATATCTCGCTATATGTAAAATCTAAGGATCTACAAAAGAAAACTTGTGATCCGCCTCCCCCCCCCCCTCCCTCGTGAGCTTTCTTATCAAAAGCATGTTAGTTTTATTTTCACTTTTCTATGTAACCATGCTCATGTTGCTTCCTTTAAGACCAATTCTGCAACAACATTTATCGTGAACAACTTAACGTGAAGAATGTAATTCCTCTTTACATAACAAGTACAAGTATGTGAATTTGTAGCGGGTAGGGCTACAAGTATAAGCGTTTCACGTCAATTTTTTTAAACATAACGATGGTCATTGACTTCCTTGAAATAAAACCAGTTCAAACTAGAATACTTGTAGTGTGTTGCGTGAACCATTCTGATGTGAATAGTTAACGATGTAGTGTGTCACGAAACTATTAAACAAGCTTTTTCTCACTTTTAACAGCAAGAAGTAGCCGCAATTTAATTTTTACTTTGTCTACCACGTACCCTAGCAAGCGAAACGCAGATTGTGTCTGTAGCATTGTAACATACATCACGCTCAAAACTGCAAAATAATGAAAAACTCGATTATAAATTTAGTTTAGGAATAGTTACTCATTTGTTATATCTCTGTACATGGTGCGCTTTTCAATATGATACTTCAAACGCTTTTGGATTCAACACGAAAATATAAATCAAATAAGCTCGTAATTTGTGATTCACCTATAAAAAACCTTGTTGAAATGCTCAAGGATATACGAAGATTAGGATACTTCCCCTCCCAAAAATAAATATTTGTTCGGTTGCTATTGCTTAAATATATGCAATAGATACTTTTCCCTCCTAATCAGGAAGAATCAACTAATTATAAGCAATAGCTCATCATCACAATTATAATCTGCTATAACACATTGTATTTAATTAGAAATGTCATACTGCAAGATAATATATAGCTTATAGAGCCATCTATGGGCAGCAAGGTGAGGCCCGTCAAAGCATTCATTATTCCATTTCTTGTCAACCAAAACATCTGCTGTACTGTGCAACCCAGATAACTTTAATGACGTGGTGTCCTATATAATACATATTTACAAAAACTTGGATATCGAGATTAGAACTGTAAAGGGTTGACTTTTATTTGGTTCATTAGATTCCGTATATAACAAGAATATATTTTTTTCGAGCAGTGACGAATATATTGTATTGTGGTTGAACTGTTTCATATGCCTTCTCATTGGAAACGGGCATTTGATATTTGACAGAGAATGTCTGTTATTGTGTTTCTACTTAATATCGGAGCCAAATTTTTTATAACATTGTGATACATTTTGTCTCGTCTTCTAATATTATCTCTAAGCTAACACATACCTATACTGGCGCAGCGCCTATGGTCAAGGCTGAACTGTAAACATAAAGACGATTAATAAGAATCTTCTGAAAGTTTTGCATTCTAGAACATTCTGGATCTCGAGCAATATTCCTAACGTTATATAAGGGAGAGCTCCCGCCTATGTAGCGTAGATGGTAACGTGTCTGCCTCACGTTCAAGAGGTCCCGAGTACAAATCTCGGTCAGTGTGAGTTACCTGGATAAGGTTTTTTCCGGGGTTTTCTCTTCTCCTGAAAGACGAATGTGCTCTATGGTGTCTATGATGCTCATCTGAGTATCATTTCACCCCTTTCATTCATCGTCCGATATGACGATGAGCACGAAATAAAAAGTAATAATGAATAACGTAAAGCAAGTGAGTGAATTCCCGGTAGGACAAACACGCTGTCCTCCGAGCAAGTTGCAGGCGGCGGCAATGCTGCTATTGGAAGGAATTCCAGACACTCTGTTCGACTGTCCAACTTTCCGAAAGCAGCAGCTTCGTCCGCTATCTTTTGTGTGTTTCAAATAGGAAGAGTTCTGGACAGCGGCGAATTAGACGCGTTAGCGCGCTCAGTGTTGCCACCGCGTTACTCCCACTCTCTTCATATCCCCCCCCCTCTCTCGCACATATGCAAGTCTCCTGGACTTTAAACATAAGGAACCCAACCTGAATTTATTATAATGCAGTAGTTGAAACCACAACATGCATATTCACCCGCCTCGGTAGCGTAGATGGTAGCGTGTCTGCTTCACGTTCAAGAGGTCCTGAGTTCGAATCTGTCAGGGTGAGTTACCTGGATAAGGGTTTTTCCGTGGTTTTCCCTTATCCTTAAAGAAGAATGTCGGGTAACTCTAAGCTCCATGGACCCCGAACTCATTGGAGCACCATTTCACCCATTTCATTCATCGTCCGATGTGACTAAATGTTGGAGGACGTAAAATTACCACAAAGAACATGGATATTCGCATATTATGAACATGTTTTAAATCAAAATCGTAATTTATTATAGTTGTAGTTAATGAACTACATATTTTTTAATCCAAACGAGCTGCCAGTGGTTCATCCATACAGCTGTGAATCACTTATGTCAAGAGACAATTCGTCATTGTTATTGTCTTCATCGTTCGAGTCATGCAAGTGTATGATGATAGGCCACAAATTCTAATCACGTGCTATTTCTTCCTAAAGTCGTTTTCTTGTTTATTTGCATGTTTCAAAGTAGTTTTCCCAGTCTTGTGTTACCTTGTCAGTTATTTGTGAATAAGTCCTTCAACGTCAGTCAGTTTAAAAGTATTATTTCTGTTTGCAACATCATTTGAGACCACATTAACTCAATTGTGCTGGCAGTGGTAAGGGGGAAGGCGGATTACCTCGTGTATCATTACAATTGCAGGTTGATCCGGTTTATATACCTTTCCCTGGTATTTAAATGGAAGAACAAGTGAACGCTTTGAACTCTCCAGAGTAAATAGAGATTACGAACCATTTATAAGCAAACATATAATGTGACAACACACGTTCTGCCAAGCCAGCTGGAAGTTTACTGTGCCCTCTCGCTCGAATTTAACAAACACCTCGGCTTATTCAAATTAATTCTTTTATCCCGTCGCCAAACGTTTAAATTTCAGTTCTGAGTAATTAAAAATATACGTACACGCATACATGCCAACTAATAATGCAGTTCATCACAGTGCTTACTTCTCGAAGCATTGTTATAATATATTGGTACTTTATTTATTCGTATTAGGAAAACTATTTGAGCTAAAATGTGACTTTTTATGGATATGTTAGGCACGTTAATCTTCACCTTCCTCATGGATCACTTTTTCTAAAATCTCATTTGTCTTAGTGGAAATGGTATTTGCTAGAGACGGGTTCACTTAGCACACTTATATACATCACTTACGGAGAATGCAATATGAGAACATCGCAGGACACCGACTGATTGCTTATTTAGTAGCGTTCAATATCAATCATCATTCCATTTGAAACATAGAATAATTGTCATGTGAAGAAAGTGAAGTGGTGGCAACAATTGGAGCTAGTTCATGTTCATGAAGTGACTGAACTTAAAGAAGTCTAAGTGAAGTAAGTTTACTAGCGAAGTGAGAGTCTCAAAACAGGAGTAATTCAGGATATTGAAATATCTTACTCCCTTAAGAATAACTAAATACTGTGACTTTGTGGGTTCGTAGAATTAAAAGTCCAAGTTGCAGAAATTCAAAATGCTCGCTATTTCCACAGAAACACACTTTTGTCAACCCTTACAGTAGCAGAATTACGTAACACACACAAATACAAACTTCCAAGGTCGCCGTCCACAAACAAGAGTTTACTTTCAAAACACTGTTGCAGGTACAGGATCAAGTTCTGATTACAGCTCCGGCTTTTCGACTTGCGGCTGCTTATATAGCTCCACTCACTGTTCTAGAAATAACCGATATTTTCTGTAACAAACAAAACAGCACTAGAACCTTCTAATTATCTAAGTTTATCTGTTTCGGCAAGCCTTTTATCTCCGCGCTATCTTTATCTGTTCCTTATCTCCGCGTAGCGCTATCTGCCCGTGTACGTCGGCCGCGCTTCCACGCAACAAATGCGGTCGACAACAATACTATAGCAACACAACTTCACCATTACCTTATTTACAATACTTTAGGGCCGGTTTCGAAGCAACTCTACTTCATTTTCAACCTGTCAACTTAACACTGACACCACTTCTATTAGTATTTTATGATGTTTCATCTTCGCATGTGGGGATTTGGCTTTTGAGTCTAATATACTTAGAAGTTCGTAAAATTCTAGGCTTATATTAATTACGTAAGTGATTTTAGAGTACATCCGTTACAGCATTTCTACGTCTCTTCCTTTAAATTCTGGGTTAGTTTTACCAAGAATAAGAGTAAAGCTTTCTTGAATCACTAATTTCATGGTTTCATGGTTAGAATTTAAGAAGTTATTTGAGATGCATGAAAGAAACGGAATATATTATTCTAACCTGCTCTATTAAAATACAATATAATATGTAATGTAGAAGCTTAATACTTTAATAAAGAATTTCTCTGAAATAAGGAGTAAGTATACCTCAGTTGTATTTCAAACAAATCATGAATGTCAGAATCCACACATAGTCAAACAGAAATAGTTCAACAGTGTAAAACAGTTTTAGAATATTCATTTAATAATGTGTTTATCGCACAAAAACTGCGAATGCATAAATAATATATACTGCAGCTGCTGTAAATGCATTGTTCAAGAGTAAGAAGTCATTTTCAGCCACATCGTCAGAAAACACTTCGCGTATAAGATAATACATTTGATAATTATAATACGACGGCTGTTCAATAAAGAATGATCATAATTTTTTACGGTCATAATTTTTCGCACTAAAATTCAATGTTATTATATTCTGTTAGCTTAATGTGAAACAAACACGCCGTAGTAGTTTCATTGTTGGTACTCCTGGTTCTCGCCTGTAAGAACCAGGCAAGTTCAGACATGTTCAGTATTGCCTATGGAGGTAACACACGAGGGACAATATGCAGCTTTGAAATTCTGCTTTCGTCTCAACAAATCTTCAGTTGATGCCTATTCAATGCTACTGGAGGGCTGGAGAGTCTGTTTTCTAAAAATACTTTTATATGGATTCAGGTAATCTCTAATCGTGTAGGCCGCGCCGTGGCTCAGTGGTTAAACCACTTGGCTCTCACCAAGGCGGCCCGGGTTCGATCCCAGGTGACCGCAAAGTGAGATTTGTGGTGAATAACACGGTGCTGGGGCGGGTTTTCTCCGGGATCCTCCGGTTTCCCCCGCCATTGCACCGGTGCTCCATCTTCATCTCATGTATCATCAGTGTCACCGCCTGCCGTGCCGTATGTAGTAAAAGTGGGCGTTAAACACTACACATTCATTCATTCTAAATGTGTATTTCCGGTATTGAACTTTTTTACGCAATACAATGCCTGTATTTACTATAGCCAAGTCGTAAAAAGACAGCCTGAATTTATATCACTTTTATCAAAAATGAACTTTTCTTGCTGGTTTCTACAGTACGGCCGTTGGATATCCGGCTCTGACGTTTTGGGGTTGCAGGAGGTGAAGAGGAAAGATTAATAATACCAACATACTAGGTCTAGGAAGTTAGTACCGAACTCCTTAAGCAGTGTAAGAGTGGCCAGGCATGGCTATACTACAGCTACTAGCAAGGGCAAGGTTCGTCATTGAATTCAACATATTACTGTAACTTGTACTTATCCTAAACTAATACATATTACATGTTTAGCACATGGGGTACACCGAGTGACCGAATCAATCAAATGTACTTATGCATGTGTATACAGCTTTGTAGCTCACATGAAAGATATTTTTGAAGGCATCTTAGAGGATTGCAAAGTTCAGGCACATCGCTACCACCACGACCAGTTGTCATCAGATGGGGAACTTGACTAGAGGCTGTAATCTATTATGCCGAACATTATGACAAAATTGCTTCGGTATTAGCCAATTTAGAAACCGATGTCAGTTCTAGTATGCAGACAGCCAATCGTCTAGTAACAAACAGTTTCGTACAAATATTATTGATTGCACATTTTTTCAAAGAGTTACCTACAACTATCACTGTTTCAGCCCAGAGGTAGGGAGCGACTGAACCTGTGCGGCATGTAGTAGAACTGTCAAAACAGATTTACCAAACCTCGAGCATTCTACCTGAAATAAAGATGAAAATGAAAAAGTGTAATTGAAAAGAATGCAGGGTTCAGTGCAATTTACCGCATACGAGATGCACTTATAGATCCCAGCTAAAGCTATGATACTGATACAGAACCGATAAAATATTTCAAATATGCTCCAATCACATCATGTGAGGTGGAAGGAACAGTGTTGCAGTATAAATCTTGTTTGACGGGACGTAGAATGAGTTTTTCATTTGAAAGGCTTCAGAGGTACATTGTTTTTAGTAATATGGTTGTAAATGAAATTCATGCTTTGATATTTTGTCTAGTAAGAGTCATCAGATATTTAAGAAATTAACTTTATTATTTGGATATTATTTTACATTCGATCATGAAATATTACAACCCGCGTTATCATTGCTTGGGTGTTGCTACAATGTGTCTATTTAAATAATGAAGTCAGCCAGAGACAAACCCGTATGTACTATATAAGAATGTGAATGTTGTACATAATGATCTAAATAGATGTGCATTTACGAATGTCTCATTAGACATTTTTGTTCTCTGGCCAAACGGTTTCAATGCCCCTCCGCTGTGCGTTTCTTATCTATGACTTGTTTGGATGCCGTTTGGTCGGTCGCAAAATGCATAGGGAACGGCGGGCGGTACGAACTCACTAACTCTGGTAATGAGCAATTGAAAAAGCATCCACAAAATTATCCTTAGAATGAAAACATAGGACTATATATTAACTTCAAAACATTGAAACACAATTTGTAATTTCACCATCTTGCAAGATAGCCATTAGAGCGCCACTCTATTCGAATATTTCTTTGACACCTTTTACGCCGCTAATTACTTCTGTTGGTGGTACTGCGAGTCTGTTCATCGGTGTCGTGGGTAAGAAGTTAAAACTGATTGCTAGCGCCATCAGCATTGCCGCTGCTAGGCATGGCTTCCGTATCCAACACCGTGTTGCCACTTTAATTTTGTATGGACCACGTGGCTTCACTCGCTTGGTACTTGCGCTGGTGAAGTTTGTTTGCTATTTTGTGCGTGCGTGAATTCAGAGTTTTAGTGTCTGTAAGTCCTGTTATTATCACTATTGTAATAATATGGCTATTGTCGAAACGTAGAGTCGGACTGAAAAATTCAATGCCATAGCCGGGATTTGAACCACGGATCTTCTGGTTTCCGTCCAGGCGCTCTACCATTGAGCTACTATGGCCAACGTGCCGATATGACATTAAATTCTCCAACTGACTCTTATTTTCCCTGTAAACCACACTGTGTGTGACATATTTTTGGTGGCCACTTTTTGTCAAGATTTCCAAGCTTCATATTGTTACATATATGTTGTAAGGGAGATAAAGAGGGGTTTTTACTTACATCCCTATAGAGCAAGCATTATTGTATTTCTTCAAAATATTGTCACCTGGTGCAATCAATGTTTACGTAACTGAAATCGTGCTAATCAAGTCACGTGTAGAGTGGACATGAGTCAGCAGGATGCTGATTCAATAGTCCAAAGTACATGTTTTGTCAGCCAACAAAATTGAAGCTTAATCAACACACAGCTGTGAAAAAAATCAAGGCACAGAAAATGAATGTTAAATAACAATGACTACAGTAATTTCTAAGTCTCGCTCAGCCTATATACGCAACAATATGAAAATAGGCATTGTAGGCCTTTTTAACAAAATATGTAATATTTCTTCTCATTCGAACAAAAAAAAAAAAAACTGCTACTGATATAGCAAAACTTTTAAGGTTGTTTTCACACTTTCTAGAAGACATGCAGTTGGTATTAGAGGAATATGTTACGAATGGTTCAGATCATATCTGGAACGTAGACGTCAATTTGTACAGCTAGACTATGTAGATAAAAACTTAGGTGTAATTCAAAGTAAAACATCCACAGAGAAAATAGTACAGCAAGGTGTGCCCCAGGGTTCAATATTGGGCCCATTTTTTATTTCTCTTATATATTAATGATTTAGGTCTAGGTTTAAATAAAACGGGCGAGAACATCAATTTGACACTCTTTGCCGATGATACCAGCTTATTAATGACTGGGAAAACCTCGAATGAGGTATTAAGCTATAATAATACTTTTAATAAAAAAAAATTTCAATTGTTTTTTAAAAAATAAGCTAAAAATAAATTAAGCAAAATCAGTAGATATAGGCTTTCACCACAAACTAAATAACACTGCTCAATTCCCAAGTATATATTTATGGAATAAATCACTACTCTGTGAATCAAATACCAAATTTCTAGGAATATGGTTATATGAACATTTAAAATGGGAAAAACAAATTCAGCAACTAGAATCGAAACTAAGCAGAATCACATTCGTTATTAAATCAATGAGGGAGTCTGTAAACCCAAATGTGTTGAGAATTACTTATTTTGCTTATTTTCATTCTGTAATGTCTTATGGTATACTTAGCTGGGGAAATGCTAAAGATGTATCAAAAATATTTAGACTGCAGAAAAGGGCTACTCGTTATATAGTAAATATTCCTTTTACCACCAGCTGTAAACCATATTTTAAACTACTAAAAATACTTCCATTACCCTGTGTGTATATGTATGAAGCTCTAGTTAGGACAAGAATTGTACTTGCTCAATTTGAAACAAATTCACAGATACATACACATAATACAAGAAGTAAATCAGATCTACGCATTATAAGCCACAATACAACTTTATTCACACATAGCTTCGAACATAAAGCAGTATTATTATATAACAAACTACCCAATGGCATTAAAAGTATAACATCGGAAAAAAGGTTTAAACTGACTGTAAAAACATTTTTAAGAGAAGGTTGTTATTATTCAGTGGAAGAATACTTAAAACATGATCAACATATCAATGCTTCCTAAAATGATGTTTGTGAACTTCGGAGGTGATACTTGTAATATTCAGAAAAGCTGTAAAAAATATCCTACTAAAAGTAATGTCACAGACAACAGATGAGTTTCTAAGAAGTAAAATTAAATAATAAAGTAAATATTGATTTTTTTTATTTTTTTGGGTAAAAATTATCTCTCTTACAGCCTAGTTCTTAAAAATGTAATACATTAAATTGATATGTGACCTAAGTTGCATTATTCTTAATTACTATTTGTATTTTATTTAACTACTATTGTATTATTTAATTACTATTGTATTATTCATAATTGTATTACTCATAAGAAATGTATTATTCTTATGGGTACAAATTTGACGAAGCCATGAATATTGTATATTCCTAAGGTGAATAAAACTATCTATCTATCATATTGCTTCAAATGATACAAATGCACGACATACAACTGCCATTCACTTAAATAATTGCTTGAAAATATCTGAAAATCAATTACACACTGAACTTAATTTGATAGGATTGACCATAGAATAAGCTATTGCTGTCTGTTACACTTGTCATTGTTGTGAAACATTAATTTCAACAAAGTAATTATCAGTACTTCTTAGTTCCATACAATAGAACTACATTAAAACATTTTAGGTGTAAATGGTAATTTTAAAAAAAATGGTACGTGGTAATATAAAAGCTAATTGTAGTTTTGGAGCCAGCACATTAGATTTAGTAACGTAGACATATTTTGGAGGAAACCTCAGAATTATCATATCGGTGTTATTAAAGTTTCATCTTTTCTGTATGCACCAACATGCAGAATGTTTGTCTTTTAGTTTCTTAAATGTAAAAAGTGGAAGTCTGTTCTTTGTTTTTAATAACTCTCTCACGATGTCTAAAATAGCAAATTTTTCATATGATAATATAGGTAAAAAGTTTAAATTGAAGGCGGTTCAAACGTGTTTTCTCTCAGATCTTAATAAAGACAGATAGCACGTGCTTCTGAAACTTTCCAAATCCCCAGCGCTACATGTATTAAAGTGAGTGAGATGATGCAGGTGTAGTAACTGCCGATTAAAATGACACATTTTGCAATTTCCGTTAAGGATGTTCGACAATAAACCGGAAGAAGGACGAGAACAAAAACCCAAAAGACGAGAAACAAGGGCGAAATTGGTTCAGTTACAACGGGAAGCAGGATTTTCGATACAACACAGGAACTCGATTAAGCGAGTGCTGTTGCTGGTTGGATCTCGTACTTCTCATCCGCTTGCAATTAACCATGTTTAAGTTATCCAATTCCTAAATTCGATACAGTACGCCGTTATTTAACTTACCGAAGTACACTGCCGGTCAAAAGTTTTCGATCACCTATCACAACCATGGATTTGTGGATAAAACAGGGATTTCGTTTTGATATCCCATCATATCCCCGTTCTGATAATAAAATATGTGTAAACATGTAAATATTACGTGATTTGTTGCGTATTTGACCGGTTGTCTGTGTAGAGGAGTGCTGATGAGTATCTACAACTACACTGTGTTCATTTTTATCTGTGATTTTTACCGCGCAAAATTTGACGTCATCAATAGCATCACTGATGGGGCAAGTTTATATACGATTTCCCTAGAGGCTTTCGATCGCATTTGATGTGTTGACAGCAGCTTTGAGGCCTCCGTCTACTGGCAGGAAAATATACTATTTGAGAGGTGGGTCTGTCCACGTAATATAATGGTGCGTAATTACGCCTGGTGCTTAGATAAGATAACTGTTTATAAAAAACTATATACTGCAATGCAGTGCATTGCAAAGCTAATTATGCAGGCATAAAAGTATACCATGAATAATATACGAAATTATAAGTCAATGAGCACTTATTTCACAATAAACATTTGTTTTTCTGTTGTAGTAGAAATATAGACATATTGTAAACCTGTCCCATAAAATAGAAATATTTCAATTTGATCTCAATTCTTTTTTATCACCCACAGTTTCCTCAATTTAACTTCATTACAGACCAGAAAATTATCAGAACATGTTCTAGGAATGAAAAATAAATTAGTGTTACAATATGTACAAAGCTTTTATCCAAGTGTAAACAAGAAAATATCTCTTAGTATATAATCTTATGTGTCCATTTTCTTATTTCATTTCTCTTCCCCTTAAACACTGTATTGTGAGAAGATATGCTTGAGGCCTTTCTGTCATAACATTATTTATTGCTTCTAGATTGGAACCAGTCACTTTATAGCGTCCAATGTCTCTCTTTTTGAGAGTAACTGATCCTGTATCTTGGAAATGTTTGGTGCACCTATTGGTTTTAAAAGACATAAGGAATACCAACATTAATAGACATTTTAATTAAGAGTGAGAATGACAAAAAGTTTATATCGTATACTGATAAAACGTAAGACGTTTATGTTGCAAACAAAAGTATGTCAATTTGATGGTACCTGGACACTTTTGACAACATTACGCTCCGAGGGACTTGTCTGAATGTTGGATAGCGTTGCATAAACTCCTCTATGCAGCGGTTTAAATTATATTTATAAGTCGCACCAATTTTAATGCCGGTACGAAAGTAGCATTCAACCATGAAGTTGTGTTCATATCCTGGGGAAGCTGGTTGTATTAGTTACCAGCGTAACCACACCCAGAGCTCTGTAGTTTGCTTACTGTTCCGCAAAAATTACCGCTTATTCTCCGTAGAGGGCACTATGATTTCAAGATACTCACCAGTGAAATATGACGCCATTCTTGCTCAATCGAGGGCGAGAAATAACGAATAAAATTGGAGACCGTGTATACTGACGTGCCTTTGCAATTCGAATATGCCTATTCCTTCAACAGTCTGTGTAGCAAGCAGTTCACATTGGTTTACAGTACATTGTACACATCTAGCACTTCATTTCTGTACCTGATTAGGTTCATACCATATTACCCCCTAATGGGACGAAAGAAGACTGGAACTGAAAAATGTTGTTATTGCACCTCTGCATCAAGAAGGCTATTTTAGTAGGACAATAGTAGGAAAAGTTGGCGTAGCCCAATCTACAGTGTTCTTAATTCGACGGATTTCCATTTTAAGGCCGGTTTCCAAGAGGAGCTTAAACTGGCCTTAAAATCCGTCGAATTAAGAAGCAAAGATCAATACAGCTTGATAATCAAGTTAAGTAGTGTAACAGTAGTTTCGAGTTATATTTAAAAAAATTATGAAAATTTATAAATTTATAAAAAAAAATATTATGTAAATATATTTGGTAATTTAAACAAGTAAAAATATATGTAATTTTGTGATTGGCCGTAGTAATAATTGTATGACGTAATGTTGTGACGTAGAATTAAATCGGCCAATCACAAAATTAAGATAGGAGTAACGATAGCTACGAAAAATCAATAATCTTGGTATAGAGATGTTTTGTAATTGGTGAGTGTGATGAATAGTGGAGCAGGGTCAAGAACTTTTATGTAATATTTGGAACTGTTTAAAAATAACAAAGTAAGAATTTATCGAACTGTTTGAAGTAACCTGCAATAGACTATCAAAATTATTTCAAGACAGTTAATTAATTAATACAGTTGCACAGATCACCTCCAAAATTGGCATTTCCGTGGGATCTGTGCACACAATCCTGCATGAAGATCTGAAAATGCTCAATCGGCGATCATCCTATAAAGCATTCCTCTCCCAGTAGTTACGTTTCTTTGACACAATTTTCTATACTCACGCCATCTTCTGACCTGGCATTTAATTTACTGAAAACAGTCTTTTGTCCAGTAATGTGAACTTGATAGCTTTTTGTCTTTGTTTATAGTTGTGTTATATCCAGTATTTCATTTGAGGTTATAACATTTTATAAATATCCTGATGACGGGAGAGATGCACACTCCCGAAACGTTGATATCTAATCATCTTTTCGCCTGGCTGACTGCCCGAGAAGAAAGTGAACGCTTTCGCCGCCAGGAAAGCTTCAGGTCTTATTTTATAATCTCCAATCTGTCTCAACCGTCCAACCTACACCTTCGTGAACAGGGTTTAAAGGTGTGCATAGAGGCCAAAAGTCCTATATTACGAACACAAAATCACGCGTAGCAACATAAAAACTGGAGTTTGCACCAAAGGTCCAAGGTGTTATTCACGAACGAGTCTGTTTCATGATTGGAAGGCATCGTAGAGGGTTTGTTCGTCGACTTCGTGGAGAACTTATGAAGAGTCAATGTCTGAAGCCAACGGTGAAGCATGGTGGAGGGTCTGTTATGCTGTGAGGATGTTTTTCATGTGATAAAGTTGGTGATATAGTGAGAATTAATGAAACATTAAAAAAGGTGGGATATCACAGGATATTGATTCAAAATGCTGATCTACCTGGCAAGACACTTATTGGTCATGGGTATATGCAGCAGCACGAAAATGATCCGAAACATTCCTCTAAGTTGTACAGAGGGTATATCAATAGAAAAGAGAAATGTAGGGAACTGCCAAATATGATTTGACCAAGCGAATCACCTGATTTAAATACCATTGCACTCTTGTGGGAAGAACTTGACAGGGAAGTGAGAAAACCGAGGTCATGAAATGTTGAAGATCTATGGAATAATTTACAGACCTTTTGGAATGCAATGTCTTCAAAAACACTACACAGTCAGATCTCCAGAATGCCAAGAGTTAGTGCAGCGGTTCTGCAGACAAAGGCGCATACTTTGGCAAGCGTCCAGCTCTCCTGTCTACACGCCCGGCTCCCACTTGTCGCGGCAGCACAACAATGCCCTCGGTGACAATATGATCTATACCAATAACACGCATTAAGGCAACAACTTGTGAATGAGAAATCTGCTGTTCAAATCCTACCAGGAATATTCTCTGCGGCTGACTTTTTTCCTTCATTTCCTTTTCTTTTCAGTTTCTCCTCAGTGCTCCACTCTCAAATACCAGGGACATTTCCTAAAACAGGCCTTAGAAGCCTATTCCGATATAACCATTTCGTATATCGATAGTGTCGCTGTCTAATCTCGTATATGAGAAGAAATGGCGTTAAACACGATACAAAACGATATATGATTTCTGTTCTCGGTTATTGTGAGTTGTTATTGGAATCTTGGTGAATAAAACGAAAACGTGATGAAAATCCCCAAATGTGGATGCAATGTATTGGAGTAGCGCAGTTAAGTAGAAGTCCTTGTAAGCTGAGGACTCAAACCAGAAAGCGATCTACATTATCTGTCGTGCATGCATATCCTGTCACGTGCAGAGATCTCCACGTTTGGCTGTCAATATTCCCCCAGGAATGTTGCAGTATGAAATGTCCACCCTCCCACATCTATCCTATTTTCACTCAAGTTACAACCCGAGCTTCCACATCTGTATCTTATGAATGTATTCTCTCAATTTTATATATATATATATATATATATATATATATATATATATATATATATTTAATTTTACATCCTCCAACGTTGTCATATCGGACGATGAATGGAATGGATGAAATTATGCTCAAATGAGTCCGAGGCCCATGGAGCTTAGAGTTACCCGACATTCGTCTTTTTGGATAAGGGAAAACCCCGGAAAACACCTTATCCAGGTAACTCACCCTGACCGAGATTCGAACTCGGGACCTCTTGAACGTGAGGCAGACACTCTACCACCACGCTACCCGAGGCGGGCCCAATTTTATAAATGCCCTCCCTCTTAGAAAAGACTTGGGAATTGCAACCTTAATATTGATTAAATTATAACAGTATTAAACAGTAGTATACCTAAGCCAAAGACTGTTTAAATAATTAATTTACATTGTATATCTATAACACGTTTTCTCAGCGTCTTATACTTGTACTTTGGTTAGGCATGATCATTCAATTGCCCAAATGACGTAATTGTCGATGCTGCTTAAACCCCACACATTCACTCACTCATCCATTGCCTCTTATTCAACTTTCCTTTCTTCAACATTTCTTTTCTGAGAACGTTATTTGCTATACTGCGTTATTTTACAGAAGTGTGATTGTGTTTCCTTAAAATCTTCCATGAACGTGACTTGTACCAGGGTGGTCTGAAAAGTTTCTGACCACATGAAGATAGCAGCACTCGTAGATAAAAGCTAGTGAATTTCGTTCATCTGTTGACAGTTACTCACCAAAGTTTCAGCCATTTTGGACGCTCAGTTGTATGTAACAGTCGTTTGAGTGAGTTGACGCGATTTTTTTTTATAAAAATGGACAAAGTCGAGTATCGAACTGTCGTTAAATATTTGTTTTTAAAAGGCAATACGCCTAAGCAAATCAAAGATGAGTTGGATTCTGTGTATGAGGACTCTGCACCATCATTTACCACAGTGAAATTTTGGGCAGCTTAATTTAAACGTGGCGGTAAGAGCTTGGGAGACGATGAACGTTCGGGACGTCCAAAAACTGCAACTACCGATGAAAACATCACCAAAGTTCACCAAACGGTGTTAGATGACCACCGAATTAAAGTGAGAGGTAACGGAGGATATGAACATGTCAAAAGAACGTGTTTGTCACATATTAAATCAACATTAGACATGAGAAGGCTGTCCGCGCGTTGGGTGCCGCGTTTGCTCACATTAGACCAAAAACGTTTTCGAATGAACATTTCCAACGCTCTGTTGGCGCAGTTTAGACACAATAAATCAGAGTTTAGGCTCCAATTAATTGCTGTAGATGAAACTTGGATATTACATTATTCGCCCGAAACAAAAATACACTCCAAACAGTTGACTGCAAAGGGAGAACCGGCTCCAAAAAAACAGCAAAAAACTATTTTTTACGGCTGGAAAAGTGATGGCGACTGTTTTTTGGGATAGTCATGGAGTTATTTTAATCGATTATCTCTAAAAAGAAAAAAACATTACAGGAGCATACTACGCATCATTACTTGACAAGCTGAAGGCAGAACTTGAGGATAAACGGCCACATTTGCAGGAAAAGAAAATCCTGTTTCACCAAGACAATGCACCGTCTGACACCTCAGCGGTTGCAATGGCAAAAATCCACGAATTACGGTTTGAATTGCCTGATCATCCGCCTTACTCACCAGATATAGCCCTAAGCGACTTCTCTTTGTTCCCTCATCTGAAAATTGCGCTCGGAGGACAGATTTTCGTCAAATGCAGAGGCAATCAACCTTCGTGAACAATTATTTTGCAGAGAAAACGCCTAGTACTATTTGGACGAGTCACAGATGGGAGCATCGCTGGGTGAAGTGTATAGCGTTACAAGGAGACTATGTTGAAAAATAAAATAAAAGATTGAAAAAAATGTCTTATCTTTATTAGGTCGGAAACTTTTCAGACCACCCTCATGATATTGAGATTAAAATCTGCATGGTATGCTTCACAGGCAGTGTGTAGGAAACGATCGCACATCTGGTGGAAACACTTCTTTGCTTTCATATGAGTTGACAATATAAATATAAAATTCATTTTATACTTACTTGTTCTACTTCGTGTAGTAATAAAAATGATAGTTCTCCATCGAAATATTGGACACCAAGACTGAATGGTCATTTGTTAAAAGGGCAGATGTTCATCAGAATGAATCTTCTGGTACATAAAAATACTTATTATATTTCGTGAGTTTTCTCCGAATTTCGCATTCGGGAATGTAGTACAACCACTCTTAATGGAGATGGTTGACTGAAATTTAGTTTGAGAAAAATTATAATTTCATATAACTTGAAATCTCCGGACTTGTGCCCTTTTTATAAATTTAGAAAACTAGCATGCATATAAATTTAAAAAACGTATTGGACTTTTAACTTTTTTACTTAGACTCACTCTTTGATTATACCTGTAAAGGAAATTATGCAGAAGAATATGTGCAGTAAGTTCATATTAGTTCTCTAACTATACATTTTCCTCCATCAAAGCATCCTTCAGCATGTCCATATAAAATTCACCGTATGATTCTGTGGAGGTCTTCGATCTCTTACTTTTTTATTGCCACTTTACCAAAAGGATAGCATACCTTTTTAGGTAGTTCAAGATGCTGATCTAGACCAACATGCAAGGTATGTTTGACCAGACCATTGATGAACGTGAATCCCATAATTTAACCAGGGTTGCTGGAGTTATAAAATTCATTTGGCTGGCCCCGTAACTTGGTAGAGCAGCTTCCTGCCGTGCCAGGGGTCCTGGGTTCGATTCCCGGCGTTGGGCCGACCAAGATAGTTTCTCGTCTTCCCCAGAGTCTGGAAGTATGTATGAGAGTGTGAATGTGTGCGTGATCTAATGATTAAAACCCAACGAATACGAGTTAACACCATCGATATGTTCCAAAGGAGAATGGCCGCCGATATGACCATTGGAGTTAAATGGAACAAATAAAAAAATCATTGGAAATAAATCTCCTTGGCCTCCTTATTCCAAAAAATCATTTTTAGAATAAGGCCTACGGGTGAGTGTGTATTTGTATACATGTATGTGTTGGTTTGTTTTCTAAAACAAATTTGCTCTGGCGGCTTTTATTAAAATACGGCATGTTTAAGAAGCGTTCTTGGCAAATAAAATGTTATGTCACGAACTATCTAAAATAAAAGCATAGTGGTTTAACTATTAAACCTGTGACTTAAGTACTTATAGCAATGTCTTAGGTGCCATTTGGGTATTCCTGCTCAATTCAAGCCAATAAATACTAAACAGAAAAGGCGTAATAATTTTTCCCGTTGAAAAAAGTGTTTGAGAATGACCCTTAAGACATACCAGGAACAAATAAAAGCTAATTTACATTCTGGTGATGAACCGCGGTCATTGGCCGATAAACCATGTGTAATTTTGACCAATAAAGACACGAATACCGTTACGGCTACTGAGCAGATTATATTGTGTCATCACTAATGACAAACATTAAATAATAGAATTAATTTAGCATCACGCCCATTACAAATGAAGGTGCAATCCATCACGTATAACTGTGATTGCACTGTACTTCACTTTTAACCAGCAAACTTTCCCAACGTTCCGAATACATTCGGTCATAGATAATTTACGACTCAAAATGTATTACGGTATTTTAAATATTAGTAATTTATAATGGATATATTTGGATAATTTAGAATATATGAGGGCTTTTCAATAAAGAATAATTATAATTTTTATGGTCATAATTTTTCGTATTAAAATTCAGTCCTATTATATTCTGTTAGCTTAATGTGAGACAAACACGCCGTAGTAGTTTCATTGTTGGTACTCCTGGTTCCCGCCTGTGAGAATCAGGCAAGTTCAGACATGTTCAGTATCGTCTACCGCTGCAATGGAGGTAACACTCAAGCAACAATATGTGGCTTTGAAATTCTGCTTTCGTCTCAACAAATCTTCAGTTGAGGCCTATACAATGTTACACGAGGCCTATAGAGAGTCTGTTCTTCCCTACAGCACAGCTCGAAGGTGGTTTAAAATGTTTAAAGAGGGGAGACAATTTCTAAGGAAGGTAGACCCGGTGCTCCAGTTACTGCTCTTACGGAAGAAAACATCAACACTGCTGCTGCCATTGTGAGAGAGGATCGACGAATTACCTTGAGATCACTTTCTGAAATACTGAACATTTCACTGGGTGCCACCCACACGTTGGTGACAGAAACATTACACATGAGACGTGTTTGTGCGTGATGGGTTCCAAGACTGTTGTATCCCGAACAATAGGACATTTGCATGCGGATCTGCACGCAGTTAAAGTTGATGTTAGAGGAAGATGCGGAGTTTCTTTCAAATGTAATCACTGCTGATGAAACTTGGCTACATCATTTTGATCCTGAGAGCAAACAGCAAAGCTCAGTGTGGAAATTTCCTTCATCACCAACCCTCCAAAAAGCAAAAGTGGTTGCTTCTGCTGGGAAAGTTATGGTCATCTCATTCTTTGATATTCATGGAATGGTTTATCAGCATGTAGTACCTGCACGCACATCAGTAACTGGATAATACTACAGGAATGTCCTGAAAACATTCCAAGTCCATATCAAGCACAAAAGACCACATTTCCGAGAAGCAGGCTGGATGCTGCACCACGATAATGCGCGGCCGCATATTGCCAATGTTATTGCTGAATATCTTGCAAAAATCAACGTGAAGTACATCCCTCACCCTCCCCATAGTCCGGATTTAGCTCTATGTGATTTCTTTCTATTCCCTAACTTGAAGAAACGCCTTCATGGGAGACATTATCCATCATCAGAAGCAATGGTGAAGGCTGCGGATGCGATTTTAAAGGATCTCTCAAAAAATGGTTTCCAGCATGTCTTTGAAAATTGGCAGAAACGCTGGGACAAGTGCATCGCATTCAGGGGAGACTATATTGAGAAGGACCATCAAAATTATTAGGATGAGTAAACGTACATTGTCAAAAAAAATTGATAATTCTTTATTGAGCAGCCCTCTTACATAAACCTTCAAAATAAGTTAAAGCATGTCATATGTTTTAGCATGCTGCAGTAGGATTAGGATTACTATGGAAGGGATTCGGCACCAAAATCTGTGATTTATTGTACTTAAGCCCCAATTGGGGCGTCCTCGGGAGGAAGGGTGAGGCGAGAGGAGACAAAGGGCGGCCGACCCACCGACACATCTACTCTGATATAGGCCACCAGATGAGAGACGACCTAAAATGATAATGGAGATAAAATGGAAGGACTGGAAATTCCAGGGATGTAATTAACCTATGCAGCATTCGCCTGGCGACCGGAAAACCCCCGAAAAATCCTATGGGTCACGTAAGTCGACCACGCGAATCCTGAGCCATCGCTCTCGGTATACTGCAGTAGCTAAGCTTCTCAAGTATCACAATTTTAGGGTTTTGTATAAGTTGTAGGAAAATAATAGATACAAGGCATGTTTTTTAAGTCAGTACCGTTTTGGAATTAAAATAAGACGTGCATAGACATCGCAATAATTTTATTTTTACATGAAAGCCTGTACCTTAATCTACTTTTCTACATAATTTCCGTGAATATTGAGGCACTTGTCATGACGTGGCACCAGTTTTTGTATACCCTCCTCATAAAATTCTGCCGCCTGACGTGTTAACCACTGTATCACAGCTGTTTTAACTTCGTTATCGTCTTGAAGACGCTGACCACCCAGATGTTTCTTCAAGTGCAGGAACAAATGGTAGTAGCTGGGCGCCACATCAGGGCTGTATGGAGGATGATCTAGAGTTTCCCATTGAAGAGATTTGATGCGATCTTTGGTTCGATTAGCTACATGTGGACGGGCATTGTCACGCAGCAAAACGATACCCTTACTCAACTTGCCACGTCTTTTGTTCTGGATTGCACGGCGCAGATTGTTCAATGTCTCGCAATAAGACGCTGCATTGATTGTCTCATTACGAGGCAGAAACTCCACTAGCAATACTACTTTTCTGTCCCAAAAATCTGTGCACATGATTTTCCGGGCAGAAATTGTTTGCTTAAACTTCACTTTTGTGGGTGATGATGAATGTCGCCATTCCATGGATTGTTGTTTCGATTCTGGTGTGACGTAGGCCACCCATGTTTCGTCACCAGTAACAATTTCGTCTAAAAAGCTTCACGTTCATTGTGGTACCGCTCAAGGAAAGTCAATGCACTGCCTAAACGTTGGGTTTTGTGCAAATCCGTCAACATTTTCGGAACCCAACGTGAACACAATTTCCGGTACTTCAAGTTCTCGGTCAGAATGCGATACAAAACACTACGAGAATATTGAGGAAAATAGTCATACAATGATGAAATTCTAAAGCGTCTGTTTTCTCTCACCTTTTCGTCCACTTTCTGCACCAAATCTTCAGTAACGACCGAAGGACGCCCACTCCGTTCTTCATCATGCACAGTTGTGCGGCCACCTTTAAATGCTCTCACCCATTTCCTTACCATTCCATCAATCATAATGTTTTGTCCGTGAACTTCACAGATCTCACGATGAATATCGATCGGTTTTACGCCTTTAACACTAAGAAATCGTATAACAGCCCGTACTTCACAATCGGCGGGACTCACGATTGTCGGAGGCATCTTAAACACTCAGTAACCAACGTATACAATGAAGAATCAGTCTGCAATGGCGTCAGTGCGTAGACAAGAGATGTAGGTAACCAGCGCGCATGCGCGGAACGCCGACCGTAGCGCTGCGGCGGCGGAATCGCAAAACGGTACAGACTTAAAAAACGTCCCTCGTATATAATCTTGAACTGTGAGCAAACAAAGATGTTCAGAGAGCGCAAAGGTAAAAAAGAAGTGATCAATTCTACCAAATGAAATTTAAGGAAGGAAGTTTATGAATGTAAAATAAAACAATAACATACGAGAGAGAGAGAGCGAGAGAGAGAGAGAGAGAGAGAGAGAGAGAGAGAGAGAGAGAGAAAAAACATTTTTAGGAAAAGCAAAAGTCGAATATTTGAGGAATATTAACAAGGTAAAAAGTTAAATGATAGCGATATTAAATTCAAGTTACGAGTACCATACAACTCAGCAAACTTTTGGGTTCAAGGTACGCGGCATCACAATGTACTGATAAATGAACATATGTATACAAAATGCATAAACTGGGACTAGGTTTAGGCTTTCATCATTATTGTATTTGTATCCCAAATTTCTGTTTGTATATTACAATAAAATAAATTACTTTGTACAATTATTAAGGATAAATTGTTCGAATAATTCACACAACCCTGATAACTAAACAAACCATCGATGGTCACTTATCCCCAGGCAGTCCTTTTACAAGAGATTGTGGTGTACAGTCGGAGGAAATATGATTGAATGCATTCTCAGGGCCAGAAATTTTCTGTCCAAATCATTTAGCTGCGCAATTCACATGGGTCACATTTCTAATACGCTTCTAGGTCTTTTAGCATTCATTACCAGTGACTGCTATTTCTGTATAACTAAAGTAACAGGGATTTGATAAAAAAATAAACAGAAAAGCTCATATCCTGATTTATGTACTGCCATCAGAACATGGGAATGTCTTACTATTATGTGTTTCAAGTCGGAAGAGTTCTAGAGTCCAGATAATCAGATGCCATATCACACTCAGCGTTGCCAGCTTGTTACCCCACTCCTTTTATATTTCTCTCTCTCGCACACTTATTCAACATGCAGGTCTGCTTGGCACAAACGTAAAGGTAAGCAAATTATATATTACAAACATTTACAATGATGCAGTTGCCAAAATCAAAATTGGAAAAAGTGAAATCAAGTGTACTTTATTATACTAAATAAATATTTATTTATCTTTTTCGCAAGTTATATATTTTAAAATACTATAACTATGAATTACTATTATGAATTACCTGTTTTTGTAATCCAATGGAACTGCCAGTGGCTCATCCATATCGCTGTCAATGTCACTTCCCTTAAGAGACAATTCGTCATTGTCACTGTCTTCATCGTCTGAGTCTTGCAAATTTATGATTATAGGTTCCAAAATCTCGTCACGTGTTATTCCTTTCTTAAAATCGTCTTCTTGAAGGTTTTCTGCATGCCCCATGCAGTTTTCCCAGTCCTGTTGTGTTACCTTGTCAATTTCTTCGTAAACAAGTCGTTTAACGTCCGTCAGTTTAAAAGTATTATTTATTTTTGCAATACCCCTTTTTATTTGAGCCCACACCAACTCAATTGGATTATATTGGCAGTGGTAGGTAAGGTGGGAGGCGTATTACCTCGTTTCCCGTTTCAATTGCAAGTTGATCCAGCTGATACACTTTTTCCGTGTTTTAAACGGAAGTACTCTTTGCAATAACTCATTTTTAGTTTCTATTTACGAAAAATTGTTGAAGAACGTGTACACCTTAAAAATAGTACTTCGAGCCTGAGTTCACAATACTAGCCTTTTTGACTCGCCACTAAATCTACCGCAAGAAGCCATTGCACTATTTAACTCTTTCTCTACTGTTGTGTAAAGAATTGAATGATATTTATCTGAACTCTCCAGAGTAAATAAACACTTCTTATCCAACATTCATTCACAAATATAAGCATACAGCACTCGACAGGCTAACAGGAAATGAAGTGTTTGCTCTTTCTCGAATTTAACACCTTGACTTATTCACCGTGATTGTTTTATCACGTCATATCAGTAGTTTAAATTTCATTTCTGAGTAATTAAAACTATATATACATACCAACCACTTTGAGCTCTCTAGGGTAAACAGATTACGAATCATTTATAAAGAGACATAATGTGACCAGACACGTTCTGCCAGGGCAGCAGAAAATTTGTTTCCTCTCGCTCGAATTGGATTATTCAAAGTAATTCTTTTATCACGTCATGTCAAATTTATGTTTCAGTTCTGAGTAATTACAAATATACGTACACTCATACATGCCAACCAATAATGCTATTCATACAGTGCTTACGTCGCGATTTATTGTTATAATGCAAGTAATATTGGTTTATTTACTTGTATTAGAAAAACTATTTGAGCTAAAAATATGGGGTTTTCATGGTAATGTTAGATACATTACTCTCTACCTTCCATATAGATCAGTTTTGGAAGAATCTGAATTTTGTCTTAGCGCGAATAGTATTTATTAGAAATTTATTAAGTTGGTGCTTGCCACACACCACATAGCGGGAATGCAATACGACAACACCGCACTACTCCGATTGGTTGCTCACCTAGTAACGTTCAAGGACAAACATCTTCCCATTTGAAACACATAATAGTACCAGTAGCTCCTTCAACTTGGTAAGAACGTCTAGAAACAGAGGGCAATGAATCAGACAATGGTTAATGGCATCCACATCTAACAGGTCATCTTACAGGGCATGGGAGAAAGAAATCCACAATTTCCTTTAAAAAGCGAACTTACTGTCTTAGTGCGCAACTTGTACCTGTCAAAACAAGGTGCTGAAGTCCTGGCTTCAAACTTCAGGAGTGGAATTTACTGAGAAAGGATGCGAAAATTACATTTTTTTTTTTTTTTTTTCAAAATAGGAATAGACTTATTGCCGTATTTTAATAAAATTGTGGAACTCGGCAGGACCTCGCTCAGTTGAGCCATTATTTCAGAATATGAGACTTGGAGATCAGATACTTTTACAGGATGCTCATGCATTCTTTCTAAGTGTAATACTTTGTTTTGACAATAAAAATTTAGTAACAAAAATATGATTTTTAAAGAAAACTCTAACATTACAAAAAGAATTGTGTAGAGCATTTTAATTTTAAAAAAAATCAACAGGAAACATAGTAAAAATTCATACAATCGCTGTAGTACTGCGTTGTATGATATAAATTTTATGTGCATAGGTCTAGTATTATTTGCACTAATACAATATTACCGATACGCATTGACAGCATCCCTAAATAAGAATGGGTATTGTGACTTTGTGAAGTTAAAAGTCCAATTGCACAAACTTAAAATGTTCTTTATTTCCACCGAATTACAACTGGAACACTTGCCGATTACACAGAATTATGTAGCGCACACAATTACAATTCGCCAGTCCGTCTGTCACAGGTCCACTCAACACTCACAATTACGTACAATTCCTCTGATACACGTACAGTCTTCCGGTCCGTTCACTAGCACGGCGCTCCTCACGCAGCTCGCCAAGAACTCAACTGACTCGCCAACTGCAGGCCTTACATAGGGAAGATCGCCGTTTTTGTAAGTCTCGCGGTTCAATGAATCATCCCGAAGATTCCAGGCGTCAGGGGAGGGGGAAAAGACGGTACAGGGTTCGTGCCGCTCTTCTAATCATTTCCTCAGCTAGTGACACGAGATAAATGGGTAGGCGTGGGCTGAATGCTTCCCGTCTGGCCCTACCCTGCTGCTAGCTGGCCGTGCCTTCCGATAATTAGGTGACAATATCATAACTAAAGAACTGAGGGTGATGGAAAAAGAGGATGACAAATTCGAAATCAGCATGGCCAAATTACTATAAATTAGGTGCTTTCAAGTCTGTTCCTTATAATTTTTAAAAATATACGAAGTTACGTTATCGTTGACAAAATAGCACATAAACGAGTGTACGATTAACTAATAGTGATGAGAAAGGAAAATAACTATATAAATAAGTGTGGTATCTAATCCAAAGAATCATGGCGTATATGGGACATCATAATTATGAAAAAGCATGAATCTAAATAATGCTTGGAGGTTCTAATGCCTTAGCACAGCTTTCGAAATTGGAATTAAGGTGTAATTACTCTGGGAGTTTGAAAGTTAGTTATAATCACGCTACTAAATTTATATCTTCAAAACTGCTAACTTTACCACTAATTAGGACTAAAATTGTTATAAAAACTTCAAATTATTTTATTCGAAATGCGTTCAATCTTTTATAGTAGAAACTTAGTTCCATGTTATTTATTTAAAGCATCTTTAGTGTATCTGAATTAAAACTTAATATAAAGATAGATACAACCAGAATAGAGATGCAATAAACATGTGGAAGATGATTAAGAAAATTAAGGTGTGACGACAGGAATATGTAAATATCAAACGGTGAACAGAGCTGTCTTATTTTAATAGTGTATGCTGAAGTAGATGAGTGGAACGGATTGTATTTAAATCCTACAGTACCGATTCCAGTTTGGAAAATAGCTGCCGGGGAACTGCTCGACCAATAAAATGCCTAAAGAATCGCAAAGTACCGGGAGTAGTAGGAAGGAATTCCGAGCGAATTTATTAAATGCTTCTTAGAAGTTCTTGAACCTCCAGCGGGTAACCTCTAACAAACTATTTAATGAAGAGAAGCAGCTTGAACCTTGGGCAAGTTGGGCAAGTTCAAGGGCAAGGATACCACTCAGCAGTCAGAAAACTAGAATAATAACGCTCCCTTACCTATTGCAGATTATACAGTGCAAACCGAGTTAGCGGTTGGACTGAAGAATTTGGTATTGTTTCTAAGCTTCATGTGGATTCACAGAAGGGTGCTCCACTGCAGATACGTATTTTCGATTGAAAAATGTAAATCCGAAAACTATAGGCTATTAATGAATTGTTTAATTTAATATGATTTTGATGATGTAGAAAGGAAAGCTCTTTATGTGAAACGATATGATGACCTTGTGATGCAAATTTGCAATGATTGTCAGTATAAAATAGATGAAAATGCAATAATTTAATCTAAATCACCTAATAACGGAGAAATTCGCCAAGGAGATAAGTTATTGCTCCTGTTTCTCATAGACGATACAGCAGTCGTGTTAGTAGCAGAAGAAATGAATGTCCGGGAAGAAATGAATGCCCCAGTGACGTTAGAAGGGGGTTATTAGTAGGCTGGAAGAATATTGTAAACATTGGGGTACAGTAGTAAACATTAACACAATGCAATTATCAGAATTTATCTTTAAGGCAGGTATGAAAAATGTCACTAAAGAAGAGTAAGAATTTCGAAGCGTTAAGCATTTCTCCTGTTTAAAATTAAGGTTAATTTGAATGAAGAATGGAATATACATGTCACCTACGGTACATACATAGGTGGTCTGCAAAGTTTCTGACGTAATAAATATACAAGAAATTTTTTCAGAATTTTTTTCAACATAGTTTCATTGTAACTCTACACACTTCTCCCAGCGATGCTCACATCTGTGTAACCCGTCCAAATAGTATTCGGCGGTTTTCTCTGTAAAATAATTGTACACGAAGGTGATTGCCTCTTCATTTGACGAAAATCTGTCCTCCGAGCGCAAGTTTTAGATGAGGGAACAAAAGGAAATCGCTTGGGGCTAAATTTGGTGAGTAAGTCGGATGGTCAAGCAGTTCAAACTGTAATTCGTGGATTTTCGCTATTGAAACAGCTGAAGTGTGAGACGGTGAGTTGTCTTGGTGAAACAGAATACTTTTTCTGCAAATGTGGCCGTTTTCCCCCAAGTTCTGCCTTCAGCTTGTCAAGTAATGTGCTCTTGTAATGGTTTTTCCTTTTTGAACATAATAGATCAAAATAACTCCATGATATCCCCCGCCCAAAAAAGTCACCATCACTTTCCCACCCGAAAAAAAAAAAGGTTTTGCTTGTTTTGGAGCTGGTCTCCCCTTTGCAGTCCACTGTTTGGAGTGTATTTTTGTTTCGGGCGTGTACTGGTGTATCAAAGTTACCTCTATAGTAATTAATCGGCGCCAAACCTCGGATTTATTGCGCCTAAACTGCGCCAACAGAGCGTTGGAAAGCCCGCCTCGGTAGCGTGGTGGTAGCGTGTCTGCCTCACGTTCAAGAGGTCGCGAGTTCGAATCTCGGTCAGGATGGGTAACCTGGATGAGGCTTTTTCCAGGGTTTTCCCTTATCCTAAGAAACGGATGTCAGGTAACTCTAAGCTCCATGGACCCTGGACTTATTTGAGCATCATTTCACCCATTCCATTCATCGTTCGATATGACTTGACGTTGGAGGACGAAAATTAAAAAAAAAGGCGTTCAAATGTTCTTTCGAACACGTTTTTAGGTCTAACGTGAGCAAATGCGGCACCCAACGCGCGGACAGCTTTTTCACGTCTAAATGTTGAGTTTGACAAACACGTACTATTGACACGTTCATAGCCTCTGCTATTTCTTTCACTTTAATTAGGCGGTCGTCCTGCACCATTTGGTGAACTTTGGCGATGTTTTCGTCGGTAGTTGCAATTTTTGGACGTCTCGGACGTTTATCGTCTCCAACGCTCTTACGGTCACTTTTAAATCCAGCTGCCCAAAACTTCACTGCGGTAAATGGTGGTGCAGAGACCCATACACAGAATCCAACTCATCCTTGATTTGCGTATCCGTATTGCATTTCAAAAACTAACATTTAATGAAAGTACGATACTCCATTTTGTCTATTTGCATAAAAAAACTCGCGTCAACTCACTCAAACGACTGTTACATAACTAAGCGTCTAAAATGGCTGAAACTTTGATCAGTAACTGTCAACAGATTGACTGACGAAATTCACTAGCACGGTACGATATGGTAAAATCTGTTTACCACAAGCTTCCAATAATTCTGTATGGCACTGTTAAGCATTAACACCTCTTGCAGCCTGAATTTCGCTCTTCTTTCTAATACGTGACGAGGGCGAGCTTTTCCAAGTCCTTAGCACTTTTATACAACTATGATGTTTTTAACAATTATGGTGTTTAATATCATTTCTTAACTTTTCAGTGCAATTTCGTGCTGGTGGGCATTCTTTTAACGTTCCTGAAGTCATAACTTAATTGGTAATTTATTTACTTACTGTGTATGTAGTAATATTGAAGAATTAAGTGCAGCCAAACTATTCTTTTTTCTCCACTGAACGCAATGCTGCCAACAGTCTTATTTGTCCCCAAATTACACTATCTAGCAAACTAACTATAAAAATACAGGGTATCTGTAAGTATCAATGGTAGCAACAGTAGTGCCTTGTATCATCATTTACGTGCATGCAGCAAAATTCGGGATACCTGCGGTCCCTTCTTTTGATGAGATGCAGAGCGGTTTTGCATTCGGTACACAACATCGTGTCCTCGGCAAACCCTCGTCGAATAATAATTGAAGGCAGGTCTCCTCATTCTTAAAACAAAAAAGTTCATTTTACTGATTTATCGAGCCATTTCCCGATTTTCAAGAACGTACTGAACTAATCTTAAATATTCGAAGAACGCACAGAACGAACAGCCTTCACTTGTAACAGTACAATATGTACTTCTGCTGGACAGAAGTAAGTAATAAAGTTGTAAAGTAATAAAACCTGAGAGGAAACATGGTCAGTATTTTCCAAAACTGTCTTGCGCTAAATGCATCCACATGTCTTTCTGCATCGGTGTTGGACGGATGTCTTGGGCATTTTTGCAGAGGTTGGTTACAAGTGTTCCACATCTTACCCATGTTGGCTACAACGCTAGGACCTGCAGGTTGTGTGCTTGCGCATGCGTATACCTGTACCTCGGGACACACAAAAGAAAGTTTCTCCCTGAATTTTAATTAAGCATCTTTGTTCGTATTTACTAAACGTATTTAGAGGACTAAAGATAACAACCTACAATTAAACTTACTAAAATGTCTTATTAAATAAAATTGTCTTCAAATTCACAGCTAACAAACATTAGATGCTCTTATTTTTAATTGTTATCGGCTTACGTGATTAATCACTCATAGTGCCAAATGCAGGCAGTGTTACTAATTTATGAATGACCCATGTATCTAAAAAAAGGCTGTTAAATGAACTATTACCTTGCCTCATGCGTACTTCTTGTGGGCAGCATATAAACTAGATTTATAAATTTATAAAGAGTGATTTTGTTTGACGTCTGGAAAAAGAAAATACCACTCTATATGAGAAAATATACGTAGCATTGCAGAAAAGAGTTTTGTGTTTCATAAGACAAATCAAATTTTGAGATATGGAGGGAGGTTTGAAGACACAGTACATTTTAAAATAACAATGAAATACTGTCTGAGGCTGATGCAGAGAGTTCATTCCACACTGCGCTCCAAATGTTATAAATAGCAGCTAAAACACCCGTAAGTATCCTAAGCTTTTGGGGCTAGTGAACTAGGAGTTTAATAAATTAGTAGGTGAAAAATTATTGAAAGATGTTAAAAGAAGTCTAAGAGGCATCAGCCAACAGAATATTGAATAGGAACATAGTTAAACCTTCTAGGAATGAAATTAAATTGAATTGAGGTAAAGAAACATAGGTAGGGGTAGTGATAGCATTTTGTAGCATTTATACATTTGCAATCAGCACTTTATAGCATTTTGAAGAAGTTTGAGTTAATTTTGTTAAATGATGAATATTAATATTATTTATATCAAATTTTAAACACATTTATGGAAGGTTATTAATGACAGTTGAGTTAAAAGTGCATCAAGTGTAAATTTAGTTAACATTAATATAGGTTAAAGCAATATACAGAAATATAGAACAATCTGATACAGACTAAAGCATTCTGCATAACACAAGAGATAAATCCATACTGATGTAAAACTATCACAATAAAAGGAAATTTCACTAAATTAGCCTAGTTTATGATTCAGTAACGCTATTGAATGAAAGCACTGAACATATTTCAACGTTCTGTTCTGTCATTTGAGTCCTCCTGTCACTCACAATCTAATTATATTTATTGAAATATCTTTCAGCATCTACGCTGTTGGAAAAACCCCAAATACATTGCAGAGCTGCTCGGGCAAACCCTGGGTATTTGAGCGTAACAGTCAAGAACATTTCCAGGCAGTTTACATCTTTATTAGTCTGCATGGTTTGTATCAGCTGTGAATGAAAGTATCCCTATCCCTCAACAAAACTATGCATTTTAACATCACGGAAACCTGGGATCTTACTTTTACTTTCACTTAAAATCGTGTAATTTATTGAAGTTACTCTGTCAGCAGTGACAGGATTAAAAAGGTTACCAACCTCTTGGAGAAAGACATTTATCACATTTTTCGCCTCTGCCCGCTGTTCGCTCTCGCCATCCTACTTACTGACGTGACCTATACATACAAGGAATGAAAGCTGCGGGTAAACTCGATCAGAACTATGAAAATCGGAACTTTGGCAACTAAGAACTCCAACTGGAGTTAACATATGTTTGTCACTTCCTTAAAATTAGGGCTGCTATTGGTTTTCAGAGACAAGAATTGAAATTTTACGTTAATTGGGTTGTGAAGATAGATTTATGACAGTCATTAGGTGTGGTAAGAGGGGTTTCTTTTGTGAAACAGCTGAACTCGCTTCAGTCCCAAGCATACCTAATATGGGCAATCTTAGAACAATAAGCTAATTTAACGGGAAGGGTTGCTTTCCACATTCCATAAGAGTGGTCACTTAATTTATAACTTTCTAAACATGCAAAGGTTCTACAGACTCTCCAGTTAAAGTTTTCATAAGAAAGAGCATTGGAGAAAAATAATTACTTGGGCAAATTTTCTATATCGCATTTACATCGCATTTTGAGACAATTTCGCACTTAATCGCGCTATATCGCATTTGCGAAAAATCACCACCCCTAATTATAGGTACTCAAGAAGAAGGGAAAGATCAGCCTCTAGAAGGCTAGAGGGCACTGACAATTTGGCATCAGTATCAACCCATTCTATGGTTTAGATGAAGATTAAGTACTTTTCTTTTTCTTTTTTTGTGAGAATGTGGACTGTGGGAGAGCCAGCAAACAATTGAACACGCAGAGAAAAGAAGTCCAGCTTGTGGGAGATTGGCATGTAGGATCTACAGGCTGACTGGCAAAACCTATACAGTTCCGTGAAGCCAGATCTATTTCTTCAGTTAGTAGTAATGCATCTCTACCTTTTCTTTGTGAGTTTGCGTTTTCATTTCTTTTCTTTATTTTATTGCATTTAATTGTTTTTTTAAAATGTACAGTTAGAACAGAAAATATTCGTACACCACTAACACTTTAAGGAAAATTAGTATTATAGTGAGTATTTAAATGATAAATTAAAGCTTACTGACTCAAAAGAAAGCATACTCAAAATAATTTACATCTTATACGAAAATAGCAACAATGTACAAACAAACTGTCAGTTATATAAAAATAAAATTAACTTGCAAATTTTCGGGCACAGAGTATTCGTACCCTTACAAATACACAGTACAACAAAAATGGTGCTATTCAGTACTTTGTTGGTTATCCCTTAGCTTTAATTACAGCCTTTTGTCTCCTTGGTAAGGAATGGACAAGACTTTTAACCTCCGCCTTTGGTATTTGCTTCCATTCTTCCGAAACAGCAATTTTAGTGTTTCTTTGTTGGAAATTGCCCTTTTTCTTACGCGGTTTCTGAGAATACTCCACGCTTGTTCAATAGGATTACTATTTTGAGATTGGGGAGAGGTATGAAGCTGTTTTGGAACATTGTGTAATATCCACAATCGTGTATTAAGCGCAGTATGTTTTGGATCATTATCCTTCTTAAACATCCAGCCTTCTTGCAGGTCCATTTTCTCCACACTTGCATACAATTTTTGCTTAAGAATGCCCATGTACTTCCTGTGATCCATTATTCCCTCAATAACATGCAGATTACCGACACCTTACGCGCTTATACAACCCCAGACAAGGACGGATCCTCCGCCGTGCTTTACTGTGGAAACAAGAACTTTTGGCTCAAAGTCCATATTGTTTTTCCTCCATACTTTGCGACTGAGATCCGTGCCGAATACCTTGAAAAAGCGCTCATCTGTCCATATTACTTTTTGCAAGAAGTCCACACCCTTATTTCTGTACTTACGAGCGAATTCTAGGCGTTTCTTTCCTGTTTTGTGGGCTGACATAGAACTTCTTACGCACTACTCTGCCATTATACCCTTTCTTATTGTAAACAGCTCTCACAGTGCTCGTTGAAACATAAATTCCTGCCTTCTGCAACTTAGCAATGATCTGGAGTAGTCATTCGTGCATCTTTTTTAATGCAGAAAAGAATGCTGCTTTCATCTTTAGCCTTGAGGACTTAAGGTCGACCACTCCTGGGTGTATTTAGAACAGATTTTCTGGTTCCTAGTCTGTCAATGAGGGATTGATTCGTTGATCGTGGTTTGCCCGCTATCTGAGATATCTCCTAAAATATTTTGAATTAATTATGTAATTTAATTACTAATTTTCTCTCTCCTGGCGCAGATTCTTCCCTCTTCGGCCCATTTTACGTTACTTCCGCAACCTACTGTGTTCGATGTCAGACTGGTGCATGCAGACCACTTGCTGTGAAACAGCTACACTGCCTCTCATAAATAATCGGAAAGACTTTGCATTTCACTATGGTGTTCTCTATAAAGCAGAATAGATTGTGTATCAATCTCAGGGTACTCCTTGTGTTAAGCAAAAATCATTTGCTATGAACATTCATTTTAGAGATTGAAAATGTGGCTGAACTAAGAGCTTCCACATTCAGCCTTGTTTACATCATGAGTTTACGACACAAAAAGAATCGGACAACACAAATAAAATGCAATACAAACGAGTTGGTGAAGTCTGTCATTAGACAAAACAACATCGTAGAAGAAGTACGGCTACTGTGCACCAAGAAGGCAAGAGCATAATATGTGGCCCAGAGGTAAGCAGAGTACCTTTCAACAGAGACGTGATCTATCACTATGAAAAGAACAAAACATACCGGGAAATAGCAGAGATTGAGAGTCTTAGCATAAGTACAGTTAGTGACATAATTCACCGGTATAAGTATGAAGACAGAATTGAATCTCGAGCAAAGCCAGGGCGACCAAAACTTCTTAACGATAGCAGGAGTCTTATTACGCGAAAGGTAAAACGGAATCCGCGTATAAGTGCTCCGGTAATTTGTACTGAGATTCAGGGAGAACTAGGACTGACAGTTAGCCCTGAAACGGTCAAAAAGGTCATGCAAAAAGGCGATTTTAATGGTCGCGTAGCCAGAAAAAAGCCATACATATCCAGCAAGAATAAAAGGAAGCGATTACAATTTGCCAAAGAGTTTTGTTAACAATGCAACTTATTGGTAGGACCAAGTTGTTTGTTGCAAAAGCAAATACAACCTTGTTGGTTCCGATGCCAGGGTGGTTATGTGGAGAAAACCAAACACAGAGCTGGAAGAGGGCAATTTACAAGGCACAGTCAAACACGGCGGAGGGAGTGTAATGGTATGGGACTGTATTTCCTCTACGGGAGTGAGAAAGCTGGTGTTCATAGACACAACCATAAACAACGAAGTGCATCTGAGACAATTACAGCAAAATTTAAAACAAAGTGCAGAAATTATAGGTATTTCGGACAGCTTCTCATTTTATCAGGATAATGATCCCACATTGTGTAGCTATGGTTACTTTACAACTGTCCTCATGTACTACATCTACCCCCTCAGTCCCCGGATCTTAATCCCATAGAAGCAGTATGGGATACACTGGAGAAGGCCGTGCGGAAGACCCATCACCTCCAAGCAGCACTTGAAGCAGAGCTTGCAAGACGAATGGAGCAAACTTTCTACAGCCTACCTGAAAAACCTGGTTCGCAGCATGCCAAATAGGTTGCAAGTAGTAGTGAAAAGAGTCAAAATGTATTAAGCCACATTTTGTATCACGCTCAAGTTATGCCCGATTATTTTCGAGGGCCAAAAAATGTCATTTCTTTTTAGTTCTTAAAAAAGCATGCATTATATAATTTTTATGTGAAATAAAATTTATTTTCTTACAAGAAAGAACCGTGTAACTGTCGATTATCATTAATTTCAATAAAATAGCACATCAAATGCTGATATGCTTTGTCCAATTATTTATGGGAGTCTCTGTAAATGTATACTGTCCAGAAAGGAGAGCTAGCTTATAATATAACGACAGTATTCAATCTAGATACCTTTGGTGTACGAATACTTTTTGTGCCAAATTTACGGTATTATCCATTATCGTAGAAAACTACTGAATCTAGAAAACTTCCAGAACAATTACGATTGTAATAGGTAAATAAATACACAAACCATTTAATTTTACAAGTTTACTAAGTTTCATAAATAATTATGTTGCAACAACACATTTCTTAATTTTTTGTGGTGTGCGAATACTTCCCGGGCTGACTGTATGTATAGTATTGACCCATCCACTGAATGTCATAACTTTGACAACTTGACGCCAATAAAGATACCGTATCTATCCAATAGTAAGAGTTTAATATCCCATCTCCATCAGAAAAAGTCAGCTACTAGTAATTTTTCAGATTGCCCTAGGTACAAATTTGAACTCTTTATAATATTTGTACAAGTCATACCAAGAGTGCACTGGGAAATGGGCTAGCCGTCTTTCTGTAAAAAATTCCATAATTAATTACTGCTTATGTTGAAGTTTTCCATGACGAGGTGAAGTGGAATCGCAGTTAGAGGCAATCATGTAGGATGAAGCATACAGTGCTTACACATTTCATGATGGATGAACGCTTAGCAAAGCACCTATGTTCAAAAGGCCCGAGCAAACAG
The DNA here is from genome assembly GCA_030765055.1 of Mantis religiosa. Taxonomy (NCBI): domain Eukaryota; kingdom Metazoa; phylum Arthropoda; class Insecta; order Mantodea; family Mantidae; genus Mantis; species Mantis religiosa. Next base: position 233,995,057 of record CM060947.1, on the reverse strand, counting down.
CGGGACTTCCAATAGGCTTTACAAGTTCAATTACCTCATTAACAACCTACACAGTGCAGCTGATATGATTGATTTGTGTTTTTAACGCTTTATGGTAGAGTTTTGTGTTGAAGGTATGACGTGAGGTGCGTTAAGGGTATGTATGACTGAAATTTTCAAATTCTGAACTAATAATGATAGCTTTTTCAAATTTACACCATAGGTGTAGTATATTGTAAACATGTTACAACCTAAATTTAAACCATTTTTCTCCAGCAGTTTAGAAATTATGATAAATTTTGTATGTTTTTTGTTACGTCACTAAAAAAGTCCCTTGCGACAAAATATTTTGAATTTTGGTCTCATATTTTAACCCTGTGTTTATAATACACATACTTCTTGAAATTGCTCTGGGTTTTTCTGTGTCTCCTTTAGTTTAGGTCACACAAATTTTTTAATTTACAAATATTCTTTTTTTATCTAAAAACTGTAAGTTTTGTGTTTGAAATTAAAAATATACGCTTATATACATTTCACAATAAAACCTAGGGCAATTTCCATTCCTCATGATATTTTGAACCTGTGTAGGAAATTTCATGAATGTAGTACAAAAACTGCATCGCAAGGAGCATTTTACAGGAAGAAAAATGCTGAAAATATGAACATTGAGAAAACAGCGATTAAAGATTTGATTGCATAACTCACATTAAATTCCACCAGGCTGATAGGTTGGACCCTCAGATTTCTTTTTCCTCTCCTCTGTTGCTGCTTTTTCCACCTTTTTCTTCTTTAGATGTTGCTTTTCTTCTGCACAACTTCTCTTCTTGCTTTGCAGGATACGAGTCTGATCTCGCTGCACTGAAGTTTTCCTTGCTGAGTCTACTACACTTTCACCTCTGATATTTCGCTGCAGCTCCAATGACTTAAGACTACCCATGTTAAACTCGCTGATGCTTTTAATAACAGCAAAATCCAATTTTTGTTTTGATATGAAAACTTCCTTTGGGCACTTATTCCATATGACATGATGCAAAGATTCATTGGCATTCTGTGTTCTTCCTGTTTTGCACCTCTCTAGTAATGTTGTGGAAGCCAGCCTCTGATATATTGGCAACATCTTAGGAACTATTTTGTCTGAAAGCCTTATTTTTCTTTTCTTGAATTGAAAATTTAAGAACGGAAAACAGACAAAGAATGTGGATGTAGGCAAAAGAGGGCGTGACTCTGACAGAGTTTAAAGGCCACCGACATTTAAATAAACATTTAAAAATGGCGTCCGGAGGCAAATTATGCATTTTTCACACTCGGGAATGTCTAAATTATTTTATAGAATTAAAATAAAAAAAGTCGTTATTTTCACGATTTTCATGAAATTTCAGTCATACATACCCTTAAGTACAAACGGTAACCCTTTGGCACAAAAGAGCAAGTCGGTATCAGAACTGTCCCCAAAAAAACGCATAACCTTTCCTGAAAATCAGCGCTAAAAGACCGTAAGACTCGAATAAACTTGATATTATAATTTCTTTCATTACCAGATACATTTTCTGCCTCTCTAGCGTGTCTGCTTCACGTACAAGAGGTCCCGGGTTCGAATATTGGTCGGGATGAGTTATCTGGATAAGGTTTTTCATTTCATTCATCGTCCAATATGACTTAAAGTTGGAGAACGCAAATTTAAAAAGAATACACGTACATTGTAAGCAAAGAAGAAACTGCATTCAACCCACAATGTTGCGAAAATTTCTTGTACGCAGAAAATTGGTCATGGTGGTGCGAGATCAGGGCTGTATGTAGGGTGTGCTAGCAGTACGATTCTTCAAAATTCCTGAATATTGTCCATGGTTCGTGCAGTATAGGGTATTGAATTGTTACAATAGAGCCCTGTTTTGGTGAACTAATGCTGGGTATCTCTGCCTCAAAATTTCATGAACTCGTTCCAGTTGAGAATAAAGATCGGCATCAATCGCCCGTCCGTTTGGAATAGTGAATCACACCATCAAAATTCCACCGGACACACTACATTAATTTGGGACCGAACTGATTTTTCAACCTTGACTATGACAGGTTGGCGGGGATCAAGCTACTGTTTCGAGGTATCAGGGTTTCAGGAATATGCCCACTTATCATCACAAGTGACAATTCTGACAAATGTTTCATCCATAGGATTACGGATGAACTAACGAGATATCCACTCTACGTTCAGCCCATTGAGGTGTCAGTTCATGAGGTACACATCTATAGCTCCTGTATGATTTCTAGGTGTCTTAATGTGGCGATGTGTGGTAGCTTTTGACGCTCAAGGTGCTTCTGAAAGCCTACGGATTTAGCGGATTTTTTCCGCCAAACTTGGTGTTTATCCTAAATATTTTATACTTTAGGTATTCCAGAACGTGGTAAATCGTTAGCGTTTTGTCTCTAATTTAGGCGCAGAGGATCTTACCCAAAACGTCCGAAGAACCCGGGAGCGATGGATAACTCCGGGGCTCTTTCCATAGGGCAACACCTGATTTCTTAAAAAGTCCCTCCATTGACAACAACGTCAAGGCGGGATGGAACTGAATACGCCACTTACGCGCGTCCACCCTGCAGGGAAGACTACCGAAAACCTCGGTGGGGCCGCCTGGTGATCTAGCACACCTTCTACTAGCTCTGCAGGGACTTATAAGGCAACCCTCTACCCCCTCCGAGCGACCCTAGTCTGGCCGGAGGTACACAATTCCCCGTGGGTTTCCGGAACACATTGCCCCCTCGAGTCCAACCCAATCCCAACAACTCCCCTACGGGAGGGCTCGGCAGTTCGACCCGAGGTTCCTCTAGTAACGTCAGAGGTACCACGAGTGCTAAGAGTCCGCAGCGCTCGCACAACAGCAGCTGAAGAGAACGGATGCCCTCCCCTTCGGGATTTGTCTCTATTGTTTAAACGTTGAAACCATCCGTGTGCCACACGCTCACTAACAAAACCTTTTTTCAGTTCATATTCTTCGAGCTATGACAACGACTTTATAATCTTGTTTCTAGTAGTGTTTTAGAAGAACTCTAAGTTCAAACTTTATCTCCATTTTGTGATTGTTTATTAACAACTGAAGACTGATACATGCTCGCAATGTACGCAGCACTAACCATAGCATCCTGTAAATAGCATTGCCAAACCAAAGAAACCTAATAAATTTTTCAAACTACCACATTACCTGTTAGACATCCTAAAATTTGTCCATACTAATTCATTAACACATCTAGATACTTTTGCTGCCTTTACAGCTTCATGGTTAATTTCTCGTACCAAAGTTCCCTCACTGGTAGTATTAACGCCCAAACAATTGAAATCCATAATCTGTTCTACCATTTTGTTTCCAAATTCTAATTTGCATCTCAACGGTTCTTTACTAATGGTTCTTTACTAATATATTGTGACTTTGTGGGTTCGTGAAATGAAAAGTCCAATTACACCACTCAACAATGTTCTTTATTTCTACCGACTTACAGCTTAACTCTTGCCAATTACACAGAATTACTTGCTGCACACAATTACAATTCGCCAGTTCGTCCGTTACAATTTCCTTGTACTCGCGATTACATAAACTCCGATACTCATACACAGTTCGTACAGTCTCCCGTTGCACAATCCTTTCGTTCATTAACACGTCACTGACTAACTCTTACACCAAGAACTGCGACTGTCTTCTCGCTCACACTCACTAACCAACTGATTGACCAACTCAACACGGCACAACAACTGACTAACTCACTCCGTCTGTCTGTAACCCTCTTTATAGGAATACCGCCGGTTTCTGGTGTTTGCACGATTGTTCTAGTAACAGAAAGATCGAGAACCAGGTGGAAGGAAAACAGACGCACAATTATGTTTCTTTCCGACCACTGGCTGTCACCACTATAAGACAAACGAGGGAAGGGCGTGGCTAACCGAGCCTCCCCTGTCTTCCGTTGCCAGCTGCTCACAGGGTGTTTCAGAGCTCCCGTTACAATATGTTTATGGAGATTTACATATTATACTTCTGTCATTTATGATGAAACTCAAACAAAAGTCTTTACACATTGTCCTCCGTTTCTGCCACAGTGATATCTTCTTAACATACCATACTAATCCTTTTATCTCCCATAATATATCCCTATTCGTGTCTCATTTCTCTAATTACATATATAACAAGTAATAGGAATGGACTTCGGGAATCGCCATGTCGTACACATTTTTATTGGAATTTTCTGTGTTAGCTGACCTTGGATATTTATTTGACTAAAATTATTGAAATACATATTTTCTATTAATTTAATAATACCATTTGGCACATTATCATAATGTGCAAAACACGATGCAAAACTTACATCTTGAATTTTCTGCAAATAGGATATAATGTTTTGTATTATCTTTTATAAGTACCCTTTATATTTAGTTGATTAGAAAAATTTTATTTTCTCAGAAATGGTTCAAATGATTTCACGGAAAATACCAATGTTTCGAGTATCGCTAAGTGTATCCATGTGGGCTGTTCAATAAAGAATGTTCAGTTTTTTTTTTTTCACAACTTACCTTTACTCATCCTCATAATACTGAAGGTCCTTCTCAAAATAGTCTCCCCTGAATGCAATGCACTTGTCCCAGCGTTTCTGCCAGTCTTCAAAGACATGCTGGATACCATTTTTTGAGAGATCCTTCAAAATCGCCTCCGCAGCCTTCACCACTGCTTCTGATGATGGATAATGCCTCCCACGAAGACGTTTCTTCAACTTAGGGAATAGAAAAAAGGCACATGGGGCTAAATCCGGACTATAGGGAGGGTGAGGGATGCACTTCACGTTGATTTTCGCAAGATATTCAGCAAGAACGTTGGCAATATGCCGCCGCGCATTATCGCGATGCAGTATCTAGCCTGCTTCACGGAAATGTGATCTTTTGCGCCTGATATGGACTTACAATGTTTTCAGGATATCCCTGTAGTATTGTCCATTTACTGATGTGTGTGCAGGTACAACATGCTGATAAACCATTACATGAATATCAAAGAATGAGATGACCATAACTTTCCCAGCAGAAGCAACCACTTTTGCTTTGTGATGAAGGAGATTTCCACAATGAGCTTTGCTGTTTGCTCTCAGGATAAAAATGATGTAGACAAGTTTCATCAGCAGTGATTACGTTTGAAAGAAACTCCGGATCTTCCTCTAACATCAACTTTAACTGCATGCAGAGCTGCATGCGAATGTCCTTTTGTTCCGGAATCAACAGTCTTGAATCCATCATGCACAATCACGTCTCATGTGTAATGTTTCTGTCACCAACGTGTGGGTGGTACCCAATGAAATGTTCAGTATTTCAGAAAGTGATCTTAATGTAATTTGGAGATCCTCTAACAATGGCAGCAGCAGTGTTGATGCTTTCTTCTGTAAGAGCAGTAACTGAAGCACCGGGTCCACCTTCCTTTGAAATTAATTGTCTCCCCTCTTTAAACATTTTAAACCACCTTCGAGCTGTGCTGTAGGGAAGAACAGACTCTCCATAGACCTCCTGTAACATTGTATAAGCCTCAACTGAAGATTTGTTGAGACGAAAGCAGAATTTAAAATCCGCATACTGTTCCTCGCGTGTTACCTCCATGCAGCGGTAGACGATACTGAACATGTCTGTACTTGCCTGTTTCTCACAGGCGGGAACCAGGAGTACCAACAGTGAAACTACTACGGCGAGTTTGTTTCACATTAAGCTAACAGAATATAACAAGATTGAATTTTAGTGCGAAAAATTATGAGCGTAAAATATTATGATCATTCTTTATTGAACATCCCTCGTATATTGAATTTGAAAATGCAGGCTGCCTTTGACTACCAATATGTGAGAGGTAGAGAATGTAAACATTAAAAAAAGAAAGTTTCCCTAAACATAGCAATGACAGTATTATAGTTTATTGCACAGATCTTGTTGAACATTTTTTAATGCTGTTCCCCTCACATGCGAGAAGAAGGAAAGTAGGCTTCAGGGGTGTACAGTTTGCGCGCTGGGAGCTGGCAACGCGGGAAAATCAATAACACACCCCCCTCTTTCCGTTAGACCCCACCCCACTCCACCTCCGTATGTCTGAATAAGGATACCCTTTCACCTGTTAACGGCTCCATTCCCGGAGGTGTGGGCAAAAGAGAGCCGCATACACAAAGTACTCGCTTATCCACAATGAACTTACATGTTCGGATGTTTCTGTTTACTTGGAGCTGCAGCAAGATGCTGGCAACCTCCTAGCCTAACAATAAATGTGTGTGTTGCACTCACGCCATCTTCTCGAATCACTCCTCTAAAAGCTATTTTTACAAAAGCTTACTCTTTCAAATACTTGTTAATACAAATACCCCTTCATTACTGATTTCGTTGTAGGTGTAAAATTTTGTTCTAGCTCAATGAAGAAGTAGAGGAATACCAATTGACAGTTCAAGGAAGTATAATGTATCTGACAATTCAAAACTAAAAGGGAAAATTGCTTGGAAATGGCTAACGCTACACAAAATAAATGATTGATTCGATCAGTTGATAGCTTTTTATAACTGATACAGTACGGTTATGTCTGTCTTTTACAGTTTACGAGTTATACAAAGTCCGTTAGAGTAAAGAAAACTTCGAAAACTATTCCTAGAAAATTCAAATTTTCATTACATTTTATTTGTCATGAAAATAGCTTAAACATTTAAATAAAATCTTTAGAGGCACTTTTACTGAGTGGGATAGCTCCGGCATTAGCGTCTATGGCCACGATTGTGAGAGTTGTTGGGTACGATTTGACCTTCCTAACCCATGAGGTACTTCCAGATTTGGCAGTTTAGCTAAACTGTGAAGTCGCTTATACACGATTGCTATCTGAATCCGCAAAGCTTCCCCCAATCCAGAGGACGAGTATTTAAAGTAGGCCGCGCCGTGGCTCAGTGGATAGACCGCTTGGCTCTCACCAAGGCGGCCCGGGTTCGATCCCAGGTGACCGCAAAGTGAGATTCGTGGTGGACAACACGGCGCTGGGGCGGGTTTTCTTCGGGACCTCCGGTTTGCCCCGCCATCTCATTCCACCGGTGCTCCATCTTCATCTCATGTATCAGCGTCACCGCCTGCGGTGCCGTATGTAGTAAAAGCGGGCGTTAAACACTACACATTTCACTTTCACATTTCATTTGAAGAGCAAGTTTCCTGCCATGCAACGCCAAATCTCTCTCCAGCACTTATAACCCTGTAACAGCCAACCAGGATGAAAAGTGAAATGAAAATCGAGATGACAATAGCCCGCTTCGGTAGCGTAGATGATAGCGTGTGCGTCTCATGTTCAAGAGGTCCCGAGTTCGAATCTCGGCCAGGGTGAGTTATCTGGATAAGGTTTTTTTCCAGGTTTTTTCCTTATTCTTAAAGACGAATGTCGGGTAACTCTAAGCTTTACGGACCCTGGACACATTTGAGCATCAATTCACCCATTTCATTCACCGTCCGATATGACTTAACTTTGGAGGACGTAAAATCGCCAATGAGAGAGAGAGATGACAAATTCGTAACATGTAACTATCTTTTCCAGCGTTCATCTGTTAATCAGGTAACCGAACTTACGACCTCCCGAGTGCAGGCAAAAGACGCTACCACTTGGCAAGCTTCTTGTTAAATCACAATATCAAACTTGGTTGAAGTGGAGAGGTAGAGTCAGACTGAAAAATTTAATGCTATAGCCGGGATTTGAAACACGGATCTTCTGGTCTCCGTCCAGCCGCTCTAACCATTTGAGCTACTATGGCCAACGAGCCGATATGACATGAAATTCTCCAACTGACTCATGTTTTTCCCGGTAAACCCCTTAGGAGTTCTCATAAACACATGAGACGACTACCTTAAAGGCGACTTACAACCTGTAAGTACTTTAAGGCCCGGGCTTTATAGTTAACCACTATCAGGTCAATTAATGGAAATTAATTGTTCTTTCACACTGGCCTGGTGTAGGCTATTAGACCGTGTGTAGAATTTTTCAGTCTGACTCTACCTTTCTATACTTTAGATTGACGTTGGTGACAGAAACTTAATGCGCGGCCAGCATGTCGTTGAAGACTGGCAGAAACGCTGGGACAAGTGCATCGCATTCAGGGGAGACTATTTTGAGAAGGACTATCAAAATTATGAGGATGAGTAAAGGTACGCTGTCAAAAAAGTGATTATTCTTTATTGAACAGCCCTCGTATATACACCAAAGTTAGCATCTGAGTTCAACAGCTTCCAAGGAAGCAATACAAAGACTTAAGAAAATCATCTAAGGCCCAAACAAATACTTACGTGAAATATTATATGTGTTACATGCTAAAATGCTATATATTTTAAATATGTAGATGAAACAGAAATGTTTTTAATTTTCTGCAAATATAGTGTAAAATTTTGTATAACAGGTGAACCGTAGGAGATAGACCACAAATTACTATGAATATGAATATATATTGTGACTTTGTGGGTTCGTGAAATTAAGTACAATTGCACAAACTCAAAATGTTCTTTATTTCCACCGAATTACAGCTGGAACACTTGCCGATTACATAGAATTACGTAATGCACACAATTACAATTCGTCAGTTCGTCTGTCACAGGTCCACTGCACGCTCACAATCACGTACAACTCCTCTGATACACGTACACCGTCTTCCAGTCCATTTGCTCACTCGGCGCTCCTCACAGCTGCTCGCCAAGAACTGAACTCACTCGCCAACTGCAGCTCATTTTTATAAGAATATCGCTGTTTCTGGAAGTCTCGCGTTTCAGTGAATCACCGCGAAGGTTCCAGACGGCAGGGGAAGTGGAAAGAGACGGCCAGTGAGGTTTTTCCAACCAACCCTTCGTTCGCGCTATAAGACAAATGGGTAGACGTGGGCTAATGCCTCCCGGCCCTCACCCAGCCGCCAGTTGGTCGCGCCTTCCGATAACTGGGTGACAATATTTCTCATCTTTCTTCATACATACATTCATTAATACATTATCATTAATAACATTTCTAACACCTAATAATAAACTTTCTCTCTTATTTCCATCCGATATATCCTTTCCACCTGCTTACCTTATATTTCGATCTCGGTACACCCTACTCCTGGTTTTCAGTGTACTGATGACCCTCTGCTCTCTTATATCCCTTGTTCCCATTTCTCCAACATTAATTGTTGATTATTAAGCATCCTTAACCATTTCTACCTGACTTTCCCTTAGTAATTATCTTATTTCTTACATTATTTTACAGATAACTTTTTCCTGATTAGTAATACCTCTCACCTCCTCCATAAAACTATTCCATTGTTTTGCCAAATTTATTCTCTTCATATCTTTGTTTAGATATACGAGGGGGGTGTCGTAAAGTGTTAATTATCCCCCAGTAGTTTTTATGCCAGAGCAATGAAAATTGTTCCGTGGCATCATAGATCCCTCGGGACATAATGTTAGTAGTTTCAGCGATTTGAGAACTGTTGTTTTTACAGTGAGTGCCAGAAGTGACTGAGGTGTAAGATAGAGAAAATTGAGGCTCGTAGTGTGATCATGTCCCTGCATTTGAAGGACAAAACTGCACGGGAAATTCATGATGAGATGACGGCTGTTTATGGAATTGATTGCCCCTTCTATGACACTATTGTGAGGTGGAAAAGGAATTTTCAAACTGTTCATATGTCCCTGACAGATGAGCCAAGAGCTGGTAGACCGTCAGCTGTCACAGTGAAGAAAGTGGAGTGTTTAATACTGGAAGACAGACGAGCATCCGTCCAAATGATCATGAATGAGACACAACTTAGTTATGGTAGGGTCTGGAAAATTATTCATGACGAACTCCACATGTCTAAAGTGTCTGCATGGTGGGTTACACGTTTTCTAAGCCCTTTCCAAAACCAAACACGGCGTGACTTTTCAAGACAGATGTTGATGCTGTTGGAACAAAATTAAGATGATTTTTTATTGAATGGTAACCCTGTATGTATTCTGGATCTATCAGTCTGATCCAGAGACAAAAACCATGAGCATGGAATGGAAACATGCCGATTCCCCACCTCCCAAAAAGGCAAAGGTGCAAAAGTCAGTTGGGAAGGTCATGCTTTGTTTTCTGGGACTGTCGTGGATTCATCCTTACAGATTATCTTGCCAAGCGTCAAACCATCACTGACAGATACTACTGCAATCTTCTGGACAAGTTATGAGTAGCTCTGATTAAGAAATGACGCGGTATGCCCTCCAGAGTTGTTCGTCCTCTGGCTGAAAGTGCACCAGCTCATTTATCTCAAGTTGCAGTTGACAAAACAAGGGAATGTGGCTTTGAGACCTTACAGCACCCACCTTATTCGCCTGATCTCGCTAAGTGACGTTTTCTTGTTCCCGAAAATGAAGAATCCGTTGCCTGGTCACCTATTTGACAACACAAATGACGGAATTATTGAAGTGGAAGAGCGGTTTAAAGCGAATTCTGCAGATTTCAACAATCAACGTATTTGGAAGGTCAGGAAACGCTGGGAAAAGTATATAAATCTGGATTGTGACTACGAAGAGAAGAACTAAGAAGCACATATCAACACAAACTCTCTATCTTATTTTAAAGGGTGATAATTAAAATTTTGACACCCCCTCGTAATATACTTTGCCATCAACTTCTCCACACATTGGGCATTTGCTTTCATCCTTACCGTAGCTACAGTACGGCTGTTGGATCTCTGGCCCTGACGTTTTGCAGTTGCAGGAGGTGGAGGGGAAAGTTTATAGTACTAATATACAGTAATGATAAATTGAAAACCTATTCTGAATTATCTTTACAATGAAAATGTAGGACTATATTATCTTTCAAACATTGAAATCCAACTTGTAATTTCATTATCAATCAAGATATTAATTACCACATCACTCTATTTAAATATTTCTTTCATACCTTTCACACGCACTAACTGCTTCTGTTGGTAGTACTGGGAGTCTCTACTTCAGGTGTCGTGGCCAGGAATCAGGATCATTTCTATCCGCTAGCGCCAATCAGCTTTGTCGCTGCTAGGCATGGCTTCCGAATACATCGCAGTGTTGCCAGTTTAATTTTGTTTGGAGCACGTGGCTTCAGTTGCCTTTGGTGCTTGTGCTGGTGAAGTTTGTTTGCTATGTTGTGTATGCGATTTTTAGTATCTGTAAGTCCTATTATTATCGCTATTATAATACGGTTACTAGATCGTGAAATATGCAAATGCGTGAAATATTTAAGATACACATTGTTCCTCTGCTTGAAATTCTCGCTAAAGAACGGGCAACAGTCCGCTTCCCCCTCGAGTCGCAGCCGGCGAATGGCCGGCCAATCACAAATGTGACTTCTGTCTCGTTCTACCTTATTACACACATCTATGTAGTTTTCTCTCCCCATATTGTTTTATTTCCCTATATATTCTCAACGAGCTTTTATCTCTTGTACTAGCAAACTATCTTCTAATCTATATCTCCGAATCTTAATTCTACTTCTTTCCAAAAGCCTCTATAACAATACTCCCTATTCCTCCAAATATGTCCTTTATCTATCTGTTCCATCAATTCCATTACTGTTTGTAACAAATGTCCTTCCCATTTACGTAAGAAAACAATACTTAATGATATTGATTTCCTACAAATGGGTTACTCTATATAAATATTTCATTGCCCTTAAGATAGTTTTGACCTCAGTTGAGTATCTTCCAAACTCAAGTTGTGCTATCCCATTAGGTGATGCTAACAGCAGGCCTAGAATATATTTACGGAAGGATCTGTTGATAACCTCAACCTCTGCCCATGTTTCATCTACACCCCATATCTCCGCCCCATGTAGCATTTGGTTTTCTACTGTGGCAGTACTGATAACCCAGGGCAAGAAGGCAAGCTAGAGGAATGTGCAACGTATTCACTTTTGCTGTCTCCTCGGGATGTATGTTCGCCTTCCGAGTATGACAAGGATGGAAGGCTCGTTTAAAATATACAAGTGTTGTCACATAGCTCACCTATACATAATATATATCGCTGCAACTAACATTAGATCTGGCAGCGTGGGTGACGCATATGCACTCTTATTCTCGTTTCATAGTAAACAGATCCACTATCGGAGCAGATCAACAGTTCAAGCTCCTCTGCCCCCACTAGTCTTCTTGTCGTGGGCATACAGTATAGATCATTTCAAGTCATTTGACATTAATACCAAGCAATTTCCTTAAACATGCTATTATAACACTCATGGTCATTTTACCTTATGCTAATGCCAGCTTTTTCTGTTCAGTACACCGACTATCACAACTCAGCCTTATCCCCAAATAATCAAATTCCTTTACGACCTCTATTTCTCTTCCAGTTATCTCCCATTTCTCTTCTTTACGCAATCTATATCCGTTTCTACAAACCATAATCTTCGATTTCTTGTTATTTACTTTTAACTCCAATTTTTTGCAATAGCTGCTCTTCTCATCTCTCCACAAGATATGAAACGCACTACTAAATCAGCAAAAAATAGTCCTGAAATTTTACTGAGAATAATTGTTGAGTGAACCCAATTTTTCGAAATCTCCTCTACAAATTACTATAAAAGGTCTAAGCCTTGTTAAAACATACAATTTAAATCACGTAGTTTGTTGCATCGTTAACAATTGCGAGATATCTTTTGTTATTCATTTCAATTTTCAGATGCGCTTTATGTTCAAGTAGTTCGTGATCATACAAAAGTGGAGTTTTAAAGGTAATATATAGCTTCTCGGTTTCTAAAGATTTGATTATATCGCTTCAGACTTGTGTATCGCCCTTTTACCAAATACAAAATGTGTAATAAAACCACTTCTGTAAACGGATATCTCGGTTAACAAAAACCAAATTGAAGAATAAGCTTCTGTGAGAATGTTTTTATGAAAGTAACACTTTGGAGGAGGTGAAGCAGAAGTTTATCTTTAAAATGGCGATGCTAAGTGCTGAAGGAGCTTAACAGCTCTACAGAGATGTGCTAGACCTTTTTGTCTCTCTAAGTTTTTCTGCCCTAACCTCCCGAAGTCAACAAACTGGGTCACTGGTGGCGTTCGCCTTTTTCTCCCACAGAAGCGAGTGCTGTTTTATTTATATAGCTGTCCCATATGGTGTCATACTTTTACAAATAATGCGCTAGCGTTTGCAGACCAGAACTTATACCTCGCATTTACGATCGCAAACGTCTTCTTTTTATGGCTTTTTTGTAGTCCTGTAAAACTAGTTCAAAATTTAACTTCAAGTCTATCAACTGTCACGTTACTTCACTCAATTTGATCTAGTTACCTTCTGACACCAAAGTTAATTCATCTCTGTTCGTCATCTGAGATTTTTTTTAATTTACGTCCTCCAACGTTAACTCATATCGGACGATGAATGAAATGGGTAAAATGATGCTCGAATGAGTCCGGGGTCTATAGACCTTAGTTACCCGTCATTCGTCTATCAGGATAAGGAAAACCCCCGGGAAAAGCCTTATCCAGGTAACTCACGCTAACCGAGATTCATCTGAAATTTAGGTGACTGTACAAGGTTCCCTTTCGCTTCCTTTACTATGCAATTTCTAATGTATCCATTATCTGAAATTAATTACTATGCAACTCACTAACCTAAATTTAAACTAAACTAAGCCTAGTAAAAATTGAAGTCCCTTACCTGCGACTCGCTTTTTTTTTCCTTCGAATAAACAGAAAAGCTTACTACAGACCAAAGCACAAAGTAATTGGGGAACATACTTTGAACAAAGCCCTACACGTAAATATCGGCGTACTCAATATATCAATAGTAAATACGAGCGTGGGTCTAAAAGTAATGCCTCCTTTTTTTTCTCTTAATTGCCAAGAAAATTGAATCCAATTTACATAGCTTGAAAACTACAACATTGAAGATTAATTTGTCACTATTCAATATAATCTCCGTCGTTTTGCACAGTTTTGGTCCACCATTTAACAAGAGCATGTATTCCAGTGTGGTAAAACACACGGTCTTGCTTCCTAAGCCATTGACGCACGGACGTTTTCACAGCCTCCTCATCTTCAAAATTAATCCCACGATGAGCTTCCTTTAGTGGCCCGAACAGATGGAAGTCTGGTGGTGCCAGGTTAGGTGAGGTAAGACTTGCCATCCCAATTTCTCAATTTCTGCAGTGGTGTAACGGCTGGTGTGTGGTCTTGCATTGTCATGCAAAAGAAGAACATCCGCCATAGATTTTGTTGGGCGAACTCGGCGAAGACGTGCTTTCAGCTTTTAGAGAGTTCTGGCGTATTGCACAGAATTTATTGTGCATCCCTGCTCCAAAAGATCAAAGCACACCCTGTGCATCCCAAAACACTGTCGCCATAACTTTCCCTGCTGACCGCTGAGTTTTGAATCTTTTTCCTTCGGTGACGTTGTGTGATGTCATTCCATTGACTGCCGCTTTGATTCAGGTTCAAAAAAGTGAACTCACGTTTCCTCTCCAGTAACAATTTTTTCCAGAACCTCCTCTCCTCCAAATTGAAGCGCTGCAAGTGTTCGGAGGCTATTGTTTTCCTTGTTTCTGTTTTGGGAGGTTAACATTCTTGGTACCCAACGTAAACAAGCATTTGAGTAACCCAGTTGTTGAATAATCGTCATCACACTGCCTTCACTGAGGAAGGTAATACGACACAATTCACCTGTTGTTACCCGACGATCACCACGAATGTCATCGACTCGCTGAATGTTGCATGGAGTCACTGCAGTCACCGGCCTGCCGCTTCGCTTTTCATCTGCCAATGGCGTTTGCCCTTCAACTCCGTTACAGCAACGAACCCATCGTCTAACATTGCTGACATCCACCGTTGCATCACCATACACATTTTTTAGCTTTTCATGAATGCGAATTGGCTTTTCACCCTCCGCAGTCAAAAATTCAATTACAGAACGCTGTCTAATACGAATGTCGATGTCAGCTATTTTGGAAGACGATGCAGTACTGCCACCTGTTGGCTTAGAAAGTTACTACTGCAGGAGATTGGAGAAGGTTTGAGGAATTGAGCCAAATTCAAAGTTTTCACATAACTTACTTATTTAAGGAAAAAAAGGAGGCATTACTTTTTGACGCACCCTCGTAGATCACTTTTTTTTCCTTTCTTTTTAAAGTTGATAATACTTGTAAAATGTTCATACATTGCGTTTAGAATGACATAATTACATACTTCTATATACACACCATATTTTTGAGGATAATAATGATCTTGTAGAAGTGTATAAATAATAGCGTTAATAGGTGAATATAAAATTATTGTTAGCAATTTCTTGAAAAATCTGGACGTGGTACAAGAAAAAGGATGACATATTTGGAATCAGTGTCCCAAAATTAGAGGGGAATGACATTCAGAACCAAAACATCAACAAACAAAAATTTAATTGCAGAGCAGTGTTATTATCCGACGAAGGTTTGCCGAGGACACGGATTTTGTATTCCAAATGCAATGCCCCCTGCACCCCATCAATAGACGGGACCGCAAGTACCCCGAGTTTTGCTGCATGTACGTAAATTGGTGATACACGGCACTACTGTTGCTACCATTGATACTGTCGCGAACCCGATCGCGATAAGGCGGCTTGCGCACCCAAAGAAACAGTCGGTGGATAAAGTTTCATGGTAATAAGGAGCTTGCATACGCAATTAACGATAGCGCCGATAAACAAGAGACGGATAGTTTATCACAGAGGTGAAAGACTTGCCGGCATCGATATAGTTACATTCTAGAACATTTGTGTTTTATCTGGTGACATTTTAGAGAAAATTCGATGACAGTCTGGAATTCGTGAATTTGTGTATAAAAAGAAGCCATGGCTAGTGAGTAGTTCTGAAACAGTGTTGTGAAATGAGAGACAGCCAGCTGTGTTGTAACGAGAGCTAATGATGTAATCTGCTGTTACTGTTATTGTCATCGACCTTGGTAGACTGATGGTGTATGTAACGTAATGCTGCTGTAATCTATAAGAGTATTTCTACGAAAATAAAGAAGATTTTTAATTTCTACAACTCGGCCTTTTAATTCTACGAACCCACAAAGTCACAATACTAATAGATACCTTGTATTTTTGTAGTTTGCTATACAGTGTAATTTAGGGACAAATGAGACTGTTGGCAGCATTGCGTTCAGTGGAGAAACAAGGGTAGTTTGCCTGCCCACCTCGGTAGCGTAGATGGTAGCATGTCTGACTCACGTACAAGAGGTCCCGAGTTCGAATCTCGGTCAGGGTGAGTTACCTAGATAAGGGTTTTTTCCGTGGTTTTCCCTTATCCTTCAAGACGAATGTCGGATAACTCTAAGCTCCATGGACCCTGGACTCATTTGAGCATCATTTCACCTAATTCATTCACCGTCCGATATAACTTAACGTTGGGGCGGACCTAAATTACAAAAAGGGATAGTTTGCCTGCACTGAATTCTTCAGTATAGCTACATACGCAGTACGTAAATAAATTAACAATTAAAATAAGACCTGAAGCTTTCCTGGCGATGAGTACGCTCACTTTCTTCTCGGGTGGCCAGTCAGGTGAAAAGATGATTAGATATCAACGTTTCGGGAGTGTACGTCTCTCCCATCATCAGGATATTTATAAAATGTTATAACCACAAATGGATTACTGGATATAAAACAACTATGAACAAAGACAAAACAATATCAAAATTCGCATTACTGAACAAAAGACTGTTTTCAGTCAATTAAATGCTAGGTCAGGAGATGGCGTGAGTATAGAAAATTGTGTCAAAGAAACGTAACTACTTAACTTGATTATCAGGCTGTATTGATATTTGCTTCTTAATTCGAAGAATTTTCATTTTTAAGGCCGGTTTCCAAGAGGAGCTGAACTGAAATCCAGCATCACGATTAAGGGTGTTCTTTTCAGAGGAAATCGCCAAAGCCTAAATTGCAGCACTAAATTGCACTAAAAGTAAAGAAATCATATTAAACGCCATAGTTGTATTTAAAATCATCATAATCGTGTGAAAGTGCCAAGGAATCGGAAAAACTCGCCGGCGTGACATATTAGAAAGAAGGCTCTATTCATTGTTGTATTGCAATAGTAAATAAACGTATATTAACGGATCTAGACATCTGTCTTGGTAGACACTTGTGATCGCTCTGGTTGTATGCAAAGGCATACTACAGCACCTCCACAAGTTGATGTCTGTATACGGTTCAATCAAATAATGCAGGCAGCCATTGCTATTGTAAAGAAACCTAGGGGTCCAGCGGATGTTTACTGCAGAGCAGAATGTTGCTTCCTATGATAAAACTAACGGCTGAATCAAACCCCCTTCCAAACCTTTTCATTCCTACTTCCTGCGAATATATTATAGCCTACTGAAGTAGTAATATTCGCCCGTGTAATCAATGAAGTAGATTAAAAGAATAAAAGTTACGAATATAATAAATACAAATGAAATATGAATTATTAAAATGTAAATGAATATGTGTAAATATAAAATAAATACAATAAATAAGTCAAGACTGTAAGGCAGAGGAAAGCTTAATTATATACATACAGGTAAAGGAAGGTGAGGAACAGGAAACACGCTTAAGTATAACCCTGGATAAAAGAGTTTGTTTATAAGAGGGAAAAACCTGAAGACTTTGCCTACAATAGGAAAGCATTATATAGTCATTAGGATGGAACCTAAAACGATCAGAGGTAAGGAGTGCGTTAATGAGGGTCGCTAGGCAAGTGCAGCTTTCAGTTATAACAAGATTCAATGAATAACAAATAACATAGCTAGTAAATCATGTACCTAGAAAAGAGTCATGGTTTAAATAGAAAACAGGAGTCTCATAGAACATTGTCCAAGCTGGAAGCGAACTGTAAGATCTTGTAATTATACCATTGTGCCGGAAATATATTTCTACGTACGATAAATGTAAACATTGTAAAAAGTAGAGTGGAGCTTTAAATTTGTTTGTTACATCGTCACTTTTTTTATTGTGTAGCGAATATGTACAAGGGCTGTTCAATAAAGAATAATCACTTTTTTGACAACTTACCTTTACTCATCCTCATAATTTTGATGGTCCTTCTCAAAATAGCCTCCCCTGAATGCGATACACTTGTCCCAGCGTTTCTGCTAGTCTTCAAAGACATGCTGGAAACCATTTTTTGAGATATGCTTCAAAATCGTCTCCGCAGCCTTCACCACTGCTTCTGATGCCGGATAATGCCTCCCACGAAGGCGTTTCTTCGAGGTAGGGAATAGAAAAAGTCACATGGGGCTAAATCCGGACTATAGGGAGGGTGAGAGACGCACTTCTCGTTGTTTTTTGCAAGATATTCAGCAACAACATTGGCAATATACGACCGCGCATTATCGTGGTACAGCATCCAGCCTGCTTCACGGAAGTGTTCTTTTGCGCCTGATATGGACTTGTAATGTTTTCAGGATATCCCTGTAGTATTGTCCTGTTACTGATGTGTGTGCAGATACAACATGCTGATAAATCATTCCATGAATATCAAAGAATGAGATGACCATAACTTTCCCAGCAGAAGCAACCACTTTTGCTTTGTGATGGAGATTTCCACACTGAGCTTTGCTGTTTGCTCTCAGGATCAAAATGATGTAGCCAAGTTTCATCA
The DNA here is from genome assembly GCA_030765055.1 of Mantis religiosa. NCBI lineage: Eukaryota > Metazoa > Arthropoda > Insecta > Mantodea > Mantidae > Mantis > Mantis religiosa. Next base: position 233,976,482 of record CM060947.1, on the reverse strand, counting down.
GCAGTGATTACATTTGAAGGAAACTCCGGATCTTCCTCTAACCTCAAATTTAATTGCATGCTGAACTGCATGCAAATGCCTTTTGTTCGGCAATCAACAGTCTTGGAACCCATCGCGCACAAACACGTCTCATGTGTAATGTTTGTCACCAACGTGTAGAGGCCACGCCGTGGCTCAGTGGTTAGACCGCTTGGCTCTCACCAAGGCGGCCCGGGTTCGATCCCAGGCGACCGCAAAGTGAGATTTGTGATGGACAACACGGCGTTGGGGCGGGTTTTCTCCGGGACCTCCGGTTTCCCCCGCCATCTCATTCCACCAGTGCTCCATCTTCATCTCATGTATCATCAGTGTCACCGCCTGCGGTGCCGTATGTAGTAAAAGCGGGCGTTAAACACTACACATTTTTTTTCACCAACGTGTGGGTGGCACCCAGTGAAATGTTCAGTATTTCAGAATGTGATCTTAAGGTAATTCGTCGATTCTCTCTCACAATGGCAGCAGCAGTGTTGATGTTTTCTTCCATAAGAGCAGTAACTGGAAATTGATTATCTCCTCTCTTTCAACATTATAAACCACCTCGAAATGTGGTGTAAGGAAGAACGGACTCTTCATAGGCCTCCTGTAACATTGTATAGGCCTCAACTGAAGAAAGAATTTCAAAGCCGCATATTGTTCCTCGCTTGTTACCTCCATTGTAGCGGCAGGTGATACTAAACATGTCTGAACTTGCCTGGTTTTCACAGGCGGGAACCAGGAGTACCAAAAATGAAACTATTATGGCGTGTTCGTTTCACATTAATCTAAAAGAGTGTAATAAGATTGAATTTTATGCGAAAAATTATATCCGTAAAAAGTTATGATCATTCTTTATTGTACAGCCCTCGTATATGGGAGACCGGGGCAAGTTGACGATGTTAAGGGCTAAACATTTTTAAGTAATTCATTTTTAGGGTAATTTCGTTTTATTTGCATGCATCACTATAATGGTCTTTTGTTGTGTAATAGTAATTTGGATATATTTTTATTTTAATATTATGAACATTATTTTCCCATTTTTAAATAGGCATGCACAAATATCATCTTGGCCCCGTACAGGGGCAAGACGACAATTCTGATAACAGTTGAATATATTATTATTCCTAGAATAATATAGTACAGTAATTATGTTATACATTGTTACGTATTTTCCATTGAATAATAAATGGTTATACTTTATAACATTATCATAATAAATTAGTACAACTCAAAATCAGTAGCTTTCCTTAACAAAATCCACAAACAAATATTCCTTCTTCAAATTTTGAGCAGTTCTCGTGCCACCATGCCTGGCATTTGCCACACTGTATCCAGTCTTCTAGTGGCTCTAAAATAGAAACTCAAATAGAAACCGGGATTAATGATATGTTATTAGAAGAAATTGACAGCATAAAATTTCTGGGCCTTCAAGTGGACACATGTTTAGATTGGAAAGCTCACATAAATTATATCTTACCTAAACTTAGCTCTGCCTGTTATGCTATCCGAGAGCTGGTTAATGCGAGTTCTATTGACACACTTAAATTAGTATATTATGCAGACTTTAACTCTATTATGGAATATTATTTTGGGGCAACTCAGTAGAAACTAAAAAAATATTTCTTATGCAAAAGAAGGTTATAAGAATCATTACTAACACCCACAACAGATGCTCCTGTGAACATCTTTGTACAAGATTGAAGATATTAACGCTTCCTTGCATGTATATATTCTCGATCCTAAAATTCTTTGTATGCAATCGTGCCTTATTTGCAACAAATAATGTAATTCACAGAATAAACACTAGACAAAAGTATAATATCCGTTATCCCAGTGCTAAACTTTCTTGTTTCCAGAAATGTGTGCATTATGAAACTATCAAAATATTTGGCGCACTTCGTAATGTTCTTAAAGAAAAAGTTGATAATTTCGGTGCTTTTAAAACAGCTGTTAGAGAGTACCTTTGCTCAAAATCTTGTTATTCCGTACAAGATTATCTGAATGACAAATTATCCTGATAATGCTTCTGTAACTCTATAAGTAGTATCTAACTGTTCCAATGACAAATCATTACCAATAATTCTTTGATGCATGTTGAAAGTTTATTTTTAATATATACGTATTTAAGAAATAACAAGAATGGTATTCATTGCAAAAAGGTTGAGACGTACTGGCATAAGCTAAGTGAAAGCTGAATTAAAGTGTTTGATTTTGTATCATATATAATTATCCCTGCTTTGTTTTCCATAATGTTGTTCATATTGCCTGTATACTATAATATGTGTCTTATGTTAAATTTTGTACATATATATGCTATTAAACTTTATACCTCTGGACATGTTCAATGTTCACAGCCTTTTCTGGCTACAAGTGAACCTATTGAACGCAAATCAATCTAATCAAGTCTTCCCAGTACCTGTTTCGGTCAATATCTAAGCTTCCAGACCCAAATGCAAACTCGGTCCACATTGGACCCCATGTTGGAACTATAAATCAATTTATAGCTTTTAAAGTCAACAAATTTTTTACTTTCCCTACTACGTACGTATAAGAAGAAGAGGAAGTACAGACTTCAACGCAAAAGGTTCGATATCGAGATTTCACGTAAATTCACGTATCTGAACATCGTAGCTCAAAAACCAGAAGTTGGTTAAATCCAAACCTGATATTTAAGTTTAGTGATTTTCAAGAAAGAGACACAAAGATTGTAAAGAGCAATCCCCCACTCCAAACTATCCAAATCAATTTTTCGAAAATGTTGATTTCCTCAAAAATTGCCCCAATCCAGAGGTGGCTGCCGCTTAGGAGCACAAGAGCACGTGAACCTCCCAATATTTGTCTTGTAGAAGCCCTTTTCCTCTTTTCATTCGTTATTTGTACAGATGTATTTTTTATCTTGAAAAGTGCAGAGCGATGCGCAGTGGTATCTGGACGAGTCCACCTCAGAACGGTTGCAACTAGAGGGGAGGGCAGGATAGTTGTGTATCAGCTGCGAGCCAGTAAACACGTGCAGAGCTACTCGGTAACACTACAGCTTGTTTCAAAATGTGCTTGTCTCCTAGTTCCAAGAGAGCATTTATAAATGACGCCTCCTAACAGCACATTAGGAAATAAAGTGCTACATTTAAAAACACGAGAAGTAATAACCAATATCCATCGATTTATAAAAAAGGAACAATGGTCTGGGTCAGCGATAAAAATCTGGGGAAGGGTATCTGAGGCAACAGTTGTGTCTGAAAGCAGTTTAGGAGAGTTATTAAGGAAAGAAAATCCATTAGTGCTAGTGCAACAACGTCCTTCTCTATGCCCAGTAAACAAAGATTAAGAACATGCACAAAATCTAATTTGGATGTTTTAATTCAGAAGCAGTTAGGCGAACTATGAATAATTTTTAAAGCACAGAAAAACTAAGACCAACTTTGAAGAAAGTGCTTATGAAGCTAAAAATTCTACTGACTTCCAAGGCAGTGTCTGAAAATTAAGAAGAGTTCTTTTGAAGCTAGGATTATTTTTAAAAAATACACTAAGCGTGACAGATAAGTTTTGATCGAACATCGCACCATCGTGCAAAAAGGCTTAAGTATTTACGAAATATTCGGATATATCGAAGTGAAGTTTATATAGTTTATATGGATGAAACTTATATAAATACAGCACATACTGGACCATATGCCGGGAGTGAAATACGTTACAGGGACTCTGCAGCGATATTGAAAGGTCGACAGTTGTTTATCATGCCTGCTGGAGGAGAACTATTTAAGATCCAACAAAAGCGTGGAGATTACTACCATAGTAAGAATTACAACTTCGTTTCTAAGAGCTACAAAACTGGCTTCGAGAATGAAATTTGTTTTTAGACACCTTATGCACCGCCCTCTTCTCTCGTAATCTTACGCGTGTGACGCATTGTGGCGATAGGTGCACTATCCCCACCACAGTTGCTACTCATCCCTACCGCGCAGGATTCCTGTCAAGATAAAATAATACATCTGTATTTACCGCGCTCATTGCTTAATGTGTAGTGAGTAGACGGCGATAGAATGAGTATGTGGCAACCTTGTAGGTAGCACACTTCTCTTGTGTCAGCATATCATGTAACGTTTAAAGCTCTGCCCATGCGTGGACGACAAATGCTACAGACAGGCATTTGTTGGGTACGCCCAGATCAGAGCACAGTTCGCTCGCTCGTTCGTGCTGGCTGGCTGTATACAGCCAGAAGGTTTTTGCTGCGTGCCCACCCGTTACCGCAGGTAGGATTAGAATTGAGTTTGTCGGATGAAGGTGATGTAGATTTTTGATTGGGAGTACATTTAAAGGTTACCGAAGTACCTTCGGGTTGATGGGGAGGATGCAGTACTAGCACCCGATTTTTGTTTTTGTTTAATATTAGTTTTAATTTTAGTTGGGGAGAAATTTAGATGCCAAACAGCTTGGAAGAATTATGAGGAGCTCAGCTTTAGCTGCTGATAGGGTTAGCTCCTGGGTTATCTAGGGTGCCCGCATGCCATACGGGGGACCCGATGCAGTCTAGATCGGCGTCTAGTGGGGTCATAATTTCCCAATGATCTGACAAGGGCGCTTCTGTGTGATGGTAAACTTGCGTATAATTTTGAAGCCTGGCGCCTAATTTCATCCTCCACGTATGGAAGACCCGATGCTTCGTGGAGCAACCTGGTAGGGAAATAACGTCCCACGGAATAGATAGACCGCAGTCCTCTATTCTGTGCACGTTGAAGCCATGCTATCCAGCTGTCTGCTGCCATGCCCCAGATCTCGCAGGCATATAGCATCACCGGGATTACCAGCGCTCGGAAGAGGTACAACTTCATGCGGACTGGCATCGAGGTCGACCCCAGCATTGGGTACAGGGAAGCAATTGCTCCCTGTACCTTCGCCGAAAGGTCCCTGATGTGTCGGCGAAAAGTTAGACCTCTGTCCAAGTTTACTCCTAGGTACTGGACAGAGTTAGACCACTCTATCCTTCGACCTCGGTAGCTGAAGTTGGGGCAGTCTGCGGGGGTGTGGCGCTTTGTAAAAAGTATGGCGTGACTTTTGTCCAGATTTACGGACATCCGCCAACGCCGGCACCACTGTTGGGTTAGGCGGAGATGTCTTTGAATGGGGTTTGTCCTTGCAAACACGTCGTCAGCGTGTTGTGCCATTACGACTCGTGGTTCTGTGGGGAAATCTGCCATAAAGACGTTGAAGAGAGTGGGGGATAGCACAGAGCCTTCGGGGACTCCGCCTCTCACTGGCCTTAGTGTTGATGTTTTCCCCGCGACTGAGACTTTAAATGAGCGATGTCGCAAGAAGCTGTGTAGGATGTTGATCATTGTGTTGGGAGCCCCATATGGATCATTTTGTATAGGAGTCCGGCGTGCCATGCCGTAGAGAAGGCCTTCTCGACATCCAGCGAAACTGCGGCCGTGAAGGCGCCTTCCTAGAAACCCAGGGCGGCGGTGTCCACCACACGCAGTAAATGCTGAACTGTCGAGTGCCCAGGACGAAAACCAAACTGGTGGTCAGGAATGGCTTGAATGTCTACCAATATTGGGGACAAGCGGCCAAGAATTAGCCTCTCGAGAACTTTCGAGAGGGTGGAAAGGAGGCTAATGGATCGGTAGCTGGAAGGGTGTACCGGATTCTTCCCAGGTTAGAACACAGTTTCGATGTGCACGTTAATTTACATTGGCAACGCCAGAGTTCTTGGACACCTCTGGGAAGTGCTACTATCTATAGAGCTTAACTGCAACTATCTGCAAATGAAAAGAATATTTACAACTCCTAGCGCTCTCAGCCTTTGCTTTGTTTTATGTTGCTTTGAATACGGTGTGTTTTTACAGTCCAGTTTCTAAACAGATGTTTTGTTTTAAACACTGTAATAAACTTGGAATTTGTAGATAATCAGCAGATGAGACAAATTGAGTTTCTTAGTACATCAAGTACAACTAGTGCTTAAGCGCAAAACAATTACTTTTCGTTGTGTGCAGTGACCGATCGCGAGGTTTTGCAATCTTTGTGACTGTTGAACTTCTCTCAAGAGTAGCTACGCACTTCGGTGGATTCCATTTTAAGAAATAGAATAGATAAAGCGACTTGCGAAGAAAAAATGTAATAAAGCGACTAGGACGTCCGCAGCCCAATTTGACAGTTGAGCGTGTTACAAAATTCAGAAGCGGGACTACAGGCGCAAATTTAACAATGTATACACAACCTGTAAATGGCTATGCGGTTGCAGTATTAGAAATTAGCTTTATTTGCTTTCCGTGCCTTATGTTTAGCTCTGAAGTGAGTAATTGGACAAAAGTAGGAGGTACCGACTTGGTACATCTTAGTGAAAAGATAAAGAAGCACGGCAATTCACGCTGACGTAAAAATGCCTGTGCTCAGTTCGCCTAGTTTGGTCGTGTGAATTTAATGCTCAGCTTACAGACTCTTAGTAGAGCGACACAATAAGCAATGTGATAGGAATAGATACATCATTTCTAGGCTAATAGGTTGTATAACATTTTGTGGGGCGTTGCATTTGCGGATAGTGTAGGTCTTGTGAACACTCACTTTTTTATTCCATGAGTCGCCACTGTCCCAATCATTTTATATTAAATTGCCATAGGCTAAATATATTTCCAAGACAAATCAAATGTAATTCTTGAACTTTCTAGGAATAGCCTCTGCAGTCGACTTCATTCTAAATTGCCTTTGCGTGACTGATAAACCGTAAGATACAGACAATAGATGTAGATATCTTCAAAGCACGCAATTTATGTCGAATGTCTTCTTTTTATGTCAACATTTCCGAGGTATTCCTTGTTTAGCGAGTTTCATAATTAAAATATTTGCACTTTTCTCAAATGTGAAGCCGGCATTTGTTCTCTCTATAGGCCGCGCAAAAGAGAACGAAATTACAAAACCATCACTTAGGGAACTTTTTAAAAATTATTTGACAATTGCTTTAAGTTATTGTATTTTTCTTTTACATGCAATTAATGTATGAGGTTCTATCTATATTACCAAGAAATAGACGATTAACTCTTTATAAGAGTAATAAGTGTGAGTGCCCGCCCGCCTCGGTAGCGTAAATGGTAGCGTGCCTGCCGCAAGTTCAAGAGGTCCCGAGCTCGAATCTCGGTAAGGGTGAGTTACCTGGATAAGGTTATTTCCGGGATTTTCCCATATCCTGAAAGATGAATGTCGGGTAACTCTAAGTTCCATGGACCCTGGGCTCATTAGAGCATCATTTCACCCAATTGATTCACCGTCCGATATGACTTAAAGTTGGAGGACTTAAATTACAAAAAAAACAACAACTTCGTCTAATGGTAAACTCAAAATAAACTTATAATAAATAGCACTTAAAATTCTTATTTTCCATAAAATTGAAACAGGAGCTGTCTGCATAGTTACTGCGTATTGGGTTATTAGAATGTCATTCAATTTGACTCGACTTCTTTGTCTAAAAGAGTTTAAATGAATAGATGGGTAATGTTAATATCTTAAATTATTACTGAAACTAAATTATATTTTTGAATTTAATCTGTTACTTATTACAAGGAGTAACTTAGCAATATTTTACAGTGTTGAATTTTATTTAGGTTGATATCAAATACTTATTCTTTGACGCCTTCTGAATATCCATATAAAAAGTTAGATGAATCCACGTCTCATAAATGGAGTTCAAACTCCAATAATTATCTTTTTTAGTCTAAACCATTAATGGGAGGAAAAGAACTACTGTTTCCTACCCCTTCCATCCTTATGAACTAGTCAGGTAAAACTGTTACTGGCTGCATTATGTGCTTCAGAAAGCTGTTCGATTCTTTGACGAGCTATTTGTGAGTGTTAGCTCTCTTTGCCGGCAGAAACATTGTCCCCTCCCACTTTGTGCAATTCCTGCACAGAGATGCTGAATTTAATACTCTTTGACAAGGGTATAGCGTGTGATGTGTCTAAAGTGAAAAGCACAAAGGCTTCGTTCAACAACAGGTGAATGAATTCGAGAGTGCTCGCTTTTTGTCTATAAAATCTTTTGTAACAAAACGTTTATATATTTTATTTATTAAGTACATGTTGATTGTTACTTTTACAGGCTGCTTCTAGAAAACACGCTTATGGTAAAGAAGTTGCACAATAGATTTGTATAGTTTCTTTATTTTAAAACGAGTCAGTATCGTTCAAAGCTTTAGAGATTGTCCAGGGCGCAATACCTCAAAGGCGGAACAGTTGGGCCACCTCGTATGCATGAAGTTAATTGAAAATATTTATGAAAGGAATGTGTACTTTAATATGGCAAAATATGGACAGACGTAATTATTTGTTGTAAAAGCGTTCCTTTTCTAATTTATTTTAAGCAGATCGTTAGTAATACTACGCAGGTTCAAAATAAATTTTAGTAAGTGTATGACATGTAAGGTTGGCCATATTTGCTTCTAAATTAGTTCGAAACATAGTTGTTGTTTTCAAATGTTAGGCTTTGGCAATGAAGCCATTAGCTCTCTTGCTCTCCAATATTTCTGTGTAGTGGGTCGAGCAGGTAGGGCTTCACAGGTTAAAAGATGTTCTTCAGTCATTTCCTCTTCTTTGTTGCACAGAGGACAATTTGGACTTGTATAAATTCCTATTCTGTGTAAGTGTTTGGCCAAATAATTATGTTCCGTAAGTGATCTAAAATTTGCTACAGCATCTTCTCGGGGGATTTTTGGAATAAATTCTGAATTTTTAATTAAAATGTTCCATTTTTATATCTTTGGCTTTGTTAGATATTGGCTGGTTTTGTTTGTTTTTATATTTGCTTTTATTAATATTTTTATGAATGTAAAGGATAAGTTTTTATTTTTGTTATGAAATAAATTTGCCTTACTTACCTTTTTGGCAAGAAAATCAGCTGATTCATTTTCAGCAATTCCACAATGTGCAGGTATCCACTGTAATTTACTTTTTTCTTTAGTTTTTGAACGTATTGGATCATTTTGTGACATACTTTAATTTGTATTGACCTTATTTTATATGAACTTATTGCATATAATGCTGCTTTAGAATCAGAAAGTGTGAGCGACGACTCGACAAGAGTCAGTCGTAAACAGATGTTGTAACGAGAGCTGATGTAATCAGAACGCTGTTGTTGTGGTCATCGACCTTGGTAGATTGTGTTGTGTATGTGATGTAATACTGCTACTGTGCGTGTATTTCTATGGAAATAAAGAACATTTGGAATATCTGCAACTTGGACTTCTATTTCTACGAACCAACAAAGTCACACATGAATATCCTCTGTGTATCGCATTGTTTTGGTCCGTAAAAGAAATTATTTAAATGTTCAAGTCAAGTATAGTCTGGGGTGCGGAGATTTGCCTGAAAACCTTCATATATATTTGAAAGATGCTGAACTTTATTTAACCGACTTTGTTTTTGAGTTATGTTATTGACAGGTACACAAGAGGTTGTTTTCTAAAAATACTTCTTTTTAGCTTGTAGTACATTTCGATAAAACCTCGGTATCGAATTGTTGAGTGGAATGCAATACTTTATAGCGACTTGCCGACCAACGGTTGTCCATATTGATGTAGGCCGTGCCGTGGCTCAGTGGTTAGACCGCTTGGCTCTCACCAAGGCGGCCCGGGTTCGATCCCAGGCGACCGCGAAGTGAGATTTGTGGTGGACAACATGGCACTGGGGTGGGTTTTCTCCGGGAACTCCGGTTTCCCCGCCATCGCATTCCACCGGTGCTCCATCGTCATCTCATGTATCATCAGTGTCACCGCCTGCGGTGCCGTATGTAGTAAAAGCGGGCGTTAAACACTACACATTTTTTCCATATTGATGCACCTTATTTTCACGTTCTAAGTTTTGAAGCAGTGGGGCCTATTCTCAGGGTAGAGCAAAGAGATCCATCTAAGGATATGCGTGGATATGTATGGGAGTAAGGATGGTTCTAATGACACTAGAATGCAAGTTTCAAACTGGTTTAATGCCTGCTTCTTGGGCGCCGGGGTAGCGCGGTGGTTTCGTTCGCGGCTCCCGTTCTAAGGGTCCCGAGTTCGATTCCCGGCTCTGGGTTTGGCGATTTTAAGTCGGCCCTATCCACGCCTTCACCTCTGTCTAGCACACGTGAAGTATCCCCTATGCCCAACGTGGTTCGGAGTCCACGGTAAAAATTGTAGGTCCTCTCACCTCACCGCCATCTTCACTATCACCCTATCATCGGAGGTAATGGACACCGCCCTCTGGGTGCCTCCACCTGAGAAATGGGTCCGGTCATCACTTGGTGGGGTGAGGTTACCCCGAAGGCCAAGGTTGCCATGTGGGGAGTGTTAGTAACTAACTAACTATGCCTGCTTCTTTTCATCCTCACATCAAACTCGAAGTTGCCAACAAGGGTTACCAATATCAATGTTAAGAGTTACCGTATGTAGAATGCTATTACTCGATAACACACAATTCGTTATTTACGTAGAGAACCGACAGGTATCTTTTCTCATCGCTTCTGGTCTGCCTTCACCCAAAACAGAACCAGATGACCGTCTTACAGGATCGCCAGCCACGGTCTGTCCTCACTGGAGGTCCAGAGGTAGTCCTAGTCGGGCGGGGCTATTTTTCTTTTTCCCCGTCCGGGTGTCTATGCCGCAGTACCTAGCCGCTTTGCGGCTTAACCTGCGATTTCGTGTTCTGCTGGGGTATTTGGACTTTTGGGAAATTTGGAATGGGATGCCCTTGTTAAATTTTTTTCTCATATGCAGCTGCAGTTAAGCGTTCCCCCGTTTTGGGAGACACGAATTAAAAGTTTTTGCTCCGTTTTGGTTACGGGTTGTATATCGCTTGATCCATCAGGCGTAAAAAATGGGTCCTAGAGACATCTGGGGTTTCTCTTGGGTTAACCAAGGGGCCCCAAGACGTCTCTTGGTAGTCTGAAGGATGGCAAGCGTCTTTGATCCCTCTGGTCATACCTGCCCAGGGAGTTCACTAAAGGGTCGGGGTGATTTTGGATTTTGTCGTTCATTGATCGTGCCCTCTCGCGGATGACATCGACAATGTACGAGATCTGGGAGTGCTCATGTAGGATATGAGCAGGAAATCTCCAGTCTGTATCGTATATGATACGAAGTGCCTTGTTCTGCAGCGTCTGGAGCCTGATGAAAGTGCTATTAGCCACTGTTCCCCAGATCTCTCAGCCGTACAGAATCATAGACGGAATGATCGTCCGATACAGCTGGAGTTTGAGTCGGATGGGCATAGTTGAGCGGAAAATAGGGTATAGGCTCCGGAGTGCGACGTGCCCCAGCTGGACCTTGCCCTTGACGTGCGGAACGTAAGTTAACTTACGGTCCAGCGTCACTCCGAGATACTTCGCCGTTTGCACCCATGGGATTCTACGGCGCCTCTTTCTTCCATCTCTTTTGTTAAGCCACTCAATCCCATGCATCGGTACGTGTTCTAACAGAGATACGAGGGCTGTTCAATAAAGAATGATCACAACTTTTTTTGACAACGTACCTTTACTCATCCTCATAATTTTGATAGTCCTTCTCAAAATAGTCTCCCCTTAATGCGATGCACTTGTCCCAGCGTTTCTGCCAGTCTTCAAAGACATGCTGGAAACCATTTTATGGCAGATCCTTCAAAATCGCCTTCACCACTGCTTCTGATGATGGATAATGCCTCACACAAAGGCGTTTCTTCAAGTTAGTGAATAGAAAAATGTCCCATGGGGCTAAATCCGGACTATAGGGAGGGTGAGGGATGCACTTCACGTTGACTTTTGCAAGATATTCAGCAACAACATTGACAATATGTGGCCGCGCATTATCGTGGTGCAGCATCCAGCCTGCTTCACGGAAATATGGTCTTTTGCGCCTGATATGGACTTGCAATGTTTTCAGTACATCCTTGTAGTATTGTCCAGTTACTAATGTGTGTGCAGGTACAGCACACTCATACACCATTCCATGAATATCAAAGAATGAGATGACCATAACTTTCCCAGCAGAAGTAACCACTTTTGCGTTTTGGGGGGGGCTTGGTGATGAAGGAGATTTCCACACTGAGCTTTGCTGTTTACTCTCAGAATCAAAATGATGTAGCCAAGTTTCATCAGCAGTGATTACGTTTGAAAGAAACTCCGGATCTTCCTCTAACATCAACTTTAACTGCATGTTATCCCCATTGCAGCGGTAAGCGATACTGAACATGTCTGAACTTGCCTGGTTCTCACAGGCGGGAACCAGGAGTACCAACAATGAAATTATTACTGCGTGTTTGTTTCACAGATTGAATTTTAGTGCGAAAAATTATGATCATTCTCTATTGAACCACCCTCTTACAATGTTCCTTTAAAATCCATTACGATTATTTACTCATTGCATCCGTTTATTTCGGTATCAACTTCTCCTGTTTATGCACGTAGTAGAGAAAGTAAAATCAGAAAGCATTACCGTTTATAACAATAGCAAGAGGTTAAAATGTGCTTTATAGATTTTAGCGCCAGCAATATCGTTTACAAATAGTCGACTGTCATTTCAAGCTGCAGTACAAAACAAAAGCGAGTATTGAAGCAATTTCTATGTAGATGAGAAACTAATTATCGTGATTAACGTGTATATAAAATAAGCGTTCACGTGAATATTCTATAGAATAGTGGGTGGATAAAGGTCGTATGTGGTTTACCAATAAAAGCTCTTTTTGGATGGGTTCGCCTCATAGTGTCATACGTTGATAAGCAGAAAATACACCTGCAGATTGAAGCTGACATTTTGTTTATAGTCTCTTAATATCGATACTTTTTAAATTTGTTTGAAATAGGTAATAAATCAGGATTAGCTCTAAAATTCTGTCAGTTTATGTTACATAGTTAAATGCTTCCGATTTGACGTGTATTTAATTTTTCCAGTGCAATTGGTTTAAATAAATATTATTTACAACTTACGTCCAAAAAGTAAGTTCTGTTTTGTAACAAAATTAAATTGTGTATAGATAAAGAAAAATTATTTATTGTACAACATTCTACAACTCTTAAACTACTTTTCCACATAACTGCCGAAATTTTGCAGGCATTTGTCATACCGAGGCACAATTTTTTGTATACCTTCTTCATAGAAGTTTGCCGCCTGTGTCTTCAACCAGTTGGAAACGTTTTCTTTCAGCTCTTCGTCATTGTTGAAGTGTTGACCACCAAGGAAAGATCTGAGATGCAAAAACAGATGAAAGTCGCTAGGAGCGAGGTCAGGGCTGTACGGGGGGTGCTCAAACACGTCCCAATCAAATCAATGTAGGATGTTTTTCGTCGCATTTGCAGTGTGGGGTCGTGCGTTGTCGTGAAGAAACACAACACCTTTTGACATCGCAAATTTGCCGATAAATTTCAATTGGTTTCACTTTCCTAGCATTCAGAAAACGAATCACAGATCTGATTTCACAAGCGGCGGGATTTTCAATCAACATCAACATTGTAAACAAGCACAACAAAGCCTATGTGGCTGACAGCGATCTCACACTGGCGCACGTTTCTTCTCCTTGATACAGAGCGTCTACCGCGTATGTGCGGAACTGCGATCGCAGCGCTGCAGCGGGAATAAAGTGAACATCCCCTCGTAGAATGAAACAATATGTAATTCGCAAAATAAGGAAGAAAAAGCAGTAGGTTAGTGTAATAAACAATTAAGTTCTCATTAAAAACTGAACTTTTGTTTAATTTACGTCCTCCAACGTTGTCATATCGGAAGATGAATGGAATGGATGAAATGATGCTCAAATGAGTCCGGGGTCCATGGAGCTTAGTTACCCGACATTCGTCTTACAGGACAAGGGAAAACCCCGGAAAAAGCCTTATCCAGCTAACTCACCTTGACCGAGATTCGAATTCGGGACCTCTTGAATGTAAGGCAGACGTGCTATCATCTACGCTACGGAGGCGTACCGTTTCAGGTGTGCTTCTAGGTTTTGAGGCCAATGGCAGTTTCGGATAGATGGCACGGTGCTTGCTCAAAAGAAAGACCATTGATCGTGGACGGACATTAGAGAGCTGCTTTAAGAATATCTGTGGGTAGCTCGTAGATTTTCGAACATGTCTCCGTGAACTGTCTTTCTTTCCAGGGATTTCTTCACTTCATCCTTCCCTCTTAGGTCAGTAACAGATCTCCCATAGGTCCCAGTGCTCGAAGTGCCCCTTACATATATACCCTACAATCTTCACCATAATTGTAAGCTCGGAGGAACCTGAGCCGCTTAACCATTATTTCAACCCTATTATTCATTCGCCACCCAACAGAACTTTCCAGTTAAGACATGAAAACTCTGGAAACGTAGTCAGACTGAAAAACTCAATGCCATAGCCGGGATTTGAACCACGGATCTTCTGGTTTCCGTCCAGCCGCTCTAACCATTGAGGTACTATGGCCAACGTGCCGACATGACATTAAATTGGCTTGACGGAGACCAGAAGATCCGTGGTTCAAATCCCGGCTGTGGCATTGAATTTTTCAGTCTGGCTCTACGTTTCCACAATTTAGCCTACACACGGTCAGTGTGAAAGAACAATTAATTTCTACATGAAAACTCGCTTCGTTATTTTAGATTTTTTAAATATGATAAAGAAGTAACTGATAAATAAATAATGTTAGAAATATAAAGCGAATATTTGGGGATATAATTTGATTGAAAACTTCCAACGGTTTATGTGGAGGGTTCTGCGTAATCTTATAGATTTTTTTAAATGCCGTAAACCAATACAGCACAAAATGTTTCGAATGTACTGAAAACATTATTTTGGAGATGAATGTAAAAAGTGGATAAAAGGTAGCAAATACGTACCTCACTCCTATGCTACCGAAATTAAGTGATGCAATGAATAAAGAACCATAATGGAGTTCAAAGGAACGTCGTATATTTGTTAAACGCAAGAGAAAGCGGGTTCTTAGCAGGCCTTCTAAGTGGATAACACGACTCCGTTTTTAAAGGCATTGTTTGGACCCTTAATAATGGCATCACCAAGGACTAATAATCACAATGGACGAAATAGTCACAAAAGGAGTTTTGGTGTGAATATAGACAGGCTTCGAGAGATGAAATTCACACGCAGCTACAGTGAGGAAGACACAACTGGGCTGGCAGTCCATTAAGAAAGACAACTGATTCGGTCTCCGAGGAAGGCAGACGAGAACCGATGAGAAAAGGTATCTAACGCTTCCTACGTAAATAACGAATTAAGTGCTATCGCGTAACATAAGTTAACCCTGACCACTGATATATGGTCGGCAACTTCAAGTTTGATGTGATGATAAAAAAGCAGTCATTAATTTGATCTGAAACTTGCATTCCAGTGTCATTAGAATCTTCCTTACTCCCATACATATCCACGCATACCCTTTGACGGAACTCTTTGCCCTACCCTGATAGGCCACACTGCTTCAAAATTTACAACGTAAGAATAAGCTGCATCAAACTAGTGACCAATGCGTGGAGCAACATTTTCCAGTGTATAAGTAATTGATGTGAAAATAAGTCGCACCACCTAGCTGACTCAAATTTCTGAAAAATACTAAGCCCTAAGTACGTGGGTGAGTCAACCTTAAATTTGTAATAACAAACTGAAATTTGGCGCCGTTACCCTGTAAGTTGGTAAACGTGCAAAACGGCCTATAGGTGGTAGCATAGTGCTGATGCACACATACCGTCGCAGTATCAGTATAAAGATGACCGCCCTACTTGCGACTTGCACTAGGGAAGAACAGCGTTCTGTTATTCGGTTTTTGCGTAGTGAAGTTGTGAAACCTATTTAAATTCATCGACGAATGAAGGTTCACTGCCGTGATGCATGTTTGTCACAGCAGCAATTCTATGAACGGAGTAGAAAGTTCGCAAATGGTGACTTCAGTGTAAGATGCTCCACGTCCAGGTCAGGCACAACGAGTTGTGACTCCACAGAACAGTTGAGTCAAAAGGTTTCAAAAACAGTTTCAAAAACAAAACAGTTTCCTTTGCACTGAGCGTGGGGGAGATTATGTTGAAAAGTGATACAGCTCTGTGCCACTTCTGCAAATAAATAATACTTAAAACAATATTTAAGATCTTCATTTGACTCACCCTCGTAATACACACAATGAAAAGTGTAGTCCTTTCCGAATTCGACGAAAAGTGGCTTTGTTGTTGGTTCATGGAGCAGAAACAATTGCATTACAGAAAATATCCTTTTGAACGTCCCATGATGGAAAATAAGCTTCCGTTTCGCCTCATAAACCGTACTGCACATTGTAATAAAATTGCCGTGAAATGCTGACGGGCTTAGATGAACTTTATTAACTATACAAAAAATACAGATTAACGTGTAAACTGAGAGCAAACGAGCAAGCAAGCTAATTAGTATTCAAAGGTCAAACGCATTTACAACTATTTTGCAGTGAAATCAGAACAACGCTGTAACAATATGACGGAAATATAATTAATAATAAAGTTGAACTCAACGCTTCTTGTTTATCTGGTTCATTTGTATCGGTGAAACATATTAGGAATTTATCCGATTTGAACGTGCGGCTTTTAAAACCTGGAGTAACTATTGAATTAATTTCATTTCTTTCTATTTTAGTCCTTCATGAATTCATTGCATAATCATCAAGGAGCATTTTATGGAGAATCTTTTTATACCTTATCTTTCTAATCTCATACAGAATCATAACAATATTGTGTCTTGCACTCTCAAATGATATTTGTACCAGTTACACTTAAAAAAGCTTAATATTATATTCATTCTTGCTAATAGAGATATATATATATATTTTATTACAGCTTTACCGATTTTGAAATAGGTACACGAGGGGGGTCTGAAAAGTTTCTGATCTCAACATGAACTTGACAGCACTCGTAAATAAAAGCTAGTGAATACGTAAAGCATGAAGCTATTAACAGTGAAGCAAACAAATATATAAAAATATAACAATTTATAACTTAAAACTTCACTTATCTTATAAGAAATTATGGTACATTTCTTAAAAATTGCCCGGGATGGCGGTTTCATGTAAAACTTTTACACATCTTCAGCCAGAAACAAAGCCTTCGTCATCGTTACGAATGCTAGGTATTAATGTTCTTATTAGTACTACCAAAATCTGAAAATAAACAAATTTAAAAACAAAATTCATTACGCGGTGTTTGTTTTTTAAAATAAATATATTTTCCCAAACCATTAAATCTATCTTACTATTTAATGGTTTTAATAATGTAACTTCTGGATTTATTTCATGGTTAAATGACCAAAAATGATATGCTACGGCCGATTTATCAGTCTGTTTATACTTAATGTTACGAAAATATTCTTTCGTTTTGGTTTCCAAATTAAGTTTTGTCTTTCCAATATAACCTTTATCACAATCGAAATAATTAAACTGATAAATACCAGATTTTTATTATTAGGTATTTTATCTTTATAGAGAAATGCAACAAATTTTCAATTCTATACTTATTTTGAGGAACTAAATTCTACCAAACTCTTTAAAAAAAATTGGAGATGTTTATTAACCCAAGGATGGTAAGTAATTTTTTTAAAAATATAATCGTCTTTTATTTTTAAGGGTAGAAATATCATTAACAGTATTTTGATATTTGAATTTTTAATTTTTTTATTTATAAAGTCTTTATTAAAACCATTAATTTAAGCAGTGTTAATAATGTTTATATTCTTGATTAAATTCCTCTTTATTCAGGGGTAAATTTATTAATCTATAAATCAAACTATTTAAAACAGCAAATTTATGCGAAAAAGGGTTAAAACTTTTATTTTTATGTAACTATCAATATGAGTAGACTTTCTATAAATACCAAAGTTAATTTATTATTATTTATTATTATCTATAGATCTTTAGAAAAGGAAGAAATCCATTAATTTCAGTTTCTGGCGTAAATTTTAAAGCTTTATCTTGCAAATTTAGTAATTTTAAGGCATCGTTTATGAAATTATCAGGAACTATTGCAAAAATGTCAACATATCTATACCAAACTTTAAAAATTAAGGGGAATGCTTTAGTGACTTGCATTTCGAAAACAGATCAAAAACATCAGCAAGGAAAGGTTCATCTGTTGACAATTACTCCCCAAAGTTTCATTCATTTTGGACGCTCAGTTATTATGTAACAGTCGTTTGAGTGAGTTAATGTGAGTTTTTATTAAAGTAAACAAAATCGAGTATCGAGCTGTCATTAAATATTTGTTTTTCAAAGACAATACGCGTAAGAAAATCAAAGATGAGTTGGATTCTGTGTATGGGGACTCTGCACCATCATTTACCACAGTGAAAGTTTGGGCAGCTGTATTTAAATTTGGCCGTAAGAGCTTGGGAGACGATGTACGTTCGGGCCATCCAAAAACTGCATCTACCGTTGAAAACGTCGCCAAAGTTCACCAAATAGTACTAGACGACCGCCTAATTAAAGTGAAAGAGATAGCAGAGACTATGAACATGTCAGAAGAACGTATTTGTCACATTAAATCAACATTTAGACAGGAGGAAGCTGTCCGCGCGTTGGGTGCCGCGTTTGCTCACGTTAGACCAATAAAGTGTTCGAATGGGCATTTCCAACGCTCTGTTAGCGCAGTTTAGGCGCAGAAAATCAGAGTTTTAGCGCCGTAGATGAAACTTGGATACACCATTATACGCTCGAAACAAAAATATAGTCCAAACAGTGAACTGCTAGGGGTAACCAGCTCCAGGAAAAGAAAAAAAAGCTGTTTCTTCGGCTGTGAAAGTAATGGCGACTGCTTTTGGGATAGTCTTGGAGTTATTTTAATCGATTATCTTCGAAAAGGAAAAACCATTACAGGAGCATACTACGTATCATTACTTGACAAGCTGAAGGCAGAACTTGCAGAAAAACGGTCAATTTGCAGAAAAAGAAAATACTGCAATAGCGAAAATCCACGAATTACGGTTTGAACTGCTTGACCATCGGCCTTACTTCCCAGATATAGCCCCAAGTGACTTCTTTTTGCTCTCTTATCTGAAAATTGCGCTCGGAGGACAGATTGTCGTCAAATGAAGACGTAATCACCTTCGTGAACAACTATTTTGCTGAGAAAAACGCATAGTACTATTTGGACGGGTTAGAGAGATGGGAGCATCGCTGGGAGAAGTGTGTAGAGTTACAAGGTGAATTGGAAAGATAGTAAGACTGAAAAATTCAATGCCATAGCTGGGATTTGAACCACAGATCTTCTGGTTGCCGTTCAGCCACTCTAACCATTGAGGTACTATGGCCAACGTGCCGATATGACAATAAATTCTCCAACCGACTCGTGTTTTTCCCGGTAAACCACTTAGCAGCTCTCATAAACACATGAGAAAACTACCTTAATGGTGACTTACAACATGTAAGTACTTTAAGGCCCGGACTTTATAGTTAACCACTACCAGGTCAATTAATGGAAATTAATTGCTCTTTCACACTGGCCGTGTGTGAATTAAAGTATGGAAAGATAGAGTCAGACTGAAAAATTCAATGCCATAGCCGGGATTTGAACCACGGATCTTCTGGTCTCCGTCCAGCCGCTCTAAACCATTGAGCTACTATGGCCAACGTGCCGATATGACATTAAATTCTACAATTGACTCGATATAAAGCCCGGGCCTTAAAGTACTTACACGTTGTAAGCTGCCATTAAGGTAGTTGTCTCATGTGTTTGAGAACTCCTAAGTGGTTTATTGGGAAAAACACGAGTCAGTTGGAGAATTTGTCATATTGGAACGTTGGCCATAGTAGCTCAATGGTTAGAGCGGCTGGATGGTAGTTAAGTGCAGAGGTTCTACTCCCATTAGTCCTGTACCCGTAGGACCGAGAACCAGGGCCTTCTTCCACCCGGGAGCAATGCATATTCCGGGGCTCTTTCCATAGGGCAATACCTGGAGTCTAAACAGCCCCCCCCCCGCTGAGCACAACGTCAAGACGGGTGGAAGTGGATACGCAACTTTCGCGCGTCAACCCCTCAGGGAAGACTACCGAAAACCTCGGTGGGGCCGCCTGGAGATCTAGCACATCTTCTACTAGCTCTGCAGGATAGTACCCGGGACTTATTAGGCAACCCTCTACCCCGTACCCAATTCCCCGTGGGTGTCGGGAACACACTGCCCCCTGGAGTCCAACCCAATCCGAACAGCTCCCTCACGGGAGGGGCGTGGCAGTTCGGCCCAAGGTTCCTCTAGTGGCTGGACGGAAACCAGAAGATCCGTGATTCAAATCCCGGCTATGACATTGAATTTTTCAGTCTGACTCTGTCTTTCCATACTTTAGCCTACACACGGCCAGTATTAAAGAACAATTAATTTTCAAGGTAACTATGTTGAAAAATAAAAAATAAAAAATATCTGAAAGAAGTCTTGTATCTTTATTAGGTCGGAAGCTTTTCAGACCACCCTCGTAAGAGGTGTCAGTAGGTAAATATTCGTTATATTTTTAAAACATTAACCGCTTCGTGTTGGCTTTGAAAGTTCACGCTGTTTGCATGACGATGGTGAAAGAAAATGGTTGAAAAAATGACAGGAGTTTCAAAACACAAAATAGTATCCCGGAAAATATTATTCTATAAAAAAGCTTTATTGTACATGAATTGTATTTACGAGTATTATCTAGATCTACATGTACTTTTTGTAGTAAGATTTTGCCTATTTATTATACATTATCTCTAACACAAAAGTTCTTCAGAATGAAGACTTGAAAAAAATATCATGCTAAGAAGGCTATAATATCGGAACACATTGGACCTCTGTTATACCCCATTCTGTTCACTAAGCACCAATTAAATATGTGGAAGCACAGAACCTTCCGGCGTATAAGTTAACAGATGATATATTCATCACTGCTTGAACCTGGCAATTAATTCTACACGTATGCGTTCCAAGTAGCAACGACACGCTCTTTGCTTCTTCTGTCTGCTCTTTTTTTAATTGAAGGATTTTTTTATGTACGTGTTCAGGTAGAAGCGCTCATTAACGCTAGTGCTGCCATTTATCTTACGCGGCCCATTACTCACTTACTGCTCTGAGTCGATAGTGCAGCAGCATTTTATTTATGTGTGTACGCGATGTATCGACATCAGAAAACGCAGACGGTTGTCATATCAACCTCTGGAAAAGGTCATTGTGTTCACCATTAAATATTTATGCGGGAGAGAGAAAAAAATACACCACACTGAACGTCCGTGTTCCTT
Organism: Mantis religiosa; assembly: GCA_030765055.1. Lineage (NCBI taxonomy): Eukaryota > Metazoa > Arthropoda > Insecta > Mantodea > Mantidae > Mantis > Mantis religiosa. The sequence continues at coordinate 233,955,290 of CM060947.1, read as the reverse complement.
TTCTGTTTTACAGAGCCTCACAAATTCATTCTTTAGTGCAGTTATCGGAGAATAGGTACCTGTGCCTCTTACAATATTTATTTGTGAGTTTCTGATCTAACCTTGGCACAACGAACCATCTATTACAGAGAAACCAACTGGATTTGAGTGCTGGAATATGCTCACGTGGTAAATTATTATGTAAGAGTATTGTAGTTTAACAAATAAAACCATGAAATTATATTCTAAAATCTGAAATACTGATGTGTTAAATTGACATTTTCTTTAGCCTCTCTTCTATAAACTACTGTTATAAAAGTTTATTCTTTTACGTACTTATTATACATGAACTTCTTATAAACGAATGCAAAATAGATTCACTACAGGTTTAATTTCAATTAGATAGGGTGATTCAAAAGTCTGATTCCACGAAAAGCGGACCGCAAATACTCAAATTCTGTGTCAACGAGGGATGGAGGGATGGAGGGATGGAGGGATGGAGGGATGGAGGGATGGAGGGATGGAGGGATGGAGGGATGGAGGGATGGAGGGATGGAGGGATGGAGGGATGGAAAATGAAGTGACTAACACTTAAAAATTTAGAATCAAACCAATAACAAAGAATAAGAGGAACTGTATTAATAATTTTTTAAAAAAATATCTACATTTCTATGTTTGTCTCATATGGCTTATCAGTTATACAGAACTAAACAAAACATTCAAACAATTCCAGAAATAAATTGTATACTGAAGGGTAGTTTAGAGTCTAGAGATTTTCTTGAATATTTTCGTGTTACATCCCTGTAATATCTGAACCTATATACCACATTTATTGTAGTTAATGTACAACGGTACACTTGGAATCTATTTACCTAAGTTCCTGTGGGTTTGCCTGCATTAATCCGAGATTATCTCCGTGGAGTAGCGGCAACTACTTCTGCATGGATGCTACGCGGGTCAGCATAGCCACAGGCGCTTTTCTCCTCTTTGATGGCTAAGTTATGACCAGTGTTGGGCATTTCCTGCTCTAAAAACTGTTGTAATATCCTTGCAAGTATGCCATTAAAATGTACAAAAACGCACAAAAATATGTCCTAAATTTGTTATATTTAAATATAATGTTCGTGAGAAAACTTACATTTCTTACTGAGAAATAATAGGTCTTTCAACAAGTGTTGACCTTGAATTAATTTGAACGTAAATAACACACGCTCTACGAGTACTGTTCAATAAAGAATTATCACGATTTTTTGACAACGTACCTTTACTCATCCTTATAACTTTGATGATTCTTTTCAAAATAGTCTTCCCTGAATGCGATGCACCTGTCCCATCGTTTCTGCCAGTTTTCAAAGACACGCTGAAAACAATTTTTGAGATATCCTTCAAAATCGCCTCCGCAGCATTCAACACAGCTTCTGATGATGGATAATGCCTCCACAAAGACGTTTCTTCAAGTTAGGGAATAGCAAAAAGTCACATGGGCTAAATCCGAAATATAGGGAGGATGAGGAATGCACTTCACGTTGATTTTTGCAAAATATTCAGCAGCAACATTGGCAATATGCGGCCGTGCATTATCGTGCTGCAGCATCCAGCCTGCTTCATGGAAATGTGGTCTTTTGCGCCTGATATGGACTTGCAATGTTTTCAGGACATCCCTGTAGTATTGTCCAGTTACTGATGTGTGTGCAGGTACAACATGCTGATAAACCATTCCATGAATATCAAAGAATGAGTTGACCATAACTTTCCCAGCAGAAGCAACCAATTTTGCTTTTGGGGGATTGGTGCTGAAGGATATTTCCACACTGAGCTTTGCTGTTTGCTCTCAGGATCAAAACTATGTAGCCAAGTTTCATCAGCAGTGATTACGTTTGACAGAAACTCCGGATCTTCCTCTAACATCAACTTTAACAGCACGCAGATCTGCATGCGAAAGTCCTTTTGTTCGGGAATCAACAGTCTTGGAACCCATCGCGCACAAACACGTCTCATGTGTAATGTGTCTGTCACGAACTTGTGGGTGGCACACAGTGAAATGTTCAGCATGTCATAAAGTGATCTTAAGGTAATTCGTCGATCCTCTCTCACAATGGCAGGAGCAGCATTTGTTTTCTTCAGTAAGAACAGTAACTGGAGCACTGGGTCCACCTTCCTTTTAAATTGATTGTCTCCCCTCTTTAAACATTTTAAACCACCTTCGAGCGGTGCTGTGGGGAATAACAGGCTGTCCATAGGCCTCCTATAACACTTTATAGGCCTCAACTGAAGATTTGTTGAGACGAAAGTAGAATTTCAAAGCCGCATATTGTTCCTCGCATTTCAGTGGTAGGCGATACTGAACATGTCTCAACTTGCCTGGTTCTCACAGGCGGGAACCAGGAGTACCAACAATGAAACTACTACGGCGTGTTTTTTTTTTTCACATTAAGCTGACAGAATTTTAATGCGAAAAATTATGACCGTAAAAGAATTATGATCATTCTTTATTGAACAGACCTCGTATATTTATAATTTATCACATTTATCTACAATAATATAAAACACTCCTTCATTCCCCCTGCTTGCGGTAATGCTGCCAAATGTTTAATTTGAGCTTCATAAACAACATAAAGGAAGTTTTTGGGGTGGGCATTTCTTAATTTTAATAGTTAAGTGGGGGAAATAATTGTATGCCTATTATTGCATACAATTGGAATCATGGATAATAATTAATTTCAACTTTAATGTTTTAACTGGTAAATAAATATTTTAAAAAACACAATTCCTAAAGTTCTCCAAATATTTTAAGGTTATATTTTAAACTGTGGTCAACGAGCACTTTGAAATATAAATAGTACCAAAACAAATGAACTGAAAAAATACTTTAAACTTTAGTTAGTGCTTTACTTAACCCTTTGCTGCACGAATTAAGAGTATTTTGCTACTTATGTCGGTCTTTTTGTACTTGCCAAACCGGTCCTCATACCGCCTTCTGCGGTGCCTCAACGCAATCGATTCGAATATCCATGATCGTTAAAGCGATACGTTTGGACTGACCATCCATTCAAAGCTAAACGTCGTGAGTTCAAATCTCAGCAACTGCAGTCAAATGTGTCTGTGGTAAAGGACGGGCAGGGCCCAAGTAAAATAATCGGTGTGATGGCATGCTTGGATGTTGACGGCGTATCATTTGACTGAAGTTTGCTGGATTTTTCCTTTTTATACTAAAATCACTACAGTTTAATAGTAAAAATAATATGTTTACAATTCAAAGGTCTTAAAATTTTGTGTGTATAATTGACAAAGGCCAGTACAATATTATAATAACAAACACAATTCCTAAAGATCTTCAAATAGCTTAAGGTTATAGGGTATAAATTGTGTTCAACGATCACTTTGAAATGTAAATAGTACCAAAACAAATGAACTGGTTAAAGAACCACTTTAAACTTTAGTCAGTGTTTTACTTAAATGGTATAGGACTGATTAAACAGACATTTATGGCTTTAAAATTGTTGATATTGAAAGCTTTGGTAAGTACGGTTTATACAACAAAAAGGAAACTTTACGCATTACTTTACCACCTACGTAAATCCGTTATGACTGCTTCTCCTAGGAAGAAGAGGTGAAGTGAAGCAATCGCAGGAGGACACGACACAGAGACGCCGGACGTGACTAAAAGTTAAGGTTCGATAATCCGTACCAGTACTAGAGCTGCTTATTTAACAACCCGTATGTATACATTAGGTGATCGGTGGGAAACGAACCGGAGACTTCCCGGATACGAGCCTCTCACGTTATCGCTCGTTAAGATATACCTATAACAAAAATGATAAAATTAAATGCATTTTCATATTTTAGCAAGTTTTACAGACGGATTTCTTTAAACCATGTTTACACTCTTAGCTTCTGGCAAAGAGTTTTATTCTGCAGGTTAAATAAACGACGATAATAATTATAATGGCTGACGTAACAGCACTTCTACATCTTATACGATTTAATGAGACTTGGCCTAGATCTAGTAAAATTACACAGAAGCGGCGTACACTAAGTCGATAGTCACTAAGCAATAATTTAGATATTCTTTTATGTTTTCTTTTTGCCTTTTAGTATTCTGAGATGTTGGCTAGAACTTCCAACACTTGTTCCCAGATGGCATCCGCGTTCGATCCCAATCATAGTTAAAATCCCAGTATAAGATACGAGGGTGGGACAAAAAGTAATGACTCCTATTTTTTTCCTCTTTTAATTGCCAAGGAAATTGAATCCATTTTACGTAGCTTGAAAACTACAACATTGAGGATTAATTTGTCACTATTCAATATAATCTCCGCCCTTTTCCACAGTTTTGGTCTACCTTTTAACTAGGGCATGTATTCCAATGTGGTAAAACACACGGTCTTGCTTCCTAAGCCATTGACGCACGGACGTTTTCACAGCCTCCTCATCTTGAAAATGAATCCCACGATGAGCTTCCTTTAGTGGCCCGAACAGATGGAAGTCTGATGGTGCCAGGTCAGGTGAGGTAAGACTTGCCATCCCAATTTCTCAATTTCTGCAGTGGTGTAACAGCTGGTGTGTGGTCTTGCATTGTCATGCAAAAGAAGAACATCCACCATAGTTTTTGTTGGGTGAACTCGGCGAAGACATGCTTTCAGCTTTTTGAGAGTTCTGAAGCTTTGGACAGAATTTATTGTGGCATCCCTGCTCCAAAATATCAATAATAAGCACACCCTCTGCATCCCAAAACACTGTCGCCATAACTTTCCCTGCCGACCGCTGAGTTTTGAATTGTTTTTTCTGCGGTGACGTGTGATGCCATTCCATTGACTGAGGGTTCAAAAAATCAATCCACTTTTCGTCTCCCAATTTTTTCCAGAAACTCCTCTCCCTCCAAATTGAAGCGCTGCAAGCGTTCGGAGGCTATTGTTTTCCTTGTTTCTTTGTTTTGGGCGGTTAACATTCTTGGTAACCAACGTGAGCAAAGTTTTGAGTAACCAAGTTGTTGAATAATCGTCATCACACTGCGTTTACTGAGGGAGGTAATGCGACACAATTCACGTGTTGTTACCCGGCGATCACAACGAATGATGTCATCGACTCGCTGAATGTTGCATGGAGTCACTGCAGTCACCGGCCTGCCGCTTCGCTCTTCATCTGCCAATGGTGTTCGCCCTTCAGCTTTGCTACAGCAACGAACCCATCGTCTAACAGTGCTGACATCCACCGTTGCATCACCATACACATTTTTTAGCCTTTTGTGAATGCGAATTGGCGTTTCACCTTCCGCAGTCAAAAATTCAATCACAGAACGCTGTCTAATACGAATGTGATATAATTTTGCAAGAGGATGCAGTGCTGCCACCTGTTGAGTTAGGAAGTTACTACTGCAGGGGATTAGAGAAGAAGGTTTGAGGAATTGCGCCAGAATTAAAGTTTTCACGTAACTTAATTATTTAAGGAAAAAAATAGGAGACATTACTTTTTGACCCATCCTCGTTTGGCCACGCCGTGGCTCAGTGGAGAGACCACTTGGCTCTCACCAAGGCGCCCCGGGTTCAATCCCAGGTGACCGCAAAGTGAGATTTGTTGTGGACAACACGGCGTTGGGGGGGTTTTCTCCGGGACGTCCGGTTTCCCCCGCCATCTCATTCCACCGGTGCTCCATCTTCATCTCATGTATCATCAGTGTCATCGCCTGCGGTGCCGTATGTAGTAAAAGCGTGCGTTAAACACTACACACACACACACACACACACACACACACACACACACACCCATCCTCTTACATGGCTGTTCACTGTAGTTACCACATTGAAAGCAGTGAGGAGGGTGGCATATTGTAACGTAGGCTACATTTTGTATCCGTACCGGAGTGTACACACACACACACACACACACACACACACACACACACACACACACACACAGCGCATCGGTATACTTGTTGACACTGACGTTTTTTGATATCACGCTTGGCCTTGTATAGTACCTGTGTGCGTACATTGATTGCTCAGGTGTATGCTATCCGATGTCTGTTAATAACAATGCCAAGCATAAGCTGCCGTAAATCACAGAAATGCTACTCGGAGAACCCTTTGCGGCGACCGTTAAAGCGTGGTTTTAGCATTATGAACTGCCGATGACCGATCACAGCAAGACTTCTGTAAGACTGTACAAAACAAATGGAAGCATGTGAATTTTAAAAATGCGTGTTTTTTCGTCGACTTAAGTCGCGCCTACTTGCGACTACCCATCAAATTTCCTACTTACGTAGTTAAATTCAAAGGTTCATATTCAGCTATGATTTACAACTTTTCACTCGGTGACTTGCTAAATTCTAAGAATTTCATTCCTATTTTAATTTTCAGAATTTTACTGCGCGCCTTAACAAGGCAAATCTGACTAATTAATGCCTTTATCTGACTACCCCAATCTTGAGCTAATAAGTTGTTTTAACTCTGAAGTTAGTTAATGACTCCGTATTCTCACAATTAATTTCTGCCTGCTTCTTACATCATTAAGAGATTTTAACATTTGCAACCTATTTATTGTAATTATAAAGCTGGTCCAATAAAATTGAAAAAGACTATATAACTAGCATGCTTTGCAAGTTAACACTGGTAGGTGTGTGTATAGAAGTATCCTTTGTTGGTAATCAGGGTGGAATAGCGCTAACATTCGCCGTTTTGCCATTTGTCCCCGAAATGAGGTCAGCAAGTCTGTGAACGTCCGACATCATTATGGAGGCTAGAAAAGAGGAACAGTATAGTGGATTTTTGATAACAGAAAGAAAGTAGGCGAAATTCATACTCGAATGTCTGCTGTATATGGTGATTACAGATGTCATGTGCAAATGAGTTTGAGTGAACTAAACGATTTCCATGAGTTCGGGAAGACAACTTTCATGTTGAAGATAGTCAAGGTACCGCTCATGCCGTCTTGAGAAGGCATCTGAAGTACCGGAAAATATATGCGCAGTGTGTTCCCCACAGACTGACGGAAGAGTGTGACTTTGTGGGCTCGTAGAATTAAAAGTCCAATTTTCCGAAATTCTATTTCCGTAGAAGTACACTGATCAATTCTCGCGTAACGACATTACGTCACATACACACCACAATCTACAAACAACGTTCTGATCAGCTCTCGTTACAACAACACTCTTGTTACACCTTTACAACTGACTGCTGGCGTGTCACAATCGCTTATATATCTCATTCATAAATTCGAGAGCTTTAGAGGACAGTAGCGACGATAGTTCTGTGCCGGTGACCTACTTTCTTCGCGCACTGGAGAGAGTCTATGACCAAGCGTCACTTGCATCTTCTGCTAGCGATAGAAGATGAAAGACAATGCACCAAAGCCATATTTCACACTCGTCCTTACTAAAACGCATGCCTTAAGATATATGAAAATTTGCTCATCTTAGCCACTGAGAAACAACAGATCTTCCTTTACTGTTTTACTTCTTTGCTTTCAAATATTTTAATTTACAGGAAAATAAAAATCTGAGGTGACGCCTTTGTGGCTTGTAGCGCATGGAAGTGAGTTAGTCGATTCTCGTATGAAGATATCTTTCATCTTCATAGATAACCGACCTTCCTTTGTCTCTAAGCCTTTTTATGGCACGTAATTATGACACGCCAATTTCTCATATACCTTTCCTATAACAAGACCCTGTTATTCCTTGTTTTCTTCCACTTGAAACCTATGCCACATACGATAGTCTTTAAACTAGTGCTTCCCCCTTTAAAGTTAATGGAATCTTGATATTTCAGGAGTCTCAAATTTTGACAGTGGGTAGACTTTTCTCCTGAACATACAAATTATAAATTGTTTGGCGAATTACACACCTATCAAAGTCTACAATGACAGTGATTGTTTCTGGTACACGATGTATTTTCCAGATGTTTCAAAGGAGGTCACTTGTGCCTCACATTTCTCCCATTCTTTAATTATTTTACGAAATTTTCTCTCAGATACTTTTGTTGCTGCACTCACCCTCACTTGCATTTTATTAGCATATCGCCAGAAACTGCTTCCTGTTTCAGAATAGATTGAAATTATTAATAACTTCGCCGTTTGGCTGTGAAGTGTTTTTCCACCAAGTTTGCTTTGAATTGGAGGCATTTTAATCTAAATTAGAAAATATATAAAAGCACACACATATACTAAACGCTAATCACCAGTGCGATTAAGAATCACAATTTCTAAAACTTTAAAATCTTAACGTGACGGCACCGAAGTGTTAGAAGTTGCACGGTCAAACCTCTCGCGATACTGGCTATTTCAGTATACTGCGCATGACCGAGAGTGCAGGCTCAGCAACTGGATTCTAAACGACCGCGCACACGGTCTCCACCGGCACAGAACTATCGTCCGCACAGTACAAATAAAAAACCAACTTTTCTCTGTCAATCACGATATCACTAGAACCTTCCAAACGTGAAATCCTGTCTGTGCCGGCAAGTCTTTCACCTCTGTGATACACTATCCGTCTCTTGTTTATCGGCGCTATCGTTAATTGTCGGCTCTTTGTGAACGCTAGCCGCCTATCAGTTCCTTTGTCTAAACAAGCAGCGCGATTGTAAATAACGGCTCGCGACAACAATGTCAACGTTTCCTCAGCATCTGGAACGGTATCGCGTTGAACACCATTTCCTGTCCTGCATTGGCGCGAGAAATGGAACAAGGTGTCATCATTTTGAGTCGGAGAGCAAGCGGTAGAACAAACAATGGAAACACATGGATTTACGCCTCCCCCCCCCCCGAAAAAAATCAAAGCCATGCACGCCAGCTCCTTTGACTACAGCAGCCCGCTGCACATTAGCATTCTGAAACACGGTGCCACATTTAATGTACGTGCAACATTTCCAAAAGTGGAAGCACGCCGTCAACTCTAAATAGCCAGGGATGTTGACGGGCGGCTTCATTCTTTTGCATGATGACACCGCCCACATGTTGCTATGCTTATTTCGACTATGCTACATAGATTCTACTGATAAGTTCTTACACGTCGTACAAAGTGTAAGAATGTAATTCCCGTATTTTTGGAGTCTTCAGACATTCTTGGCCGTCGGTTTGCTTCGGACAAAGAGGTGCACGCCGGGGTACAAACATTTCTCTATGAAGACACCTCGTATTACAGTGGGATAAACATATAAATATTATGGCGACTACATATGAAATAAAAACAAAAGTCTACTTACATCTTTCTGTCATTTTCATTTGATTTACCCTCATACTTTTTCCCTTGAATTTCCAAACAAATCCTCGCCAATAGTTCTGGTATCTATTGCAAGAACACAATTGAAACATCTACTTTTGCCAGTTACACGACAAATGTGTCTCAACTAAGTATTGGTAAGCAATGAGAAACCAGCGTATAATGTACTGAATAAGACGATATTACTGTACCATCTAGCAAACTTCGCATCAGACATACCTAATGACAGCAATTGGTACTGTAGGTACTCAAAGTTCCATCCAGTAGACTTCACATCAGACACACCTATTACGTGTTTCAAATGGGAAGAGTTCTCGCCTGTAGCATTAGCGAATTCAGCATTGCCACCTCGTTATCCCCACTCGTTATATTTCCCTCTCTCTCGCACACTTGCGAGTGTTCGTGGCGCTAGACGTAAGGGAACGCAAAATGAATTTTCCAAAGTTTTATAATAATGCAGTTGTTGAAATCACAATTACAACATGGATATCCGTATATTGCGCAAATTCTTTAAATATTTAGTTTAAAGTTAATTATAGTTCACGAATTGCTTATTTTTCTCATCCAACAAAAATATCAGCGGTGTATCCGTATAATTGTAAATGTTACGTTAAGAGATAATTCGTCATTGTCATTGCCTTCATCGTCTGAGTACTGCAAATTTATGATGATAGGTTCCAAAATCTCGTTACCTGCTATTTCTTTCCAAAAGTCGTCGTCTTGTAGTTTATCTGATGACTCACGCAGTTTTCCCAGTCTTGTTGTGCTCCTTGTCAATTTCTTTGTGAATAAGTCGTTCAACGTATATCAGTTTAAAAATATTATTTCTGTTTGCAACATAATTTGAGCGCACATTAACTGAATTGGATTGTTATAGCAGTAGTAAGGGGGGAGGAAGGTGGGTCATGTCTCATTGATCCAGCTGATACACTTTTTCATGTAAGAGTAACTGAATAATGCTGCTTTGAACTCTCTAGAGCAAATAGGGATTACGAACCATTCATAAACAAAGAAATAATGTGACCAGACACGTTCTGCAGACTAGCAAGAAGTGTATTGTTTCCTCTCATCGAATTTAACAAACACCTTGGCTTATTCAAAGTACATATTTGTTTTACCACGTCATGTCAAATGTTTACGTTTCAGTTCTGAGTAATCTCAAACATACGTTGACGCATACATGCCAACCAATAATGGTATTCATTACAGTGCTTACGTCGCAATGCATTGTTATATTATAATGGCATCTATTTTATTTATTTCTATTATGAAAACTATTTCAGCTAAACATATGAGGTTTTCATGATTATGTTAAATACATTTCTCTCTCCTTCCTCATGGATCAGTTTTTGCAAAATCTGAATTATTGTCTTAGCGCGAATAGTATTTTTATTAGAGATTGATTAGTTTGGCGCTCGTTACACACCACTAGGGGAATGCAATATGACAACACCGCAGTACTCCGATTGGTTGCTCATCTGGTAGTGCTCAAGGACAAACATCATCCCATTTGAAACACATAATGGTAACAGAGAGGAATATGCTATACAAGAGTTTCACAATCGGGGAATCTAGATGCATGAAGCACAGTATATCAGCTTTTGCGACCCCCTTCCTTTAGCCTCAAAATACTTATTTTGGTATTGCGTACTGCCTCTTCACTCTTAATTTTTTCACTCTCAGTATATTTGAAAAACCATGAGAGAGAAAACCCAATTTTATGTTGAAAAAATGTATATCTCTCTAAAATATGCAGGTTGTGTGAACTAGTTTATTTGAAATATTAGGAGTTTTCGAAAATATTGTTCTTGCATTTCAGTTTCTCCCCATAGAAGCCTTAATTGCTCTCCATTTTGCAGATACTGTTGAACATGATTTATTAGATTTTTTCACACGCTCTCATGACAAAACCTACTTCTGACATAAAAGTTTTTGTTTCTCATCTTTTACATAAACTTGAGAGATTTATCGAAATTCGTGTACATATTAAAATATTACACAATAGTCTGGGACCACAAAAAACCCTGGCCAAAATCTGATAACAAAATTTGTTAAACCAGTTACCTGTGCTCACTTCAAGAGTCAATAAACTAGGATATTTGCAATCAACCAGATCGATTTCAAATTTTTATAACTCAGTTCCTACAGGTACATCATAAGGAAAGTTTCCTTGAGCACATCATTATTCATGTGTCAAGTTCCAAGGCTCAAAATCCAGTATATATTTTCTTGTTTACAAATATTTAAATTTTGTTTTCATTTTAGTTTATGCTGTGTAAACTTTAATAACATGTAAACATTTTCTGTCTGTTTATATTATTATTTCTAACAGAGCTCTAATTTTACTGTACAGTATACTGTTGATATTTGTTCCCACAAAAGTAAATTCAATTCGTCCTCTTTTACCACCAGCAAAAAAGAAATCTCGTTTTTGTTTGCTTTCTCGATATTTACTTTCGTGCCAAAGAGGCGAAACACAAGCACATAAAAGTGTACCAAGAACATCATTCTCAAGAATGCACAAAGTGGAATACTAGAAACGATGTGCTCCTACTGCTGCTAGTCTCAAGCGGCCCGAAAATTTCCACCCTCAGAGTCAATGGCCCAGAAATATAAGAGAAAGAAATGCTCTCCATTTGTTGAGAGTTTCCAAATGGTACATGAACCGCAAGCAGTAATAACGCTGAATATGTGTATCAAGTTGAAATATAAAATCTGAATGTCATTAATATTGTTTTTTTTTTCTTCTCATTTTTGTATTAATTTCTGTGCCCCGCAGGATTTACTTATAGTAAGAGAAAGAGGTTTTGATATGGTTTTCAGACTCTATGTTCCACTAATAAAATATTTTCTCGTGGTAAACTATTGGAGAATCACTTTATAACTGAATAATACACAATATAACAAAAAGTGTTTGTTAAACGGTATTCTGTAGGAAAAAATCGATTGATTGTAACACAGTTGTTTTCTTTACCATATACCAATGCAGAGAGTGTAATGCATGTTAAAATTCTATATCAACAATTCACCGGCAATCACGTTTTGAAACTCAGGAAATTCAAGTAGCACTTTTATAAGAAGGTTCCTTCGCGTGTATGTGTTTATTCCTAAACGGAATCTCCAATAAATACCACCTGGTATTTACCTTCGACATGTTCCAAAGATGGCGGCACTATGGTTGGAACGCTAGCCTCTCACCAAGGGAGGCGGGTTTTCTTCGACTTGTGCTGTTTCTCCCATCATTTATTTCACTAACTGCTTTTATCATCTTTCCCTTGATACTTTGCACCGATATTTCATATCCTCCACTTCTTTACCCTCATACTAAGGTGAGATGGTCCCCAATCCTGTATATTTTCTGGATCTAAACTTGCTCTTCTGCTCAACAGAGGTCTGATCCCGGCACCCACTTGTAAGTCCTTGGGGGGGGGGGTTAAGTCTTCCATACGAAGACGATAAAATAGAAACCGAAGCTTCCAATGATGCAATATAAAGATTTTAAAGAGATTACCTCTATCTAAACTATGATTTAGATGGAGGATATTTCGAAATTCTCTATATTTTCTCAAAAATGGTTCTAGTAATGTTGATTAAACTAGGATTAGATTATTACGGAGGGGATTTGGCACTGCGACCAGTCTTGACCTATTGTACCTGTGCCCCCAAGTGGTTTATCCCCGGAGAAAGGATGAGGTGAGAGGAGACAGTCGGTGGCCGTCCCAAGGAGCCACGACAGTGCAGAGGGCAGCGTATCTACATTTTGCTGAGATGAAACCTCCCCGGTGGACAAGGACAACTGACATTCCCCCCTACTGTGGTCCGGAAGCGGTCCCAGTAGACGGTTCGGAGACCGGCAGACGACCTGCCGGAAGAAGAAGTGGTTCACTCAGAGCATATCATCCTGCCATACACCACCGAGATACCCACCGACACTTCTACCCTGAAAGAGACTATCAGACGAGAGATGATGTGAAATGATAATGAAGGGGCAGGAAATTCGGGGGATGTAATTAACTTACCCAGCTTTCGCCTGGGGACCTGGGAAAACCATGGATCATGTAGGTTGGCCGAGGGAACTGAACCCAGGCCTCCCGAATGCGGGCTAGAGACGAAACCACCTAAGCCATCTCGCTCTATTTGATTAAAGTAATATGTATTTGCTATATTTACAATAAAGGTGAGAGAGACTTGGATATATGAAGTTCAAAAAAATTTACAGGAAATAGGTTTTGGTTCATTATGGTTATACAGTGGAAGAATAGAAAAGGGATTCTGGAAAGAGGTAAAAACAAGAATTGAAGATATTGAAAAACAAAAATTATGAGCTAATGTTAATAACAAAAGATCTCTTAAATTATATAAAACATTGAAAATCATTGGGCAAGAGAAAAATATATTGACATCTGTGACAACGTAAGAAGAGAAGTGTTGGCATGGTTTAGAACAGGAGTAATATACTTAAAAGGAATAAGGAATAGATATATTAAGGGAAGATGTCCTAAGTGTGAAAAATAAGATAGTACTTGGCATTATATTTTTGATTGTCAAAAAAAAATATTGGAGAGATGAATTTATTTTGCATTGGTGAGAAAACATACCAAAGGAAATAAGAGGCGAAAGAATCTTGAATCAAAGATCAGAAGAAAACATAATAAAACTGGGAAAATTTATTGGCAGTGTAAGACAAAAATGACTTTGGAAAACAGGGAAGACTAATGAGAACAACTAGGAAAAATAGCAGAACGTATAAAGGGAAACAAAAATCCAGATCCCAAGATTTAAAATGTTCCATTATATACACAACCTGGGTTAATTATATTGGAGCATGGGAATATGCAACTCCAAAATGAGGAATATGTAAGATATCGTATTTATTGTATACTATTATGTTATATAGTGTCACGGCAACAGGCATAAAAGTTTCGGCACAAATAAGAAAACAGTCGGTGGACAAAGTTTCATGATAATAATGAGCCTTGCTAAGCAGTTAATGATAGTGCGGCTATTGTAAACAAGCGCCGACAAGCAAAAGATAACTGAGGTAAGTGACTTGCCGGCATAGATTAAATTGCGCTTCTGGAATGTGATAGAATATTTGGTTTCTTTATTCTTCGGGAAATTTCTGGACTGATAGAGATTGGTTGGGTTCTGGCTTATGTTAGAATAATATATAATTACGAATTAGGTATTTAAGGATGTCACGGCTCGCAAAGTTAGTTGTAAGACAGTGAGTTGTGAAACAGTGTTGTGAAATGAGAGACAGCCAGCTGTGTAACGAGAGCTAGAGATGTAATCTGCTGTTTGTTATTGTGATCGACCTTGGTAGACAGACTGGTGTACATAACATAATGCTGCTGTAATCTATTAGAGTATTTCTACGTAAATACAGGAGATTTTTAATTTCTGCAACTCGGCATTTTAATTCTACGAACCCACAAAGTCACAATATCTAGGAAGTTTTATATGCTAGATAGTGTAATAAGAAATAGGAAATAAACTAACTACTATATTTACATGGGTAATAAAATGTGCATATGTGTACAATTTCCTGGAAAAAATGTGTGATTCCTGTTCGTGCGAAACAAATGTCTGCGATTTTCTATAACTGATAAACTATAATAAACCATAAACCATAAAACGCAAATCTTTTTAAAGCATCCAATTTCTTTAAAACAGGTGTTATGGATTAGCAATGTTCCTTAATATGTATTTGAATTTCCAATAATGTTGTCAATTTCTCAAGTGCAGTTTCTTGTGATCTCGTGGAAAGTGTATGAAATTTTCAGACCAACATACAGCGTCTAGCTTTTCTAAATTTGACTATCGAACTCGATTTCCTCAATTCCTGCTCTAGTATTTATAAAGAAAGGTGTAACTAAACTATTTCTTGGCAGGTTTATCTCGATTAACAGCATGTAAATAGAAAAAAATGTGTTTTCGTAAGATTACTTTGTGGAAATGATATAAGGATAAACGAGTGTTGGTAGAGTTTTTACCTTCCAGTTTGCTTCACGTGCTTGACAAACAAATGACTACTGCGATTACTTACAGACTTAGTTACAGTCTTTGACACCAGTCGTAAACAACTCTCCACACTTCTGTCGGTAAATACGCAGTTTAAATCAACGTTTAAATTAACAGACCGCACTAACCCTTGGATTTATTGAAAGGTTCTGACAGTTAGCCGTGAGCTGAATCTCCAGTCCCGCACATCGGCACCATGTATTATCTCTCACCCTGTCAAATTAATTTCATCCTTCGTTCGAATTAAAAGCTTTATGAAAAGCAATTTATCTGATGCTAAAGTTACTTATTTAATCGTAGTTCAGCTCTCGTGGTATAGTTGATGAAGTAATTAAGCAGCCACGTTATTGCCCTTCGCCCTGGAGAAATGCTGCATAAGTGCTCCGCTGTAATATCACAAAACAATGGACGGTTATAACGATCTAATAAAAGCTGCAACACTTACACTAAAGTACCAATATTTTCCTCTATAAAGTTGCAAATGTAGCACAATCCATTGCTCGTTAAACGCCCTATGCCGTATAAATTTATTGGTTGCACGAAACGACAGCTGAAAATGTGTCTCGTATTTACTTTGATATCTCGTGGGGGACACGGAAATCGGAGACCTCCCTCGATAGTGAGGACGAGGATCTTCCCTGATATGCAAGCTGAAACTCCCTCCAACACTTTGGTAGAATCCTGACGTAGTCAACCACGATGAAAGGTGAAGTAAAATGATAAATAATGAAACTAGCGACCCGGGCAAACCCCGAGAAATGAACCAAAGACCTTCCGAATGTTGGACAAATCCTCTACCATCTAGGCCCAAATGACCTTGTTGTCGACGGGCCCTTAAACAGCACACACTCACTCACTCTACCATCTAAACTATTCCGCTCGCTGTGTTTTGACCTTGTTGCATGGGAGACCTTCCTCGATACCGAAGACAAGGAGCTTCCCTAATGCCTGCCTCGGTAGCGTGGTGGCAGCGTGTCTGTCTTACGTTCAAGAGGTCCCGAGCTCGAATCTAGGTCAGGTTGAGTTACCTGGATAAGGTTTTTCCGGGTTATTCCCTTATCCTAAAAGACGAATGTCGGGTGACTCTAAGCCTATGGACCCTGGGCTCATGTGAGTATCATTTCACCCATTTCATTCATCTTCCGATATGACTTAACGTTGGAGGATGTAAATTACAAACAGAAGAAAAAGAAGAAGAATCCTTCCCTGACATGCAAGTCGAAACTCCCTCCAACACTTCGGCAGAACCCTGACGTAGTCAACCAGGATGAAAGGTGAAGTAAAATAAGTAATGAAATGGAGGGACAGACACTAGCGACTTGGGTAAACTCCGAGAATTGAAGCAAAGACCTTCGGAATTTTGGACAAATCCTCTACCATCTGAACTATCTTTCTCTGTGTGACGTAGCTGTGTTCTTTTTTATTTGTTTTGGCATATATATTTTTTTACTCTTTAGCACATATTTTTATCATTTTAGTACATAAAAATAAATATTTCCCAAGTTTATAGCACCTAAAACTTCTAGCCCTATTAATCACTAACAGTACTTATTCAATCCATTCACTAGCTTGGACCTCCAGCAGCACTATATTTTAATATGGTTTGACAGTGTTATGAATTTCCTGAATTTTTCTTCCACATTTAGTCATGTGTAGAACAAGCTTAGAAAACGTAGAATCAGGAAAGTTTGGGATTTGAATTTTTTATCCAGATTTATGGAACCCTATTTTACACTGTGGTATATTAGGGTTAGAGTTGATACATAAAATATACAATTTTAACAAAAATATTTTAAATACTATAAGGAAGGAATGAAGTTTTAATCTGATGCATATTAATTTAAACTATTTCAGAGCTTATAAACATCATGAAGTACTTATACTGTTGTGGCTTCATTAGCAAAGATGTGAACGGAGCAGAAAATTCAGTTCCTAGAGAGTCTAGCTTGAATATTAATTCTTGTCTTTCTCTCCAGAAAATGGGACAACACAAAAGGAGATGAAACGCAGTTTGAAATTCTTCACCACACATGCACTTGGGGTTGGATGTTAAGTGAAAGCGTGATAAGTATTCACCAAATTTACCATGTCCACTTAAAAATTGTGTCAAAACAAAATTTGATACAAGAGTTTCACATTTTCCTCTGTCATATACACTAGGGAAAAATAATGTTTTTGATAAACTTCCATTTAGAGTTGTTAGCCATTGTTGGTTCCATTCTTCAAGAATATGTTGATGTATTATTCTCCTTACATTAGAAATAGGACATAAAGAGTATGTCATAGGAAGATTGGATTCTGCAGCCTTTTAGCCAAGCAATCAGCTCTCTCGTTACCCAAAATTCCACTGTGTCCTTTAAGCCATTCCATGCAAATATGTCCTGGATGGTTTTGAAGCAAGGTTCTGATTTCATGTGCTAATGAATTTAAGTTGTATTTATCATTAATAGCGAGTAGAGCTGATTGTGAATCACTAAGAATACGGGCACTGTTCCCATTAACAGTACACCATTTTATAGCTTCTTTAATTGCTAAGAGCTCCGACTGGAATACAGAACATTCAGGTGACAATTTAAACATGGAGTGAGTTAGTTCCGTTTGGTTTTCGTAAACAACAAAAGCACATCCTACTGCAGATATATTATCTTCAAATTGGAAACGTGAACCGTCTGTGTATATGTAATTTTCATGTTTATTACATATTTCCTTTAAACAGGTTACAAAACTTGATGGGTGTCCTGCTGTGGTAGGATGCTCCGGAATTTGTAGTTTTAAGTGAGACAGATAAGACGGACATTCACGTTCATGTCTTAAATTCGTAATAGTTGCTGTTGATAAACCAGTGAGAGCCAAAGGTTCGATGTTAGCTATAATCTGAGCTGCATCAGTGGAGATTGTACTATATCCTCGAATTATGCGAAGGAGGAGTCCCCTTTGAATTTGTGCAAGTTTTTTTAACTATTTACTGATCCTACCTTATATATTCACATGTTAAGAGAATAATTAACTCCTAATAACTTTGGATGCACTGATAACAATAGGTTTTGATCTGTCACGAAATAAGTTTCTTTTTAACAATAGCTTTAACATAAAACTCCCCAATTTTCTGGTCTTGTTGGTGAAGCTCCCCATTTAACTTGCTACAATGTTTTGTTTTTCCAAAATAACTAGTGGTTTATCCATCACCACCTGCTCTCCCTGCAACATATGGTGGCCTATTATCATCACAAGTTTTCCCTGCTTGTTGTAATGGAGATCACCAATAAATCCATAATCTGGAGTTTCTTGGTCGTCTTCTAATTTTATTTCTCCTTGAAATTCTATAATGGCTCATTCTTCAACGTTAAATACCGTTTTGACAAAAACCTGCATACTTCATAGATTAATGTAAGTTATTTAAAGAAGACAATCTCGTTATAAATTACTAACTGTACAATGCAAGAATACTTTTATTTGACAAAAGAAGATTAACTTCATCTCATTCTCAGTCGCAGTTTGATGTTTTTCCACCAATTTTCCATGTTCGTGTTTGGACGTTATTGCATGGGAGGTGATAGACCGACTGGCCGCTTGAAGAAATGAAGAGACGGAGGAGCGCTCTCTACCGACCTAAATTCTAGAGAGACAGGGGACATTTCTCGGAGATTCTCGCCGCGCCTTTCAAGAATGCTCTCTGCAGCCATATATCAGTGAGCGTGCTTACAAAATTAACTTCTTGATGCGACTTTAAGTGCTGTTCTACGAGTGAGGTTGTAATTTACTGTTGCAGCGAAGCACACAAAGGTTCGGCGCAGAGAAATAATGGACGGATAGTGTACCACGGAGATAAACAGCTTGCCTAAGCAGATAAACATAGCGCGGAGATAAAAGGCATGGCAATACAGATAAAGTGAGGTAAATGGAACATTCTAGTGATATCTTGATTGACAGAGAACAGTCGATTTCTTGTTTGTTACAGAATGTCCCAGAAATGTTTAGTGATACGAGCAGTGGTATATATAAGAGGCGACACGCCAGCGTAGCAGTTGTAAAGAGTCATAAACAGTTGTAAACAGTCACAACGAGAGTTGTAATTGAAACTACTGTGTTTGGAAGTGAACTTTGTTGGTCAACGACCTTGGAAGAATGAAATTGTGTATGTGACGTAATACTGCTACTGTGAGTGTATTTCTACGCAAATAAATAACGTTTTGAATTTCTGAAACTCGAGCTTTTAATTCTACGAACCTACAAAGTCACAGTATACTAAGGATCACCACTGCGACTGTTGGTGTTGTGTCCCAGCGAGTGACACAGAAGAAAGAGGGGGGGCTGCTTTGTGCGTGATTCACCTTAGTGAATTTGCTGTGAGAATTGGATAGTCTCAATTTCTTGAAGTTACTTAAATCTCCACCCCTCCCCCCGAAAAGAAATAGAAAATGTCGCGCGTATATATGCACAGCATAACTGAAAAACGAAATGTCGGACAACTACCAAACTTGGTATTTTAAACCAGCAGCTTTCAGGGATATTACGCGAAAATTTTGGAGAAATTTTCCCAGTTTCACTTTACACACAAAAGTTTGCTCGTTTTAGACTTCTCTAAAGAAAAGAAAACTACGAGCTTTCATTAAAACAAGATATGCTTTGTAACGATATGTTTTAGTTAGAACTTTTTATATGAATATTGTTTTCTGATATGACTTAGTAGGTCATGTAATGACAATATTAAAAACAAATATATGTGTAATTTTGTGATTGGCCGTAGTAATAATTGTATTACGTAATGCGGTGACGTAGCAGTACATCGGCCAATCATAAAATTAATAGATGAGTAACGATTGTTAAAGAAAATCAATAATCTTGAGATAGATTTATGTTCTTCAGTCTTTTTTCATGACGATGAAAAAATGTCGCGGTGAATATAAAAGTTTTGTAACTGAAAAACCATAATCGTCAAAAAGAGTTATTTGGTATTCGTAATAGTGACGAGTGGACGCCAGATTATACAATCAAAATATATAGTTAATCAAACTCAATCATCAAGAAACAATTCGACCTGCAATAATTAAGAGGGACGGTCACAAAGATCGCTCCCAACTTTGGGGCTGATTAATCATCGAGAAACGAGACGATCTGTTACATCGCCACAAATATTAACTTAAAAATAAGGATTTATCAATGTGTTGGAGGTAATTTACAGTGACTGATTAAGAAAGAAAGTTCGAGTGAATTGTAATCTGGATTATACAATTAAATAATATATTAAGAAATCGGAGTCATATAAAATTTTATTTCTGTCACAAAAAATCTCCACCTGAGAACAGATCTCATGACTCTTATTTAATCAAATCTCGACCTGGATCTTCCAATCAGTCTGCGTGATTCCTATCTGCTGCGAGTGGAGGAAAAAGCGCCACAGCTTCAGATGTTGACTAAAAGCATATATCTTGAAATTTCCTTTTCACTTTTTCAGTTTTTTATCTGTTCTTGTCTATTATCACCAGGGCTAGGATTTATATGCAAATACATATTCCTTAATTTCACTGATAGACTCATTTTTTAAAACTGATGCCCATCGATCATGTTGTCCTCTATTCAAATTAAACACATTTATTTTACATATTTTTCCATATTTTTGACATTAGTACATATTTATATGTAAAATTAATATTTGTACATATTTAGTGATTTTAATGCAATATTTGTACATATATTACTCTTAAGAGGAAAACTATACAGAATTTTCGTTTTCGTGACAAAAATGTGGTAATAAGGATAAGCTTACAGTTACAATAGGGTACAAGGTACTTTTTCTACTACCTTTGTGTTTAATGATTTGTGGAAATCCCTGCGTTTTCCACCTCTAAGTGGTCCCAGTTAAAGTCCAATTGTACTCACTAATTACCTCCGCTGGTATGAGGGCAAGGAGACATCAGTGGCGTTGTTACTCTGGAAGCATTGGATATTAACGTACTAAACGCTTTTTAGAATTTGAAAATTTGTTGGACCTTTTTTTACCAGGAATATCTATATAACCTATTTTCTAGTTATTTATATTGTTCCTGAGGAAGATCAAGAACCAAATTTGGAGAATGGGACAGAGGAAGTAGTATCATCCGCCACTGGCCACCATCTGAAATCCTTGTTGAGTGACGACTGTGTGAAAAATGATTTGTGTTTTATTCAATCAAATGTTTGTAATATAACAAAAACAATTCAGAAACTACAAAATAATATTCTCACATTACCTGAAAACATTGATATTCTGAAAAAAAAAAAGATTCATAAACTCAAATGTGCACGTGGACATTTAGTTAATCTTGTCAAGTGTAAAGTGGACAACGTGTTTTTAAAAAATCCAGGTTTTGAGGAAATGCGCAAAACAAGTACAATCTTAAGTGGTTCGTCAAACATAAAACTAGAATCAGATATATCTCCTGCTGACATATTGAATTTTAAACACGCTCCAATCTCTTCATGTGCAGTAGAACAAAGCTTCAGCCAATATAAATCACTTTTGCCAGACAGCAGGAGAAGCTTCAAGTTTGAAAATTTAAAACATTTTGTAGCATATTGTTATTCTAGCAGAAATAATGAATAAATACAAGTGAAAGGATAAAAGAATTAAATAATTTAATTTATGAATCCAGTATTTGTAATGTATTTTTATAGGTTCTATTTTACCAAATATGTGTACATTATATATATGTACGTAATTCGACATTTTAGCCCATCATGTACATATTTTGACACTTGTTAGTACATATAAATCCTAGCCCTGATGATCACATACTACACACGCCATTTCAAGCCTGGGAACTGCCTCCCGACGCTCACTGCAGAACAAAATTCGGTCGTGCCATGCCTCTGTTTAACTGGATTTACCCTGTCGTATTCTGTAACTGTTCTAACGCAGAAGGGATATCTGCTTACCTGAAAGACGGAGCAATTGGGCCACTTGGTATATACAGGTTGTTTCGAAACGACGCCTAACGAATATAGCTGTTTCGTAGTTTATAACTTAACTAGTCCGAATTTCGGTGTCGCAATTTCCAGATTCTCTTGGATATAATTTTATGCAGCATTAAATATTACATTATTTTGTGATTAGGCAGCGCAGGAACAACTGGTGTGCGAACCTCAAAAGTTGTTATTGGGACGCACCGGCCATGAAAATAAAAGCATTACTCCTTGCTCTTTATCAGTGACCCTAGCCTTGCTTTCAGGTAATGGGACAAAGGGCAGTTATTTGTGAAAAAGTCGATAATGACTCGAACAGTTCCAAAATTACTCATTTTGTTATGATCTTAATTGTACTGTACTTTCAACCAGTTACTGTAAACTCAACAGCTTCCTTTTAAGTTACACATGCTTTATTTAGTATTATCAAACACAGTGAAATACAATGCTTATCTCATTGCATAAGGCATTTAGTTTTGTTTAACTTTATCTACAATTCGTTGATATTTTCTGTTCTTTTCACCATTTAATGCTTACATTCTCAATCTCACTAACATTAACTTCCCTCGAAGGTTTAAGTTGTGTATGTCCACCAGCATAATTGCCGTCATCGACTGTTATAACGGAAAGTTGGAACACGTTAAATACCCATAAACAAATAACTAAAGAGTAACTTCTTTATTGCAGTTTCATAAGTCAAAGAAATTTTTTATAATAGCAAGCTACCATGGAGTATGTCGGTATGTTTACAAATTACTACAACAGGCGACACGCTGTGTCACCTACCTGCGAACTGCGATAGTGTGAGGCACGCGGCGTTGTTCCTGTAACTGCGTAATCCACACTCTTTTGGAGCGTTTTTGAGGTTATTTCGAAGGTAAAGACTACCTATATGTGTCACATAGAAGCTGAGCAAGTACTTGTATATATTCGTTCGGTGTCGTTTATAAACCCCCTTTATAGTAAGAAGTTGCTTACTATTTGGTAATGAAGTTCTCCGGGTTGCAATTTTAATTAATTTTAGTTCTTATTCATACTTTCATGAGCAAAGAAAATACTAAAAGTTCTACAAATCAATATACTATTTTTTTTTTATTTATCCAGATTTATGAACCCTATTTTACACAGTGGTATATTAGGGTTAGAGTTGATACATAAAAATACACAATTTTAACAAAAATATTTTAAATACGAGAAGCAAGAAAATATGTTATAATCTGATGCATATTGATTTAAACTATTTCAGACGTTTAAACACTGAGTTTATAAACATCATGAAGTACTTATACTGTTGTGGCTTCATTAGCAAAGATGTGAGCGGAGCAGAAAATTCAGTTCCTAGAGAGTCTAGCTTGAATATTAATTCTTGTCTTTCTCTCCAGAAAATGGGACAACAGAAAAGGAGATGAACCACAGTTTGAAATTCTTCACCACACATGCACTTGGGGTTAGATGTTAAGTGAAAACGTGATAAGTATTCACCAAATTTACCATGTCCACTTAAAAATTGTGTCAAAAAAAATTGGTACAAGAGTTTCACATTTTCCTCTGTCATATACCCTAGGGAAAAATAATGTTTTTGTTAGACTTCCATTTGGAGTTCTTAGCCATTGTTGGTGCCATTCTTCAAGAATATGTTGATGTATTATTCTCCTTACAGTAGAAATAGGACATAAAGAGTATGTCACAGGAAGATTGGATTCTGCAGCCTTCTTAGCCAAGCAATCAGCTCTCTCGTTACCTAAAATTCCACTGTGTCCTTTAACCCATCCCATGCAAATATGTCCTGGATGGTTTTGAAGCAAGGTTCTGATTTCATGTGCTAATGAATTTAAGTTGTATTTATTATTAATAGCGAGTAGAGCTGATTGTGAATCACTAAGAATACGGACACTGTTCCCATTAACAGTAAACCATTTTATAGCTTCTTTAATTGCTAAGAGCTCCGACTGGAATACAGAACATTCAGGTGACAATTTAAACATGGGGCGAGTTAGTTCCGTTTGGTTTTCGTAAACAACAAAAGCACATCTTACTGCAGATATATTATCTTCAAATTGGTAACACGAACCATCTGTATATATGTAATAATCATGAAAATTACATATTTCCTTTAAACAGGTTACAAAACTTGATGGGTGTCCTGCTGTGGTAGCATGCTCCGGGATTTGTAGTTTTAAGAGAGACAAATAAGACACACATTCACGTTCATGTCTTAAATTCGTAATAGTTGCTGTTGATAAACCAGTGGGAGCCAAAGGTTCGATGTTAGCTATAATCTGAGCTGCATCAGTGGAGATTGTACGATACTATACTATATTCCCGATCTGATTGAATGCCACTTAGTAAGGAAAATAACAAATGAAATAAATTCATCTGTAAGTATTTCAACCTTAACAACACTGATACTTTAAATTTAAAAATAAAAAAACATGAGCCTGCCTCGGTAGCGTAGATGGTAGCATATCTGCCTCACGTTCAAGAGGTCCCGAGTTCGAATCTCGGCCAGGGTGACTTACCAGGATAAGGGTTTTTCCGGGGTTTTCCCTTATCCTAAAAGGCGAATGTCGGGTAGCTCTAAGCTCGATGGACCCTGGGCTCATTTGAGCATTATTTCACCCATTCCATTCATCGTCCGATATGACTTAAAAGGTTAACGGACTTAAATTACAAAATAAAAAAGGCCATGAAGAATGCGTTAACTTTAAAGCTGCTTTAACCAAAAAACTACTGCTTTCATAAACACGGTTGTAAAAATCAAATATTATTGTAGATTATAAACTTAAAATGACGCTTACGGTACCGTTGTAAATAAGTGTCATAACTGGGTATTCATTATAAGCAAAAGTATTACCTTTACCAAGTACATTATAACATTCCGTGTTTCACTTCGGCATGTATTAAATGTAGCACTCCGATACCTTTGAAAATGAAATACCATCATTGAAACGATAACTGGTCTCCGTGAACAGAAGAAATTCAGTTATCTCCTGAATTTCAAATGATCATGCGACTCTTACACTTATATTTATATTTGCTCCTAGATTGCGACGCTAATTTAAAGAAGAAAAATTATTCAAAGTTTTATTATTTCACATTGAGAAGTCAATTTGGTAAACATGTCGATTGATTCACATTAGGAATCCAATTTAATAAAGATGATGTCTGCTAGCATTAAAATGTAGGTCCTCAGGCGTGGTCTCGCTTAGATTTTTATTTATAAATCAACTACACTCCCTTTTAAATTAAAGTTTATTTTTTATTCTCACTATACACTTCCTCTCAGCAGTACTTCTTCCCATCAGAGAAAAATCTTTCTAGCGTCTCTCACAAAAGCTTCTCAAACCACTGTAACACTTCTTTAAATTCTAATTAACATTCCAAAAGGAACATTTAACTCCAGCCTGGAGCCATCCATAATGGTTTCAGAGTGTAAGACGGTGGGCTGTTACTGAATTTCCCTTAGAATTTTGACACAAGCGCATGTTTTTCAGTTCAAGGGGTCTTTATTGGTTCATATTTGGACACAGAAAATCTCCGTTTAAGAGGAGATCGAATGATTCAGATCAAAACGTTGTGATTTTGTTATTGGTGCCATATTGATATTTGAAATGTTTGCAGGTTTTATACATTATTTACGTCTGTTGGCCAGTATAAAGTATTTTAAATATATTTTTAAAAATGAGTGTGCTGGACATTTAAAAATAAGCATGAGCGAGTTCTCTACACCACTTCAAAAAATAAATCATAACCGCGCAATTGTTGGTTGTGCTAGAAAGTTTGTGTTTTGTTTGCTTTTTAGCTCCATTTAAGCTTAGTACGTTGTGCGGTTATATTTAATATGGAAAACAGGCAGAATGGAACATTTGAATGTGAAATTTGAAGGGAAAGGAACAGTACCATATTAAACGACTTGGACCCCAAAGGCAATAATTGTTAAAGTAAACATTGCAATGTAAAGTACCTACATACGAGCAGCCAGATCCTACAGGATACTGATTACAATGGGCAACAACAACAAAAAAATTTTTTGAATGCTTCGAGCACTTCATGAGGCAATTCCTAGTAATTTTGGGTTGAGAAAAACAAATATGACAATGAAAATTTTTTATTAGCTCTAGTTTCTATGATATACAAAAGGGGGAAGTATTACATATTAACGGATTGAGAGAAAAGGATACATTTTAATTATATACATGCTAACAACAATGGAAGTGCATTTGATATTTTTAACTGGTAATTACATGCTAAGAGTTCTAAATTGCTGGAAAAGTATTTCGCAGATAGTCGTGTCTGAAGAGAATCATGTGGTAGCCTATTGACTTCGTCGTCTTTTAGCTTGCCTCTTGTGATGGAGTTCGGCAGAATCCCTACACAAAAACCAACAGTAATCCGCAAGCATTACTTCATTCCAACGGTCCTGATATCTTTGTTCCATAAGAGAAATGTCCTGATGGAATCTCTCCCCATGTTCATCACTAACAGCTCCACAACTAGGAGGAAAAAGGTCTCGGTGGGAGTGGAGAAAATGGATCTTAAGGGACATGTTGTATCCAAGGTTACGGTATTTTTGCAGGAGCACTGTCACCAAATGCTTGTAGTTTTCATGTCTTTTGTTGTCTAAAAATCCATGAACATTTTTGACATTTTGTGAAAAAGCGCTGACTAAAGGAGTTCAGAAAGGGACAAGAGGGGAATTAGCTTTATACTCTAAGTGGCCAGTATACCACATCTTAGTGACAGTTTCACAAAATATAAATTAAGGGCTCTGTGAGAGAATAATCGCCTTATTTCAAAGCTTACGTTTGAAAGAAATGACATTATTATGTTTCCTTTACTATACCAAACTGACATGTCAGACGTAACCAATATGTTACACAAAAAGCAGTGTTTGTGTAACTTTGGTACTCACATAATGAGTCTCATTTACAAACAAGCATTACTAATTTAAGTTGAAATTTAAGTTTGAAAAGTAATATTTTCAACATAGCAATATGTGGATAATGTTAGTTTATACGTATAGTAGTAAGCTTTGAACAATAGCTAATATACGCTTTACATGTGTCACCTCCTTTCTAATTTATAAGCAATTTGTAACTTTTCCTTATCTTTTTATGTTGTTTTCATGTCCCAACTGCAGAACCATTTATTTATTTCAGATTGTCATTTGAAACGTCACATAACGAACAATATAGCCTTGAAGGCTTCCCAATTTTCCTTTTCTTTCCCCTCCAAAATTTGGTCAAAGCAGGATCCTTTACAAGTTTTTATTTGTGGCCCCACAAAAATGACTTCCTTAACTTTTGCATCACTTAATTTCCAAAATTTCTCTCTGTTATTTGACAGGTGTGCCAACTCCCAAAAGAATTCCCCTAAATTTAAAATATTCACTCTAAAAAGTGAAATGTCACTTTATCTTCAAAACAAGAGCTAATCTATCATTCTTATGATAATTTTTAATTCAGCAAATGGAAATACATGTAAATTCACTATTTTTAATCCCGAAACATTTTCATTGTTGCCCAGTGTTATTGTGTAATTAATATGTATTATGCAATAAAACATTTTTACATGTTCTAACACATATTAATGGCATTTTTTCCAAAACTAAATTTTTGTACAAAATGTTGTTCATCGCTTGAACTTGAATAGAATATCGCTTACAATCATCCACAATTTGAATATTTAAGACATAATTCACCGAAATGCACTCAACAAACACTGATCCAACTAGAATGCACTCGCACGTACTGCATGCATCTCTGTATCACAGATTGTAGTTATGACGTCATGATAACAGACTGTGACGAGAATATCTCCACACTTCGCCTAATAATAATTAGACTGTTACGAGGACTAATATACACTCACCCACAAAGGCACACCATTCGTTCGTTATTCAACTTAGTAGGAGATAGTGGTTTCCTCTCTAAATTCGCAGGTTAATTCCTCTGCCATTTAAAGATACTATTTTAATTATATATGTATGCTAGTCATTTCATTATTTTAGAACGCATGCACTCATAGAAATAACACCACTGGTGTATTTTGGTCTCAAGGAACTCTTTCGCTTAAAATAATTTTAAAAACTATACTTATTCATAGACGAGCGTCAATGTACTTATAAATATTATACAATTAATCCATACTTTAGCCTGCACCTAATAGTGGTCTGAACTATAAAGCCCGGGCCTTAAAGTACCTACAGCATAGTAAGTCGCCATTAAGGTAGTTGTCTCATGTGTTTATGAGAACTCCTAGTGGTTTACCGGGAAAAACACGAGTCAGTTGGAGAATTTGGTGTTATGTCGGCACGTTGGCCATAGTGTCTCATGTGTTTATGAGAACTCCTAGTGGTTTACCGGGAGAAACAGAGTCAGTTGGAGAATTTAATGTCATGTCGGCACGTTGGCCATAGTAAGGTAGGTGTCCCATGTGTTTATGAGAACTCCTAGTGGTTTACCGGAAAAAAAAACACGAGTCAGTTGGAGAATTTAATGTCATGTTGGCAATTTGGCCATAGTAGCTCAATGGTTTAGTGCGGCTGGACGGAAACCAGAAGATCAGTCTATGGCATTGAATTTTTCAGTCTGGTTCTACCCTAATCCGTTTTAATCAGGTTATTTACGCAAATGATTCCTGTAAAATATTTCTGTTTGCACGTTAGGTAGCTTTCCGGCTTAGAGTATAATTTTACATGAGAAATAGCCTGTTCCGAAACTTATTTTCCATTTTTGCAGGTTTCCAGAAGCCTGTTCAAGGCCAGTTTTACGGTATCTTTATGCTGTAAAAGTTTCATAGTGATATCTTAAGCAGCTATTGAGAGAGCATGTATTAAAATAAGTCATTTCCTTAATCTCTGCTTAACATCTGCTAAAGCACTCTGTATAGCCACGGAGAATGCCTGAAATAAATGGACAGAATAAGCACGGGGACATAGAGCTCCGTATTTTCCTAAAATCTGGGAAAACAACGCTAACTCCAAATGGATCCGAAGTCAGGCCCCAGACGTACTTTCTTCATGCTACGTGACAACATAGCATGTCTGGCACCCCGAATAAGGACCTCTCTAAAGCCACGTCATACTCCTAATCAATGCAATATAGCGATATGAAAATAAAATGACAGCCAGGATGTTGACCTGTCACTCAAACGTCCGTTTCCTTCAAATCGATAGCCATTATATCTGACAGTGTTTAGAACAAAAGCCTACGTTCTCCCAGTAGCATGCGGGACCTCTGATGTTGTCAGGCAGACAATGGGCGCCGGCACATAAAATGGCCGCAGTAAATGGAATTTGTATGCCGGGCAGGTCGTTGTCATTCTGAGGAAAATATTGCAACGTTATATTGATCTATAAAACATTCTTGTGGCCTCAAGTTAAGCTTGCTTTCAAGATGCGCTCCAAAGAGAAATTCTAGAATCCTTACAGAAAAATAAAATGGTTTACATTCACAGAATATTCATATAAAAGATTATTATTGTACCCACCCTATGTTAATCGAGGTGAAGGTTTGCAGAAATACGAGGGCTGTTCAATAAAGAATGATCATTTTTTTACAACGTACCTTTACTCATCCTCATAATTTTGATAGTCCTTCTCACAATAGTCTCCCCTGAATGCGATGCATTTGTCCCAGCATTTCTGCCAGTCTTCAAAGACATTTTTTGAGACACCCTTCAAAATTGCCTCCGCAGCCTTCACCGCTGCTACTGATGATGGATAATGCCTCCCATGAAGGCGTTTCTTCAAGTTAGGGGATAGAAAAAAGTCACACGGGGCTAAATTCGGACTATAGGAAGGGTGAGGGATGCACTTCACGTTGATTTTTGCAAGACATTCAGCAACAAAATTGGCAATATGCGGCCGCGCATTATCGTGGTGCAGCATTCAGCCTACTTCGTGGAAATGTGGTATTTTGCGCCTGATATTGACTTGCAATGTTTTCAGGACATCCTTGTAGTATTGTCCAGTTACTGACGTGTGTGCAGGTACAACATGCTGATAAACCATTCCATGAATATCAAAGAATGAGATGACCATAACTTTCCCAGTAGAAGCAAACACTTTTTTCTTTTGGAGGGTTGCTCATGAAGGATATTTCCACACTGAGCTTTGCTCTTTGCTCTCAGGATCAAAATGATGTAGCCTAGTTTCATCAACAGTGATTACGTTTGAAAGAAACTCCGGATCTTCCTCTAACATCAACTTTATCCTTCGGTTCCCGCCTATGAGAACCAGGCTAATTCAGAGATATTCAGTATCGCCTACCGCTGCAATGGAGGTGACATGCAGTTAAATTTGATGTTAGAGGAAGATCCGGAGTTTCTTTCAAACGTAATCACTGTTGATGAAACTTGGCTACATCATTTTGATCCTGAGAGCAAACAGCAAAGCTCAGTGTGTAAATCTCCTTCATCACCCACCCCCCAAAAAGTAAAAGTGGTTGCTTCTGCTGGGAAACTTATGGTCATCTCATTGTTTGATATTCATGGAATGGTTTATCAGCATGTTGCACCTGCACACACATCAGTAACTGGACAATACTATAGGGATGTCCTGAAAACATTGCAAGTCCATATCAGGTGCAAAAGACCACATTTCCGTGAAGCAGGTTGGATGCTGCATCACGATAATGCGCGGCCGCATATTGTCAATGTTGTTGCTGAATATCTTGCAAAAATCAATGTGAAGTGCATCCCTCACCCTCCCTAGAGTCAGGATTTAGCCCCATGTGACCTTTTTGTATTCCCTAACTTGAAGAAACGTCTTCGTGGGAGGCATTATCCATCATCAGAAGCAGTGGTGAAGGTTGCGGAGGCGATTTTGAAGGATCTCTCAAAAAATGGTTACCACTATGTCTTTGAAGACTGGCAGAAACGCTGGGACAAGTACATCGCATTCAGGGGAGATTATTTTGTGAAAGACCATAAAAATTATGAGGATGAATAAAGGTACGTTGTCAGAAAAAAATTGTGATCATTCCTTATTGAACAGCCCTCAATAGGCAGCTTAGTACTACACGGCTTTTGCCTGACGCTACACGCACTGCAGGCCTCGCTCCCGGCAGAAATACGTCACAACTCTCGAAGCTGTCTTCCTCTGATATAACCTTTGTTTTAACCACACATCTATTTTTATGAAGTAGCCTTTTAACTATTTGTTGTAATTACACAAAATTCCTTAAGAATGAATAAGATTTCGAGGCTATTCATAAAAGAATCCAAATGCAGGTTCCTGTTCTATAGTGTCCAAGATTATCCCCCAGAACGTCCTTCTCAGCTGCCAAAATTCCTCTACTAACTTCCCCTTTTATTAATAACTAAGACACCCACTACTAGCTTCTAATACGATGTTGCCACTTCATTATTACTGAAACTTTCTACTTTCCATCCTAAAGTGTCTATAAATTTCTAAGAAATATGCTCACATATTCCACGAATTCCAAGCTAGCTGCCATACTTCATCTGGCAACTTCGGATAGTAGCTTTGTCCTCTAGTCACCTAACCTACCTAACTTCTACTCCGAACTAGCTGACAACCAGCCATTGCTAATTGCCTTACTTGATGACATCCTACCCCGAGCCAAACACATAATTAACTTCCAAACCTAGAACCCTTGTCTTTCTGGAGATTATGTTGAGAAATAAAGAAAAGAAAAATTTTAAAGTTTTTTTTTATTGTGAGGCCCGGTACTTATCAGCTGACCCTCTTGTGTCAGATTTTTGAAGAAGTGCAATACTTTCTCTATTTATTACAGATAAATAGTAGACAAAGAAAAGAACAATTTCATGATCCATGATGGCTTTCATAGTATGTGAAAATAAAGCAGTTTAATTTGACATTGTTATTAAATTAACATATTGTTAGCCCACTGTTAGCACTTAATCCTTTGTGACTTTCATCTGTTTGGAAAGTTCAAGTTACAGTGCATATCAAATCCACACATTGAGCATGAATTACAATGAAATATTTGCCAAGAAATTTCATTATTTTTTAATAACTGTAGATGTCAGAATACATAGAAACTAAGGGACAACAATTCCAGCATCTTTTTTAAGAGATAAATAGTACATTTGATTGTAAAAACTATTTGCAGTCGGTTTATTGACACTTCGTCACTTACGTTTATATATTACTGAGGGACTAGTTTCTGAAGCTATTGCCTCCATTTTCAACCTCTCTCCAACTAGCATCTGTTGTCTGCGCTCCTCTCTCTGGCGCTGTAGCTATGAACTATGTACACACATAGTACATTTGATGTTATGCTTTCCTTTACATGAGTCTACCTGCCAAGTGCTGGTCACCATTGGCAAGAGCTCAGTTACAGAGTCTCGACTCCAGATTAAAAAAAAAAATAAAAATAAACCTAACATTTAACACAAATGCACAAAATAGTCATATTTAATTGTATTTTAAGTCTCAATTTATTTAACTGATCCATAATTTCTGTATCATGATTAAAATGTAATTTTCTTTAACTTATTGTACCATACTTGTAACCCTCAAATGCATGAATTATTTTGTTACTTATGCCGCTATTGCTGTAACTCATATACCTGTTTTCATAGCGCTTTCTGAGGTGTCTCAACGTAATCGATAGCCATGTTCGTTAAAGCAATAAAAATGGACTGGCCATTCCTAACATAATCGGTGTGATGGCACGCGTGAATGTTGACGGGTTATCATTTGACTGCAGTTGCATGGATTTTGCCTTTTTATACTAAAAAGAAGGCGACAATGTAATTGTAAAAATAATATATATGTAATATTTACAGTTCAAAAGGCTCAAAATTGTTGTGTGTAACTGATAAAAGCCAGTAGAATATTATAACAAACAAATAATAGACTAACATATTTCCCAAGCTGTATACAGCCTAATGTTACATTTCTGCTACATCATACATTTAAGGGGGGACGTACGAGAAAATGTTCAAAAAAATCTAATTTATTTTATTTTTTTGTAAATCAGTATATAGTGTTAGCTATCAGACACCAACATATTATGCCTGTACGTGGTCTGTATGTACCTTTAAAAAATTAAATGCCCTAGTGTTGCATAGTAGCAACACATAGTCTTCCATCAGTTGTCTTGGAATCTATAAAGCACACCTACCAATTCTTAGCACACCCAGACTTGCTAAAAATGTCTCTATGGAGAGACACAAAACCCAGTTTGATATGGAAAAGGTGTCCCAAAACATAATTTGTGTCTTCCATAGTGCTGAAAATGGCTACATTTGATGCTGCAATAGTGCTTAATGATGGGAATGTTGGCAAAAAGAAAGTTATGCATCAGTTAGGGTATCAACCTGGTGTGTTTATGGAAACAATTTTGCAGAGTATCGACAACATTCGCATCGCTGGTGCAGAAAGAGCTATGAAATTAATGCAGAAAGAAGCAAGACAGAAGAGGAATTTAAAAAGAAAAGCTGAAGAAGACCGGAATGAGGATAAAGACAATGGATGTGGGAAGTTCTGACTTAAAATTAAAAGGCAAACTGAATAATACTTATTGCATTTTAATTGCCTTTCCCAGTAACTTGCATTTTCTACAACTTCAACTCATTTTTCTCTCAAACTACTTCATCTACAGTGATGCAATTTAGCACACAGCTTTCTTATGCCACAATGAACAAATTGTTGGTTCTAGAATTTAAGATTAAGCTCCAGATTGAGTGTGATGAACCAAACTATATGAAAATATTTTAATTTTTAAAGGATGCATATGATTAACATTTTTTTTAATTCTATACAGCATCAATAAGAAATCTAAATCCAACAAATTCATTTTTAGTGTGTTTTAAAATAACATACCAAATTTCAGAGAGATAGCATATGTGAATTTTGAATAAAAATGGGCTTAAGTTTGTAAATATCTCTTCATATAGAAAACATATGTAGCATTAGTTATAAACAATGTAGCATTATGAAAAACATTGTGCATATTAACTGTTTTATCTTAAATGAGTATACCAAGTTTATAGCTCTAACTTGAAAACTTTGGATGTTATGGCTATTTATGTAAGACCCTGAATATTTGCATACGTCCCCTCTTAAAGGAATTCAGTGAAATGTATAGTAAAGGCTTGCATGATTAAAAAGTAGTGCAAAAGAATAAGTGTGTGTGTATTTTACAGTTCGCAAAAGAGTGAGTAGAGACTGTAGTACATCAGACATTCCATTTTGACGTAATTTTAATTTATTTTTTCACTAACCACGAGCCAGATGCTAGAGTTAAGAGGCAGGATTTGCCGTGCAACATTTCTCGTTTCTGAATTCCAAGCGCAAAGTTGTCCCTCTGCAACTGACCTTTTCTGTTATGTCGGACCACCTGTCCACCCACGCTCGTCAGAAACTCTTGATTCATGGAATAATATGCGAACACCGGCCATCATTTTTGTGCCACTCTGGTCTGTAGGGATAACTCAGTTTATTCTTTTAAAATGCTCCGCATCTGCACATAAATATAATTCAAAACAGTTCACTCGTTAACCACTTAGGAATTCAGCGTCTCATTTTCAGAAAAATAAATGTTTCTTTGAAATCAAAATGGTATAGTGTGGTTTGCATGCGTTGTATTTGTGGCAATAACCACCAGTCAGAAAAAGCTGTGTGGGGTTTAGTTCACGTGGAAATATTAAGGTATCAGTGTCATCTTGAGTTGATATTGTTGTGGTGATTTTTGCCTGTGGCCCACATCCGGGAGGTCAGAGTTCAATTCTCGTGGCCGGCCTATCTAAACCATGGGGTTTTTTCGGGGGTTTTCCCGGGTCGCCAGACGAATGCTGGGTAGGTTAATTACATCCCCGAACTTTTCTGTCCTTCCATTTCATCTCCTTTATCATTTTACATCAACTCTCATCTGGTGGTCTCTTTCAGGGTAGAAGTGTCGGTAGGATGATTCGCTTCTGGTAAACACTTCTTAGGTCTCCCAGCCAACCTCGTGGGCCGTTTCAAGACCACAGTGGGTCGGACTAACAATAGGTATCTACGTAGGGCAGCGGTCGCTGACCTCCCTCTGACGACCAGGGAGTTACCAAGCTGATCCCGAAGGGCGCCCGCCGCCCCCGTGGGGCTTTCCATTGGGCAAGACCTAGAGACTAACAAGCCCCTCATCTGATCCGAAAACACAAGACGGGTAGAAGTGGATACGCCACTTACGCGTGCCAACCCCAAAGGGGAAGGCTACCCATCAACCTCGGTGGGGCCGCCTGGTGATCTAGCACACTTTCTACTAGCTATGCAGGTAGTACGCGGGAATATGACTTCCCTCAACCCCGTCCGGAGACGTGCCCGATCTCCCACGGGTATCGACAACCACTGCCCCCTCGAGTCCAACCCAATCCGAACAACTCCCTATCAGGGAGGGGCTCGAATGTTCGGCCCGAGGTTCCTCTAGTAACGTCAGAGATACCACGAGTGCTAGGGATCCGCAGCGCTCGCACCACAGCAGCTGAAGGGGCGGATGGGTAGGAGCTGGCCTAAATGGCCTGCCGGGGAGTTTCCAACTGCTCAATTATAGGGACCCGGCCCTCTGCAGTGTCGTTGATACGGCTTTCCTGTCTCCTCTCATCTCATGCTTCATCCAAGGTGCTCCAAGTCGGGCATAGGTACAATAAACCAAGACTAGAACTCTGTGCCGAGTGCCCTCCGTAATGCCGCACCATGGTTGCGTGGTTAGACCGCTTGGCTCTAACCAAGGCGGCGACCGCAAAGTGAGATTTGTGGTGGACAGCAAGGCGCTGGGGCGGCTTTTCTCCGGGATCTCCGGTTTCCCCGCCATGTCATTCCACCGGTGCTCTATCTTCATCTCGTATATCAGTGTCACCGCCTGCGGTGCCATATGTAGTAAAAGCAGGCGTTAAACACTACACATTCATTCATTCATTCATTCATGTCGCCAAATCTCTGTCTCTCTGTCACGAAATCCTACACGAACGCTTAGTATCACATTCTCCATGAATTGTATCATCAAACTTTTACTGTAATCGTTACACCTGTGCGTAACAAGAGTACGGGTGTAATAAATATCTGTTTCCGTATCGCTGTACGTTCTCTTTGGTACAGTATATTATAAAATAGGATGGATTATCGATAAAATTACCTAAATCGTACACATATTTATATTTTAACAACCCTTATTCATTCATTCACTCACTCATTTATGGCACCGTCAATACAGTGCCTCACCGGCCGCCCCTGGTTTCTAGTGACAACTGTTTACACCCGAGAAGTCAAGTTCTAGACCGGAGGGTGACACATGGCTTCTTTCGGAAGGGAACCAAAGCTATGGGTCCCACATAATGGATTCACGCGCACGCAATATAGTGACGTAGCCTTAAAGAGTTTCTGCCCTAAAACGCCGACTGTCTATAATCGACTGCACTATACGGAAGGAAGACTGTCAGCATTGATCGCAATGTTTGTAGGGCTGCAAACCTATTTTTGAAATATCTATAGGAATGCCTTTGATGACAATGAAATGAGCAACGCTTTATTTTCTAACGGTGTATTTCTTAGTCATTAAAAGGGATTTTTTGTTTTTTGAAGGATGGTATTTCCAACCCACACCATTATTGTTTGATCATGTCCTGTTCAGTTCTGTTTATATCCCCGTAAAAATGAACATGGCAAGTTATTCTCGCGATGTTTTTGTGCCAGGGAGAGATAAGTTATTTCATATTAGGACCAGGGGCGGCTCGTGCCAAAAAATAATGGCCTGCTACGGGAAAAGGGGCATGCAACTAGGCTAGTTTCGAAAAATGAAGTCCATGCGTCGAAGTTTATTCATGTTGAATTTGTCGATTACTCTGCCGTTAAAGTCCTGCATACCTGTGATAAGCTTCTTCTATATAGATAGCTTAGCCATAGAGGTAGGCCGATCCTGGGTCATGGCGTTCCTCAAAGTTCTTTAACCTTTTCAAAGACGAGAAACAGCGTTCTGGTTCTGCAGTAGGCATGGCAGTAATTCTTGAAACCTTGGTCATTTCTCCAAAGGTTTTGCAGAGTGTTCTTCAGTATTGTCACCCAATTATCGGAAGGCACGACCAACTGACGGGTGAGTGAGGGACGGGAAGCATTCGCTCACGCCTACCCATTTATCTTGTAGCGCTAACGAGGGGATGGTTGGAAAACATCACTAGCCATCTCTTTCCCCTCCCATGCCGTCTGGAACAGTCGGGATGATTCACTGAACCGCGAGACTTCCGGAAACACCGATCTCCCTATATAAGGCCTGCAGTGGGCGAGTCAGTCAGTTCTTGGCGAGCAGCCGTGAGGAGCGCCGAGTGAGGGAACGGACTGGAAGACTGTACGTGCATCAGAGGAGTTGTACGTAATTGCGAGTGCGGAGTGGATCTGTGACAGACGAACTGGCGAATTGTAATTTTGTGCGCTACGTAATTCTATGTAATCGGCAAGTGTCCCAACTGTAATTCGATGGAAATAAAGAACATTTTTAGTTTGTGCAATTGGACTTTTAATTCTACGAACCCACAAAGTCACAGTATTAACTGCGATAGCGGAAGGGCACCTTCTAACTTTCTGAATTCCAAATCTTGATACAAAATGTTGGGTTCAATTTGAAATTCGCCTTTGTCAAGTTCTTATAAAGATACTGACAGTGGTCAGTTCTGTTTCAGAAAACACTCGAGAAAATAATAGTTGCGTTACAATTTTTACAGCTCCAAGCATTGAGAAGTCAAATGAGTTTTTTCTTAATAGCGCTCAATAAACCTGTTTCACTGCAGGACTACATTGAGCGGATTTTACAGAATAAATTGAAAGAATATATCAGTTGAGAAATTGTTTCAATTTCTGTGTAAACTGTTTTCTAAAAAGGATATTAATAACGTGGGGTTTTAAATATGCTTCTTGTTATTTGAATTCTTTTGTATGTACTCAATGTGACCAAGATCTTTAACTTCCGTCTTTGACTATGGATCAGTACTTCCGAACAGAAGGCAAGAAAAGCAAAACAGTGCATTTCTAATTTCACATCTACAGATCCTCTCGTTATATATATTGCTGTTAAATTTCCTGGTATAAAGAGAATTTCTACTTACTTTCACTTTTTGCTCCAATTTTAGCTTGGGTGTAGGTCGCCCTAACATTTTTATA
The DNA here is from genome assembly GCA_030765055.1 of Mantis religiosa. Classification (NCBI taxonomy): domain Eukaryota; kingdom Metazoa; phylum Arthropoda; class Insecta; order Mantodea; family Mantidae; genus Mantis; species Mantis religiosa. Next base: position 233,917,011 of record CM060947.1, on the reverse strand, counting down.
CTAATATTTTCTTCTAATGCTTGCCTTGAAAAGTTTTTAGAACTGCATTAACCGAGTACATTATTTATTGGTTAAATCTTTCGTAATACGAGTCGTGTCCGTAAAATAACGTTTCCAAGGCACTGGAGCCGTGAGGAACGCTATTACGTGAGATCTGGCAACACTGGCGTGTAGCTTGGTTTGATCCCTTCAAATCCACACCACAACGAACCCGTTGTAACCATTAGTCTTGGCTGATCAGCCGTTTGCGATGGAGCTTCCTATCACTTCCGCCGCCAAGTGCGAGTTGTCTGCAGCGATCCGTTTTTTGAGTGCCAAGGGCACTACCCCCACTGAAATTCTTTTTCAGTTATGTGAAGTCTATGGGCCACAGTGTATGGACGTCAAAAACGTGCGAAAGTGGATCAGAGAGTTCGAAGACGGACGTACAGACGTCAATGACGAACAGCGTTCTGGTCGGCCTTCGGTTTCAGCCGAAACAATTGCAAAAGTGGAGCAAGAAATGCTTAAGGACCGGCGTGTGACAGTTCGCGAGCTGTGAGAACTTATCCCTGAAGTGAGTAAGACTACGATTGACAATATTTTGACCGAACATTTGCATTATCGCAAGATGTGTGTGAGGTGGGTCCCCAAAATGCTCACCGAAGACCATAAAGGACAACGTGTTGAAGCGGCCCACCAATTCCTGGAGTGCTATGCAGAACAGGGCGAGGAATTGTTGGATTCAATTGTCACTGGCGATGAAACCTGGGTGCACTACACAACACCAGAAACTAAAGAACGTACTCGTCAGTGGCAGCATTTCAATTCGCCGAAGCCGCGAAAGTTCAAACAGACAATTTCTGCCGCCAAAGTGATAGCCAGAGTGCTCTGGGACAGAAAAGGTGTATTGTTGTGCTAGTTTATGCGTACCGGCACAACAATAAACGCCGCTAGCCACTGTGAGATTATAAACAAATTGCGACGTGCCATTCAAAATCGAAGGAGGGGAATGTTGAAGTGAGTGATTTTTCGTCACGACAACGCTCGTCCGCATACTGCACATGCAGCGGCTGATCTGGCCCAGTTCGGATACGACATCCTCACTCATACTCCCTACAGTTCAGACTTAGCACCTAGTGATTATCATCTGTTTCCTGAGTTGAAGTCACACCTGGGTGGAACACATTTCCAGACCGACGATGATTTGAAAAACGAGGTTGAGCGCTACCTGAGCAATTTGACGGGAGAGTGTTATGACAAGGGTATACAAAAACTGCCACAGCGGATGCAAAGGCGCATCGATCGCAATGGTGATTACGTTGAAAAATAGCTGTAAGTTCGGCCTTTCCATCAATGTAACATTCATTGACAATAAACATGTTTTCTATATTAAATAAAATTGGAGACCTTACTTTACGCACACGCCTCGTATTAAATTACTCATGCTATGAATGAAGTAAATTTATAACACGTTTCAGACTCACACAAAATAAACTGATATCAGCTATTAAATAACATTACACAAAGAAATACTTGTTATGGGGGATTGTCATGTTCACGGGAATGGAGTATCGTGCCAAGGTGCTGCTTGACAAGCAATCTGTCCTGCGATTTAATAACCATTAGATTATTTCTAGAACTTAAATATTAAGCAATGACAAACTACTTATTAAATTTCAATGCGTATTCAACTTCTAGAGCAATAACTACGAATGTTGGTGGCCCTGCTTCGCCAGCTCCAGCGTACGCAGTAGTGCAACGAATGGATACCGTGCTACATCGATATGCAGCACTCATTTGTGCGAAAATCTAGGGAACTAAGGCCATCTGAGAGGCAAGAGGGGAAGGTTGTACGCATGCGCAGTACTCTTTAGCGAGCTTGCTGGCTCACAGCACGTCGCATGTGTTCCATTAACTACGCAGGTATTTTCCATGAATCAAATGTTCATTATTGGTCGTGCTCGATTTCTTATACCTACAATAATATACTTATTTACATGGTCTTTCAACATGTATAAATTATGATTTATAAAATAGAAAATAGCGTGCTGCAGCACGTAGGACGAGCCGCCCCTGATTAGGACGAGTGTGATATTGATACAAATACTCTTGACACTCAGGAAAGTGGCTAGAAATGCTCAACTTTAGGAAGTAAAGTTTATCTTTCTAATTAATGGTTTATAGTTTAATTTCTAAACCTATATGGGATTATTATACTTGTGTTTATATATGTAAGCAGAACTCTTTGACTCACGGCAGTGTGTTATAATAACTAATGTTGGAAAACAGCGACGATAGGCGAAGTAAATATATACATTCCTGATGCAAACTACCCTAAATCATCAATACTGGTAAGATACATTTTGCGTATTTTTATGTAACATAACACAGTTATTGAGATGTTTTTAATTTTATTTGTAACGGAGTACATTTTTGCAGTGCTAAATATCACTCGCAATTATTTAAAAGGAAATATGTAAAATTTAATTTCAAATTACAATAACAAAATTAATACTCCTTGTTGTAGTTAAATATGCGCTGTATATATCTATATACACAGGGTGTTTCGAAATGACACCGATCGACTATATAGAAGTAGTTGCTGAGCTTCCGTGTGACACGTATAGATAGTTCTTGCCGCCAACATAGAGGCATAAAAACGCTCCAGGATGAGTGTGGATTATGCAATAACAGGAATAACGCCACGTGCCTCACATTATCGAAGTTCGCAGGTAGGTGACACACCGTGCCGCCTGTTGTAGCAGTTTGTAAACATACCGACATACTCCACGGTAGCTTGTTACTATTAACAAATGTCTTTGACTTATGAAACTGCAATAAAGAAGCTATTCTTTAGTTATTAGTATATTAATACTCACTGGAAGAACTACAAAAGCAGAGAAAGGACCTTAAAAACACAAGAAGGATTTATGCAGAAAGCCTATAACCTACAGAGAAAATACAACCTTGAAGACACAAACAGAATTGAACATCTCCCACTTCCAATCTGCCCTCTATCACAACCTAAAATAAATATCAGAGTAAACCTTCTGCAAAATACAGAGTCAGAAAAGGATGTAAGTGCAAAAACACTTAAAATGCTAGCTCTAGGAACAATTGAAACTCATGGCTACACATACACACAGATGGCTCCCTATTTGACAAAGAAAGTAATGCTGGAGCAGGAATACATAGTAAAATATTCAATTTTTACATCTGTTTGGGCACACTAGCAACCCACTATGATGGAGAATTAGAAGCAATCAACACCTCGTTGAAACAACTCTTCAACCATGTGAACTCTTTCTCTAAAGCAGTGATTCTAAGCGATTGTAAATCAGCACTTCAAGCCCTCTCCTTACTGTACCCTAACAACAATAGAATACTTGAAATTTACTGCTCATTACGAATACTACAAGGTCTAAAAAAATAAATACACTTCCAGTGGATTCCATCCCACTGTGGAATTACAGGCAATGAAATAGCAGATTCCTTTGCAAAAAAAAAAAAGAAAAAAAAGAACACAAATAAAACAAAGGTGCCAGAAAAACCCATTCCACACATCAAAACTATATAAACAATAGAATCAATTTATTCTGGAAAGAAGGATGCAAAGAAAAAAGTACCAACAAGCAATGGAAAATTCTACAAGGAAGTAAAAACCCCATCCCAGACTACCCAAGAAGCAGTACTGTTGCCATCTTCCGACTGATTACTGGCCACGACTGTTTGGCCGCTCATCTACACAGGATTAATATTTTTGAATCCCCGACATGCACACTGTGTAGGGACCCGAACTCATTGATGGACGGAGATCATCTGCTCCAGTGTAGTGCCCTGACAAAAACAGATGGAGAACTGACAGCACAACTAGTCACACGTTATTGGGTGGCCAGAAGGAACTCCATGAGCATTAGCAACCAACCAACCAACCAACCAGTTATTAGTATATGGGTGTTTAACGTGTTCCAACATTCCATTATAACAGTCGATGACGGCAAATAAGCTGATGGACATATGTAACTTACACTTTTTAGAGGGAAGTTAATGTTAGTGAAGTTGGGGTTGGAACCATTAAATGATAGATAGAACAGAGAACAATATCAGAATTGTGGATAAAGTTAACCAAAACTAAATGTCTTATGCAATGAGACAAGCATTTTATTTCACTGTGTTTAATAATACTAAATAAATCATTTGAAATTTGATATTTATTTGAAGTTTCCATTACAGTTTCACTACAATGACTAACTTCGAACAATCACTATTATACCTCCTGTACAAATACCTGAAATTGCTGACCCTAAGGTTTACTCCCTGACTCAGGTCCCCTGGCCATAAGCCTTTGGTTTTTCTGAGCAGCTTGGTGTCATTTCTTCTTGACCTTGGCTACTTTTGCCCTCATCCACTTTTCTCTTCCTATATAACAATTCCCCTATATATATATATATATATATATATATATATATATATATTTTCTATTCACCCATCCCCGTTAACATAAGTAACGCCACCACCTCTTTGCTCACTGTCCCATTTCTTCCCCATATTTTTCTCCTGTAATTTGTTAATTCCTTACATTCTATCAGGTAACGAATAATGTTTTCATCTCCACAAAATTCACATATGCCTATCTCATTACTTCTCAACCCTTTTAAGTTTAATATTCCTACTCTCATCCGTGCTATGCCTTCTCTTCCAGTTTTGTCACATTGATCTACATATATTTCACTGCCCCATTCTGTCTTTAATTGCTTATAAAATTTAAAAGATTTCTTTTGTTCTATACTTTCCCATACCTCCTGGTTCTAACTTCCTTCCAAAAACCGCTATAATTTATCTCCTCTGCTCTCCATAAATCTTCCATGCCTATCTTCGATACCATTCTTTCCAATTCCGACCACCAACTGTTTGTGTTCTTAATGCTATTCTGTTGCTTCATGCACAGATTCAATAATTCCCCCTTTCTGCCCTTTAATACACTTATACTAGAATTTCAGTATTCTCTGTATTATTATTTCCCTCCTTTTTGTATTACCTAGCTCTAGTAATGCCACTTCTCTTGGTGCCGATTTTGGCAGCCCTAGTAGTTCTTTACAAAACAATCCATACATCTGGTCTAACATTTGTAATTTAAGAGGAAGTTGTTGATTTTACAGTAAGTGGTTAAAAGCACTGTACAATTAAGATAATAGCAAAACGAGCAACCTTGGAACTGTCCGAGTCATTATCGACTTTTTCATAAATAGCTGCCCTTTGCCCCATTAATTGAAAGCGAGGTTAGGGTCACTGATACAGAGCAATGCTTTTGTTTTCGTGGCCGGTGCGTTCCAATAACAACGTTTGAGGTTCGCACACCAGTGGTTCCTGCGCTGCCTAATCACAAAATAATGTAACATTTAATGCTGCAATGCTGTATAAAATTATACCTAAGAGAATATATATATAAACTCGAGGGTATCTACCAGGGCAATCCTCACAAAGTGAAGACTGGCCTCCCCTCTAATGACCAGGGAGTTACTGAGCTGTCCCGAAAGGGCGCCCGACGCCTCTGTGGGGCTTTCTATAGACTAACAAGCCCCCCATCTGGTCCTGTAGACTCAAGACGAGATGGAAGTGGATACGCCACTTACGCGCGCCAACTGCAAAATGGAAAGCTACCAATTAGACCTCGGTAGGGCTGCCTGGTGATCTAGCATATCCTTCTACTAGCTCTGCAGGCTAGTACACGGAATATATGGCTTCCCTCAACCCCGTCCGGAGACGTGCCCGATCTCCCACGGGTATCAGGAACCACTGCCCTCTCGAGCCCAACCCAATCTGAACAACTCCCAACCAGGGAGGGGCTCGAATGTTCGTCCCAGGGCTCCTCTAGTAACGTCAGAGGCACCACGAGTGCTAGGGGTCGGCAGCGCCCGCACCACGGCAGCTGAAGGGGACGGATCCCCTCCCCTGCGAGAACCTAAGAGAATGTTGAAGCTGCGACGCCGAAATTCGGACTAGTTAAGTTATAAACTACGAAACGGCTATATCTGTTTCGAAACAACCTGTATATTTGCTATCTGATAATTCTGTTTGTTAGAATATTCAACAGAAATGAATTGGCAAAATTCAGCTTTTTACATTTTTAATTTTGCTTTAAAATTGCATTTGCTATATATTTTCTTCTAAAAACTGACATCATACGTAGCAGGTGGTACTTTTAACCACTTCCGAAATATTTGAGGTACCGTCGATTTAATCGACGTTGGCAATAAGACGGTTAAAAAAGTTCGCTGAGTCGGATTAGTTAACTGCTTGCTTCTGCCTAAGCCACATCACAAGCTAGTCACTGCGGACTCTCGTGGCAGATGTGATTGATAATAATAGAACACCATAAGCCTCAAGCTAAGACAACAGGTTTGAATACCTATAGTCTCCGTCACGATTGAGGGCAGTGTTTGACAACTGACGAGCAAACATTTGCAATGAGGGGTAGGGAGTATTCATGACGGTTTGTCGTTAACCATACAACACAATTTGTTTGTCTTAGTCTACACAACGGGATATTCATAGCTCAAAAGTATTGGTTTCGTTTTGAATAGCAAGTGAGTTCACACAAAATAAACGGGTGTGTAGCAATTAGCAATTGGGCACACAGATAATTATCTAAGTTTCAGTGGGGAGGGAGTTGTTTCTCCGGTTTAATTGTCAAGGTCAGTTTCAGAGGGGGTGATTGATTGTTTTTCCAAGTTTGCGGAGGACAATTTCAGTTTGTAACTCGGGAAAATAAGTTTGCTGACATGGAACTCACAGAAAGAGAAGGGTAAGTCTACAATTACACTTGACAATAGGATTGCCAATAGCCTGAAAGATCCTGAGGAAACTATAGATTTAAGAAACTGTCTGAAAACTCTTGCCTATGTGCATAAATTAAATTATTGACAAATTCTGTTTTACACTAATGAACTTAAGTAATGAAGAACTGTTAAGAATTCTTTCTGAATGAGTTTGTACGAGGGCTGTTCAATAAAGAATGATCATAATTTTTTACGGTCATAATTTTTCGCACTAAAATTCTATTAGCTTAATGTGAAACAAAACGCCGTAGTAGTTTCATTGTTGGTACTGCTGGTTTCCGCCTGTGAGAACAAGCAAGTTCAGACATGTTCAGTATTGCCTACCGCTGCAATGGAAGTAACACTCAAGGAACAATATGCGGCTTTGAAATTCTGCTTTCGTGTCAACAAGTCTTCAATTGAGGCCTATAAATTGTTACAGGAGGCCTATGGAGAGTCTGTTCTTCCCTACAACAAAGCTCGAAGGTGGTTTAAAATGTTTAAAGAGGGGAGACAATCGATTTCAAAAGAAGGTGGATCCGGTGCTCCAGTTACTGCTCTTACGGAAGAAAACACCAACACTGCTGCTGCCATTGTGAGAGAGGATCAATGAATTATCTTAAGATCACTTTCTGAAATACTGAATATTTCATTGGGTGCCACCCACACGTTGGTGACAGAAACATTACTCATGAGACGTGTTTGTGCGCGATGGGTTCCAAGACTGTTGATTCCCAAACAAAAGTACATTCGCGTGCAGGTCTGCATGCAGTTAAAGTTGATGTTAGAGGAAGATCCGGAGTTTCTTCCAAACGTAATCACTGCTGACGGAACTTGGCTACATCATTTTGATCCTGAGAGCAAACAGCAAAGCTCAGTGTGGAAATCTCCTTCATCACCAACCTCCAAAAAAGCAAAAGTGGTTGCTTCTGCTAGGAAAGTTATGGTCATCTCATTCTTTGATATTCATGGAATGGTTTATCAGCATGTTGTACCTGCACACACATCAGTAACTGGACAATACGACAGGGATGTCCTGAAAGCATTGCAAGTCCATATCAGGCGCAAAAGACCACATTTCCGTGAAGTAGGCTGGATGCTGCACCACGATAATGCGCGGTCGCATATTGCCAATGTTGTTGCTGAATAACTTGCAGATATTAACGTTAAGTGCATCCCTCACCCTCTCTATAGTCCGGATTTAGCCCCATGTGACCACAGAACACAACGTTGTGTGCCCCGGAAACAGTATGCTTTAAGTAGGCATAGCTGACCAAGAATCTCTTAAAACAGGATTTTTTTTATTTATTTATTGTTATCTGGAAAGGTTCCCAGAGCCATAACTCATGCTAGGGAACAGTACAAAAGTATATAAAATGATGGCAAACAGCCCTTAATAATACTTATATTACATTTCCATAGTAGGAATGAATTACCGTACAAGAATAACATATATGAAACATACAAATATACAAACATTCACTATAACTCAAGAAATAAATAGTAACGAACATTACAGAAAAAAAGAAAGCTACATATCCTATGGGACATTAATCCATATTAATTTTTAACCAGTTCAGCTATCATACCAGCTATAAATGTGACACTTTATCAGCTATCAAAATATGCCTTCAGTAAATTTTCACCAACTTTCCTTTTAAAACCTTTTATGTTCCTGCAGCCTTTCAGTTCGAGTGGCAGCGCATTATATAAGTTGATAACGTGTGAGGTTAAGCTGTTCAGGCCATAAGTAGAAGTGTTCACTGTTGGTTTTGTTAAGTTTACTTTATTTCTTGTGTGTGTAGGTGGGGAGGGGGAGTGTGGGTGTGGTTTGTGGAGCTTTCAAATGTTAGATTAGACTTGTGAAGATTATTTTTTATTTTGTGGAGATATATTATCAACAAGGACAACTCTTATGTTTACTTATAATGGTAAAATGTTAGTTACATGGTAGAATGTTTTTGTGTTTGTTCTAAAGGGCAGATTGTAAATTATTTTCAAGGCACGATTTTGAAGTACTTCGAGGTCATGAATTAAATATTTAACAGAGTTACTCCATAAGATGTCTAAGTAATCCAAATGAGATTGAATTAAAGCATGGTAGATACTTCGTAAATGATTTACACTGAATCCTTTGAATTTCAGCCTGTGAATTACAGCTAACACAGGAAGAATCTTATTTTTTACATGCATAATATGGTCCTATGTAAGGGTACTGTCTAGAATCAAACCTTGATAGGTGATTTTTGTTACTCTTTCAATCACTGCGTTTTCAACATGTATCTTGTTATTTACTACTGGTACGTATGATCTTTTATGAAATAACATATTTTGTTTTACAGACATTTAATGTTAACTTATTTCCCTTAAACCAGCTATTCAATGCATTCAGGTCTTGCTGTATATCATACATCAGCTGGTGCTCAGAGTTACCTATATATAACAAACATATATCATCAGCAAACATAGTCAATTTACCTTTTAGTCTTAAACATCCTATGTCATTTATAAAAATTAAGAATAATATAGGACCTAATAAAGAACCTTGTGGAACACCATAATGAACTGTTGATAGAGAACTGGAAATGTTCATATTTACAAATTGTTTCCTATTACTGAGATAATTCTGAAACCAGTTGAGGAAGTCCTTTTACACCAACATACTCAAATTTCTTTAGTAATAAAGTATGATCTAAAGTGTCAAAAGCCTTTTTAGGTCAATAAATAAACCAGCAGCTAAACTATTTCTATCCAGGGCTCTTTCAATAGATACGATAATATTTACAGTGGCAGCAAGAGTACTAGATTTGTTAATAAATCCATACTGATGATTGTAAAAAATGTTGTGGTTTTCTAGATGCTGTAATAACCTAACTTTTACTACTTTTTCCAGAATTTTGGCAAATACAGGAATAATACTTATTGGTCTGTAATTATCCATAATTACTCTATCACTTGTCTTATAAATTGGGACAACTCTTGTGATTTTACAACCATCAGGTACTGAACCTGAACTAAGTGATAAATTAATAAAGGTTACAATGTGTGGAAGCAAACTGTACTTGCACTTTGTTAACAGTTCATTTGATAAAATATTATGTTTTATTACCTTTGTTTTTTATTGTTCTATCATTTTTAGAACCTCATTATTTTCAACAAAATAATAAAAATGACCATCAGCAATTAATACTCCTGCGCATCACTTAATCCCCAGTACCTGAAGCCGGTTTTGCTGGTTGATCCGTGTGCCCAATTGCTACAGATTCAAATAAACTACCGGAACTTGGCTAGGATGCCTGTGAGAGATTTTGCGATTACATAAGTTTGTGACAGATTGATTATAATTGTCATTCATTGTATTCTTGTCCATTTATTGTCTTAATTTATCCATAGGGATCATCTACTTGTACATGTTGTAGATGTGATACTAATTATTACCATGGTGTTAGCAGGTAACGCCTTCATCGTGAACGTGGCTCTGGCTGACCTGCTGATAACCGGATTGGTGTTTCCCGCTTCTACGATAGTGCTATTGGCAGGTTTGCAGGAGTCGTTGGGAGGAGTATGCAACTTCCAGTGGTTCCTGGCCATCCTGTGTTGTCTGGTGACGGTGATGACGCTGGCTGCCACTGCTGCAGAGAACTATGCCAGGCTGTGCTTGTCCCAGGAGAGATACGCCGTACTCACGTCGGCCCGCATCACGGCGACGTTACTCTTCATTTGGGCTCTGAGCGGAGGTGCTGTCACCTGCCAGTTCGTGTTCGACTTGGGACCGGACTACTGCACGCGACATCGTCACCACGGCGGTCTCAAGCCCTATCACGCTCTTGTGGGTGCCTTCTTAGTGATCCTTCCCGCCTTCCTCGCATTCCTCTGCTACCTCCGCATCGCGCTCTGCGTCCGCGTGACTAAGTCCAGGCCCAGCTTCAAACCATCTGTCACTTTCGGATGGGACTACGCGCTCATGAAAACGAACCTCTACAGCTTCGTCCTGTTTGTAGCCTTCTGGCTGCCGTTCGGGGTCGCCCTGGGCGTAGGTTCTGTGCACACCATTCCGAGCAGGCTCTTCTACAACCTGGCCTGGTTCGCCCTCAGCAAGTCGTGCATCAACAACTTCCTGTACTGCGTGACAAACCGACACTTCCGCAACGCCTACATTAACCTCTTCCACTACTGCTGCTGCAAGACTACGGTGTCGTTCTCGAGACGGCCGCGAGGAGGTGGAGGAGGTGTCGAGGCGACAGGACCCACTGGCGATGTCAGAGTGCACATCATTCCTGGCTACAACATGTATTCTTACACCAGCCCACAACGATCCCGCGGCGATAGCTGTAAGACGTCCACGATGAAGAGGGTGCCGGGGTCCTGTAGACCCAGCACCAGCCGTCCTAATGGTCGTGACGTGTATGAGTTGTGAGTTAATATCTTTTCACAGTGTAGGACCACTCACTGGTCCCTCGCATTTCCTCTTTCAAACATTTGCTGAAGACATATGCAGTAGTTCTATGGCTACTAATACCTAACGGCAAGGAAATACGCAGAATATTTCAAAAAGAATTTAATGGGCACCACAAAACTCCTCTATAGCAATGCTGTTAGGGTGATCTTCAAAGAAATGTCTAATTTTTACAACTTTTAACGTTTTAGTTGCATTTTTAGCTACATGTCTGTTTAATATACTCATTACAGAAAACTAATTTTCGTGGTTCCGTGTACCTAGCTTTCAAAGAAAATAAGACAATAAATTAAAATGCCCCAATTGAAAAAATTTTAAAATATTAAATGTTATTTAAGCTGAAACTTTTTCCAAAATATTAAGATATGTAAAACTTTAAATTATTTATAAATTATGATTTAAATAATTAAATCCCTAATTCTGAAACTATGCCTGTAAAAAAAAAAAAAAAAAAAAAAAAAAAAAAAAAAAAAAAAAAAAATTCCATGAATTTATTTAACTATCTCCAAAGAATATATACTGAAATGTCGAAAAACATGGCAAAATAATTGTGCCACAAGGGCAAAATAGCCATTTGCACACATGTGCTTGATCATTTAAACATCACATTGGGATATTTGAATGGTTAAAAGGGCAAAAATGAATTGAACTTTGATTCTTGAGTGTTACAGGATTTTATCTTACTTTATCTCATGAAATTTTGACAAAAATTCAGTATGGAGTAACTTTAAATTCAGGTTCCCTTGTTTTAGGGCTGCCAGAATTCAATTCAGAAGAACTGAGGATATATCGACTGATGGAAAATGATGCCACAATACAAAACTAAAATAATTAAAATCATGCATGCTTTGAGTTTTGGTTTCACTAGTGGCTTAGTTGAATATTTTCTATAAAAGAGAACACTAACAGAAAATAGAATATCAGTCCAAATATTTAGAAGATACTTAAAATGTTGTGAAATTATCCTCTGTGGTGTATTTCAATCGACTCCTACCTAGATCTGATCGCTTAAGCAAAACGCACAAAACCTTATACCATGAAGAGAGACGTATCTTCTCCGACCCTCCGCTCCACATTGTACAGTGCAGTCATGGCCTGTGGTATGCCTACATGACCTGAAACCTAGGTGGATGGATATATCAATAAAACAATGAATACTTGGAGTTACATTAGGGGTTGATAAAGCCCAAACAATCCTACTAAGTTTTCATTCTAACGGAATTATATTTTGTGGAAACTCTTTAGTATAGAGCATGATTTCCCTTTTGATAGTCTTTAAAGGTATTAAGGAAGAAAGCTTTTTTATAATTTTCCTCAAATCTATGATTGAACTTCCACTACTGATCAAAATGTTCTTCCTGGTTTCCACATTGTTGGGCATTTGCCGATATTATGTTTTCAACATCATTAAATGTATTAATTTTATCTTCAGTGTTTTGATCTTTTACTAGTTTCACATCTTACACACCTGACATATTTTTAGATAACTGCTATTATAAAAAGTCAATCACTTACAAGGAAACAATTAAATATGAAAAAAATTGAGAGTAAATAACTATAAAATGATTAAAAACATATTTTGAACCCAACTGTGCATTTTTTTGAAATCATAATTTTTGTACAGTTGTAATCGGTGATAAAAACACTGTTAATCGAGATTATAATTAGTATCATTATTTAAAAACAGATTTAATCTTACAAAGCTACAATTGTCCCAAATTATTTTTAAAATATTGAGAAAGGATGTTCAGCATCCTGGTTGAAATATCTTTCCAAACAGTTTCAAAGTACCAAGTGGTAAGGTTCTATTATTTCTTTAGCAGTTTGGAGCATGTACTTGTAGAAAAGAATTTTAATTCAACGTAAATAAGCTTTAGAATAGTGTATTGTAAGGCTAAACATGAAACAATATTTAGCCTTCTTTTTAACTGTTAAAAGCAGCTGAGGATGCAATTGATGTGATGCAATTCTTCCCAGAATTTATAACTTTTAAAGCGATAAGTGAAATTGGCCAAAAATTATATTTTATTTTAAGATTTGTATTGCTTCACTGTCAGTAGCTTCGGCTTTTATGTTAACCATTATCAAAAGTTTAAAAGTATGAGGTTTCTCAATGCAGCCTCTAAACCTTCACTTCTACATATGTAGTGTATGATAAGTTTCTCTGGATCTGCCCACACTGAGGTAAACTGCCTTATGCTTAAATTGATTGACTTATAGCAAACCTACCTGGCTGATAAAGTGGGTGCAGGCAGTAAAGGTCACAGAAATATGCATTTTTATGTTTACCATGCAAGCCTTAAGATCACGGACATAATAAGTGGCATGGCTTCTTTTCAATAAACTTTCAAACATAAGCAAAGCCACTGGCCGTCTGCAACTTTATTAGCACTAAGACAATTTCTCAATTGCTTACTTCTCTACTGTTTTCTTTTATATTATCTAGCACCAATATTTTGAATAAAATTTGAGAGATGTTGCTTATTTTACTTAAAGTTTAGACTGTTCAAGTCCTGCACCATGGCATAGCAGGCTAAGGCAGCATGCCTTGGTCCCTGGCCACGGAAAGTGGCCCGGGTTCCATCCCATCCATGGGGTCAGATTTTAAGTCCCAGGTATAGGACCAATGCCCACTCGGCATGGTGAGGAAAGTGAGGAGCTTATGCTAGGTAAGCAGCCCTGCTCACGAAATCCAACGTTCTGGCTGGGGGATGCCGAGATGCTGACCACATCTCCTCCGCATATCGGTTGGATGATTGTCCACCTCTGCCGTGCGTAAGTGGGTGTGAAGCCGGCAGTCGGGTTGGTAGGCCTTGGCCCTCTTAGGGCTGTTGCACCAGGTTTTATTATTTATTATAGACTGTTCAATAATATCAGATATTGTGAGAATTTCATCCTGATTCCTAGAAGTCAAACCTTGATATGCCAAATGGAATTTTATAATTCTCCAGTGGGATAGTAGTAAGGCCCTATTTATAAATGTCAGAAGGGCACATGTCATCAATCAGTTGGTTCTAAACTGCTGGAGATTTAATAGATCTTCAATTGTAACACTCTCTTAATTAAAAACTCGATTCTAGAAATTATAGCTTAAAGCAATGATACAAAACACAGAGAGGCAACTTATGTGGTGTCAGAAGATAAATTTTGTTGTTTTTCAAAAAAGAATCCACGTCCAGAAAAATGATTTAAGCACTTGTGGTATGAAGATATCAGTTGAGACAAGAGGTTAGGTGTATACAAACATTTTGTCAAGAGCATCACATCCCACATTAAATTCCCAAAAATATTCCAAATATGTTGCCAAATTACTGCATATACACATGCTCTAATCTTCATTCTCTGTTCAAGTAAATGTTTCATTATTTGAATCCCTTTCGTAATTTAATGTATGGTACTTATGACATTCTTGTTCAGTAGGAGGGAAAAGCAACACCATTTTTGGTTTTCTTATCCCCTATAATTGTAAAGAATTAAATGGCTCAACAAATTGACATTGATGGACAGTTCTGAATTTCTTTACCTTTCTATTCAGTTTTGCTAGTTCCTATAGAGCAGCAATATTCATATTCATCCACATTCATGCCATCACTTGGGATACCAATACAACTAAGAAATTGTTGTTTGCAACTTCATTTATGAGAAGTAAATCTTATGCCAGTATGTTGAATATATCTAATGATATTGTTAGAGAAATAACATACACAAAAGTAATCGTACACTATGCAATATCCATACACCTTTAAAATAGCTATTAGAGAAGCGTAGAAAATATGCCAAAGGTCACTTGGCTGCACCACTCTTTTATTAATTTTGAAAAAATATATAGTTGCTGTGTTAGCAGCCGGCAGTTTCTGAAATGTCAAACATAAAGTTAAGAAAATCAGATTGCAGTTATGATTATAAACAAACATTGGGACAAAGTGTTAATATGCTGTCACCACTCATACTTTCTCATCCCTATAGATATAATTTCCGCATCATTATCAAATATGGACCACAAATAGTTAAGTATGGAAATTTTGGCAAGAATACTGTACCATACAGGCTTTAATTTCCCAGGTGAATTAAAAAATATTCTATTTCACCATTATACAACAGGTTAGCAAGCAAATAATGCTTTTGAGTAATTCTTTCTCATTTCATACTTGAAATATTCTGCATATTTTAATCAAAATTGGGTAACCTCATTGCTTATAAAGTTTTTCAACTTAAGTTAATCTAAGTTCTGGAACCTATATTATCTTTAGCATTCATGATCTGATTATGTTTGGTTTCTACTGTTCAAAGTATAATAACCAATGGAAGGAGTATAGATGTCATCTTTTAAACCAGAGAGATCTCAATAAATGCAACGGAAAAGATAATGAGAAAAGAGACGACTGACAACTCCCCAAATAGTACTTCATACTCTCGTCTAATGCAGAGAAGAATGTCTGCTGAATTTCCAAAGCTGGCCATGAATGCATCACTGAAAAATATTAACCTTTTCTACTTGTACTTAATTTGCAAGAGCAGGTGAAATGTTTAGGATTAATTAAAGTGATCAAAACTGAAATATGCTTGTTTTAATTTGAAATTTCAGAAAAGGAAATTAACTACCCATTTATTTATATGTACTTAAGTATAAAAATCTATTAGGTATGGTTAATAGTACACATTCCTGCAGAGAGAAACAAACTCTTGCATAGGTCCTCAAACCTTGTTGACAAGGTAAACTACTGAGAAAAGCACTACACTATTAGATCTTGTACTGCAAAAGAATTGAGGAAGTAAGAATTCAGTATCTGGCAGTTCACACAAAATTGACAATGACATCTTTAAAGACAACCTCTACAATTTTAATTACAGAGATCAACTCAAAAAGCTGAATAGGGGAGGGAGGATAGGATTAATGGTGGGAGCATGCAGAAGTGTAACTCAGAATTTTGTCAACACATGTAAGAGCTTCCAACTTCCTATGAAAAATTAAATGATATTGCAGTAATCACAGTTAGGGATCTATAAAAATCCTGTAATATCAAGAAATAGTTTAGATATACAAATTAACATCTAATGTCACATTAAAACAGTTTAAATGACATTATGAATAATCAATTATAAGCAAATGTGTAAAATGTTATATGAACTATGAATGTATCGTACTATAAGTGAAACATTTTATGTTATAAGTAGATCCTCTGGGTACAAAAATTTCACTTTTTTAACTAACTAGTGAATGAAAATAAACCCAAAATTATCTACTTTTTCTTATCATGAGAAACTCTAACAGAACAAAATACATTAATTAAATATTTAATACATTAACAGAAACTAATAACTTATGCTATATTTTTATCCAAATATTTAATAAAAGGAGCTGATAATCCAAAAATACTCTCCAAAGAGTATGATACAGCAATATATTACAACTGTATGTTCAGAGGAATATAGTAACGATGACATCCAAATGAATTAAAAACTATTTTTAGTAGTCAGTAGTTGTAAGCTTTCATGGCTGTAGTCTAATTTAGACGTGGTGTGGTCTGAGTCTTCTGGTTGAAGGTTCAGTCACAACTTGTTGTGGCCACCACTGACAATGTTCACCACAGACGTAAACGAAACATCTGGATCTTCCAACTCCAGCAGACCACGGCTCTTGAGCCCAGAAAATTCTTCTATCTCCAAAATATTTTTAGTCGGTTTTTAACATTCTGTCACATTTTATCCCACCAGTCGATAATTTGATAAAGAACTTCATAGTTCCACACCCAGAGAGAAGATAGCAGACAAAAACACCAGATAATAGTTAAAACATTGAGGTTGAAAATGGAAGCAACAAGTTTTCAAAACTTGTTTCTCCAAAAGTAAAAATGCCAGTGATGGAGTATTAAAGCCTGACTACAAATATGTACTTTTTCAGTTATATTACAACATCTAATAGTCAATGTCCGGTTGACAATGGAGGAAAGTAGTCTCCGAAACATGTTCAGAGAAATTTAAAAGTGTTGTTTAGTGTCATTAATCGACTCGCCCTTAAATTTAATTTATTATAACACTGTTTCCAACATTTCCATGAAAGGAAATTACATATTACAACTTTTTGAGGCAAGTTTGAAATAACTCTTAGCCCTTTTTGACTATGTAAATGCCAATACAAGTTTAGTTTTACCAGACAAAATGCTTGTAAAAACATGTGAAGTGTAGAATTGCACGGTTTGCTCTACCCAATGTCATTTATTTTGATATAGTTTTCTAAAAAGCATTCTTCAGAAGCCAAATTGTTCTATATTTCTTCTTTTTCTTCCATTATGTCTGTTCTGTCTTCATATTCCAACACGTACTTCCATCTTCTTCTAGGGCATCCTACAGCCCTTCTGCAAGGATTCTATCTTATTAAAACTGCTCTTCTTTCTTCACTCATTCTATTCATATGTTCTTTCAAATTCTATTTGTTCTCATCTATTTTATCTTGTAATTTGTATATGCCCTAATTCCTCTCGAATTTTTTCATTTTTTATTAAATCTAGTCTGGTGCATTTCTTATCTCTTAAGAACCTTATTTCTGCTGCCTGTATTTTACTTTTGACCCCTTCTTTTAATATGTGGGACTCAATTCTGTATATGAGCACTGTGACTGCCATGATATAAAATTTCAGTTACGTTTCCTTGCTTGTTTCATTTTTTAAAGTTCTTGCTATGGTTCCACATCTGCTGAAACCTGTTTATCTTGTCTTCTAAATCTTTGTTTAAATCAAAGCTTACTTCACAACCCAAAAATTCAAACTCGAGAGCTGTTCCAAGCATTTATTTTCAATACGTATTTATCTTACTAAATGTTTTCCTCAATGTGCCATCATTTGTTTTCTTTGTGAATATATGGAACATTGGAGGCTGTCTTCATTGCCCTGTATTATTACAACATCATCGGCATAGAGAATCACACTAAGTTTTTATTTCTATTCAGTTCTATACCTTCGCTCACCTCCTTTTTCCAATTCTTAATGAAGTCATCCACAATTATATTAAATAACGTAGAAGAAATGTTGCATCCCTGTCTTCTTGATTTGTTTTTATTTCTGTTTTAAATGTATGTTTTTATAACAATTTGTATATCTTCATATGAACTTTTAGTTACATCTATTATATGAGGGCGATATGCCCTTTCATCCATTGTGTCCATAATCATTCTCTAACCATAAAATCAAATGCTTTTTCAAAGTCTACAAATGCTTCTATATAGCTCCTGTTAATTGAGATAAATCTTTGCTGAAATAGCTTTATTAGAATTTTGTTGCAGATGTAAACGGGTAAGCGGAAATCAAATCTTTACTAAGATGTCTAAAAGCAAGTGGCTAATCCTGACCTTGAAATTCCATACTATTTCCATAACATCACAGAAACAACTGAGATATCAAAAAATAAAACTAATAATATCAGACATGGCTGATACCACAAAAGGGTTATTTGAAATAAATTGAGTGTTTTAAAGAGGTCTAGATTATTATATAGTAAGCTTTACCTGTTTTTCTAATAATTTACAATTTGATGATTGAAATCTAATGATTTCTAATGATTTCCTTCTAACTGCATAGGATTCAAAAATTATTTGCAGAGAGTTCAGGATAAATATTTTATTTAAGTATGTTAAACATGTTGGTTGGATGATTGCCAACCTCTGCCTTGCATATGTGGGCGTGAGGCCGGCAGTTGGGTTGGCAGGCTCAGGCCTCCTTTGGGCTGTTACACCATGGGTTATGTTTATGTTAAACATGTGGCACTTTAATCAAAATCATTAGACCCATTTTTGAGAAAATAAAGAGAACATTAAATTTCTATGTGGGAAGATCTTTCATGAAATGCATACAATACATTTTTGGGTGGAGTACAATATACTTCTGCTAAATGTTAAATATGTAGTAGAAAAAGTAAATTGATACTTAAAGAAGAAAATTAAGGCATTAAAATGCAGACCTTCTAATGCTCAAGAACAGACTTCAGCAAGACTAAACTTCATTCTGAAGTTCATTTTTATGCTGAAATAACCGTTTATATTTGGTCATTTTCCTCAAAACCAGATGGCATCTATATTCCTTCCACACAGATATACTTAATGAAATAAAATTATTGCAATAAATCCAATTAGAAAGAAACTGTAACAGAGGAATTAACTGAGAAAAGTACCTAATGAAATTGACTGGTTGCCCTAACTTAATATGCAAAAAATCATTTAAATAGGATCAAATAAATATTTATTTTTTCCTACCTACATTTGAGATGTTTTCCATTATATTTGTTACTACTTAGGATGGGGAGGATAACAGAAAAGACTGAGAGACTGAGGCAATAAATGTGATATATTTAAATGTTAGAAGAAGGTGCTATGCATAGAATATTGTGAATTTGTTTTTATAAACATGTTAAGAATTATTTCAAGTTAGCACAAAAATGTATTGGGTAATTTGGTCTGAGAAAGAAGCTTTATTCCTTATCTTTTGGTGCTTGTATTCATGTTAAGCTCAACAGCCCAGAGATCCATGTTTCTAATCTTGTGATTCACTTTTTCAATTCTAACCATTAATCGCTTTGTCTTTATAAACAACATCCATGTAAGCATTAGATATAATAGTATTCTTTAATTGATTCATAATGTAAAAACAGGAGTGTTGGCATTTGCCCCATCTACTGGAACTCTCTTACTTTTGTTGCCTGGTTCACAGCGACAGTTGGTTGCCTCTCACAGGCTTTGTACATCAACTGTGACCAAATCACTTTAGTTTGATTGCAGGTATTGTCAATTTCCTTTGAAGGGACATTGTAAAGCTTGGTTTGTCCATGCAATTAGTGCTTACTAAGCTTTTCTATAGCTCATTTAATGCTCTACATTAACGTAAAGAACTTTGCAAAAGCTAACGACAATATAAAAATACGTTCCGAAAATGCTGGATTTACTAAACTGCTAAGAAAAACTTACTGATGGTTTGTCCACTGAAAATGGCCCTGATCACTCATTCAACAGATAACTACAGGTATACTGCAAACAAAATGCAGTCAGTGTGTGCATGCGCGAAGAGAGTCTTCTCCCCTTCTCACCATCCAAGCATCACGTGACTTCCACCCCTCCCTTCCTGCATGCGACAGAGCGCAAACCACATGATACGCGTGTAGTTTAATACTGTTTTGAGTTTCAAAGTTAACAGAAAGTAATTACCCACAATCGATCAACAAATAGATAGAATCATACTTTCTTTAAACCCTCAGGAACAATGCAGTGATTAGGCAGAAAATGCAGAGAGTGAATGTAACAGTGAATGCAAAGGTGAGTGAAACAGATGACCAGTGTAGCCCACGCGATGGAGGAGAGGCAATCTAAAATGACAGTTGAGGGGGAAGCTAAGAGTTGGTAAGCCATGCCTCCAACTGCATTTTGTTCATGGTCTAGTTATAGTACAAGTCATGCAACTGTAACAACTAAATATTATTACCCGTAGTTAAATTGTCTTCCTCTCTTTTTACAGTCAGTTTCCATTTATTCTTTACATTAAATAAATATTGACTCATATTCTTGCTTTAATGTGTTTAAAACTGATCTTCTGTATTTTTTGAATCACTTGTGATAAATAAGTTCTTCCCCTCTGTTTTTAGTTCCTTTTGAACCAAGCGTTATTGCTCTAAGTCTTCGCTCCCACAACATAATGGAAACACTCCCTGTATATAACCACTTCTCTGACCTCCAGTTTTCTTGTTGTTGTTATGTACATCCTCTAACGATAAGTCATATCGGACGATGAATGAAGTGAGTGAAATGATGCTCAAATGAGCTCAGGGTCCATAGAGCTTAGAGTTACCTGACATTAGTCTTTCAGGATAAGGGAAAACCCCGGAAAAACCTTATCCAGGTAACCCGACCGAGATTCGAACTTGGGACCTCTTGAACGTGAGGCAGACATGCTACCACCATGCTACCGAGGTGGGCCTCCAGGTGTTACCCCTGTTATATTGACTCTTTGCTCTTTGTTATTTTATCAATATATCTCTATTCCATAAATATATCCACATAAGAATACCAATAACCTTTTTTTCTGTTAAGCCACTAAACAAATTTTGTTTTTCTATATCTTAAAAATCCTTTGGTATTTAAAACTCTGGATATATAAGCCCTATATCCTTATATGATATTCTAGGAAAACGTATGTCCTATAGGTACACAGTGGCTCACTTAGTTTTTTCATCCTTGAGTCCATACTACTACCATCAGAAATGAAATTACATTGAACAGAACATCAGTTGTATATATTTACAGTTTTAAGTAAATCATTTTCAAGATATGAAACTAAGGTTAAAGTTTCAAATGTAGAATGTGGAAGGTATTAAGGTACCAATGTCCTGCATCGTAGTGTAATGGGCTAGAATATTATGCTTTGATTCCCTGCCTCCGGGAATGTGGCCAGGATTGATCGCACCCTTGGGGGCGTGGATTTTAAGTCTCAGATATAGGACTGGTATCCATTCATTATCGTGAAGAAATTGAGGAGCTATGCTAGGTAGCGAACCCTGATCTAGAAAGGCAACTTTACGGCTCGGGGTGCCGAGATGCTGGTTACATCTCCTTCCCATATCGGTTGGATGATCGCCCACCTCTATCTTACATATATAGGCATAGGTTGGCAGGCTCAGACCTGCTTTGGGCTATCACACCATGGGTTACATTACATTTGTTTTTTATTAAGATACCAATTATAAAATTATCTGCACTTATACCCCTAATATCCTGTACATTTTTTAATATTACTTTTATGTTGCCTCTTCAACAAGTGCAACTTTTGCATTGCAGAATATTAGTGATTGCCATTTAAAAAACTGGACTCCATCCACATATCTTAAATTGTTTACTTCAAAACAAATACATTAAATGTATCAGATGTCCGATTTATAAAAATTTAATTACTAATTGTTGTTTTGCACTTAAAATGATATCAGAGGTGAAAAAATAACAAGTAAGCCGAGTCAACATATTTAACTTCAGAGCCTTTGTTATGCATGATATTACAAAAAGGAATTTTATTTGCACCGTAAGCTAGTTGTTTGCCAGAACATTGAGATAATCATAGCTGCTTTAATTCTTTTCTTCTTTAACTGCCCTCTTTTACCACTATGTGATGTCAGGGTATTCTTGTTCTTCCTAATCCTTATAGCCATAGGCGGCGGGTTGAGGAACAGAATCTCAGGATCAATGAGAGAGAATCCAGGATGGGTTCACCCGATGCCTGGTATGAGTGAGAGAAGTGGATGACAGAATGAGGGTGACATGAAATGATAGGAAAGATGATAATGAAGCAATTGGTGGAATGCTGGCGGGGAAAACCGGAAGACCTGGGGAAAACCAGCCCCAGCGCCATGTTGTACACTACATATTTCACTTTGCCATTGCCTGAGATCAAACCTGGGCCCCTTACTGAGAGCCCCTTGGTGCAAATGAAAGCAAAGGAATCATTTAATGTCTGAAATGCTTTCACAAGATTAAAGCAAGCTAGCTAACCTATATAGTAGTATAATGGTAATTCTATAAGCTATACTGAGTCAAATAGGAGTATAAAACTGGTCTAATATAGAGATTTATTACATTTATGCATGTTTCATGCAATATATATACTTAATTGCTCTGTTCTCTATGGTATAGCCCATTAACTATGTTATTTGGTCCTTGAGTATGCAGGCCATGTGGGAGAGGAGAGCAATAAGTCTTATTTCAGTTTACCATGTTCTGGGTTCAATTTCATATCAAGAAAAGATTGTTCAAAAACAGCTTTTATTATGGCCGTAACAACTTTCCTTGTATCATGTGTAGAGGTTTGATTCCATTCAGACACTAGGTAGTTGGCGGAATGTTAATCCATAAGAGAATAACATTGTATTTTATTAACAGATGTGACTATGTTTACATAACTTCTTCTATCCAAATTCTTGTTTAATTTCCTTCTCTATGAAATTCTGTCTTCCAAATTATTTTCTTTTAGTACTTTCTCACTGTGGGATCGATCCCACACTTAGGGGTGCGGATTTTAAGTCCCGGGTATAGGACCAGCGCCCAATCAGCATCATGAGGAAATTGAGGAGCTACAGTAGGTAGCGGACCCTAGTTTAGAAAGCCAACTTTCCGGGTGGAGGTGCTGAGATTAGATTAGATTATTTATTGTGCATATTCCAAAATTTTACAATTTAAAACTTTTGGCTATATTTATTTGTCTTTACCTTGTTGCTACCTTGGCTTACATGACACTCTAGTCTTCTGCTCTGCCAGGTAGCTCATAACCTCCATGCCTCCTTGTTACTTAATTAGTCCCATTCTTCCACCTCATCTTCCTTTCTTATATTCTTTACATATCTGGTCCATTTTTTATTTACTTTCTGTAAGAACTCACTAATACTTACCTTTTCCTCCCTTCCCGTTAACATTTTTATAGCTACTATCCTCTTCTCCACTTTCTCCCATTTTTCCTCCCAAACCTTTTTTCTCCACATTGCAACCTCCTCGCATTCTGTTACATAGTGTTCTATGCTTTCTTTTCCCCCACACAATTCACAAATTCCCCTTTCCCTATCTCTTATCCCTCTTAGAAATATTATTCCTGTTCTCATCCAAGCTCCCCCTCTCATAATCTCCCCTTCTTTAGCCAAATACCTATACCAAAATTTTCTCCTGCCTGTATCAGTTGGATGATTGCCCACCTCTACCTTGTGTATGAGCGTGTGAAGCCAGAAATCAGGTTGGCAGGCCTTGGCCCAGTAGGGGCTGTTGCGCCATGGGTTAGCATTTCAACTCCTCACTGTCCTGCTCACTTCCAGTATATCCATGCCTTCTTCCTTCTTCAATCCAATTTTTTTCTAAGAAGTCTCGTAGATATCTATCTACGAGGGCTGTTCAATAAAGAATGATCACAATTTTATTTTGAAGGTCCTTCTCAAAATAGTCTCCCCTGAATGGGATGCACTTGTCCCAGCATTTCTGCCAGTCTTCAACTTCAAAGACATGCTGGAAACCATTTTTTGAGAGATCCTTCAAAATCGTCTCCGCAGCCTTCACCACTGCTTCTAATGATGGATAATGCCTCCCATGAAGGCGTTTCTTCAAGTTAGGGAATAGAAAAAAGTCACATGGGGCTAAATCTGGAATATAGGGAGTGTGAGGGATGCACTTCACATTGATTTTTGCAAGATATTCAGTAACAACATTGACAATATGTTGCTGCGCATTATCGTGGTGCAGCATCAAGCCTGCTTCATGGATATGTGGTCATTTGCGCCTGATATGGACTTGCAATGTTTTCAGGACATCCCAGTAGTATTGTCCAGTTACTGATGTGTGTGCAGGTACAACATGCTGATAAACCATTCCATGAATATCAAAGAATGAGATGACCATAACTTTACCAGCAGAAGCAACCACTTTTTCCTTTTTAGGGGTTGGTAATGAAGGATATTTCCACACTGAGCTTTGCTGGTTGCTCTTAGGATCAAAATGATGTAGCCAAGTTTCATCAGCAGTATTTACGTTTGAAAGAAACTCCGGATCTTCCTCTAACATCAACTTTAACTGCATGTTACCTCCATTGCAGCAGTAGGCGATACTGAACATGTCTGAACTTACCTGGTTCTCACAGGCGGGAACCAGGAGTACCAGCAATGAAACTACTATGGCGTGTTTGTTTCATATTAAGCTAAGAGAATATAATAAGATTGAATTTTAGCGCGAAAAATTATGACCGTAAAAAAATTATGATCATTCTTTATGGAACAGCCCTCGTAGTATGTCTATGACTACATATGTCTGTATATTGAAAATCTTAATACTGAAAATCTATTTCCTGTCTAATTTTTATTTTCTAATTATTGAATGTCTTGCTGGTCTTCACAGGAAGTCCATTTGTGTTGTATGAAGTTTCAATCTGAAGTTGTGATTTGAACACCAAGAATAGACTAGAAATAAGCTCTATTTAATGACGAACATGTAACTGATTAATATTGTGACTTAGAAATATAACATGTCAGTATGTATGTTAAATAAGCTACAGTAGTGCATGTAAATGTAGCATATGTCTTCAGCTGCTATGTTTTGTTTTCCATTTTCCTCACGTGTTTATGCAATATTGGCTCTTATGTCTAGTGAATTAAGTTGTGAAAAGATAACTCATAGCTCAGTACACTGTGATCTTTGACCAACAGAGCTGCTGCTCCAAGTGTGTTAGTGTGGCTGAATGAATTCAACACGTTGAAATTTATTTGAAACATTTTATGAACTTAAGCATGCTACATGACGTCTATATACATAAAGATATGTCTGAAAGCAACAGGAAAATAATTGTACTCTCATGTCTGCCCAGGTGCTCTTCATGTGGGTTATCTGTAAAAATGGAATATAGGTATCACTATATTTGTTTGTATATATAATGTTCCTTGAGTATCTGCCCATACCATAGATACAGGAATATTTAACTATTTCAAGCATAATGATGTTAATAACAATTTTTCTTGGCACCCTCTAAAACTGATAAATAAATCTAAAGGAGTTGTATGGAAATGCTTAGTGACAGAATGAACAATTGTTTGTTTTATCTTTCCTTAATACTTGACAAGGCCAATGTTAGAACTTATTTGTTTGTGAGGAAATGCAGACAAAAGGAGAGAAAACTATTTTTATATCACTGTCAACCAAAACTAAATGTAACGGATCAGAATCCACAATTGCTATAAAAGCAAGAGCTAGTTTTATGAGACTTTCTTACTATCAATAAAACTGTTTGTTGGTCTGTCAGTTGGATTAACAAAGGAATTTATTTCTCCAGTACATTTTCAACACTACAAAAAGAAGAAAAAAGCATGTTGCTAAACTGAATGTTTTCCATTATTACAATAAAAAAAAAATATTGGAAGAATGGCCAACATCTAACTTCCAAAGATAAATAACTGCTTTATTCAAAAAATTTAGTTTTTCAAAATATAAAAATTTAATGTCAGGACGGCACGTTGGCCATGGTAGCTCAATGGGTTAGAGCGACTGGATGGAAACCAGGAGATCCGTGGTTCAAATCCCTGCCATGGCATTGAATTTTTCATGTTGACTCTATCTATCAAAGACCTTAGCCTATATACGGCTAGTATGAAGAAATTATTAATTTCCATCAATTAACTAAAATATTTACTAGAGATTTTTTAAATTTGTGTCCTCCAACGTCAAGTCATATCGGACTATGAAATGATGCTCAAATGAGCCCTGGGTCCATAGAGCTTAGTTAGCAGACATTCGTCCTTAAGGATAAGGGAAAACCCCGGAAAAAACCTTATCCAGGTAACTCACTCTGACCGAGATTCAAACTCGGAACCTCTTGAAACTGAGGCAGACACGCTACCATCTATGCTACTGAGACAGGCTAAGAAATTCTCTACTTCATATACCCACAAATGCATTAAAGTGGTAAGGAAAGGTAAAACTGTCACTAACTAATTTTCAAACAATTGTTAAAATGTAAACAATGGTTCATACTTACTGTATGGGCAGTAAATAAATCATAATTTTACAATGACCTAACATACTCTTAATAATTAAAAAATAATTCCTAAAAACATACAATTTATAAAATAATTTCTGGTATTTCACTATAACCTTAAAAGCAAAAACTAAATATATATAGTAAATGATTAATACTGATTCTGAAATAAGATTATTTTTATATCTGATTTATATATAACTGAGAAAAAAAATATGCAGGATATAATTTTGATTTTACTGATACTCCTGCTCTTAACATCAAATAGCATTATTAGACTATTTTATATCCAAGAAATTTCTTATAATTGTCACTGATTTAAGATTAAAAATAATATACAAAAATTATCTGCCAAATCAAAAACGCATTGTGTTCCAGTGGCAAAAATTGAGTGTGCCAGTGGAATGTGCCACATCTGCAGATATTAAATGTTTGAATTTGTTAACTTCTGCGTGGGCCCACTTGTACAAGGAGTATAATACTATTTCTAGATCCAGATAGCTAGTGGAAATATGGCTCACACCAATCTTCATGTTCTGAACAAGTCATTTTGTGGCAAGTGCAACAATTCCACTGGGGAACTCAATTGCAAAGTGCAGTTGCTCTTTCTACTCTTAAGAGCAAAAGAAGTGCTTTTTAAGTTCAACTATTCAATAATCTCAAAAATTAAAATATCCATTCAGCACACTGTTAAATGTGTTACATGTATGAAGTTGGTGAATAAAATTTGAAGATAAACAAATTATAATCTGGTTAAAAACAGTACATATATTCAAAGCTCAAATATTTAAATCAAAAGAATGTACAGATAAAATAGAAAGTACTGCACAAAATGAATTAAATGTTCATTTTGTAATGTTAGGTGTTAACATAGTCCTAAATGTCATCTATATGGCATGTGTGATGTGTATAGTGATCTCTTTGCCTGTGGACATATGAGGTGTGGGCAACCTAATTGCAAAATGAGTAATCTAGAAGTATAAACAACTTATTTTTGGAAAAACTCTTTGTGAATTCATTAGCAAAGCCTGCGTCAATACACTGAGAACCTCCAGGCTTGACAGTGTACTCTGTGCAATAGTATTTTAATAGAGTGAAATTTGAAAATTTCATTTTAGAAGATTCATTAAAAAATTTAAAATAAATTAAATAAAAAATGCAAGAAAGTACCCTAGTTTGTCTGAAGCTTATTATTAAAAGCAAGTATTGTATTACTGAACATGGTTTCCTGAATTTACTGGCTCCAATGCAGACAGGGAATTATTCAAATTTAACAATAATTATACAATAAAAGAAAAGATTGAAATACATAAATAAATGTAGCACATTTCAGAAACAAGTTATCAAAATATTTGTAAAAAAAAAAAAAAAAAAAAAAAAAAAAAAAAAAAAAAAAAAAGAAAGAAAGAAAGAATGTAAAAGAATAACCAGTAAAAATTGATGAAAAATATAAATAATATTGCCACATATACAGATAGGGGTTGCATCAGGGGTTGCATTGTTTAAATCATTAAGGGAGACTTCAGTTTCATTAAATTTCATATTTTATACTTTTGCATAATTAGCTGAACCCAGTGCTGTAGTTGGAAAAAATGTTTAGGTGGTACTCACCAAACTGGAAAAAAAGTTTGTTGTACTCAACAAAAGTCACTTAAGAACTGTGGTTCATACCTACCATTACATACGCTTGCCAAATATGGGGCATTGCCGCAAGTTCCCACCTCCATCGCCTCCAAGTGCTCCAAAATCGATTCCTCCACATATCAGTTAATGCTGGCTGATACATTCCTAATGCCGACATACATCGAGACACATCCATCCCTATACTTCATGAATACATCCTCCCCCTTTCCCACAAATTTTTAGACTCCTTCCCTCACAGTTTCAACACTCTTATTCAAGGACTCAGGGAGTACGATGTAGACCCTGGAGAAAGCTATAAAAGACCCAGGACAATCCTAGGCAACCACTAGCCAACACAGCTACTTCCCAAACTTATCCAAACACCATACCTTTCATTACATACTTATATTAAAAAAAAAAAATCATCACTTAAACAATCACACTGCTAAACCACAATCTCTCCTTTATCCCCATCATTCTACCAGCAAAGGACCTAGTCCTGGCAAGGTAATAGTCCAGAAAGCAACCGCCTGTTAGGCGGCACAGCTTTCCAGTGACACGTAAACTCATGCGATTCGCACCACCTGACTCTTTATTGTTATACCAAGAAGCTTTATGTTTAGAATAAAAGCTGTTGCCATTCCAATTTAGCACTAAGAACAAACAATAAACATTATTATTAAATTATTAGATTAGTTGTATTTATTACACATCAGCTTCATTTACGTATTTTAAAAATGGATCTAACTTTTGCATGTTCCTCTTGACTTGACGGTCACTTCAATGTATCGAAATTTAACTGTACTGGAACACCACAGTGAAGCGAACGTAAGTGAAGCTGATGTGTAATAAATATGACACATCTAATAATTCAATAATTTTTTCGCTTCACTGTGGTGTTCCAATACAGTTAAATTTTGATATAATAAACATTATTTTTTTCTTCAGTTCCAAACATTGCTTCACGAATTTAGACGGTACACTTACAATGTGTTCTAATTTTAGGTGGTATGGCATACGGCCCATACCAGCGCAACTACAGCATTGGCTGAACCAGAATGTTTCAACGCAATTGCCTATTGCCTACTGGATTTTTTAACATTATAAGACAGTTCATATTGAATATGGTAAACCATTGCCCAGTTTAAAGCATAATGAGGCTCTAATTAGTATGCAATCAGTTCAGAATGACTCTGCTTGTTACAGGATGGAAGACAAAATAATTCCTGTAAGCCATCAGAAATGGATTCTAAAAAACTTGGAACTTTCTGATTCAGCCAAGTCAGGCAAAAAATATCAAATATGCAATTTAAATTACACTGAATTCTCTCTGAATAATTCCAACAATATATTAAATTTATGCAAAATTCAGCTGTACATGTGACATGTATGCTAAAATTAAAAATTGCAACATCTTTATTCTTGCATAAATGGCAGAGTAAGAAAAATTTAAGTTGTTAATGTTGTGCTTACTTATTCCTCTTTTTTCATTAACCTAAGCTGAGTGCTAAGCAACATTTTGGAATTGTACTGTGGGCAACTATTACAAGTCTCTTACTTTTGTTCTTATATTTGTGAATATACTGTTTTTAGTATTGTATATATTGTTATTTCTCAATAATACCTACCTTGTTCAGTTAGTTTTTGCTTATTGTAAATTACATTTAAATCACTAATGAATCTGATTTATGGATTCTTAATATATGATAGAATATTAAATTAAAAATAAGTTTTACTCCTAAATAACTGCCAAGAGGTTATGTTAAATTAAAAGTTACAATAACAAAATGTCTGATATGAGTTAGTTTTGATTGAGATGTGCTTATAAACTAAATGATATAAGAATTGCACATTTGTATTAACTGCAGATACTCTTTCAGCCATATGGCTACAAGCCTGATACAGTTTAGGAAATGCATGAAAATCATAACGTATATATTGAAATACAACGCCTCTGATGGTTGATCTGGATAACAAGCATGTAAGCATTGTTGGTTACATTCCTGTTTATTAACATTTTTAAGGTTTATTTTGCACCTATGTTTCAGCTTCATTCATTTCCCACATAGCTACATAATGTCTTATTACCACAACCACAAAATGTGTCTCTGCAGATGTCATGCATGTTTTCCTATGACCTATTACGTATGATTTTTATACTGTTCATTTGTGCTTTCACACTTTACTGAAACTAAACTTAACTGGAATAATTACAAAATCTAGTAAAATACAATTAATTTTCTTACTTGCCTGCAATAAGCTTAAAAGTATACTACTTCAGATGTAATTCCATCCAACTCATTTTTGATTTATGAATGCATATTACTTTTTACATAGTTATTGTAAAACTCCACAACAATATGTTTGAGGACTGATCAGAGTTTCAAATCTGGCCCAGACTATAATTTTTAAGGTGCTTAAAAATGATAGATCAATTCCATTTAATGGCATGTAAAAGAATTCCTGTGACACAAAATTCTGACTCACAGCTAGCGCTGATATGATCCTGGTAATTGACTGCATTGTTAACAAGCAAAATATTTATTTTCAGGTGTTTAAGGCTAGCTTATAAAGGGTCTTTCAACAAGAGTGCCATATCTTTGAACTTAAATAAAACACATTCTATAAATGATAAAGATTTATTTCTTTTTTTTATTTTGGAGCATAATTAATGTCATTACTTGTGGAAGAGAACATCAGTTAAGTGACCGCCATAACTTCGTTGGGTTCCATGTATATGGTTGACCCAATTTTCAATAACAGAAGAATGTAAATTAGTTCCAACCTTAAAAATAACATATGATGTGATTCATAAGATCATTTATTGTTTCTGGCTTGTTGGCATAAACTCGAGATTTAACATAACTCCACAAGAAGTAATCCAACAGGGTTAAATCACATGATCTTGGGGGCCAGTTAACATCACCACCACAGGAAATTATGAAACCTCTGAACTTCTCCTTCAAAAAGATTGATTGTTAAGAGAGCAGTATGAGTGTGGCACTATCTTGCTGGAACTAGATGTTTCTGAGATTCATACTATCCAACTGAGGCCAAAAATTATCCCTTATAAGAGCCCAGTGTCTTTCTCCATTGACATTTACAGCTTCTCCATCTTCGTCTTGGAAAAAATATGGACCAATATTTCCATCATGCCAAAATCCACACTACACAGTAACCTTTTGAGGAAGAAGTGGTCGTTCTTCAATCTGCATTGGATTGTGATTGCTCCAAGCAATTTTGTTTAATGCAACCATCCATCCAAAAGTGGACCTCGACGCTAAAGATGATTTTTTGACAAAAATCAATGTCAGCTTCCAATTACTCCATAGCAAAGTCGGTGAATACAGGGCGCAAACTATGGTTGTTGAGCTTTATTCTTGAACAGTTCTGTGAAGAGATACTGGGTTTGAATAAGTCAACGCCAAATGGAGTAGCTAGAGTGGAACTTGGAAGACCTTGCAGGAGTGGGGTAGTTATAGAAAGATGTTTAAAATATTGGTATAGCTGTATAAAAAAGGAAGATGATAATACATTAAAGATCTGTCTAGAACTTCAGAAGAATTCAACATGTAAGGACAGCTGGTGGGCAGAGCTGGAGAGAATGCTGGTTAAAATGGGGATGGGGGGTATCTGGCATGAGAGTGAAAGAAATGTAAAAGGGTTTTGGGCAATTAAGAATAGGATAGAGGACATTGACAGACAAGTGACGTGGGAAAATCTGATAAGTAAGAAATCACTAAATGTATACCTGAAAATAAAGACAGAATGGGGAAGGGAAACATATTTAGACATATGTGATAGATATGAGAGGGAGGGTTTAGCTTGGTTAAGGACAGGAGCCATATTGAGAGGGGGTTCACCAAAGGAGTGCATTCTATGTGGAAAGAAAATAAGTTTAGAACATTATGTAGTGGAGTGTAAAGAAACCGAAAACTGGAGGAAATTAATTTGGGATAAGAACTGGGATAATAAAGGGGCTTATGTAGTAACAATAAAGATGCTTACCTTGAAATGAGAGAAAATAATAAGGGAGGTGGGGAAATTTGCTGACAAAGTCAAAGAAATGGTTGAGAAGGCCAAGGAAATAAGAGGTAGAGAAATGGAAGACACAATTAGAACATTAGGTCAAGGTCTTATAAAGGTAAGGATAGAGGTTAATGGCCAGGGAGCCAATACCACTATCAGCCCGTAATATAAGCAGCTGACAAATTTCTACCTAGAATTGTAAAACTTGTAATTGAGATTGTAAGATATGGAAGTACAAATAAATATTATTATATAGTAAACACCATTTTGTAAGCATGCAACTTCCAATTCAGATGCAGAACTCGCCAAGTTGTGGTCGACGAAAGCCGCAATTCTTGCACTCGAGCAATTGATTTATTTCAATTCTCGTGTACACTTTCATGAATGGCACCTATATTTTCGTTGGAGCGCTTACCTCGATTACGTACAGGCATTCTTCGATCACTGACAGAACCACTTCTTTCAAATCTATCAATCAAATGCCAAATCATTCTCTCGCAGGGACAGTTATGCACACTGAAAACTTCATGCAACACAAGGAGGATTTGGTGAACATTTTGATTTTCACAATTTCTATGCATTGCTGAATGCTTTAACGTTCCATGACTATTTGTCAATAACTATAACCACATGAAAAAAATGACTGCTGTAACTCTAACGACAGCTATCACATATTAAAGATAGGACACTCTTGTTCAAAGACCCTTTAAAACAAAATACATTTACTGAGTGATATTATAAGATATTAAATTATTTTAGATATACAAAATTATATTCTACACGTATAAGTAAATTGTTACATTTGTTCCTTTAATTGAAAAGCAGCTTGGAAAAAATTTTTACAAGCCACTCCACTAATGCAAATAAATGACTAGTAACTTGACAATAATATGGACCATTATTTCCTGAGTAACCCATAGGAAAACTAGATTTTGGTGAGTAACAGCAGACTCCAAGCTGCTCAAAGCATAATAAATTGTTTCCAGATCATCCCATTTGGAATGCCACTATTGCTGTCATCACCATGTTAAAATGGAGAGCATTGTAAGGTTTCTTATATTTCCTACATCTTGTAGAATCTTAATAACAAATGAAAATGAAGAGAACTATACCAGCATAAAAATTACTGGTAATTCCAGCAGTTACTGAACTGTAGTAGCAGTAATATTTTCAAAATGGAGCTCTTATCAAAATTTATCCTAGTCAATATAATGTTATTTAGAAAACTGTAATGATATAAAACATTAATAAAGTAATGATTGTGTATTTTATAGTGGTGAAATATCGGAATTAATACACTGACTATATTTTTTAATATGAGTTCAGTGAATATTAAGAGGTTGCCCAACTCCTCATATGTATGCATGTTACTTAACATAAAATGTTTCAGATGTACTTTCACCTTCAATGTGCACATTCTCACTAAGCTACTATGTTAGAAGTAAGATAATATTTTAAAAATATCTGTCCTTTGTGTGCAAGTATGGTGTGTTTCTCTTACTATAAAGTTGTTTGTATGCCTTCCTTCCAGCTGTGATTATGACCACCGTGAAAGGGATACATTTGTCACTGTTATTTGATATGGGACCATGTTTAATGATTGGCATTTATTTTGCTGGAAATGTGACTGCTTTTTCTAATGTGTGACAGTGTTTGTAGCCTAAATATTGTGAAGTGGTATTTTTTATGTCCCTCATGTATGTCTTACAATTTTATATGTCATTTTGTGTGAGGACAGCAGTAGCTGACGTGTTCACCGAAGAAGTGAAAGCTGTAGTCATGCACATAAAACTGTTAATATGTTAAGCAGACAACATAAATATGTTATTTTGTTTAACTTCATGAATAGCACATAGGATGGTAGAACTGTGAATGGTAGGGAAAAAAATTAAGGTTGCATGATAGGTACAACTTTCAAAAATGTCATCTGCCAATGTAACAAAACTATTTAAAGATAAAAGTTACCCTTATTATAAAAAATAATGAAGCATTGGCAGTAAATGTATTTTTAACTTTCAAAAAGGTATTATCTCTCCAGATATTTGTAAATCAATGTTACAAAAATGTATGACGATGTAGAATTATAGTCAATATGCCCAAAAGTGTAGGGATGTGTAAACAAAACCGCTCTTAAATGCATATGTAAATGAGGTGTTACAATTAGAGCCCAGATATTTAGGCATTTATAATCAAAATAGGCAGAAAAAAGTGTTAACAATTTTAGAAGTTATATTCATGACATACCTACTTAATAGAATAGAATTATTTATTTCTCATCTTTCTTCTACAGGGGCCCAAATGACCTTGTTGTCGACAGGCCCTTAAACACCACACTCACTCACTCACTCACTCTTTCTTCTACATACATTTACATTGATACATTGACATTTGTAACATTTCTTTCACATAATAACAAAATGACTTATTCACATCTAACATACCCTTCCTACCTGCTTGCCTCGAGTCTGTCTCAATACAAATAACCCCTGGTTTTCCATGTATTGATGACCCTCTTCTCCCTTGTATCCCTCATTCTAGTTTTTCAGCCCTTAATTGTTAGTTATTCTTCATCAATCTTAACCATTTCTCTCTAACTTTTCCCAGGTATTCACCTATATTTCTTACATTATTTTCTCCTTTTACCAATAACATTTTCTTTATTATTAATACCTCCCTCCCTCCCTAATACTGTCCCACTTTTGTTGCCAAATTTGTTCTATCCATATCTTTGTTTCTTTGCAATAAAGTATACCATGCCAATGAGTATCCTCTTCTCCACATATTGGGCATTTCCCTCTATCCTTATCATATCTAATACCTTTCAGTTTTCTAACTCCTATCCTTGCCCAGGCAAATCCTTCTCGACCTGACTTATTATACACATCTATGTACTTCTCCCTCCCCCACACTCTTTATTTCTCTATATGTCCTCAATGATCTTTTCTCCCTTACACTGGCAAATATAACTTGGCTATCTAAATCTTCCAGCCTTAATTCTACCTCTTTCCAAAAGCCCCTATAATACTCCTCATTTCTCCAAATAGGTGCCATGCCATCTGTTCCATCAGTTCCCTTACTTTTAGTGCCCAAGACTCTCCCCATTTGCTTCTCATCTGCAAAAGAAAACATTCCTTGATAATATTGCTTTCCTCCAAATTGGCAACTCTGTATAGATATTTCAATGCCCTTGAGACAATTTAACCCTTGTTGAATGTCTTCCCAACTCTAATTGTGCTGCCCCATTAGGTGAAGCTACCGTTAAGCCCAAAATATATTTACAGAAGGATCTGTTAATAACATAACATCCACCTCTTCCCATGCTTCGTCCACTCCCCATATCTCTGCCCCATGCAACACCTTATTTTCTACTATGACAGTATAGATCCTTTCCAGCCATTTGACATTAATGTCAGGTGATTTCCTTAAACATGCTCTTACAATATTCATGGCCATTTTACCTTTTGCTAGAGACTTTTTTTTTCTTTTTGTTCAGTCCATTTACCATCACAGCTCAGTCTTATCCCCCAAATAATCAAATCTCTTTACGACCTCTATTTCTCTACCATTTATCTCCCATTTCTCATCTTTACACAATCTATAACCTTTCTTAAAAACTATAATCTTCGTTTTTACCTATTTAATAACTAATATTTGACTTAAAAGCTATATAAATTATACATTTTTCTTGTTGCACACTGACACAAGGTATTGCTGCAAATGTTTTAGTACTACATTACGCCAGGATCAGCTAATGATTAATGCAAATCTAAGAAAATTGTGACTGCTAGTTATGAAAACAGCTTTTGGAAGTAACCTTATTTTCTTTTTATCATTCTCTGAAGTAAGAACAGGTTGTTAACACATGTTAATTGATAGAATATTTTCATAAACCATACACTATAAAATTGCTCCATCAAATGAACAAAGATGGACAGCAAATTTATCATAACTGTGAAGTTTATCTTCCAGTGGTTGACTATTTAAGTACTGTAATTAAATTGTCATGTCTGCTTTCACAAGACAGTAATTGACCATCACTATTCATCAAAAGTTCTTCCTACAATACTTCCTGATGCTGGGGAATCCACTTTCAAAAGAAATGCTGAACCCTTAGCAGTAGCAAGGTATTACAGCACAAAAGATAATCATATTCCAACATAAAGGATGCATCATCCACAGCAGACTGTACCAGCTAGGGTGCATACACATGGCTTGCAGCATGTAATATACTTGGCATTGCTGTACAAGCTGTCACCATGGCTAAATGAAGTGTCAGGAAGTGCAAGCACTTGTGTTAATGACCCTCACCCAGTGACCTATTGCCAACCATGTTCCCCCTGCAGCTGGACTCTGATTAAGCTGAGTAGAACTGCAACAGCTTAATTGACAGCTTCCTGAATGTATTAGAAAAATTGAAGAAGTTTAAATGATTTAAAAAAGCCGAAATTAACATTTCAGATCAAATAGAAAGCTAGGCCTTTAAAAGGCAAAGTAAAATGTGTTCTACCACTTCAAAACACTTTGAAATACAACTATATTTAAATAACTTTTGATTTATTGCAACCCAATTAAAAATGTATTTTGCTTAATATCTGGGCTCTAGTGATAAATGTAGTGACAGATATTCATTAATGCAAAGTGCTGGTAGCATAGTGTCTATATTAACCTTAGAGAACAAACAAATTATCAAATAATGAGATTTTAAAACTCTAATAGAAAAAAAAAAAAAGTATATTGCTGCCATTTGGTAAATGTGAAGAGCTTTCTTTTCATTTCTTATTTTTCTCCAGAGTAATATATTTTTATTGTGTTGTCTTTCTCCTGTTTATTTATATGAAAAAAATACCTTGGTATATCTCATAAACTAACAGAGCACCAAATAAGGTGACTCAGGTAGTGCTGTCTATGGCTGACATTTGAGGTTGCAGATTCACATCCCCTGTAGCAATCAAATTGATTGCTTTTGCTTTTATTTTTTCTGTTTTTTCTTCGGCCTCCAGATAAATACCAGACAACATATTAAGTACCATCACTCCAAACTCTTCTTCTTTAATTTTCCCTAGTATAACACTTATCGTTGTATCAGGGGATTCTTGTTCATCTATCCCTTAAGGTTGGACTAAGGATCAGAAACTGTGGATCAGATAGAGAACCCAGGATGGATGATCAGCAGAGTTAGGACTTTTAGGACCCCACGGGAGATCACAGTTAAATGCTACGCGACGTAATACAACCTACAACGTCTCAAAATGCTCAGGGCCATACAAACACTGCACGCTCTGCCGTTAGAGGCAGAGTAACGGTGTTTGGAGACAGTGATTTGTTTGCTGACAGTGAAGAACATAAATGTCAGAAGCACGTAAATGCACGATGAGTTAGCAAGAGGTGATATTTTCACACAGAAGGGAGAAAATATTCAATGCAAGGTATGCTATGTAGAAATAAAGGGCACTAAATCTAAATGGCTGAGACAGCACTGTAGCACTAAGAAACATCAAGTAAAGATTTTAGCAAGAACAGAGGTTGAGGAACAATGAGGGCCAAGTGTAACTTCACCATCTCAGTCCAATTTTTTTCAGGACTTGTGTAATCTCGTGTAGCCAAGGAAATTTGCAGAAGTTAGTGATGTAGACAGTTTCATTGCAAATGTAAAACAGATATTTTTGAACGCTCCAAGCAGAAAACGTAAATATAAAGGAATGGCGCCTAACGTTAATGTGGCGCTCTACAAAGAAATGGTGCCTTACCTCCTCAGCTGGTTACAACTCACCTGGGCACCTGGCTAAATGCCGCTATGTATTATGCGGAACATTATGACATAGTTATTGAAATTCTCAGTGTGTTAGATAAAGAGCATAGTTCGCAGTATGAGTCACTCAGTCACGAAGATGTGTTCTTCATCAGAAAGTTTTTCAGATCTGTCCAAAAGCATTGTTCAGAGAAAAGAGGGGTAATAAAATGCCTCATGCCATAGGGTTCATAGAAGAACTAGCTCAACAGATACTCAGCAGCTGCTGGACCTGTCATGGATAAAATAAAAAAAAAAATGAAAACCGTACTTGAGAAAAACCTAGGTTATTTTAAAATGGTAAACATTAAAAATAATTTGCCATCGCACAAGGAAAGAGTGCTTACAAGGCAATGTGATCTGCAGTATTTTATGTTAGCACCTGTTACATCATCTGATGTCGAGAGAACGTTTTCAAACTACAAATATTGCTTGAGTGAAAGAAGGAGATTCACCTTTGAAAAGTATACAATCTATGCTGTTATACACTGTAATAAGTTTAACATTTGAAGAACAGGCATTTATTTTGTATTGCAAAAGTAATTTATTTTACTTTATTATTCAAAATATATTTTGTTATACATCTACTTCTACTGAAAGATTCTGAAAACGGTGACATAATTTACATATTGTTTTATTAAAACAGTTTGTTAGCACATTTGTATACTCCTAAGGTGGTCGACCTTGTTTACTACTGGAGTTAAACCACGCCCCTCTTCCAATACTCACAGCATGCCAACACAACAAGTCGAGTCCTAAAAGTCCTAAGTCTAGTGATCAGCCCAATGCCTGGTATGAGAGTGAGAGAAGTAGATGACAGGATGAGGGCAAAATGAATGAAAGGAAAGACGATAGAGCAATTGATGGAATGATGGTGGGAGGAATAAACAGAGATCCCAGAGAAAACCTGCCCCAGCGCTTTGTTGTACACCACAAATCTTGAATGCAGTAGCTTGGGATCGAAACCAGGCTGTCGTGGTGAGTCAAGTGGTCTAACTGCTCAGCCATAGTGTGGCTTCACCCAAACTCACATTCAGGAAACAAAAGAAATAGAACATATGGCACAGGAAGGCGACTATGTATCTAAGGCCAGTTATGAACAAGAACTCAACAATGCAATGAAGCTCCAACATGCATTGAATCGTGTGAATTTAAGAAGTTAATGGTAACCATCAATATGACCTAGTGTTAAAATGATGCTAAGCAGAAAAACTAACGCACAAACTACTCATAAAGAAATAAATTAAAAAGAAAAACCTGTCATTGTGAAATATTTTATATGCGATAAACATTAAATATTTATTAAAGTACAATTCAGAAGTTTTACAGAAAGGTATATCACTTATTACAATAGACTTCATCAGACTTAAATTTTAAGTGTTTTACATAGAAATATATACAACATATATATTTACATAAAAGGATAGCATCATGGTTATGCATATAGTTTTATACTAAAAATCCGAGATCAGAATACTGTAGGACAGGATAACACTAGAACCTTATATCAAAGGATTCAAGATATAAGTACATAGCTACCTACTCAAAGTAAATTATTTTAATATTGAAAAAGATACTTTTAGCTAGACTACAAAAACATAACAATAACAATCTTTTTGTTACATTCATTCAAAATATTTAGATGGCTTTCTGTCACCGAGTCAGAAGGTGAATGTATAACCATAGTTCATAGATTAAGAACTTCTTACTTCCTCAGTGAATACTGTCTAGTTGTTTATCTCAGCATGTCACCTCTGCTCTATACAAAATGTACAATGTTCTCTGACTTCTGTTAAATCTTATATTTAAAGTGCTTAATCTGTTATATACAAATATAACAATTTGTAACTTAAAACTTCACTTATAAGAAATGGTGATAATTCTTTTAATGGTGAATTTTTTCAACAAACTTCTGGCTTAGCAATGGCTTAGCACCTTTTCTTGCTGATCTTTTTATGATTTTTTTCGAAGTGCAAGTCACTAAAGTTTGGTATAGATATGTTGATGATATTTTTGCAATTGTTCCTGATAAACTCATAAACGGTGCTTTAAAATTACTAAATTTGCAAGATAAAGCTATAAAATTTACATTAGAAACTGAAATTAATGGATTTCTTCCTTTTCTAGATCTAAAGATAATTAATGGTTTTCATAAAAATAAAAAATAAGAAAAAAAGGACTATTATAATTTTAAAAAATTTACTTACCTTCCTTGGGTTAATAAATATTTTCAAAAAACTTTTAAAAAGTTTGGTTTAACTTTAGTTCCTCAAAATAAATATAGTATTAAAAATTTATTACATTTCTCTATAAATGATAAAATTCCTAATAATAAAAAATCTGGTATTTATAAGTTTGTTTCGATTGTGATAAAGTTTATATTGGAAAGACAAACCGTAATTCAGAAACCAGAACAAAAGAACATTTTCATAGCATTAAGTATAAACAAACTGATAAATCGGCCATAGCAGATTATTTTTGGTCATTTAACCATGAAATAAATCCAGAAGTGAAATTATTAAAACAATTAAACGGTCCGATAGATATAATGGTTTGGGAAAAGATATTTATTTTAAAAAACAAACATCGCGTAATGAATTTTGAAATACTGGCAGTCGATTCTGTTTTTAAATTTGTTTAATTTTCAGATTTTGGTAGTACTAACAAGAACATATCAACATGTAGTATTTGTAACAATGGCAACAGCTTTGTTTCTGGCTGAAGATGTGTATAAGTTTACATGAAATCGTGATCCCAGAGAATTTATAAGAATTGATAACATTTCTTCTAAGATAAGTGAAGTTTTAAGTTACAAATTGTTATATTTGTATATATTTGTTTGCTTCACCATTAATAGCTTCATATTTTACGTATTTCTTAATCTGATCCTGTGTTTTTCAAATGGGGATTCTTGAAACTCTTATAGTTGTTAATCCTTGTGAATTACCAATTGTGAATCGATGGGATGGCTCAAGCAGTTTCGTCTGTGGCCTGCATTCGGGAGGTCTGGGTTTGATTCCCATGGCCAGCCTACCTGACTCATGGGTATTTTGGGGAGTTTTCTCGAATTGCCAAACAAATGCTGGGTAGGCTAATTACATCCCCCGAATTTCCTGTCATTCTATTTCATCTCTATCATCATTTAATATCATCTATACGTTAGACATTAAGAAAAATTTTAAGATATTAAGAAAAATTTAGATAATCTGAAAACAAAAACACTATTAAATGAGTACAAGCTTCAATATATGACAATGAAGTTTGATAATTGCCACTGTAGGAGAGAAAGGAATTGAGTCATCCTGATGTGATATCTGCAATCATAATCTGAACTGTTGTATAAACTAATGAAACAATCTTACACATAAATTTAAAGGGAGTTGATTAATGACACTAAACAACACTTACTTTTAAATTTTTCCGGAACATGTTTCAGAGGCTATTTGCCTCCATTGTCAACCAGACAAGAACTGGTTCTCAATGGTGTAGCTGACGATATTTTGTCATAGGTCTCCTGTGGTGGCCGTTCAAGGAACTTGCTGAACAAATCTTTCTGGGGGATGTCGAAATTGAATACTTTGTTCCTATTTTTTTGAAATGAAGATTTGTTCCCATGTGGATAGTTCTTGTTTAGTAGTTTTGGTTCTGGATTTATGTTGTGGTTTTTTTCCCAAAAATGCATGGCAACTGCTGATTTTTCTAATTTTTTTGTATTTTATGTTCCTAAAGTGTTCATTTGCTCTTGTTTCTAAATTTCTTTTGGTTTTTCCAATATAAATTTGACTACAGTCACAGCATTCAATTTGATATATACCAGATTTTTTGTTAGATGGAATGGCATCTTTGTTGTTTGAGCAAATTAGTTCTTTTAAGGAGTAATGGTTGACTGGTGCTAGTTGAATGTTTTGTTTTTTGAAAACCTTTTTGAATTTATCAAAGGCCCATGGATGGTAAGTGAATTTTTTGAAAATCATAATTTCTGTAGCTGAAATGGTTGTGATTTCCTTTATTAGCTTCTTTTTCGCTAAGTTCACTTTTTTATCTACTAATGATTTGGGGAAGTCATTTTTTGTGCTATTTCTATAATTTTGTTGTATTCTTTTTTGTATTCTTCTTCTGTGAGAGGGATATTTACCAGTCTGTATGTTAAACTATTGAAGATTGTCTGTTTGTGGGATCTTGGATTGTAGCCATTGGCTTTTATGGCTACTGTCTGTCTGTGTTGGTTTTCTGTAAATGTCAAAGGTTATTCTGTTTTTATTTATGATTATTTTTATATCCAAAAATGGTAAATACTCGTCTTTTTCTATTTCTACAGTGAACCTGATGCTTTTTTCTTGGATATTTAAAAGTTTTAGTGCATCACTGATGTGTTTTTTTGGTACTATTGCAAAGATGTCATCTACATATCGTTGCCAGAGGAGACCTATAACAAAATATTGCCAGCTACACCACTGAGAACCAGTCAATGTCCGGTTGATGATGGAGGCAAAGTCTCTGAAACATGTTCCGGGAAAATTTAAAAGTGTTGTTTAGTGTCATTAATCAACTCCCTTTAAATTTAATTTATTACAACACTGTTTTCAACACTTCCAAGAAAGGAATTATAATCTTACATCTTTAGTTTTATTGTTTTATGACTCCGACCATGGTAACAGTACTTGTCGTTCTCTTAAATTGGAGAGATCAAAGTCAATCTCTACACTACCTGCAGTGCCAACATTATTTCAAGAGCATTCATATGTATTTATAAAAGACACACACACACACATACATATTCATGGTGAAAAATTATGTAAAAAAGTAATCTAGATAAACTGAAGTCTGCGCTGATGACAGTTGAATAAACAAGATTCTTTGTTAAATATTACAAATAGAAGCATTATTAACAGTGAAGTTTTCTTCGTGTTGAAGTTTTGTTGAGTCACACTTGTTTACACTCATCTTCACTTATTATTTTAAAATTTGATGATCCTTTTTAAATCCTTCTTTGCGTAACTTAAGTCAGTGTTGAATTTGATAAAGTAATTTCTTACCTCGTCTCCACGTGAGTTCGTCACATTGCTTCTTTGGTTTGTGATACCAAATACATTAAATATTACAAATATAAGCATTATTAACAGTGAAGTTTTGTTGAGTCACACTTGTTTACACTCACCTTTTTTTTAAGTGAAGGTGAGTGTAAACAAGTGTAAACAACAAAACTTCAACAAGGTTCTTTGTTAATACAATTTTGTGCTTCATTGTATCATTTTCTATACTCATTAAGAAGGTTCTTCATATTACAAATTCACTGGTTACTGTGATCAAAAGCAAAAGATCTAGAACAACAAAAATATATCTAAAAACACACACAAACTCTAATTGTTAGAAGCATTTTTCAGTAACACAAAGTCTGATCTAATTTAATTCATAAAGTACTGATAATCCTTCTATAACCAAGGGAACATGTTAAACCATTAGTGTTCAACCAAACCCTTTTTTGTATACATATCACTTGCTATAATTTACATGTCTGAAACTACTTTAAATTCCTGGTATGTTAAGAGCTATAGCTCTTTCTTACATTAAGTAATGCAAATTATATAAAAACTTCCAAAGGATTAATCAGAGCTATTATGGAAATATAAACACAAGGGTTCAATATTTTGACAGGTTGTGGTTCTCATAAAAACAAAATAGTCCAAATAATGTAGGATGCAAATTAATGTCATGCAATTAGAATACTTACTTGCTAGGTGCAACTGCTGCAGGAGTATATTGCAGATGTGAGTACTTATCAAAACAAGGTACAGAATAGTCTGCCTATCTGGTGTAAGGATATCATGTTTGCCTTGCATTTAAGAGGTCCCAAGTTTGAATCTCAGTTAGGTCAAGTTACTTGGATAAAGTTTTTCCGTGTTTCATTATCCTGATAAAACAATGTTAGGTAAAACCTTTTTAAACCACTTCTTGAACTGTAAAAACACTTAAGCTCCACTTACATTATGACAGATGAAGCTCCACTGTTTATAAATACTTCAATTTATAGTTTTATTAATGGTAGGTAACTTTAAGCTCTATGGAACTCAGGTTCATTTGAGCATCCTTTCGCCCATTTCATGCATCATTCAGTATGACCTGCTAGGTTAAAGGGTATTTAACTTAAAAATAAATAAATACAATGTGAACAGATCACCTATAACAGTTATTAATTTCAGAACACATATAATTAAAACTTTTGAAAGAAAAATTTTTATAACTAAAGCTCAAGTGAACTTTAACATTTCAAATGGGAGAGGGGTCAAATAGGATATTATTAGATAAAGCTCTTCAACAAAAACAACTTTTGTAGGAAACATCATTATTAATTCATACTCTTCCAATGAGAAAAGCATATGATGCGACAGTAGTGTTGCATACCGAGTTTTGGTACACGGAGAGGGTCACATCTCAGAGGTTTGAAACACTTCTGTAATTTACAGAGAGGTACCAATAGCCATAGCAAACGAGTGATTGTTAAATGCTCTTTATTGCCTTAATTACCCATGGGAGCTATTACAGTAGATTACCCGAGCACAATACATATATTAGGATATTGAGACCTTACAATTAACTTATGTGGGAAGATGTCGGACGAGTTGAGCTGTCTTGATACCCATCAAAAGAGAGAGTGAGAGACTGAGGGGCGGAAACTACAATGGCTTAAATAGTTCTTAACACCTATGTGTAACTATGACGCAACTGCATCTATTTTCCAA
Organism: Mantis religiosa; assembly: GCA_030765055.1. Lineage (NCBI taxonomy): Eukaryota > Metazoa > Arthropoda > Insecta > Mantodea > Mantidae > Mantis > Mantis religiosa. The sequence continues at coordinate 233,872,051 of CM060947.1, read as the reverse complement.
ATATGGAGTTACCGCCCAATTTCATATGACTGCAAAGGTTAAAATAACCATGAGAAGTCACTTTCTCAGTGTTTCTCAGCGGAAATGTAGGTTCTGTGGAAAATACAGCAAAAGTAGAGGCTCCTTCCTGGTGTAAATTGTCATTTCACAATTAACCATAATTAGAAAATTTTATACAGATTATCATATTATTCTGAGTATTAAATTTAGACATTAAATATTTCAATTACTGATCAATCCAGCTCGGTCGTGACAGTACTGCAGACAGCAATGCCATTCATATCAAGAAATGTTACAAAAGAATATTAAAATGTTGGTATAGGAAGCTCAGATGCCTTGCAAATAGTGACGGTTTTCACATATGAGTACTGAATGAATATTGTATAAAACTGCAAGCTGTTTGGCGCATATATGCTGAGAGGCACCTTCAATATCTTGTCCATCTTACAATGTTTTCAGGTATCTTACTTGTGTAGGAGCAACTATAGTACCAGAAACCATGCAGGATAAAATTCTAGCAATTGGTAATAAATAAGGTTATATCCTTTCCTGCTACTAATATCATTACATAAACTTAAGTTGCTAAAATCACCACTGTTTTGGTTCTCTGTAGCAAGAAATTAGTCAAAAGAATAGATATGTACTGATACATTTCTGTTTATCTGATTCACAAATTTTAAGAAACTACCTACTTCATCTGATATTTGGAAGATATCAATCTTTGGACCTTTTAATTGTTTTGACAAGCATTTTCACTTCTTGAATCCTTGGCACTATTTAGCTCATCAGTATAATTTGAAGCACTGATAATAGATTTTAAAGGAGATTCTAAAGAGAAGAAAGCAAATTCCATATCACTTAGGGATAGTTTCCAATGAGAACAGAATAAATATTTACATATCACTTGGGCCAACTTTAGAACTAACAGGAGTAGTTGTAATAACCACAACCTGTGCATGAATAATGAACAGATACCCATGTCATTGATGAATCACTTTATATACATGATAGTAAATTGTAGAATAGCATCTGGAAATATGTGCAATACATTCTATCATGCTTGGACTGACAAGACAATAAGCAACCAGTTTGTTGACACGCTTACATTATGAACTGCAGTGTTAGTCTTCAGTTGTGTGTATCTTTTCTTGAGGACTACTCAATGGGCAAATTGAAGAAGTAAAAAATTCCAGTCATCTAAAACAAAATGTTTTGATAAACAACTAAAAATTCAGCTGTGCTCTTTCTTGGATAGTCAGGAACTATGGACTGTTGTCCAATAAGATACTCCCATATTTTACTTTTTCAAATTTATTGAAAATAAATCAACTACTTGCCAACTTCTATGGTTTATTCATAACATGTTGGGAGCAGAGGCTATTTTATGGCAAAGATGCTTTTAAGGTTATGTACGCATTACCAAGGAAGCAACCACATTTATTTATTAAGGAAGCAACCACATTTACAAAAGAAAAAGAAAGCAACAGCATATTTAGTTCATTCACATATCACCCAAAAACATTAAATCAATTTAAAAAGATCTTTAAGGAACTAAATATCATCTTGGTACCTACTAATGAACACTCAATTTTAAAATTGCTAAATTCAAAAACAAAAGATGAAACCCCATCAGTTAACAGATCCAGAATATACCAAATAAGTTGTAAACATTGTGAAAAATGCTACATAAGTCAAACTAAAAGAATCTAAAAATCAGAGTCAAAGAGCGCTTTAGAAACATCAGATTGAAATGAGAAGATAAGTCAACAGTAGCATTTCATTTTTGGAACAAAAATCATGACATTGATCCAAATCCAAAATTATTAAAAGGAGTGATAAACCAAAATAAACTAACAATATGGGAGAATATATTCATATCGATAAATAAGGACCACATAATGAACTTCAAAATCCCACCAGTAAGATAATTTGGCAAAGAAGTTCATAGCTCCACCATGAGAGAGAGCAGACAACAACAGATGCTAGTTGAATGGAGGCAAAAGGCTTCCGAAACTAGTCCCTTGATAATATAAAAAAGTAAGTGACGAGTGTCAATAAACTGACTAAAAATAGTTTTTACAAGGAATTATAAAGTCAATTCCTTCATATAAATTGTCTTATTTGTATTAAAATTAGGCAAATGAGTCAATCCTGTATACACTTTTCTTCACCTGCAAGGTTTTTTTTTTATTTTTTTTATTTTTATTTTTTTTATGACAACTAGTTTCTGGGAACTTCTCCCATCCTCAGTAAAAAATTTTTCCAGAGAACCTCGTCAAGATCTAGATGTATTTTGAATAGTCATGCCCTATGGCAGCTTACAATCTCATAAGTAATAAAGTCTGAGGATTCATAGTTGAACCAATTATCAGGTAAATCAATAAAACTGGTAGATTTGTGGTTCAGATCCCAACTATGACATTGAATATTTCAGTATTTATTTTACCTATACAAACTGTCCTACATATGGGATATCAAAATAATTAGCACAAACAGGTGCTACTTTTTGACTCAAAATAAGTTACTGTTTAAAAATGTGTTGCTATTAATACTTCTATTCATTACAACAAATTTAAACATTGGTTGTTACAAAAAAGGCAGTTGAGTGATATTATGATTCAAGTATCCCTGAATAAAATGGAATAAGAAGAGAAAAAATGTAAGCAGTGCAGCGCTCATATCAAATCAGTATCACTGGGAATTTTATTGTTATTCTTAGGAATAACTTAAATCAAACATGAAAGCAACAACATTTTTAAATAAGCTTAACTTATAGATTTCCTTCTGCAGTATATATAGAACATTTAGCCATTTTCTGTACTAATAATCAGAATTGTGTTAAAATATTTTCCTTACACTTCCTGTATTTTGCACAAAAGTATTGTACCTATTATTTTATTTTCAAAAATTAGTGCTGCAGTTATTAAATGGCAGAAAAATAAGTGACACATATCATGTAACCTTACATATTTTGAGATATGATTTTTCTATGAATAAACTATGAAAGTCTATTATGTACTAAGATATTTTCTGAAAATGATTATGTACACTGTCCCACAAAACAAACAAAAAGAAAAAAATCAACATAAAATATTGTAAGTGTGTATATAAACATAAATTTACCTAGAGAACTCCAGATACGAAAATAAACTATATTTGTACTGTGACTTTCACCTATTTCAAATATTTATAAATGATGTAATCCCACAGTATATAGTGTTTGTAGCACAGGTATTTTACTTCATAGGTTAGATATAAATTATTTTATTCACCATCCATTTGGAGGTGCAAGCGGGATTCTAAATGGTAATAATACTACAATGTAAGAATATTTATGTATATGTTTCACTGTGAAGTACCACCTCCATTCCTTGCACATACATTAAACAGGTATCTCTAGTTACATTCTATGTGCTTATGTATTTGATTCAAAGTAATTATACTGGAGCTCAAAGTTCATTACAAACTATTTTCAGATTATAGACAAGCAAAACAAAAGACCTAATGAAATAAAGTGATTTTGTTTCTTAAAACTGTAAAGCTTTCAAAACAGCTATTTTGACGCTTAGTGAAAATACAATGTATCTGGTTATTACCTATGGTTTTCGCTTAGAATAAAGGATGTATTCTCAGTAGCTGAAGTATATCAGATCAACCCTTTCCTGTTATATTTTCATCAATTTTTATTAGTATCATCACCATTATATTTTGTATATTTAATGGGATAGCATCAGGATCAACCAACTGTAATGGATGGCACAGCAGAAAACATTCCTCAACACTGACAAGTTTTCAACACTTCTTGTTAAAAGTTTTAACAACAGTAAAGGATTACTTGTCTCTCTGTCCTGCATTTCTGCAGAAAATAAAATCTATTCAGCATTAAATTTAAAGGGAGTCGATTAATGACACTAAACAACACTTTTAAATTTTCCCGGAACATGTTTCAGAGACTTTTCCTCCATCGCCAAAGTCTCTGAAACATGTTCTGGGAAAAAAAGTAAAAGTAACTTGTTTAGTGTCATTAATCGACTCCCTTTAAATTTAATTTATTACAACACTGTTTTCAACACTCCCAAGAAAGGAAATGTAATTCTATTCAGCATACTATTCAGAAATGTACAATTTAAATTCCTTCTATGATAGATGAGATATGCATATTTGGATAGATTTAATTCAAATATTCATTTGCACTAATTATAATTAAAGTTAATTTTTTTTAATTCCTTGTGAGCATGATCCCAACTTCAGAAAGTGAATATTATTTTGAGTCGAACTGATACCCAATGCTCCACTTATTGCTAGTATTTACCTAGAACACGTTTCGCTAGAATCTTCCTAACATCATCAGCTGTTGTAAACTAATGGATGTTGGTTTGGTGATCTCACTGGAGGCGACAGGTGCATCTGTCGGTATCTTGATGAACTTGAAGTTTGGGTTTTCTTCAAAGATAGTGTCGAAATTAAACAATTTTCTTTCATATTTCTTTATGAAGACTTTTTTCTCACGTGGTTAATGCAGCTGGGCCTTGAACACTTTTTAATAAGTGGATTTCTCATTCTATTCTATTCTCGTTCTATTCTATTCTATTCTATTCTATTCTATTCTATTCTATTCTATTCTATTCTATTCTGTTCTCCTTCCAAAAATGGTACGCTACCACCGATTTATCTATTTCTTTGTTCCTGATGTTCCTAAAATGCTCTTTAAGCCTAATGTTCAAGTTCATTTTAGTTTTTCCAATGTAAAAGTTGTCACAGCCTTTGCAGTTTATCCGGTACACACCTGATTTTTTGTCTCTGGGTATCTCCTTTGTATTATGTGATTTCAAAAGGTGTTGTACACTAATTTTGTTCCTTGGGGCCAAAGTAATATTGTGCTCTTTGAAGACTTTTGGGAAAATGTGTGTAGCTCTGGGATGGTATGAAAATTTTCTGTATGAAGTTTCATTGCTGACTGGAGAAAGAGTAGTTACTTGTTTGCATCTTTGTTGTCTTTTGAATTTATCAATTTCCTTTTTGATGCAAACAAAGATGCAAGCAAGTAACTACTCTTTCCCCAATCAGCAATGAAACTTCATACAGAAAATTTACATACCATCCCAGAGCTACACACCTTTTCCAAAAAGTCTTCAAAGAGCACAATGTTACTTTGGCCCCAAGGAACAAATTTAGTATACAACACCTTTTGAAATCACATAATACAAAGGAGATACCCACAGACAAAAAATCAGGTGTGTACCGGATAAACTGCAAAGGCTGCGAAAACTTTTACATTGGAGAAACTAAAATGAACTTGAACATTAGGCTTAAAGAGCATTTTAGGAACATCAGGAACAAAGAAATAGATAAATCGGTGGTAGCGTACCCTTTTTGGAAGGAGAATCATGATATAGAACGAGAAATACACTTATTAAAGTGTCCAAGGTTCAGCTGCATTAACTACGTGGGAAAAAATCTTCATAAAGAAATATGTATGAAAATTGTTGATTTGATTTGATTTATTGATTCATCCATTAAAACATGTACATGTTATAGGACACGTCAAATTAAAATCTAAGAACTAAAAACTAAAAACTAAGTACAATATTTATAATTAAGGTAGCTAACTAAATTCCTTTCTTGGAAGTGTTGAAAACAGTGTTGTTATGATAAATTAACTTTAAAGAGAGTCAATTAAAGACACTAGACAACACTTACTTTTAAATTTTTCCGGAACATGTTTCAGAGGCTTTGCCTCTATCATCGGCCGGCTCTCGACTGGTTCTCGTTGGTGTAGCTGACGATATTTTGTCACAGGTCTCCTCTGGTGGCGGTTCAAGGAACTTGCTGAACAAATCTTTCTGGGGGATGTCGAAATTGAATACTTTGTTCCTATTTTTTGAAATGAAGATTTGTTCCCATGTGGATAGTTCTTGTTTTCCTGATGTATGTTTTAGTAGTTTTGGTTCTGGATTTATGTTGTGGTTTTTTTCCCAAAAATGTGTGGCAACTGCTGATTTTTCTAATTGTTTATATTTTATGTTTCTAAAGTGCTCCTTTGGTCTTGTTTCTAAATTTCTTTTTGTTTTTCCAATATAAATTTGACTACAGTCATTGCATTCAATTTGATATATACCAGATTTTTTGTTAGATGGAATGGCATCTTTGATGTTTGAGCAAATTAGGTTTTTTAAGGAGAAATGGTTAACTGGTGCTAGTTGAATATTTTGTTTTTTGAAGACTTTTTTGAATTTATCATAGGCCCATGGATGGTAAGTGAATTTTTTGAAAATCATATTAGTTTCTGTAGCTGAGAGAGTTGTGGTTTCCTTTAGTAGCTGCTTCTTTTTTGCTAAGCTCACTTTTTTGTCCACTAATGATTTGGGAAAGTTATTTTTTTGTGCTATTTCAATTATTTTGTTGTATTCTGTTTTGTATTCTTCTGCTGTGAGAGGGATGTTTACCAGTCTGTGTGCTAAACTATTGAAGATTGCCTGTTTGTGGGATCTTGGGTTGTAGCCATTAGCTTTTATGTAGTTGTCTGTCTGTGTTGGTTTCCTGTAAATGCCAAAGTTTAGTCTGTTTTTATTCCTCATTATTTTTAGATCCAAAAATGGTAAATGCTCATCTTTTTCTATTTCTACAGTGAATTTGATGCTTTTTTCTTGGATATTTAAAATATTTAAAAGTTTCAGAGTGCTTATCGTCTGTTTAACAGGATTTCTCAAAAACATTGACTAACTTCTGAATCTGACTGCTTCAAATATATTTCAAACCAAATAGATAGTGCCGCCTTCAGCTTTTTTCCCTGCAGCAGTCAGTGCGTTGTTGCTTTTGAAAGGGAATCAGTTTATGAAGACTCCGTCAACTGTAACAGCACTTTTAGGGTTTCCTTCGTGGTTCAAAACTGTAAGACAATCTTGCGCGAAACGTAGCATCTTTAACTAATAATATTTGATATTTATTTGTACAGTTTCCATTACAGATTCACTTTAATGACGTTAACATCGAACATGCACTATTTATTTTCGTAGAGATATACTCTGTTCAATCCTTACGTAACAGAATTACGTCACATACACAATCTACCAAGGTCGATGATCACAGCGACAGCGTTCTGATTACACCTGCTTATAACACATGTCTTTACAGCTGTTTACTGCTTACGACTGACTCTCGGCGAGTCGTGGCTTCCTTAAACATCTCATCTCATAATTCCAGGTGTTCCAGAACAATCATGAAACCGAATAATCTCTATCAATCAAGACGTTACCAGAAATTTCCGTTTATCTCAGTTTGCTTGCTTCGGCAGACCTTTATCTGCGTGCAAGCTCTTTATCTCCGTGAAACACTACACATCTGTTATCTATTTGCGCCGAAACTTTTATGCCCGTAGGCGCGACAGTATATTGTCACCCAATTATCGGAAAGCACGACCAACTGACAGCTGAGTAGGGGACCGGAGGCATTCGGACCACGTCTACCCATTTGTCTCGGTCACTAACTGAGGGGATGATTAGGGAAGTGTCACTGGTCGCTGGCCGCCTATTCCCCCCCCCCCTGCCGTCTGGAACCTTCGCGGTGATTCTCTGAAACGAGAGACTTCGAGAAACAGCGATATCCCTATAAAAGGGGGCTGCAGTTGGCGAGTTCAGTTTCCCGGATCACCAATTCGGTTTCCGTCGGGGCCACTCCACCACCTTGCAGTTACTGCCCTTGGCGGAGAAGGCTGCTCTGGGATTCCAGGACGGGCTCAAAACCATCGCTGTGCTCTTGGACGTGGAAGAGGCTTTCGCCACCACGTGGCACCAGGGGTTGTTGTTCAAACTCAAAGAAGCACAACTCCCCCTCCCTACCTGTCAATACTCAGCAGCTTCCTCAAGGACCGCACCTTCAGAGTGCGGGTCGAGGGGAAGCTCTCCTCTGTGAGACCCATAGCGGCATGAGTCCCGGAAGGCAGTGTCCTATCCCCGCTACTCTTCGCCGCCTACATGTCTGACCTACTCACGGAACCGCGCACTGATTTGTGTCAGTATGCCGACGACGTCCTCATACTGGCGCAGAACAAGAACGTGCGCTACTGTCTCCCCCCTCTACAGCGTCAGCTCCAGGCCATTGGCAGGTGGAGTGAGAAGTGGAGGATGGCCATTAGCCCGCAGAAGAGCTCCGCTCTTATGCTGGCTAAGACCCGTAGCTGGCGCCCAGAAGGTGACCTGCGGTTAAGGCGGAGAAGAATCCACTGGGTTCGAACCGCCGAATACCTGGGAATCCAACTGGACCGCGGCCTCACTTTCACTCCGCACGTCAGGGCAAAGGCCGGCCTCGCCCACGCTGCACTCAGGCAACTCTATCCGATCTTCAGATCCACAATGCCCATCCGCCTCAAACTGCGGACATACCGTGCGATCATCCGGCCTCTGATCCTGTACGGATGCGAGGTCTGAGGCTCGGTGGCTCATTCCACCCTCCGCAGGCTGCATGCCGTGCAGAACAGAGCCTTAAGGATGATCTACGGTACCGACCGCAGGTTCCCATCTCACTTACTGCACACCCAGTCTGGCATACCATACGTCGTAGACGTCGTGCGCGAACGAACACGCACGTTGTATGCCAAGATCACTCCCCACCCAAACCAGCTGGTGAATACACTTGGTCAATACGACCACCATCTCCCCAGGAGACGGAGGAGCTATCGCCTACCCAAGGACGCCCTTGGGTGGTAGAGTCTGCCTCTCCTTCCTCCCCTAACAATCACCGCCAGGTCACCTCGCACCCTCGCCGCGGCTGGCTGGTTAAATGCTGCAGTCGTGCCCTGGGACACGCGCACGACCTGGAAATACCAATACCATCAACCCAATTTCCATCTGGCCTCTCGCTACTGGTCCCACCACTGCTTGTCGGCTCGCTAGCGACCGCATAAAGCAGGGTGGAACGGGCACTGTTCCCCCAAGGGAGAATATCCCGGCACCAGAAGCATCAGTAGAGGGCAACTGCGCCGTCTAACATAACGACACGCAAGCTTGCGCAAAAACTTACATCTATTTTACCGCACGGGTAAATCCGCACAGTGGATAGGTACCGTGGCGTGCAACCCTCCGCCCGGGAGAACCCGGGCAACCTGCACCTGCTGTTGGCTCTTGGCTCATGGGTCAGCTCAGTTCTTGGCGAGCAGCCTTGAGGAGCAGCATTTGAGTTAACGAACCGGAAGACTGTGTACGTGCATCGGAGGAGTGTGCGTATCTGCGAGTGCAGAGTGGACCTGTGACAGACGAACTGGTGAATTGTAATTGTGTGCATTACGTAATTCTGTGTAATCGGCAAGTGTTCCGACTGTAATTCGGTGGAAATAAAGCACATTTTTGAGTGGTGCAACTGTACTTTTAATTTCACGAACCCACAAAGTCACAATATTATTACCGAAGGTTTACTCGCTGACTCAGGTCCCCTGTCCATAATCCTTTGGTTTTCCTGAGCAGCTTGATGTCATTTCTTCTTAACCTTTGCTTCTTTTACCCCAATCCACTTTTCTCTTAACTTATATACGAATTCTCCTATACATCTATTTTTCTTTTCACCCATCCCCGTTAACATGGGTAGCTCCACTACCTCTTTGCTCACTGTCTCATTTCTTATCCCATATTTTTCTCCTCCAATTTAACTCTTTACATTCTATCAGATGAACAGTGCTCTCTTCATCTCCACAAGGCCGCACCGTGGCTCAGTGGTTGGACCGCTTGGCTCTCACCAAGGTGGCTTGGGTTCAATCCCAGGCGACCGCAAAGTGAGATTTGTGGTGGACAACATGGCGCTGGGGCGGGTTTACTCCGGGATCTCCGGTTTCCCCCGCCATCTCATTCCACCGGTGCTCCATCTTCATCTCATGTATCATCAGTGTCACCGTCTGAGGTGCCGTATGTAGTAAAAGCGGGCGTTAAAGACTTCACATTTTCATCTCCACAAAATTCACATATCCCTACCTCATTTCTTCTCAACCCTTTTAGATATATTATTCCTACTCTCATCCATGCTCTGCCTTCTCTTCCAGTTTTGTCACATTGATCTATATAGTTCTCCCTAACCCATTCTATCTTTAATTGCTTATAAAGTTTCAAAGATTTCTTTTCTTCTATACTTCCCCAAATCTCCTGCCTATCTATGTCCTGTACTCTGTCACTTTCTTTCCAAAACCACTATGAGTTCACTCCTCTGCTGTCCACAAATATGTCATGCTTATCTTAGATAGAGTTCTTTGCAATTCCGACCATCAACTGTTTGTGTTCTTAATGCTTTTCTGTTTCATGCACAGATTCAGTAATTCCCCTTTCTACCCTTTAATACTCTTATACCTGAATTTCAGTATTCTCTCTATAACACTGGGGAACAAAAAGAATTATTTTTGTATACCCGAAACAAAATAGGCAAATACTTATGTAAACCGATCTGCTGATTCCAAAAATGACCCTCAAAATGCTGTATCACGTAACGTTTTTAAGGTATCCATAATTTTTTATGAAAACTTACAGAAATGTGATGTGATAACTCATGTTTGATTAATTGAAAATAATAGGTATTTTATTGAAAAATAACATTGAAAATAATAATAATTATTATTAATTATTATTAAAATAAACACAAAATAATGATGAAAAACAATACCTGAATTATCTCAGAAGTGTTTCACTGTTGATTATTGAGTATTGACTCTCCCGTTTGAGGAACCAACAATAGTCTCCGAACATGGCTGAATCCCATCGACGCTGGTAACGACTTTCCATCTCAGAAATGTGCTAGTGAAAACGCTCACCTTGCTCATCACTTACAGCTCCTAGGTTTGTAGGGAAACTATCAAGGTGAGGGTGCAAAAAGTGGATTTTAAGTGACATACGGCAACCCATTTCTTTGTAGCTCCTTAATAGTTCTGAGACTAAAGTTTCATAATTTTCTTCTTTGTTATTGCCCAGGAAGCCTTCCACCACTGATTTAAATGATTTCCATGCTGCCAGTTCAACACGTTTAAGCTTTGATTCAAAAACACTGTCTTTAAGAAGTAGTCTTATTTGAGGACCGACAAATATAACTTCCTTCAATTTAGATTAGTTTATTTTGGGAAAGATACTTCTAAACACTCAAATGCACTTCCACTTTTGTCCAAACCTTTAACAAAATGCTTCATTAACACAAGCTTTATGTGAAGTGGGGGGTGAAGAACTTTGTTTGGGTCTACTGGAGGCACATACTTAACATTGCTTGCTCCAGGGGTATAGTCTTCCCTTTTACCCCATTCTTTCACTATAAAATGCTTGTCAGTTGCCCTACTGTCCCAAAGCATAAAAAACAGCAATATTTTGTGAAACGTCCCTGCAGTCCCGTTAGCAATGCAACTACCTTGAGGACACTACAAATTTCCCAGCCATGGTTTTGATAACTAATAGCATCTAAAATAATGGACATGGAATCGTATGTCTCCTTCATTCCTATGGCATGAAATAAAGGTATTGAAGGTAGTAAATTGCCATTATGAAGCAACACTGCCTTTAAGCTGTATTTAGAAGAGTCAATGGCTATTATTTTAAATTAAGTCAATATGAGTTGGTATCATACCTCATTTCTGTAATTTTATATAAAAGAATAAGAATATCTCAAAAAAGTTACGTGATAAAGCATTTTCAGAGGCATTTTTGGAATCAGCGGGTCATTTTGCATAAGAATTCGCCTATTTTGTTTCGGGTACAATAAACGTGTTCCCTAGTGTTATTATTGCCCTCCTTTTTGTATTTCCCAACACTAGTAATGCCACTTCTTTAAATAATAATATTTAACACATACTACAACAAATTCAACATTAGAAAACAGCTTTCACATACAAGCAGATTTCACTTGTTTTTCGTGGTATTTTGCGTCGTAAATATTTTTCCTCGCTTCCTTTGCAGGAATTGGTATCATTAATCATAACTTTATTTACCTCTCTATATAAAAAGGTAAATACATTTTCTATTTCACTAAAACGCGCTTCTCCTTTGTGATACCGCAGAGCGAAAAAACATTCCTACAGCACACAAGGCTCGATCCTCCTCGTTCATTTTCTTGCGTGATTCACATCAAACAAATTATATATATTAAACATTGCCCGGCCATGTTATTTTCTTCTTCCCAAACTTCGTAACAAGGAAAATACCTTTTCCGTACCAAAGGTTATTGATTAAATATAATGTAATGTAACTCCATGGCACAAAACGTTTAAAATTGTGACCTACGGTAAATACGACGGCGTCTTTAAAAACTTTGAACGAGCATAAATTACGTGGTGAGCTGGTTAGGGGAATATTTCGAGTCTATGTTGGTACTCGAAGAGCCTCCTTGTTGTGTTATTATAGTAACAGTCCTGTGGGCAAAGTGTAGAACTCGGAATATGTTGCCAGTATTGGGTTCCATTATCGAGCTTTCACTTCAAATACACGTTTCGAGATCCCGCAAACTAAAAATGAATGATTTAACTAGCAAACAAAAACCTTGTGTCGTGGGGGCAGCATCTACATCATTTTCAATATATCATAAATCTGAATTTCTGTTATTACTTGTGGTAGTTCTTAGCATCTCGTTTCATATTAATTATTTTAAATTTAATATGTAATATTATATGCTTCCATTACTCAACATTCTACTTATTACGTTTTAAGTCCCTTTTAGGTTCCGTAATATTACCAGTCGAGACCACCGACCTTTCTTCCCTTCCGCAAGGAGTAATAATAAAGATTTTTTCGCCCAATTTGCACCAGCGACCACGAAGAACGACTTCAAGGGACCCAGAGTGGATATCTCAGTCAGATTAAGATAACACAAATAGTTTTTGTGATTTCCTATGTCCAGGAACAATAAGGAGCAAGTGGTGCGAGACACTTATTTCATTTTTTAAATTTTAAGAATTTATTTTAACTGCTCTGAAAAAAGTAATTGGTACAACGTAGGAAATGTGAAATTGGGTAGGGCATGGAATGATACAACACAAGTTAACTGTTACATATTATTATCATTGTTATTGGTAATTGCAATAATGCAATTACGCAATGTGGTGACGTGGACCAATAAAGGAGAATTGCTATGGAAACATACAGTTAATAATAATAATAATAATAATAATAATAATAATAATAATAATAATAATAATAATAATAATAATAATAATAATAATAATAATAATAATAATAATAATAATAATAATAATAATAATAATAATAATAATAATAATAATAATAATAATAATAATAATAATAATAATAACGATATTCACAATAATCATAATGATAGCAATAACAAAAAACAATAATCATAACAATAACAATAATAACCATCATGGATAATGCTCATCATGATCGTCGTCCTCCTGCTCATCCTACTCCTCATCAACCTCATCCTACTCCTCATCAACCTCATCCTACTCCTCAGCCTACTCCTCATCAACCTCATCCTACCCCTCATCAACCTCATCCTACTCCTCATTCTACTCCTCATCAACCTCATCCTACTCCTCATCAACCTCATCCTACTCCTCATCAACCTCATCCTACTCCTCATCAACCTCGTCCTACTCCTCATCCTACTCCTCATCAACCTCATCCTACTCCTCATCCTACTCCTCATCAACCTCATCCTACTCTTCATCAACCTCACCCTACTCCTCATCAACCTCATCCTACTCTTCATCAACCTCATCCTACTCCTCATCCTACTCGTCATCCTACTCGTCATCCTACTTCTCATCCTACTACTCATCCTACTCCTCATCAACCTCATCCTACTCCACATCCTACTCCTCATCAACCTCATCCTACGGCTCATCCTACTCCTCATCCTACTCCTCATCAACCTCATCCTACTCCTCATCCTACTCATCAACCTCATCCTACTCCTCATCAACCTCATCCTACTCCTCATCCTACTCTTCATCAACCTCATCCTACTCCTCATCAACCTCATCCTACTCCTCATCAACCTCATCCTACTCCTCATCAACCTCATCCTACTCCTCATCAACCTCATCCTGCTCCTCATCAACCTCATCCTGCTCCTCATCTTACTCCTCATCCTACTCCTCATCAACCTCATCCTACTCCTCATCAACCTCATCCTACTCCTCATCCTACTCTTCATCAACCTCATCCTACTCCTCATCAACCTCATCCTAATCCTCATCAGCCTCATCAACCTCATCCTACTCCTCATCAACCTCATCATACTCCTCATCAACCTCATCCTACTCCTCATCAACCTCATCCTAATCCTCATCAGCCGCATCAACCTCATCCTACTCCTCATCAACCTCATCCTGCTCCTCATCAACCTCATCCTACTATCATCAACCTCATCCTACTCCTCATCAACCTAATCCTACTCCTCATCAGCCTCATCAACCTCATTCTACTCCTCATCAACCTCATCCTACTCCTCATCAACCTCATCCTACTCCTCATCAACCTCATCCTATTCCTCATCAACCTCATCCTACTCCTCATCAGCCTCATCCTACTCCTCATCAACCTCATCCTACTCTTTATCAACCTCATCCTACTCCTCATCAACCTCAATATACTCCTCATCAACCTTATCCTACTCCTCATCAACCACATCCTACTGCTCATCCTACTCCTCATCAACCTCATCCTACTCCTCATCAACCTCATCCTACTCATCCTACTCCTCATCAACCTCATCCTACTCTTCATCAACCTCATCCTACTCCTCATCAACCTCATCCTACTCCTCATCAACCTTATCCTACTCCTCATCAACCTCATCATACTCCTCATCAACCACATCCTACTCCTCATCCTACTCCTCATCAACCTCATCCTACTCCTCATCAACCTTATCCTACTCCTCATCAACCACATCCTACGCCTCATCCTACTCCTCATCAACCTTATCCTACTCCTCATTAACCTCATCCTACTCCTCATCAACCTCATCCTACTCCTCATCTTACTCCTCATCAACTTCATCCTACTCCTCATCAACCGCATCCTACGCCTAATCCTACTCCTCATCAACCTCATCCTACTCCTCACCAACCTCATCCTACTCCTCATCAACCTCATCCTACTGCTCATCAACCTCATCCTACTCCAACTCAACTTCATCCTACTCCTCATACTACTCCTCATCAACCTCATCCTACTCCTCATCAACCTCATCCTAATCCTCATCAACCTCATCCTACTCCTCATCCTACTCATCATCAACCTCATCCTACTCCTCATATTACTCCTCATCCTACTCATACTACTCCTCATCAACCTCATCCTACTCCTCATCAACCTCATCCTACTCCTCATCAACCTCATCCTACTCCTCATCAACCTCGTCCTACTCCTCATCAACCTCATCCTACTCCTCTTCAACCTCATCCTACTCCTCATCAACCTCATCCCACTCCTCATCCTAATCCTCATCAACCTCATCCTGCTCCTCATCAACCTCATCCTACTCATCAACCTCATCCTACTCCTCATCAACGTCATTCTACTGCTCATCCTACTCCTCATCCTACTCCTCATCAACCTCATCCGCTCCTCATCCTACTCCACATCAACCTCATCCTACTCCTCATCCTACTCCTCACCAACCTCATACTACTCCTCATCAACCTCATCCTAATCCTCATCCTACTCCTCATCAACCTCTTCCTACTCCTCATCAACCTCATCCTACTCCTCATTAACCTCATCCTACTGCTCATCAACCTCATCCTACTGCTCATCAACCTCATCCTGCTCATCCTCTTCATCCTCCTCATCCTCCTCTTCATCGTCTTCATCCTCCTCCTCAAATTTCTCCTCAACCTCCTCTTCATCCTCCTCTTCTTCCTCCTCAACCTCCTCCACCTCCTGCTCATCCTCCTCATCCTCCTCATCCTCCTCATCTTCCTCCTCATCCTCCTCATCTTCCTCCTCATCCTCCTCCTTATCTTCCTCATCCTCATTCTCCTCATGCTCCTCATCATTATTATTGTCACTGATCACATTGTTTCTTTGGAACTGCGACAGGCAAGTGCCATGGACACGTGGGCAGGAAAGAGACAGTGTCACGCGAGGTTTACCTTTACAGAGAGAGAGAGAGAGAGAGAGAGAGAGAGAGAGAGAGAGAGAGAGAGAGAGAGAGAGAGAGAGTGAAAGGAACAGAGATATGTCTGGATATTTCCGTCTTTCTCTTGCCGCCGCGATCTTTCTCGGGAGGTCGACTGTATTGTAGATCAATGACTGGAAGGTATAAATAAGCGGCAAAAATGACAAGGAAGCAGTTTGTTTAGTTATGCAGCTGCGGTGTGTTTTGAGTTGTATTCATTTGTTTGTTTATATGTGGTGAGTCCGCGAGACGATCTTGAAGACTGCTGTTTGTCTTTTTACTGCTGCAATGGTTGTACAAAGTTACTGTATAGTGCAATAGAAAGTGCTTTATATTTTTGCAAACAAGATCTCAGATTCTACGAACACACGAAGTCACATTATTTAATGCATGTTTATTTTATTATTTTTATTGTTTTTACTTTTTAGCGTAATCTACAGAAAAATTTTGGCTTAAGAAATTAGGTTCCAGGATATGATACTGCATTTATTTATTTACTTATTTAAATATTTATTTACTCATTCGTTCATTCCATCCGTCCGTCCGTCCGTCCGTCCATCCATCCATCTACCTACCTACCTACCTACCCACCCACCCATCCATCCATCCACCTACCCACCCACCCACCTACCTACCCACCCACCTACCTACCTACCTACCCATCCATCCCACACATCCCACCCACCCACCCACCCATCCATCCACCCATCCCACCCACCCACCCATCCATCCATCCATCCATCTGATGCCGTATTTATCAGCCGTATGATTGAATACGATTTTAACAATGAATAAAATGATAATTAAATTATAATGAGGAAGTAAGGTGAAAGAATTTAAGATAATGAATATTAAAGATGGATAAGTTCATGAAACGAAGCCACAGCATTTAAATTCAATTACTAGAATGCGAATAAGTATTTTAACCCAGAGCTAGGTAATAAAGTTGTTGGTCTATATAGATGAATATGTTCCGTCGAAAGGCTGTGGTCACGGGTTGGGTCGTTACCTGGGTCATTAGTAGACCGGTCCAAACCTGGCCCAAACCAGTATTTCTGGGAAATGTCCGCGTGGTTGTAGCTCGCTAACTAGAGTTTTTCAGAGAAATCCAGCTGGAGGCGAGGCTATATCTGTTTTGGTAAGGAATATTAGGTTTTAGCGTCGGTGTTCTGGTCTGAGACGTGATACCGTGTAGACGTGTTTTGCCTGCCGGGGACACAAACGTCGGATTGCGCCGAGAAGTACAATCAGTAATGAGAATCTTATTAAGTGAACAAGATCTCTCAGCAGTGAATTAAGCGGCGAAGTATACTTTCAAAACAGTGTTAGTAATTTATTCCATCGTGATAGATTTCAGCAATTCAGTATAGTGTTAACTTGATAGTGGAAATCTAGAGTAATTCGATCTGAACGCGGCGGCAACTCCTGGTGAACTGTCTGCACGAAACGAACTGAATAGTAAAGTGGATCCGATGAACTGTGTTGTTTTTATTTCGTCAACCTATCTCACGCATACCCTGTAGATAGCGTGGTCTCAGCTCTAATGACTAGCCAGGGCAAAGAATAGTCAACTTATAGAGCAATCTACTAGGCGACCAGACCACCGGGATCCAGGCTGCTAAGGTCACATCCAGAGTGGCTGATACCCGAGACAGAGTATCAGCTGCCACAGCGGGGGAGGAAAGGCCACAAACTTGGCGAACCAACGTGGCGCTTCGAGAGACGAAAAGCAACCAGCATCAGGATCGACGGAAGCTCCAGCAGAAAACCAAAGGTACTGAGTGTAACATTTTAGTGTTGTTGTCGTTGTTGCAATGAACTGATGGAGAGTATTTTAAGAAACGGAAAGGTCGGTCAAATTCACAAAGCTAGGACGTGCAGGGGAGTACTATACAAATGGTTAAAGAGAAAGTAGCAGAAATAGGAGAAAGTGCTCAGAATATACAGAATAGATTAGAAAAGACAATGGAAAGTAATAATGCTCAGGGTCTAGAATATAACGTAGGAAGGGATACAGAATGTAGTAGTAACAATCAAATTGTACACGTTAGTGTAGCTAAGGAAACAACTAATAATAGCCAGGGAGTAGATGTAAATGACTCAGATACGAATAGGAGTATGGTAGCCATGATGAAAGCGATAATGGAGAAGTTAGAAAGTAATAACCTAGAATTAAGTCAGAAAATAAAAAGTACGAACCAGAAATTAGAAAGTAATAACTAGGAATTAAGTCAGAAATTAGAAAGTACGAACCAGAAATTAGAAAGTAATAACCAGGAATTATGTCAGAAATTAGAAAGTACTAACCAGAAACTAGAAAGTACTAGTCAAAAATTAGAGGCAGGACAGCAAGATTTGGTTAGGAAGCTCGAAAGTCAGCAGAAAGCATTAGAAACCTTTCAAGCAGAGGTTAGAGGGGAAATCAATCAAGTTAGAACTGAAGTACGGGGGGAAATAGAAAGTATAAGAATCGAAGTTTGTAATCAAGTAAGTGAGAAGTCAGGCAGAGAATACAAGAAATTACGAGAGGACGTAGCAAAGCAATTTGAAAAAGAGAGGGAAATAGTTAGCAAGGAATTAGACCAAATGAGAGAAACGGCTAGCAAAGAATCAGGGGAAAATAGAAGTAGATTAGAACAAGCAGAAAGGGAAATTAGAAGGCAAGGTAGGGGTGTGGACGAAATAAATGAACAAATGAAAGAGGTAGCTACAGAAATTAATGGAATGAAGGAAACATTAGAAAATTTGAGGTTGTGTGTAACTGAACCTAATTCTAATGCTAGTCAGATAAGTGAAAGCTCTGCACGAAACGAAGCGAGACAAAGTGCCTCAGCCGACATTTCGATGCTTAATATGGGTCCAAGTACCTCCAGTTATGAACCCAGAGATAATAATGTACATGTTGAAAGGAGTGGTGGTCAAATGCAATGACCAAACCACATCTTAAAGGAAATTGTGCCACCAGTGTTTGAACATGAGGATTCTGATAATCCTAAGGATTTTATGAGGAGTCTGCATGAATATTTTTCTGTAAAGTGTATTCCTGAACAGTATTGCATGACAATTGTTAGAAAATGCCTTAAGGGAAATGCAGCTAACTGGTTAGAGGTATCAATGGGAAATGATAATAACTTCAGGACCTTTGAAAGTTTATTCATGAACAGATACTGGGGACATAACAGGCAGTCTAGCATAAGATTAGAACTGAGTAGTGGAAAGTATGACCCAAGAACTGATCAGTCGATGGTTAATTATTTCACGAAAATTGCTAGGAAATCTAAAATGCTGGATCCACCCATGAGTGAGCAAGAATTAATCGCCATTATCACGACACACTTCCCAGAGGCACTCCAGAACTATTTAATTATAGCTAAACCCGCAAACGTCGCCACCATGATCGATTTGCTGTTGGCATTGGAGACAAACAAATCAAAGAGTAAAAATGAAAGTTTCGCTATGCCTGGAGCGAGCAACGAAAGGGAAATTTCAAATAATTTCGGGCAAGGGGCACATATCAATTACAATCAAAACCAGGATGTCCGAGATAGATACCGAGGTCCCGTACCCAGAGGAGGAAATTCGCAGTGGGAGAACCGAGGCCGAAATAATTTTGACCGCAACCAGAGGAACCGCAACGGGCACGACCGAAACAGAAATGTACAAGTAAATTACGTAAACGCGGCGAGACATGAAAGGAACCGAGGAGGATGGAACGAGAGAAAAAGAAGGCATTCAGGAAATGACTACTGGAAAGTTGACAATGTACCAGAAGTTAGGCCGAGGTCACCCAGGCAGGGAGAACGGAGCACGGGAAATGGTTACTGGAGGGTCGACAACATCCCAGAATTTAGGCCAAGGTCGCCGCAGCACGGACAAAGGAGCAGGAGCGGTAGAAATTCGCCGATAAATGGAGAAAGGGCCGAAGCCCTACAAGTAACCAGGCAAGTGTTCGAAAACCGCGGCCATCCTTCTCAGGAAGCAAATTTGGAAGGAAAGAATGCAACGAGAACTGGAGCTTACAGCAAGACTCAGGGAAACTATGTACCCAGTCAAACGCGCCTTCAGTGAAGACTGGGAGGAAACTATGTGAACCGTATGCGAAAAATAAGATCGTCAGAGGGCAAATGATGTTACAGAAGGAAACCAATCTGAGGAACAGAAGTGAAGACAGTGACAAAGTATTCGAACCACCACGAATAGCAGTTGCCATTAACGGAATTCCGGACACTGCAATAATAGACACTGGAGCTAACAGTACAGTGTGCTCACAAAAGTTTTATGAAGAACTAATCAACCGGGGTTTGAAGATAATGTCTTTATCAGTAAGCGTATATTTTGTTCACTAGCTGTGGGGAAGAGGAAAGAAAGAGTGAAATTTCAAGTCATGCTCAACGTAGAAATAAATGGTAGAATTATTGAGGTTTTGTTCCTGGTCGTACCCAGACTCGTTACCGACATAATTATAGGATGTGATTGCCTGTATGAATGGAAAGCCATTGTTAATTTCCAGAATAGATTTGTCAAGTTAGAAACAGGGCAGGAAACAGTAGTGGTGCCATTTGTCGACGATAGCGGGTCAGAGGAAGTTGTACGAGATGAACGTGAAGATGAAATTCGGTGAGACGTATTCTTTGTTGAGTACATAAAAATTGGAGCAATGGAGCTTGGCGAAATAAACGTCGAAGAATATGCTGCCGAATCGAGTAACAATGAGATGTATGATGAAGATGTTGGGACGATTAAGGAATATGTGGAAGCTGAACCCCGAGAAAATCCCGCCAGGAATTGGAATTATGAGACTACAAATTTGTGCCGCAAGGCGGAAAACTACGAAAACTTGGAAGATTTATTCAGAGAAAAAGTCAGTCAGGCTAACTACCTGAATACAGCGCAGAAAGAAGAATTATTTAGAATTTTAGTACGACACCAGGAGGTATTTTCGGATAAACCAGGAAGATGCACGAAATATATTCACTCTTTCGAAATGACGCCCATAGAGCCGTTTACACATAGAGCGAGACCCATACCATCCGCTATTCGGGAAGAAGTCGATAAAGTGATAGAAGACATGCTAGAAGACGGGGTTATCGAAATTTCAGACTCCATATACGTGAACCCCTGTGCATAGCAAGCAAAGCTAGTGGGAAAAATTAGAGTAACACTAGACGCAAGAAAGCTAAACAAGCATTGTAAACCAGACAGATTTAGACCCGAGAGCGTGGATGCAACGTTGAGCAAGTTGCATAAAGGAAAATTCTTCTCTACATTAGATCTGACCGCCTCCTTCTGGCAGATTCCACTTAAGAGAGAATTGAGAAAATTTGCTGCATTTTTATATTCTGGAATTCTTTCCCAGTTTACCGTCTGCGCATTTGGAATGAACACAAGCGGAGGCGCATTGTTGAGAGCATTGTATGCTATTTTTGGAGAAACCATAAAGAAGTTCGTGGCTCAATATGTGGACGACTTTGTCATATTTTCGCCAGAAATTGGTGAACATCTGAAGCACCTTGATTACGTTTTAAACCGGACCGAAGTGGAAAGTCATGATTCCGAGAGGGATCGAAAATCAGTTAATTACCGCATATCACAAAGCCTTAGCACATACCGGCAGTGAGAAACTAAATTTGGTAATAAGTGAACACTGCTACATAAAACACTTAGCCAGAAAAGTACGGAAAATATGTTCAACTTGCGACATGTGCCAACGAGCGAAACCATTCAATGTGAAATTCGATACAGAACCTCAAGCGATTTTAAGAGATGAAAAGAATGCGCTAGTCACAGTGGACGCTCACGGAGAATTACCTCGAGGTCAATTTGGGTGCCGATACATCTTTGTACTTCATGATGTCTTCACCAAATATGTAAAAATATACCCCGTAAGAAACATAAGCAGCAGGACTTGTGTAGGGAAGATAGTGAATGATTATATGCCGAAATACGGACCAGTAAAAGCGGTCTTGTCTGATGACGCGACCGTCCATCGGAGTAAATG
Source organism: Mantis religiosa (assembly GCA_030765055.1). Taxonomy (NCBI): domain Eukaryota; kingdom Metazoa; phylum Arthropoda; class Insecta; order Mantodea; family Mantidae; genus Mantis; species Mantis religiosa. Next base: position 233,849,952 of record CM060947.1, on the reverse strand, counting down.
CTTTAAAGGAACCCTCACAGATCACGGAATAAAATTATATTATTGCTCATCCTATTTTCCATCAGGAAACCCGACGGAACGAGTACTACGCGATATTGGGATCTATTTCAGGATACGGGCACATAAGAATCACAAAGATTGGGTAAGATACTGTCCAGTCATTGAAAAGATAATAAATAACACCATTAATGTGACTACAGGATTTCCACCCGTAACACTTATGTTAAACGAAGAACCCGAGCCCATCTTTAAGGAAATTGAAAAAAAGTAAGTATTGAATATGAAACCCTAAGTGAAGAACAAAGAGCTAAATTAGCTTTCGACAGAATAAAGGAGAAGGCCGAAAAGAGGAAATCGAAGAGAAAACGAAGAAGGCACAAATGGAACCCAGAGATAGGTGATCTAGTATTAATTAAAGATCACAAGTTGTCCTGCGCCTTGAAGAACAGAAACAAGCGCATGGAGTTACTATATAAAGGTCCTGGGGAAATTATTCAAAAATTTGGGGAACATACATTTGAAATAGTAGATGCGGTAAATAGAAAACTCATGGGTAGGTGGCACAAACAACTTCTCCGTCCGTACCGGACATAAACAAATATTCATGCAGAGGCATATAGGATAAGGTATAGATGAAAATGTATACAACTCAATTAATGAAAATGAATTCAGACGAACAAATATATAATATATATAATATATAATCTTAATGGTATCCAACCACAAAAGATCGAAATTGTGAAAAAAAAAACTTGTGGTGATAAGTACTTTTAAGACTTTAAAGTGAAGTGGAAGTGCAGTGAATCATATGAAAATAACCAACTCAAAGCAACAAAACTGAGTACCAAAACAATTTACAAATCCAAGAAGGTGCAAGGACTTTTGGCAAATTACACCTTTATATAGCATCAGAAGACAAACAGATTTTGTAAACTAGCTTAAGTTTTCCGTAGTTCATAAATAATACGATGTAAACGTTCGTTGTATGACGCAAGAAAATGTAAAACTTTCAGAAGTGGAGTGTATATAGCGTATGGTAAACTAATATGTATTGGATTATTTCAGATGTTTATAATGTGAAGTGTTGAAAACAAAAAGAAATTATGTACTAATACTATAAATTTTGTCATTATGATTGTATGTAACGCAGCTGAAATACAAAGAAAATTGTAAAGTGAACCAGAGTTGCCGACGTGTGGAGTTGTTGATAATAATAGTAATGTTATTCGGGCAAGGACGTTCCATTCTTAAATTATGGGATAATTAAATAATGAAACGGGGGCAGTTTGATGCCGTATTTATCAGCCGTATGATTGAATACGATTTTAACAATGAATAAAATGATAATTAAATTATAATGAGGAAGTAAGGTGAAAGAATTTAAGATAATGAATATTAAAGATGGATAAGTTCATGAAACGAAGCCACAGCATTTAAATTCAATTACTAGAATGCGAATAAGTATTTTAACCCAGAGCTAGGTAATAAAGTTGTTGGTCTATATAGATGAATATGTTCCGTCGAAAGGCTGTGGTCACGGGTTGGGTCGTTACCTGGGTCATTAGTAGACCGGTCCAAACCTGGCCCAAACCAGTATTTCTGGGAAATGTCCGCGTGGTTGTAGCTCGCTAACTAGAGTTTTTCAGAGAAATCCAGCTGGAGGCGAGGCTATATCTGTTTTGGTAAGGAATATTAGGTTTTAGCGTCGGTGTTCTGGTCTGAGACGTGATACCGTGTAGACGTGTTTTGCCTGCCGGGGACACAAACGTCGGATTGCGCCGAGAAGTACAATCAGTAATGAGAATCTTATTAAGTGAACAAGATCTCTCAGCAGTGAATTAAGCGGCGAAGTATACTTTCAAAACAGTGTTAGTAATTTATTCCATCGTGATAGATTTCAGGAATTCAGTATAGTGTTAACTTGATAGTGGAAATCTAGAGTAATTCGATCTGAACGCGGCGGCAACTCCTGGTGAACTGTCTGCACGAAACGAACTGAACAGTAAAGTGGATCCGATGAACTGTGTTGTTTTTATTTCGTCAACCTATCTCACGCATACCCTGTAGATAGCGTGGTCTCAGCTCTAATGACTAGCCAGGGCAAAGAATAGTCAACTCATAGAGCAATCTACTAGGCGACCAGACCACCGGGATCCAGGCTGCTAAGGTCACATCCAGAGTGGCTGATACCCGAGACAGAGTATCAGCTGCCACAGCGGGGGAGGAAAGGCCACACATCCATCCATCCATCCATCCACCCATCCACCCACCCAGCCACCCACCCACCCATCCACCCATCCACCCACCCACGCATCCACCCATCCACCCATCCATCCATCTATTTATTTATTTTATTTATTTACTTATTCAACCTCTCTTTCATTCATTCATTCATTCATTACTTTATTTCTTTTTTTATTTCTTTATTTATTTCATTTATTTCTTTATTTATTCATTTATTTCTTTATTCATTCATTTCTTTATTTCTTCATTTCTTTAGTCATTCTTTCTTTATTTCTTCATTTCCTTATTCATTCCTTTCATTATTTCTTCATTTCCTTATTCATTCCTTTCATTATTTCTTCATTTCCTTATTCATTCCTTTCTTTATTTCTTCATTTCCTTATTCATTCATTTCTTTATTTCTTCATTTCCTAATTCATTTCCTAATTCATTCATTTCCTAATTCATTCATTTCCTAATTCATTCATTTCCTTATTCATTCATTTCCTTATTCATACATTTCCTTATTCATACATTTCCTTATTCATATATTTCCTTATTCATTCATTTCCTTGTTCATTCATTTCCTTATTCATTCATTTCCTTATTCATTCATTTCCTTATTCATTCATTTCCTTATTCATTCATTTCCTTATTCATTAATTTCTTCATTTCCTTATTCATTTCTTCATTTCCTTATTCATTCATCTCTTCATTTCCTTATTCATTCATTTCTTCATTTTCTTATTCATTCATTCATTTTCTTATTCATTCATTCATTTCCTTATTCATTCATTCATTTCTTCATTTCCTGATTCATTCATTCATTTCTTCATTTCCTGTTTCATTCATTTCTTCATTCATTCTTTCACTTCCTGATTCATTCATTTCTTCATTCATTCACTTCCTTATTCATTCGTTTCTTCGTTTATTCATTTCTTCGTTCATTCATTTCTTCATTTCTTTAGCAATTTCTTTAGCCGCTTCTTTCGCCGCTTTTTCGCCGCTTCTTACGCTACTTCTTACGCTACTTCTTTCGCCGTTTCTTGCGCCGCTTCTTGCGCCGCTTCTTGCGCCGCTTCTTTCGCCGCTTATTTCGCCTCTTCTTACGCCGCATCTTACGCCGCTTCTTTCGCCGCTTCTTGCGCCGCTTCTTTCGCCACTTCTTTCGCCGCTTATTTCCCCGCTTCTTTCGCCACTTCTTGCGCCACTTCTGGCGCCACATCTTACGCCACTTCTTGCCCCACTTCTTGCGCAACTTCTTTCGCCACTTCTTTCGCCACTTCTTGCGCCACTTCCTTCGCCACTTCCTTCGCCACTTCTTTCGCCACTTCTTTCGCCCCTTCATTCGGCACTTCTTTCGCAACTTCTTTCGCCACTAGTTTCGCAGCTTCTTTCGCCGCTTCCTTCACCGCTTCCTTCGCCGCTTCCTTCGCCACTTCTTTCGCCACTTCTTTCGCCACTTCTTTCTCCAAATTTGAGTTTCAATTTAAAATTTTGAGTTTTCAATTTCCAATTTTCTTATTCAATTTCCAAATTTGAGTTTTCAATTTCAAATTTGAGTTTTCAATTTCTAATTTTGAGTTTTCAATTTTGAGTTTTCAATTTCCAACTTTGAGTTTTCAATTTCCAAATTTGAGTTTATAATTTCCACATTTGAGTTTTCAATTTCCAATTTTGAGTTTTCAATTACCAAATTTGAGTTTTCATTTTCTAAATTTGTTTTCAATTACATATTTGAGTTTTCAATTTCCAAATTTGAGTTTTCAATTTTCACCTTTGAGTTTTCAATTTTCAAATTTGAGTTTTAATTTTCCAAATTTGAGTTTTCAATTTCCAAATTTGTGTTTTCAATTTACAATTTTGAGTTTTCAATTTCCATATGTGAGTTTTCAATTTCCAAATGTGAGTTTTCAATTTCCAAATTTCAGTTTTCAACTTCCAAATTTGAGTTTTCAATTTATAAATTTGAGTTTTCAATTTCCAAATTTGAGTTTTCAATTTCCAAATTTGAGTTTTGAAAATCCAGTTTTGAGTTTTCAATTTCCAAATTTGAGTTTTCAATTTCCAATTTTTAGTTTTCAATTTCCATATTCGAGTTTTCAATTTCCAAATTTGAGTTTTCAATTTGCAATTTTGTGTTTTAATTTTCAATTTAGAGTTTTCAATTTTCAATTTTGAGTCTTCAATTTTCATTTTTGAGTCTTCAATTTCCAATTTTGAGTTTCAATTTCCAATTTTGAGTTTTCAATTTCCAAATTTAGTTTTCAATTTCCAAATTTGAGTTTTCAATTTCCAATTTTTAGTTTTGAAAATCAAAATTTGAGTTTTCAATTTCCAAATTTGAGTTTTCAATTTACAATTTTGAGTTTTCAATTTTCAATTTTGAGTCTTCAATTTTTTTTGAGTTTTCAATTTCCAATTTTGAGTTTCAATTTCCAATTTTGAGTTTTCAATTTCCAAATTTGAGTTTACAATTTCAAAATTTGAGTTTTCAATTTCCCATTTTTAGTTTTCAAAATCAAAATTTGAGTTTTCAATTTCCAAATTTGAGTTTTCAATTTCTAATTTTGAGTTTCCAAATTTGAGTTTTCAGTTTCCAACTTTGAGTTTTCAATTTCCAAATTTGAGTTTTTATTTCCAAATTTGAGTTTTCAATTTTCAATTTTGAGTTTTCAATTTCCAAATTGAGTTTTTATTTTCTAAATTAGAGTTTTCAATTTCCAAATTTGAGTTTTCAATTTAAATTTGTGTTTTCATTTTTCAACTTTGAGTTTTGAATTTTCAATTTTGAGTTTTCAATTTCCAATTTTGAGTTTTCAATTTCCAAATTTGAGTTTTCAATTTCCAAATTTGAGTTTTCAATTACCAAATTTGAGTTTTCAATTTACAAATTTGAGTTTTCAACTTCAAAATTTGAGTTTTCAATTTCCAAATTTGAGTTTTCAATTTCCAAATTTGAGTTTTCAATTTCCAAATTTGAGTTTTCAATTTTCAATTTTGGGTTTTCAATTTCCACATTTGAGTTTTCAATTTCCAAATTTGAGTTTTCAATTTTACACTGTGAGTTTTCAATTTCCAAATTTGAGTTTTAACTTCCAATTTTGAGTTTTAAATTTCCAAATTTGAGTTTTCAATTTACAAGTTTGAGTTTTCAATATCCAATTTTGAGTTTTCAATTTCCAAATTTGTGTTTTCATTTTCTAAATTTGAGTTTTCAAATTCCAAATTTGAGTTTTAAATTTCCAAATTAGAGTTTTCTATTTTCAACTTTGAGTATTCAATTTTCCATTTTGAGTTTTCTATTTCCAATTCTGAGTTTTCTATTTCCAAATTTGAGTTTTCAATTACCAAATTTGAGTTTTCAATTTCCAATTTTTAGTTTTCAAAATCAAAATTTGAGTTTTTAATTTCCAAATTTGAGTTTTCAATATCGGAATTTGAGTTTTCAATTTAAAACTTTGAGTTTTCAATTTCCAATTTTCTTATTCAAATTCCAAATTTGAGTTTTCAATTTCAAATTTGAGTTTTCAATTTCTAATTTTGAGCTTTCAATTTTGAGTTTTCTATTTCCAACTTTAATTTTCATTTTCCAAATTTAAGTTTTCAATTTCCAAATTTGAGTTTAAAATTTCCAATTTTGGGTTCTCAATTTCTTATTTTGCGTATTCAATTTCCAAATTAGAGTTTTCATTTTCCAATTTTGAGTTTTCTATTTCCAAATTTGAGTTTTCAATTTGCAAATTTGAGTTTTCAATTTTCAAAATTGAGTTTTTAATATCCAATTTTGAGTTTTCAATTTCCAAATTTGAGTTTTCAATAACCAAATTTGAGTTTTCAATTTTCAAATTTGTATTTTCAATTTCCAAATTTAAGTTTTCAATTTCCAAATTTGAGTATTCAATTTCCAAATTTGAGTCATCAGTTTCCAAATTTGAGTTTTCAATTTCCAAATTTGAGTTTTCATTTTCCAAATTTGAGTTTTCAGTTTACAATTTTGAGTTTTCAAGTTCCAAATTTGAGTTTTCAATTTCCAAATTTGAGTTTTCAATTTATATGAGTTTTCATTTTCCAAATTTGAGTTTTAAATTTCCAAATTTGAGATTTGAATTACCAAATTTGAGTTCTCAATTTCCAATTTTTAGTTTTCAAAATCAAAATTTGAGTTTTCAATTACCTAATTTGAGTTTTCAATTTCCAATTTTGACTTTTCAATTTCCAAATTTTTGTTTTCAATTTCCAATTTTTAGTTTTCAATTTTCAATTTTGAGTTTTCAATTTTCAATTTTGAGATTTCAATTTCCAATTTTGAGTTTTCAATTTCAAAATTTGAGTATTCAATTTCCAAATTTGAATTTTCAATTTCCAAATTTGAGTTTTCAATTTAGAAATTTGAGTTTTAAATTTCCAATTTTGAGTTTTCAAGTTCCAAATTTGAGTTTTCAATTTCCAAATTTGAGTTTTCAATTTATATATCTGAGTTTTCATTTTCCAAATTTGAGTTTTCAATTTCCATATTTGAGTTTTCAATTTCAGAATTTGAGTTTTCCTCTTCAAAATTTGTGTTTCCAATTTTCAATTTTGAGTTTTCAACTTCCAATTTTGAGTTTTCAATTTCCAAATTTGAGTTTTCAATTTACAAATTTGAGTTTTCAATTTCCAATTTTGAGTTTTCAATTTCCTAATTTGGGTTTTCATTTTCTAAATTTGAGTTTTCAATTTCCAAATTTGAGTTTTAAAATTCCAAATTAGAGTTTTCAATTTTCAACTTTGAGCATTCAATTTTCAATTTTGAGTTTTCAATTTCCAAATTTGTGTTTTCAATTTCCAAATTTGAGTTCTCAATTTCCAAATTTGAGTTTTCAATTTCCAAATTTGAGTTTTCAATTTCCAATTTTTAGTTTTCAATTTCCAATTTTTAGTTTTCAATTTTCAATTTTGAGTTTTCAATTGTCAATTTTGAGATTTCATATTCCAATTTTGAGTTTTCAATTTCCAAATTGAGTATTCATTTCCAAATTTAAGTTTTCAATTTCCAAATTTGAGTTTTCAATTTCCAAATTTGAGTTTTCAATTTCCAAATTTGAGTTTTCAGTTTACAATTATGAGTTTTCAAGTTCCAAATTTGAGTTTTCAATTTCCAAATTTGAGTTTTCAATTTATAAATATGAGTTTTCATTTTCCATATTTGAGTTTTCAAGTACCAAATTTGAGTTTTCAATTTACAAATTTGAGTTTTCAATTTCCAAATTTGTGTTTTCAATTTCCAAATTTGAGTTATCAATTTCCAAATTTGAGTTCTCAATTTCCAATTTTGAGTTTTCAATTTCCAATTTTTAGTTTTCAATTTTCATTTTTGAGTTTTCAATTTTCAATTTGAGTTTTCAATTTCCAATTTTGAGATTTCAATTTCCAAATTTGAGTATTCAATTTCCAAGTTTGAGTTTTCAATTTCCAAATTTGAGTTTTCAATTTAGAAATTTGAGTTTTCAATTTCCAAATTTGAGTTTTCAGTTTACAATTTTGAGTTTTCAAGTTCCAAATTTGGGTTTTCAATTTCCAAATTTGGGTTTTCAATTTATAAATCTGAGTTTTCATTTTCCAAATTTGAGTTTTCAATTTCCAAATTTGAGTTTTCCACTTCAAAATTTTCGTTTTCAATTTTCAATTTTGAGTTTTCAACTTCCAATTGTGAGTTTTCAATTTCCAAATTTGAGTTTTCAATTTACAAATTTGAGTTTTCCATTTCCAATTTTGAGTTTTCAATTTCCAAAATTGGGATTTTCATTTTCTTATTTTGAGTTTTCAATTTCCAAATTTGAGTTTTAAAATTCCAAATTTGAGTTTTCAATTTGCAATATTGTGTTAAAACACAATTTTGAGTTTTCAATTTTCAATTTAGAGTTTTCAATTTCCAAATTTGAGTTTTCAATTTCCAAATTTGAGTTTTCAATTTCCAAATTTGAGTTTTCAATTTTCAAATTTGAGTTTTTAATTTCCTAATTTGAGTTTTCAATTTCCAATTTTGACTTTTCAATTTCCAAATTTTTGTTTTCAATTTCCAATTTTCAGTTTTCAATTTTCAATTTTGAGTTTTCAATTTTCAATTTTGAGATTTCAATTTCCAATTTTGAGTTTTCAATTTCCAAATTTGAGTATTCAATTTCCAAATTTGAGTTTTCAATTTCCAAATTTGAGTTTTCAATTTCCTAATTTGAGTTTTCAATTTCCAATTTTGACTTTTCAATTTCCAAATTTTTGTTTTCAATTTCCAATTTTGAGTTTTCAATTTTCAATTTTGAGTTTTCAATTTTCAATTTTGAGATTTCAATTTCCTATTTTGAGTTTTCAATTTCCAAATTTGAGTATTCAATTTCCTAATTTGAGTTTTCAATTTCCAAATTTGAGTTTTCAATTTAGAAATTTGAGTTTTCAATTTCCAAATTTGAGTTTTCAGTTTACAATTTTGAGTTTTCAAGTTCCAAATTTGAGTTTTCAATTTCCAAATTTGAGTTTTCAATTTATAAATCTGAGTTTTCATTTTCCAAATTTGAGTTTTCAATTTCCAAATTTGAGTTTTCAATTTCCAAATTTGAGTTTTCCACTTCAAAATTTGTGTTTTCAATTTTCAATTTTGAGTTTTCAACTTCCAATTTTGAGTTTTCAATTTCCAAATTTTAGTTTTCTATTTACAAATTTGAGTTTTCAATTTCCAATTTTCAGTTTCAATTTCCAAATTTGGGTTTTCATTTTCTAAATTTGAGTTTTCAATTTCCAAATTTGAGTTTTAAAATTCCAAATTAGAGTTTTCAATTTTCAACTTTGAGTATTCAATTTTCAATTTTGAGTTTTCAATTTCCAATTCTGAGTTTTCTATTTCCAAATTTAGTTTTCAATAACCAAATTTGAGTTTTCAATTTACAAATTTGAGTTTTCAATTTCCAAATTTGTGTTTTCAATTTCCAAATTTGAGTTATCAATTTCCAAATTTGAGTTCTCAATTTCCAAATTTGAGTTTTCAATTTCCAATTTTTAGTTTTCAATTTTCAATTTTGAGTTTTCAATTTCCAAATTTGAGTATTCATTTCCAAATTTGAGTTTTCAATTTCCAATTTTGAGTTTTACATTTCCAAATTTGAGTTTTCAATTTCCAATTTTGAGTTTTCAATTTCCAAATTTGAGTTTTCAATTTCCAATTTTGAGTTTTCCATCTTCAATTTTGAGTTTTCAATTTTCAAATTTGAGTTTTCAAATTCCAAATTTGAGTTTCCAATTTACAATTTTGAGTTTTCAATTTTCAATTTTGAGTCTTCAATTTTCAATTTTGAGTTTTCAATTTCCAATTTTGAGTTTTCAATTTTCAATTTCTTTCTCTATCTCTATCTCTTTCTCTTTATTCCTCTATCTCTTTCTTTATTTCTCTATCTCTTTCTCTATCTCTTTCTTTATTTCTCTATCTCTTTCTCTATCTCTTTCTTTATTTCTCTATCTCTTTCTCTATCTCTTTCTTTATTTCTCTATCTCTTTCTCTATCTCTTTCTTTACTTCTCTACCTCTTTCTTTATTTCTCTATTTCTCTATCTCTTTCTCTTTCTTTATTTCTCTATCTCTTTCTCTATCTCTTTCTTTATTTCTCTATCTCTTTCTCTATCTCTTTCTCTCTTTCTTTATTTCTCTATCTCTTTCTCTATCTCTTTCTTTATTTCTCTATCTCTTTTTCTATCTCTTCTTTATTTCTCTATCTCTTTCTCTATCTCTTTCTCTATCGCTTTCATTATTTCTCTATCTCTTTCTCTATCTCTTTCTCTATCTCTTTCTTTATTTCTCTATCTCTTTCTTTTCGCCTCTTTCTTTATTTCTCTATCTCTTTCTTTTCGTCTCTTTCTTTATTTCTCTATCTCTTTCTTTTCGTCTCTTTCTTTATTTCTCCTTCTCTTTCTTTTCTTCTCTTTCTTTATTTCTCTATCTCTTTCTTTTCGTCTCTCTTCGTCTCTCTTCCTCTCTCTTCCTCTCTCTTCGTCTCTCTTCCTCTCTCTTCCTTCCTGCCTGCCTGCCTGCCTGCCTTCCTTCCTTCCTTCGTTTCTTTCTTTCTTTGTTTGTTTCTTTGTGTCTTTGTTTCTTTGTTTGTTTGTTTATTTATTTATTTAAACAATGTACCTATATCAGATAAACGTAAGCAATGGTTACTCCAGGTTCATTTCTACATTATTTCACCTATTTTAAGCTCTATATTATCTATCCGCTTAAAGGATGATGAAATTAAAAAATTAATTGGAAGTATTTTGCTACTTTGGTTTAAAACGCCATGCACTTAGGACATTTTCAACGCATAGTTGTTGTTTTTCTCAAAAATGGGTAGACATAGTGAGAATCTTTGTCTAACGAGTACGCTTCGCGTTAATTAAGAAGGACGTCGAGTAATCAGAGCGCCTTACGTCACGTGTGTGTACGACCTCATCACGTACACCTCCTTCCAGTTCTCGGTCGTGATCTGTTAACAGTAACTCCACAAACAATCAGCTTTTAAGTTAGGTACTTGTGTTGTGTTATCGTCACTACAAAGTAATATCCTTCCTTTAAGCAGAACTTGCTCCACTAGAATTAAAATGCTATCAATTGAAACATGGTTCAGATTTTACGAGGTTTATTACAAAATAATATAACTTTGATTTTACAGCATAGTAAGTCGTCATTAAGGTAGTTGTCTCATATGTTTATGAGAACTCCTAGTGGTTTACCGGGAAAAATACGAGTCAGTTGTACCTAATAGTGGTCCGAACTATAAAGCCCGGGCCTTAAAGTACTTACAGCATAGTAAGTCGTCATTAAGGTAGTTGTCTCATATGTTTATGAGAACTCCTAGTTGTTTACCGGGAAAAACACGAGTCAGTTGTACCTAATAGTGGTCCGAACTAGAAAGCCCGGGCCTTAAAGTACTTACAGCATAGTAAGACGTCATTAAGGTAGTTGTCTCATGTGTTTATGAAAACTCCTAGTGGTTTACCGGGAAAAACACGAGTCAGTTGTACCTAATAGTGGTCCGAACTAGAAAGCCCGGGCCTTAAAGTACTTACAGCATAGTAAGACGTCGTTAAGGTAGTTGTCTCATGTGTTTATGAGAACTCCTAGTGGTTTACCGGGAAAAACACGAGTCAGTTGTACCTAATAGTGGTCCGAACTATAAGGCCCGGGCCTTAAAGTACTTACAGCATAGTAAGACGTCATTAAGGTAGTTGTCTCATGTGTTTATGAAAACTCCTAGTGGTTTACCGGGAAAAACACAGGTCAGCTGTGCCTAATAGTGGTCCGAACTATAAGGCCCGGGCCTTAAAGTACTTACAGCATAGTAAGTCGTCATTAAGGTAGTTGTCTCATATGTTTATGAGAAGTCCTAGTGGTTTACCTGGAAAAACACGAGTCAGTTGTACCTAATAGTGGTCCGAACTATAAAGCCCGGACCTTAAAGTACTTACAGCATAGTAAGACGTCATTAAGGTAGTTGTCTCATGTGTAACTACAATGGTAACTACTCAGAGAAGCTAACAAAAAAACTAAAGCACTGTTACTATTCTGCGGATTATGCTGAGCAGCAATGGCACATCTTAGACATGCTGAACAAATCAAGGCTTCTACTTCTGGATTTATGCAGATTACAAGAGGTAAGAGGATAGCATATATCCCAGTCAATTGGTACTTAACACACTTCCATGTGGCAATATATGCGAATAATGGTGCCACATCACATTAAAGAGTAGATGCAATATGATTAAATGCATTCATCCATTGCAAAAGTTAATAAAAACTTATGTAGTCTAGCCATAAATACTGTTACAACTTGAAAAGTGAAAAATGCAAATACCATGCAAAATATTTTAATTGGCTTTTAGTATGTTGTACCTACAGGCATTCATTACACACAGCACCAATCAATTTTCGAAATGCCCACCTTTTGTACAGATACAGGCTCTGAGTCTTTGTGGCCACTTGTCTATGGCAGAACAGACAACATCCAGGGGGAAATCCACCACTGCTGACAACAAATGCTTTAAACATCCAATGGTGGGGTGTCTCCACTTGCAGGCAATGCCCTCAAGCAGTGACCACAGTTGGTAGTACAATGGATTCAGATCCGGACTGCTACTGGGCCAATCTTCAGGAGAAATGAAGTCTGGGACATCATTGTTTACGCGCCAAACTGGATGTACAGTATGTGTCAAAAATTTATAAAGTATTTATGGCAAGACTAGGTATTTTATTTAACATTTTAACAAATCTAATCCTGCCTCTTTAATATGTAGGTCAATATATCTCATATCATGGTTCTTGAAAGTACTGGAAACTATACTGTACAACCAAACTGTATTTCAACTAAATATTTGTTTGGTGATCAACAAAAACTTACATAAAAGCAAAAGCATAACTAATGGACTACATTCCTTTGTAAAATAAGTACTTGAGGGGTGTTGATACTAGCAGTCTACACTTTAAATATGACATTTAATCTAGTTCACCATACTATTTTATCTACTTGATACCGAAATTAGAGATTTAGTAAATTAGATAGGAACATGGGGTATACTTGTTAAATGTGAAACAGGATTTTGTTTAGTAATTTACGATGAGGAGGGAAAGCTATCATTGCAGGAGTGGGCTGCCTGCATCGAGTGGCTTTCTTAATCCCTTCTTTAGTAACTGATGACCATAATAAAAGACACAAAGGTTCATATGGGACAAAAGATCGACTTAAGTAGGGGAATTTTGGTATGAATGACAGAGTTGCTTGAAAGGAATCTGACACAGCTGGACTGACTGTCCGAGTGGACAGATGTGATCCAAGAAGGAATGTATTTGTTCCTGCGCAACTAACGAATTACATGTTATCACGTATTATGCGCTTCATATACGGTAACTTCAGACCGTAATATAGATTGGTTTCCCTTAGCAACTTTGCGATTTATGTGATTATAAAAAGAGAAATCTCATACTCAAACCTCAGGCTAGACCGCAGATCGCTTCAATTAGTATAATGCTACAAGTTAGAGCAGTGACATACTGGAATCATTTGATATATGCAGAATAAAACATATATGGATTAAATCTTATTTAAAAAGATGTTAAACATATTGCTTCAATAATAAGTGAAACCAATGTCAAAAATGTTAACTCAGATACTCCTTCTTCAACTTCTGTACTTTTACCACTATCATGATCTTAAGGGATTATTTTTCTCTACCCCTAATGCCTTTAGGCGTTGGGTTGAGGAACAGAAACTCTGGATCAGATAGAAAACTTAGGATGGGTGATCAGCCTGATGCCTGGTGTGAGAGTGAGAGAAGATGACAGAAGGAGGGCAAAATGTATGAAAGGAAAGTTGATAATGGAGCAGTTGGTGGAATGATGGTGGGGGAAACTGGAGATCCCAGAGAAATCCGTCCCTGTATCATGTTGTCCATCACAAATCTTCCTGTGATTGCCTGTGATCGAACCCAGGATGCCTTGGTAAGGTGTCAAGCGGTCTAATGCCTCGGCCACAGCATGGCCTTAACTCGGATACAAAAGTATAAAATAAGAGGTTCCACAGAGCTGAAATCTTTTACCTCTAATATTTATAATATATGCTAATGATCTGCACTTAGCATAACTTATGCAACAGTAATATTCAAATCACATCAAATCAAATTTTATTGACACAATAACAGTTACATGTTTGAGCAAAGCTCCTAAACTGGTGTGTCGTCAGTATACATATTAAAATGTAAAAACTACATATAAAATTAATGATCAATGCAAAACAACAAATATTATTGCTATTTTAGTTAATTCATGGAAATTAATCATTTCTCCACACTAGCCGTATATAGGCTAAGGTTTTTGATAGAGTCAACATGAAAAATTCAATGTCCGGGATTTGAACCACGGATCTCCTGGTTTCCGTCCAGCTACCATTGAGCTACCATGGCCAATGTGCCGTCCTGACATTAAATTCTCCATTTGACTCATATGAATACTGTTCTAAGCTTGCTATTGCTTACAACTATACATAATCTATATTTTGCATACATTCATAGTCTATTAACATATGGGATAATCTTCTGGGGAAATTCAAAATATAGCATTAAGATTTTTAGGATGCAAAAGTAAGTAATACAGATTATGGCTAATATCACAAACAAAACTAGTTGCAAACCATACTTTAGAAAATTTAAAATTTTGTCTTTGCCATGTATGTGTATATATATATGAAACACTTGACTACATGAAAGAAACCCTAAATTCATTCAAAACAAATGCAGAAGTTCATACACATGATACTAGAGCATAGAACAATCTATTTATCAATTCGCATAGAACCAAATTGTATGAAAGTAGCTTCCTATATGCTGGTCTACATTTATTCAATAAACTACCACAGAGTATAAGGAATACTGAGTCCAAACCAAAATTCAAAAAGGCTCTATTTAATTTCTTAATGGAGAGAAACTTTTATAGTGTAGAGGATTTCCTAAATTATGAAATAGAGTAAACTCCACATTTGTTAACAATTACTTTTATATAGCATTTCTCTATGGTCTTTATATATTTTGTTTTTATTTCCCTTTTTACTTTAGACTTTTGCTGGATCCTGCATCTGTTACAGCTTTTAGTCTTGTGTAACTTTTTATATTTATCTTTGTATCTTGAACTGATGTGTCCTATAACATGTGTATTATGTTCCAAAGGATGAAATAAATACAATACAATACAGCTAACAAAATGAATAATTAGTTTGTCATCTTGCATATATTCTTTATCAGAGTAATAGGCTTTTTTGATAAATAGGTTCTTGTTTTTTGAACAGTGTTTTACATTTTTCTTTCTGAATTGACAGGGTAATATGTTGAATACCTTAATTCACATATAGTAGGGGCTTTTGTCAAGCAAGGCCAGTCTATGGGCTGGAAATTTTATGCTGTTCTTATTACGTGTATCATAGTTATGCGGGTTTTGACTGATCAAAAAATTATCCTGGTTGGTATGTACATAATTGATTAAGTTGTATTAAATATAATGATGGCTGTGTAAGTATTCCTAATTTTTTAAATAATGGTCTACATGACTCTCTAAAACCTACATGCATCATTACCCTTATTATCTTTTTCTGAATTTTAAATACTTTTTCCTACCCAGAACCATTACCCCATAGAATTATACCACATGCAACTACTGATTGAAAATAACTAAAATATAATATATTTCTTATTTCTAGACTTGTTATCTGTGCAAGGCAATATATATTAAAGTAAGTTGTATTTAGTTGTATTATTTTTCTACTATATAATCAATGTGGTTGGTCCGTTTTAGTCGTTCATCTAAAATTATCCCTAAAACTTTATTTACATTGTATTGAAATTTAACTGTATTGGAACACCACAGTGAAGTGAAATAATTATTAAATTAGAGATGAGTTGTATTTATTATACATCAGCTTCACTTATGTACCTATATTGAGGACATGTTTCGCGAACCGTTGTTTGCATCATCGGTTCTAATGCGACTAAAGCTTGATCCAGTGGTGTGGGTAGTTCTGGAGTTGCTGCTGCCATCTGTTGATTTTGTGATGAATTTAAATGTAGGATTGTCTTTTGGTGGGATTTTGAAGCTCGTTAGTTGGTTTTTATGTTTTTCTATGTATATTCTCTCCCATATGACGAGTTCACTATGTTTTTGTATGTATTTTAGTAATTTGGTGCTATCTTCATTTTCATGATTTTCAGACCAGAAATGAGCTGCTATTGCGGACTTATCAATATTTTTGTACCTTAGGTGCCTTAAATGTTCTTTCTTTCTAGTGCCTATGTTTCTTTTTGTCCTCCCTATGTAAATTTTTTCACAGTCTTTACACTTAATATTGTAAATGAAGAAAAGTCAGACATTTACAAGATTAAGTGTAAAGACTGTGAAAAAATTTACATAGGGAGGACAAAAAGAAATATAGACACTAGAAAGAACATTTTAGGCACCTAAGATACAAAAATATTGATAAATCCGCAATAGCAGCTCATTTCTGGTCTGAAAATCACATAGAAAAACATAAAAACCAACTAATGAACTTTGAAATCCTGCCAGAAGACAACCCTACATTTAAATTCATCACAAAATCAACAGATGGCAGCAGCAACTCCAGAACTACACACACCACTGGATCAAGCTTTAGTCACATAGAGCTGATGATGCGAACGATGGTTCACGAAACATGTCTTCAATATAGGTACGTAAGTGAAGCTGGTGTGTAATAAATCTATAATTCAATAATTTATTTACATTATTTGTACTTACATTTGAGATGTTTTGTGTATTGCCTGAGGTGATAAACTGGATTATGTTGAATTAACTTTAAAGAGAGTCGATTAAAGACACTAGACAACACTTACTTTTAAATTGTCTAGTGTTGTCTAGTGTCTTTAATCGACTCTCTTTAAAGTTAATTTATCATAACAACACTGTTTTCAACACTTCCAAGAAAGTAATTGGATTATGTTGGTTTGTTTTATTTAATTTCAGACCATTGTAGGTAAACCATTTTTCCAAAGGTTCTATGGCATTATTTATGTTGATTTTTAGGTTTATTATTAAATGTTAACAATAAAGCTGCAAACTTATATGAAACAATCATGCAGAATTATAAAAAAATAAGAATGGTTTTATGACTAGCTTAAGAAAGAGGCTGGTTGAAAAAAAGTAACATTAAAAATAATAAATCCCAATGCATGAATTTTGTTTTGTTTAATGGAGAATGTAATGTGACCTGAAGATTTGCAGGAAAACCTCCCATTCCAAACTATCCCTTACGTGGAAAATTTTCATTCAGAAGGTGCCATATTGACTCGATAATAAGCAACCTTCGCATATAAGCTGCACTCCTAAATTTTGAAGAAGAAATAAAAAATATTTTGTACAAAAATAAATTGCACAGTGATTGAGAAGAGAAAATTAACAGAAACTTACTTGCACTTACATGTATGATGCATGTATAACCTAACATACCATTCTCTTCCCTCAGTACATCCTCTCTTCCATCCAATGCATTCGATATGTAGCATTTCTTGAATGCCTTAATGATGGACTCTGATGATATGCAAGATCTGAAGCAATAATCCACTCCTAAAGAATTACTGATGGCTTCCTAATCTTACCAGATGGTGTAAGAATATGGTTTTCTTCAGGAGCCAACCTCAATACATTTTTTGGAGATTATCCTTGAATGGCTTGTTTATGGCCATATCTAGTACCTGTAGTTTTGAATACACCCCTTTACGTACTACAATGAAAGTCTGTCTTTTGGACAGCAAGTTTATCAATTACTTCAGCGGTTAGATGTCCCTTGAAAGCTATAGAAACTAGCATGGTCTTATGAAATCAGTGTCCCAGTCTGTGATTTGAAACAATAGAGAGCCAGTCAACCAATTGCTGCATTGTCATCTAGCCCTTTTTTTGGCAGGAATCCTAAGACCATAGGAAAGTCTTTTTGGGTATAGTTTTTCTTTTCAGAATGACATAAAGGGATAACTTTCCCCATCGGCTACAACAGCTAACAGCAGTTATTCCATTTTTTCTTTCCCAGTTTCTCTTAATGTAATCCTTTTTTTCTCATTCATAATTATTGTTGTATTGCTCAACATATCAAAACATACTAGCATTTCAAACTTATAAAAAGAATAAGAGTGAGGCTTTTGTAACTGGATGACTTACTGCTGGAACTTAAGTGGTTTCTCCTGAAATCTGCTGATGTTCTCTGTGCTAGTGTAGTTCTTGGTCAGAGAGCAAGGCCATTTCACTGCATAAACTGACAACACCAAATAATACATGTCAGAATTCTCTTTGTGACACATTTAAGACTTGCCATTTCCAAAGCCTACAACTGGATTATTATAGGCATGCCATCTTTCCTCTTATCTTGCATTAGGAAAGCAAGTTTCAGATATTTGCGGCATTTCTGTCCCCTGAATCATCTCATTTTCTTATTTTTCTTCTGAAGCAACCCAATACACATTAGGTTCTCTAGTACCAATATATAAGCACTCCTATCTTTATTTTAGTTAATTGATGAAAAGTAATCATTTTTTCACACTAGCTGTATATAGGCTAAGGTTTTTGAAAGATAGAGTCAACATGAAAAATTCAGTGCCACACCCAGGATTTGAACCATGGATCTCCTGGTTTCCGTCCAGTTGCTCTTACCCTTTGAGCTACCATGGCCAACTGGCCTTCATGACACTAAATTCTCCATTTGACTCGTATATTTCCCGGTAAACCACTAGGGGCTCTCGTATTCGAGATACACCATTTTTGGTGACTTACTATCGTAAGTACTTGAGTCCCAGGCTTCATCATCTAAGTCTTATTATTTTAGTTAATTGAGTAATACAATAATTGCAATTTTCCTCTTTGAATCAGCCAAAAATATTTCTAACGTATTTTTACAATTACATTGTAGTGATGTTTTTTAGTATAAAAAGGCAAAATCCAAGCAACTGCAGACAAATGATACCCCATCAACATCCAAGCATGCCATCACACCGATTATTTTACTTGGCCCCTCCCCGTCCTTTAACACAGGCACATTTTACTTCAGTTGCCAAGATTCGAACCCATGATGTTTGGCTTTGAATGGATGGCCAGTCCATTGTATAGTGCTTGAACGTCCAGGGCTATTCGAATCAATTGCATTGAGGCATCACAGAAAGCAGTATGAGAACTGGTTTAGCAAGTACAGCAAGAGCGGCATAGGTAGTAAAATAATTAATCCATTAAAGGGTTAATATAAACTCATTTTGCTTTAACTCTAAGCTTCCATATATAAGGTATGGATATGCATATAAACATCATGTAATATTTACAGACTTTTGCTGTTAGAAGCATATTCTTTCAAATGTACATTACCAAGAACTACCACTTTTATTCTGAGGTTCCATTGTCTTAGTTTCTGTTATTCCTTTGTGGAACATAGGGCATTAATCTTCCATCTACCTCTATGACCAGCCAGTAGCTTCATCTCCCTCCAGCTCTTACCAAAGATAACCTCCTCTGTATGGTTCTTTTCCATGTCATTCTGGGTCTACCCTCTTTTCCTTGCTCCTTGGGATTCCAATCCATCATATCCTTTTTGATAGCTCCTTCTCCTTTCGCTGGGCCTCGACGGGCGCCATCTTGGAATCTGTATTAAGGTCTGAGTATTGGAGTTGGTGTTGAACTTGCACTAGTCGAGTATCAGCTGAGGCAACACCAACTCCAATTGGAGTTGGTGTTGGCTGAGGATAGGAGCAAGAGCTCTTGAAACATGTCCTGTGAATAAACAGTGTGAGTGAAGCAATGTGTCAATATATTCTCGATTCACTTTTGTAGTTGATAATGTATTCATCATAAAAACACTAGTAGATAAATACCTAAAAAATAAGAAAGGTAAATTATATATGGCTTTTATCAATTTGGAAAAAGCTTTCGACCAGGTAGAGTTGAAACTGTTGTGGTATAAGCTGTATATTTATGAGAGACTAGTTTCAATTTGTGGTTGGTTTATTGACACTCGTCACTTACTTTTTCATATATTTATGAGAGACTATGAAAAAGTAAGTGACGAGTGTCAATAAACCAACCACAAATCATTTTTATATTAATTTTGACGTCACTGTTACTAAATTCCTCCAAACACACATTAAGTGTCTTTAATTTCATTATTAACATTACAAACTCTTGTATGAAAGTAAAAATAAAATTTAAACTGAATACAAATCTAGTTTAAACAAGTACAATAACTATGTCCTGCAGTGTAAAATTTGACGTATCCATTGTGCTAAATGTATATTTTGTAACACTGTAATAAAATCAATGGCTAAAATTAAACATTTCTCCTCCTCCTCCTCCTCCTCCTCCTCCTCCTCCTCATCCTCCTCCTTCTTGCTGTTGTAGTTAACACCACAAAAAGGCTATTAATAACAGCGAGAAATATTCTGACTTTGAGTTCATCATCAGCATCAATTGTATATAGCAAAGCTCCACCAAATAAAACAAATTTGGAAAACATACACACTACAAGTAAAGGAGAAGAAAGGTATAGTGCAAGTATAACTTACTGACACAATTTGTGACTGACATTGATGAGTTACGTAGAGTCATCTTAAAATATTTCTTGCTACTTGTGTTCTTGTGCAGTCTGGAAATTAGTGCCACTGGATTCCTTCTTTATTTCAAGTAGTGCTTAATGGCCATTCTTACTGCATATGAAACCACACATGGTAGACAACGATGATGTATGAATGATAATTGAAAAATTTTGGAAGGAAAGACCTGACTTTAGAATACCTCGCCAGCATTTACGAGTTAAGAGGATTGAGGAAAACCTGGAGAAAACCTCAGTCAAGGAAAATTCTAGTAGGAAATAAATGTAGACCTTCCACTCATGAGCCCATGTATTTACTACTATAGCTATCCATGTCAATCCCATTGAAATAAGACATATATATTATAAAATGCAAGGCAATGTGCAAATGGTACTGTAGACTTTATTTCCCATTCAGATCCAGCACAAAAATCTTTTACCTTTTGTTATGTAAGTTATACTGATTAAAGTATGTTGAGATATTATCAACTATACTGTGCAAAAACATCTCCCTCAAATGGCGTTTTCCTTATCTTGTTATGCTACAAAAGAGAAAACTGAACAATTTTAAAGGTAAAATTAATCAAATGTAAATTATTGATGAAAAATCATCAGAAACTTTTAAACTAGTACTGAGCATACAACATAAACTCTGCAGTAATTTATAAAATAGAATAAATAAAAAGATAATAAGTATATAATAACAGTAGACTGCAAATTTGAACTTTTTGTTTGTCGCCTAAAGTAATAATGTAATTCCATATAATGCTCATGTGCAGAATCCAAATTTTTAATCTGTTTACTTCTATCATGTAAGATTTTCTTGCAAAATCACGATATATGTATTGTAGAACTAAGGGAATTTTATCACAATATTTCTCATTATACTTTTTTACTTTAAATGAAAACAAAACATAATAACTTATGCACAAGAGCCGTAGATGCAAACGAAGATTTGCGAAACATGTCCTCAAAATAGCTACGAAAGTGAAGCAGATGTGTAAGAAATATGACTCATCTAAAATTTAATAACTTTTATGTTGTTTTTTTCAAATGCTAGGCTTTGGCAATGAAGCCATTAGCTCTCTTGCTCCCCAATATTTTTGTGTAGTGGGTCCGGCAGGTAGGACTTCACAGGTTAAAAGATGTTCTTCAGTCATTTCCTCTTCTTTGTTGCACAGAGGACAATTTGGACTTGTATAAATTCCTATTCTGTGTAAGTGTTTGGCCAAATAATCATGTTCTGTAAGTAATCTAAAATTTGCTACTGCAGCTTTACGTGGGAATTCTGGAATAATTTCTGGATTTTTAATTAAAATGTTCCATTTTTTATCTTTGGCTTTGTTAGATATTGATTGTTTTTGTTTGTTTTTATATTTGCTTTTGATTAATCTTTTTATGGATGTAAAGGGTAAATTTTTACTTTTGTTCCGAATTAAATTTGCACCTTTTTTGGCAAGAAAATCAGCTGATTCATTTCCAGAAATTCCTCAATGTGCAGGTATCCATTGTAATATAATTCTTTTCTGTAGTTTTTGAAGTTGTTGGATCATTTTGTGACATTCTTTAATTTGGATTGACCTCATTTTATATGAACTTATTGCACATAATGCTGCTTAAGAATCAGAAAGTATGACAGCATTTTTGAATTTATCTATTCTGTATAGAAGGTGTTGGAGTGAAATATGAATAGCCGTTACTTCTGCATCAAAATTTGTTGTGTCGTATCCTGCTGGCTACTTAAAACATAATAACTTATATAAAAAAGATAAAATAAATAACAAAACTTATTGAAATTATGTGTAAGGTTATTCATACCTGTCACTAGAGTGTGTTTGTTCTGTTTTGTTTTATTTACTTTGTTTTGTTTTACTTTATTTACTGTACTGTTGGAATGTATCACACTCATTTTATACCCGTTGCTTTTTAGTTGAGAAAGTCTTCCTGTTTCTTTTCCTTTGATGTTTGTCTTCAGGCATTTCATGCTTAAACTTACAACAAAAGCAGCAAGCATATTTATGCTACAGCATCCCTGGTACCTTCTTTCAAACTCCTGCATATCCTTGTGAAATCGTTTGCCTTGCTCTTCACTCAAAAGTCCCAGATTTTTGGGGAAATAATCCAGATGAGAAAACATGAAATGAATTTTCACATTCATGTTACAACCAAGTTTCAAATATGCTTCAAAATATCAAGATTTAACTTTAAGTTCATCACTAAATCAACAAATGGCAGCAGCAACCCCAGAATTACCCACACCGCTGGATCAAGCTTTAGTCGCATAAGAGCCGTAGATGCAAACGATGATTTGCGAAACATGTCCTCAAAATAGGTACGAAAGTGAAGCAGATGTGTAATAAATACGACTCATCTAAAAATTAATAATGCTTCAAAATGTTAACCATAATGCATATTACATATGCTATAGACTATAGGACAATACCAGAAAAGCAAATTTTTCAAATCCCAGCCATGGCATTGAATTTTTCAGGTCCACTCTAAAATCTTAGCCTATGTATGGCTAGTGTGAAGAAATGATTAATTTCTATCAATGCACTTAATAAGAGTTTAATGATGAAGCCTGGGACTCAAGTACTTAAATAGTAAGTTGCCACAAACAGTATATCTTGAATACGAGAGCCCCTAGCGGTTTACCGAGAAAATATATGAGTCAATTGGAGAATTTTACGTCAGGACAGCACGTTGGCCATGGTAGCTCAATGGGTAAGAGCGACTGGATGGAAACCAGGAGATACGTGGTTCAAATCCCCATCATGGCATTGAATTTTTCAGATTGACTCTATCCAAAATTTTAATAAACTTTTTGTTACAACAAAAAGATTGTTAGGGACCTTGGCCATCTTGCATGAAACGAATCTTGCAGAGACACTTTTAGATAGTTAAATCCACAAACACTTTCCAGTCTAAATAAGTTTAATACACAAATTCTGTTAATTCTAACAATTACAATACAGGAAATAAGAATCATTACTGGTCTCAGATTTTGTCTTCATAAGATGATGCCTAATTTTATAGGAGGAAAATTCCACAATGCTTTTTCTAATGAAATCAGAATTGAAAAAGGTTTTGGAAAACAGCATGGTAGATTAGTTCCATTATACTATTGAAGAGTATTTATTGTAACAAATTCAGTTTAATTTGTGCTTTATTTTTATTGGGTGTTCATTTATGTATTTATTAAATTATAACACAAACTTATAGTTTATATTATTTCAGTTGTTAATACCTGAATAGAATAGAATATCTGTTCTATTCTACCTAAGTAAATGATTTCTTAGACAAGATGTTGTACTTTATATTTAATTTCATGCTAGTTGCCTACAATCTCTTGTAGCATCTTAGTTTTACAGGACACTTAAATTTTCTCTACTATTTAGGAAATATTGTATTTCACTCAAAATTTTAATTGAAAGATTTCATCAAAAATAGAAGTTTTAGGTTTTCCTTAGTTTAGCTTAAACCATTAGGTACAAATTTGTCAGCTGCTTATGTTTACAGGCTGGTAGTGGTATTGATTCCCTGGCCATTTACCTCCACCCTAGCCCTTATACATCTAGGTGCATCCTCCTGCTTAAACCATTCAGGAAGCTAGCATATTCACTAAAGAAAAAGAAAGCAACAGTATATTCAGTGAATTCACGTACTACCCAAAAACATTTCATAAATTTTAAAGATCCAAAATATCATCTTGGCACCTGCAAACAGATAGTAAGTATTAAAACTGAGGAGTGTTTTTATAAAAGAATATGATCAGGGATGCGACAATACAGACTAGAGGCACTATATATTATAAGTCTGTGCAGATATTGGCATATGCGGACAACATAGACATTGTAGCATGAATAGTACCAGCATTAAAGGATGCCTTTACAGCATTGAATCAAGCGGGCAAGAATATGGATTTAGTGATAAATGAAGACAAGACAAAATATGCCCTGTGGGAAAGCTCACCGGTCCAACATGCCAATGACTTTTAGTATAGAAGGATATACATTTGAAAGAGTTGATAGTTTTAGGTATCTTGGCTCCACAGTAAGTTGTTTTGGTGAGATCTTGACTGAAATAAAGACAAAAATGGTTGCGGCAAACAAGGCATATTTTGCCTTGAGTAACTTATTCCGGTCAAGACAACTAAGCCGTCCAACAAAACTCACAATATATAAAACTCTTGTCAGACCAGTTCTTATGTATGTATCAGAGACATGGCCTATGATGAATAAGGATGGAAGGCTGTTAGATGGATTTGAAAGGAAGTTCCTGAGGAGAATAATTGGTCTTGTGTATGATAAAGAACGATGGAGGAAAAAGTACAATGCTGAATTGTACACTATATATGCTGATGCACCTGTAACAAGAATCAAAATCAGGAAGGATCAGATGGGCTGGTCATGTGGCAAGAATGGAGGAGTCTCAGGTAACAAAGATGCTCCTCTTTGGAAACCCTGGAGAGCAAAGAGGGTGTGGTTGACCCCGAACAAGAGGGCTGGAGTGGAAGAGGATTTGTAGAAGCTGGGATGTAGGAACTGGAGGAGAGCAGCATATGATCGTTTTTTTTATTATATATATATATATATATATATATATATATATAATTTACGTCCTCCAACATTAAGTCATACCGGACGGCGAATGACTTGGGTGATATGATGCTCATATGAGTCCAGGGTCCATGGAGCTTACAGTTACCCAACATTTGTCTTGAAGGATAAGGGAAAACCCCGGAAAAACCTTATCCAGGTAACACCCTGAACGAGATTTGAACTTGGGACGCATATGACCGTGATGGATGGAGAAAACTCTTTGGAAAGGCCAGTGTTCATCCTGGACTGTAGAACCATAAGAAGAAGAAGTAAAAGAACTGTTTTTGTAAAAATTGATAGATGAACAAAATCAAATTTTACAAGATACAGAATTTTTTGTTTAATTTGAGGATACAGCTTTCAAATTTAAATAAACAATGTTTACATATATTGAATAGTTACCTCTCTCTCTGTGTGCGTGCGTGCGTGCATGCGTGCGTGTGTGTGTGTGTGTGTGTGTGTGTGTGTGTGTGTGTGTGTGTGTGTGTGTGTGTGTGTGTGTGTGTGTGTGTGTGTGTGTGTGTGTAATTTACAGACTACTAATATAACATTGCAAAATACAGATAGTATCTTTTCTGTTTTATTTGGAACCTTAAAAACGAAAGATGTTTGCAAAACTCACTACATGCCGTGTGCTTGGGATAACCATTACTAGGCTTGGTTACAACAATAAAAACAAACAGCATAGCCGTGGTGAAAATTATTCTGCTGTAAGTCATATAGCTCAAAATAAGACCTGAAGCTTTCCTGGCGACGAATATGTTCAAGATCTTCTTGGGAAACAAGCCAGGTGAAAAGACGATTAGAAATCGAGGTTTTGGAAGCATACATTATGCCCATCATCAGGATATTTTAAGAAATGTTATAACCACAAAATGTATATAATAATTATAAATGTATAATTTCCTCCGAGAGGAGCATGCTTAATCGTGATGCTGGATTTCAGTTCAGCTCCTCTTGGAAACCAGCCTTAAAAATGGAAATTAATTGGCTTGAGAACCACAGATCTATATTGATCAAGTTTAATAGTTACGTTTCTTTCACCTAATTAATTTTCTACTCACGCCATCCCCTGACCTGGCATTTAAGTTACTGAAAACAGTCTTTTGTTCAGTGATGCGAGTATTGGTAATGTGTTGTCTTTGTTGATATTTGTGTTACATCCAGTTATACATTTTGTGGTTATAACATTTCTTAAAATATCCTGATGATGTGAGTGATGTACACTCCTGAAATGTTGATTTCTAATCATCTTTTCACCTGGCTTGTTTCCCAAGAAGTTCTTGTCATTTGGCTCTTCCATCATTTCAAAATATTGCATTTAATTTCTTAACATCCTTCTTCTTTTCTATGGACACTATGTTTAGTTCAGGAAGAACAGTGGATTGTAACATGCTGCAACTTCATGGCACTGGATTTAAAAATCTAGTATTCCAGTGCGTGTTTTGGATCTTCACTGTGCCACGATTTGCTGAAATGTTATACTAATCCTCAGGAGTCAAGATATCCTTCATTTTTCCTATAGTCTTTCTCTAATCTTCCAAAACCCAATCAGGAGCCATGCAAAGGCTGTGTCATGGCTCAGTGGTTAGACCGCTTGGCTCTCACCAAGGCGGCCTGGGTTCGATCCCATGTGACTGCAAAGTGAGATTTAGGGTGGACAACACGGCGCTGGGGCAGGTTTTCTCCGGGACCTCTGGTTTCCCCCGCCGTCTCATTCCACCCCGGTGCTCCATCTTCATCTCATGTACCATCAGTGTCACCGCCTGCGGTGCCATATGTAGTAAAAGCGGGCGTTAAACTCTACACTACACAGGAGCCATGCAACTATGACCCCTGATGGTGAAGAATTGGAAAATGTAAGTGAAAGTCCCACTTTATTCAAAAAATGCAATGAGCAATGCAATGCAATGCTGTTTTGTTCTGGCTCGTACAGGAGTCCAAAAATACCTGAATAGTGAAAGGTCTATTAGTGTTACTCTCCTTATTAGCTCTAAGAAGAAATCTAGCAATGCAGACGTGATGACTTGATAACACCCTTTTGATGACTAAGCTATAGATTGAAATATCTTTTTTATTCTGTGTAACATAATGCAGAGGTTATAGAGCATACCTGTCATGAATAGAAAACTTCACCGACAAATAATTTGGGCAGAGGTTGGTTTTGTTGCATGTCGAAACTATCTTCATTTCTTTGGATTGCTTCATAATGCTGAAGTAATTATTTTAGATCGAATTTCATTGAAAATTATTAAAAACAGTGATTGAAGAGATGGAAGAAAAGAGAAATGAACATTTTTAATGCTGATATTGTTGTAAATTTGTAAGAGGCGGTGGCGGCGGTGGCAGCGATATCTATTCAGCACTTAAAAAAATTACATTTTTATGGCTTTGTCAAGAAAAAACAAAAATTACAAGGATGCATACAGTAAAATCCTATTCCTAACTAAAAGTGTACAACATACAATTATTTTCATGGTTAGAAACTATAAATTAATTACATTAACTATCATATTTTATATAATCACATTTCCAGGAACTCTGCAACTGTATAAAATGAATGAGCTAATAGGAATGACCTAAGGTTTTTTTTTTTTTTTTAATACATTTAGATCTTTTATGTTTTTAATCATGGTAGGCAGTTTGTTATACAGCATTATTCTGATGTGGTGTGCACTTTTTTTGGCTTGGTTAGTCCTGCAGTGTTGAATATGTGAATCATCTGACTGCCTTGTACAATAGTCATGTATCTGTGAATTTTCAGAAAGTTTATATTTGTGTGATTGAATGTAGTATATTACTTCTAGCATGTATATACAGGCCACTGGCATAATCTTTAAGGTTTTAAACAACTCCCTACATGACATTCTATAGGTCTTACCCATCGTTCTTACCCATCTGCATTTTAAATACCTCTTCCCAGCCAGTTGCTACACCCCAAAATATTATTTCATACTGAATATGATTATGAACTTGAGCAAAATATGCGAAATATTGTTTTAATGATAAATTTAGGAGCATTTTTTCAAAACTCAATAAATGGAACATTTTCAAAATTCAGTTAGGCATAATGTTGACCTTTTACATCAAGCTCTGAAGCCAGTTTTAGCAAAAGTCGAATAATGCCTCGTATATAAGTGCTTAAAATCACTAGGCTTTAGCAAAACCTGATATATGCACTTTAAGAGTTAAAGCAAAAGTTGACAAATGCAATTAAATTATTCACAAGTGTCGTAGCTCTCTTTCCCTAAGACACTGTTGGTAATAATGGATCAGATTGGCATGTCATATTGCTGTATATTATGTTACTCATTATTGTAACAATATTTACCAGCAGGAAACAGTGATGCAAAGACTTCATTGTAGTCAGAGCAGCTACAGCTTACTTTCAGTTAAGTATTCACCTGATCCTGTTGTGTTAGTGTGCATAGAAGCTCTACAAGCTGAATCAAAATGAATGATGATTCTTGTGATTCTGACTACACCATACCAGTTGAAGAGTGTACATGTTTACGCTTTCACGACCAGCGTTAATCCAACAGAATGTTGTTTCTGGGCTTGAAGGCTGTGGTCTAGACAATGAAAAAGTATCTGACGTTTCGCCCGTAACTCCGTTGGGCATCTTCAGAGATTCAGTCCTGGCTGTTCACAACTAGACTGGTGTTGAAGAATGTTCCAGGGGGAGAAAATTGTGATTCACTAAGAGATTACCTCGACCTCAAATGCAAATTAAAAGGTGTAAAATGGAAACTGTTATTAAATCACTCTTGGACTTGAGGGCTCACCTTCAAAAGGTAATGGAAAGAAGGAATGCAAAGATGCTGAACTGTTATGACGATATTACCCAGTTCCACCATCATTTGATATTAAATAAACCAGACCAGGATAAGTTTCTGTTAAAATTTGTTGAATATTTCTTCACCACAGCACAAAGTAGTGAACACCAAAAATGCAAAATGAAGAAAACAGTGACAGTGAAGTATAACATTAGAAAAAGGAATGGTGAAATAGAGCCTGTTTGTGCTGTCACTTTTCAGGAAGTTTCTGGCATGTCAAAGGATAGAATATCCTATCTAGCAAGTAGATTTCATGAAGGAGGAAAGTTGGCAAGGAAAAAAGAAGAGGGGACAGAACAGGAAAGGATCATAAGGCCCTTATTATTGTCACTAAGGATGATTAACAAAATATAAATGCAGAGAGAGCCACCCTAGCAGGAGGAAGTCCTCAAGACGTTATTTGCCTTCAAATTTCACCATGAATAAAATATTCAAGAGATTCTGTGAAAAAAGAAAAGGTTTAGAACTCCTAGGCCCAATTGCATACAAGATAATCTAAGTTCAAGCATATGAAAATGATCTTCGGTTAAGCTGAACTTAGAATTTTAGTTGTATAAACATTGATCTAAGTTCATGGCCTAAGTTCACCTAACTGGTGAATTTTCTCCAGTTAACTTGATTGAACTTAGATCAGCAGAACTGCAGAATTTACCCAAAAGTTTCTGAGAAGAAATAAGTAGTACAGCTTTATATTTTTATTATTTTCAGAATTCAGATTACTCTGATGATTAGAATTTTCAATTTGAAAGGTCTCCTCGTGTTTTCCAACATAGAGGAAATCCCATCTCAGAACTAAATGACAGAAAATTCAAAATGAAATTTCGACTATCAAAGAATGTATAGCCCAGCAACACAAAGAAGGTCCCTGTAAGAAATGTGATCTCTTAGACAGTGGTACAAAGACAGCGAATGTGTGTGACAGGGAATGCATGCTACACAAGGAGAAGAACCGTTAAAAAAAAGCATGCGCCCTATCCACTCTGTACACTAAAACCGAGGAGATTCATTCACAAAAGTAGATGCTATCAGAATGTTTTTGAATGGTCTGTAACTGTACTGACATGGGGTGTCATAAACCTGACCAGGGAGGGTGTGGGAACCTTTTCCAACTCCACTGCATCTCATCCCTCGGAGACTTTCTCTCCTGTGGAGAAGTATAGTGAAGAACTGGAGCATAGGCTACATGCACAGTTAAGAGCACAAACCCTGAGGAATTATGCTATCAATCCAATATATCATATATTTATGATCTTGCTCACATTACGGATCTATGCAACTGAAGTTTCCAAATGGTGATTGGGAATATATTTAATATAAACAAAGGGACTGCGTTTAGAACAAAACAGAAACTTACAAGGGAGACTGCAGCTTTAAGACCTCATTTCATCAGGATGGCTATGGAAGAGGTGGAATAAGAAGGGTTATGAGAGATTTTACAGTTAGCGGAACTCATCTTCTCTTTTGATTGAACTTCCATTTCTTACGTACATATATAACATAATTTGTATGTTTGTAGCTTAAAACTTCACTTCTCTTCCACTTTTTGTTTATATTTTCCAACTCACAGTATTGTAAACAGACGAAAATGAAAAAAGATGTACATTGGGCATATAATGGAAATAAAGTAAGCGAAATGATTAACTCTGGATAAATACTGTTGCAATATGGAGTAAATACTTATACCGTTTATTTAAAATAACATTATTTCTAGGACAAATAACCATAAAGCGAAAGATTTATTTGGTTTTTGTTATGTCTAGATTGGCTACCTTGTGTACTTGAATTAAACCAACACCAACTACTATTGGAGTTGGTGTTGATTAAACGGAGTCGAATAGTTCCGATAATTCTCGAATCCTTTCGATACAACACGAAAGTTGCAACATGTTTGGCAATGTTGCCGCATTTGTTTTTTATCTCAATTCACTACTGTCTGTATTATTCTGTGATCTGATCTAAGATCACCACTTTTACAACCTACGCGGGTTCGTAAACTTAGTTCAATTTTGATCTTAGATTATAAATGAATTGCAGTTAGCGATTTTTATGCAACCGGGTCCTAAAGACAAAGCTCTTTATCAAAATACAATACTGTATTTTACAAATATTTCAAGTAATTAACTATATTTGTATATAATTTTTTATAATAATTATATTGTGACTTTGTGGGTTCGTGAAATCAAAAGTCCAAGATACAAACACAAAAAATTGTACTTTATTTCCGTAGAAATACGCTTCGTACACATACACAATACAACATACAAGCTCAACAAAACACAGCGCACGCTTTCAATTACCGACTCACTGTCTTTGGCAGGCCGGCTGCCTTTTAATAGTTTTTCTAACATTCCAAAAATTTCTCAAACAATCGAGACCGGCTAGAACAAAGGCGAACTCGTGAAATCCGTCTGCTCCCACCCACCATCTGGGCAAGCTTTTGTCTCCACACTGCACTGCCGTCTCTTTGATCTTGTTACCCGCGCTGCCTCCAATCAACAATGTCCTGGCAACACTATTTATTAATTGCATTAAAGTGTAAAATTGCTATTATTGTATTATGCTACTGTTTTTATAATATTGTATTTGTATTCCTAATACAGTTAAAAGTATAAATTAAAACAGTGCAGTGAGTGCAACTTAACAATACTTGTAAAATATATTGTGCAACAATTCAGATATGTAATAAAGAGCAAAGTAATTAAAACTATTTATTTAAAGAACAAAATTAGAATGCACCTTGGAAATGCTGACTGAAGCATGATTATATATGCATATATCGAGTTTTGAAAAACAAACTGGAAAAATCAAACTCTTATACACCACCAAAAAATCGAATTTTAATATATTTCATTACATATTAATTATTTCCATAAGAATTAGAAATTATTTAAAAATCAACCTTATGAAACATATGTATCCAGATGAAAATAGAAAAGCTCATTTTATGAAAAACAGCATGTGTCGCATTTATCGAATTTTGGAAAAAATGCTCCTCGATATATATATATATATAAAAAAAAAAAAAAAATACAGAAAAATTCTAAAGATTGTCAAATATGGTAATGAATATTGTACAATTAAAATATGACGTGGATCAATGAGAGGTTGTTGAATTGCCACAGCAAAGGCAAAACCAATAACTTAGGACTAGCCAAGTTTGGCATTCTTCTGTGCAAAGACTTTGTCGAGGACAGATGTAAAATGTTATTCTGTGCATAAACTTGCAAATAGATGTCATAAAGAATATATTATAAATGTATTGTCGCGGCGCTGGGCATAAACGTTTCGGCACAAATCGATAATAGACGGCGGATAATGTTTCATGAGCCTGCATGAGCAGTTAACGATAACGCGGCGAAGTGATCACAGAGGTGGCAAACAAAGGACTCGCCGCCACAGGTAGGCTTTCATGTTTGGAAATTTCTAGAGATATCTCGATTGACGGAGAATGATTGTTTTCTTATTTGTGCGAGAATGTTCTCGACTTATGAATGGACATATAAAACGGATTGAGACACGACAGAGTAGTAGTTGTGAAATGAGAGATAGCCAGCTGTGTTGTTGTAACGCGAGCTAAAGCTGTAATCTGCTGTCACTGTTATTGTGATCGACCTTGTAAGACTGTGTATATGTGATTTAATGTTCTTACGTGAGAATTGGACAGTGTATTGCTACGAAAATAACGGAGATTTTTAATTTCTGCAGCTCGGCCTTTTAATTCTACGAACCCACAAAGTTACAACTGGTGTCAGGAAGCGGGATATTACCACCATGGAGGCTGCATTGGAACGGATTCTGGAGAAGATGATGGAAATGAAGACCGAACTAACAGCAAAGACGGAGGCGGCAAATAATAACCTGGCCGGAGAGCTGAAACAAATAAGGACAGCTAACGATAACCTTACCGAGAAGATGGAAGCCACAAACAACAGCCTGGCCACAATGAAGGCTGAATTAACGACAGAAATGAGAGCTGCGAACGACAGTCTGGCCACGGAAATGAAGATGGCGAACAAAGTTCTCGCTGCCAAATTTGAGGAACAGTTGGCCGGCGTGAGGGATGACGTGACGGAGCTGGGCAAGCGGATGGGCCAAGTGGACGAGCGCGTTGAAGACCTGGCGAACCGCTTCAATGACCTGGAGGAAAAGGCCGACAGCAACGCCAAGTCCCTGAACGCCATGGTGGAAGATGTCGAAGACCTTGCGAACCGCTTTAACCTGGAGGGAAAGGCTGACAGCAACACAAAGTCCCTGAACGCCATGGTGGAGGACATCGTCGGCAGGAAGTTAAAGGACTTGAAGGCCAACGCGCCGGGACGCGACACAACATCTGCGCGCGTCAAATGGCCTAAATACGACGGCGCGATAACTTTCGAAGTTTTCCACCGCCAGTTCGACGCAGTGGCCAAGCACAACAAATGGTCACCAGAGGATGAGGCCACACAGTTAATAGCCAGCTTCCAGGGATGGGCCGCGGAAGTCCTGAACGCGGTACAGACAACGACGGCGCCCAAGGACATCTGGGAGGCCCTGGAGAATCGTTTTGGAAACCACCGCTTAGACGCAGCGTACCGCAGCCAGCTAAAGGCAAGGTCACAGCAGCTAGGGGAGACGCTGCAGGAGATCGCCCTGGCAGTTGAGCAACTGGCTAGCAAGGCCCTAGTCGACCTCCCACCAGAGTTCGTAACCCGGGAAGCTTCCTACACATTCGTTGGCGGGGTACGAGACACGGACATTCGTCAGCGCTTAATGCTCGGCGATTATAAAACCATCCACGAGGCGCTAACGGCAGCATTAAGGATGGAGGCGGCCAAGGTAACAGCTATCCCGACGTCGAGAACGAGGAGTGTCCGCTACACCGGAGACAGATCAGCCGAGGGACGCCGGCGAAGACCTAGTGGCCTGTTTTGGGGGTATGGACAGCCCGGACACCTGAAGAGAGACTGCCCACACCAGGAAGAGCAGCCGGAAAACGAGTAAGGGCCGTCGTGGGAGGGGCACGTCGGCGCCATCACCACCATCCCCTCGAGTGACACTGCGCGCGTCAGCCGGCGTATGGATGACAGCATATTCGCGGACGGTTGGATGAGAGGGAAGCCGTGCCGCGTGCTGGTGAACACCGGGGTGGCCGTGGCTATCATCAGACCTGACGTGGCGAAGGGTTTGCCGACAAGGAAGCCGAGCCGACCATACCAGCTTGTGACGGCATTGGGTGACACCTTGCCTGTGGAGAAGGAGGCCCTGCTAAAGTTGACCTTGGGAAGAAGTGCCGTACGTCTGTGGGTGTTCGTCGCGAAGGTGGCTGGGGAGGTGATACTGGGATTGGATGTCCTCAGCAGCCACGAGGCGACGGTCGACGTCGACAGGAAGGTCCTGCGGCTTAATGGAGAAGAGATGATACTCCTACAACCCGATGAGCGCCTTGGAATCTGCAGGGTCATCTTGAAGGAAGACGTGGCGAGAAGTGAGGTGGTGGTGACGGCGTGACTGGAAGGCAAGTGGACGAAGAACATGATGCTGGACCAGATGTCGCCTGTGTACGAACTCTATGTAGCCAGGACATTATTGCCGTGCCAAGAGGAGGTGCCAGTGAGGCTGCTCAACCTGGCAGACACCGACCACGACGTCCAGAACGGAACGGAGCTGGGGACGTGCGAGCCCGTGGTCAGCGTGACAGCAATCGACAAGACACAGGAGCCGGTGCCGACGTAACACTTGGAGCCCCGGCTGGAAGGCTTATTGGAGAAAGCGGCCGACCACTTGACCGCAGAACAGCTAGAGAAAGTTCGACAACTACTGAGGCGATACCAGCGCGTCTTCAGCCAAGGTGACAGTGACTAAGGCCGCACGGATAAAGTGCTTCACCGCATCGACACCGGAGACGCCCGGCCTATTCGGCAACAACCTAGACGCGTTCCGTTGGCGAAACAAGCGGCGGTACGGGAATTGGTAGACGACATGAAATCCAGGGGAATGATTGAAGAGTCTGACAGCCCTTGGTGTTCCCCTGTAGTTCTGGTGATGAAGAGCGGCGAGCTACGCTTCTGCGTGGACTACAGGAGGCTGAACGCTGTCACCCGGAAGGACTGTTTCCCCTTACCCCGGATTGACGACACCCTGGACACGCTAGCTGGTGCACAATGGTTCTCGACCCTGGACCTGAAGTCGGGTTACTGGCAGGTGGCTCTAGACCCGAGAGACAAGGAGAAGACTGCATTCTCGACAGGCCAAGGGCTTTGGCAGTTCACAGTTATACCCTTTGGCCTCTGCAATGCATCAGCCACATTTCAACGCCTCATGGAATCAGTAATGAGAGGATTGACATATGACACATGCCTGCTATACCTGTACTACATCATCAACGTCGGCAAGACATTCGAAGACCATCTAGACAACCTGAGCAAGGTGTTACAGAGACTGCAGGCAACCAAATTGAAGCTGAACGCGAAGAAGTGCCAGCTCTTCCGCAGGGAAGTGAGCTACTTGGGCCACATAATCTCAGCAACCGGAGTGACCACAGACCCGGAGAAGACACAGGCTGTGAAAGGGTGGCCTCGCCCAAAGGATAAGAAAGAGTTGCGCAGTTTCCTGGGGCTGTGCAGTTATTACCGACGCTTCATAAAGGGGTTCTCTAACATCGCCAAACCCCTCACCCGCCTGACAGAGGAACACCGGCCTTATATGTGGATGGAGGACGCCGAAGACGCTTTACAGCACCTGAAGAAGACCCTGTGCAGTGTTCCAATTTTGGGATTTCCACAACCAGGTGGCGCCTTCATTGTGGACACCGACGCCAGCGACCATTGCATTGGAGGCGGCCTATGGCAGATCCAGGACGGCCATGAGCGGGTGATAGCCTACTAAGCAAGACGCTATCCAAAGCAGAGAAGAACTACTGCGTCACCCGGCGAGTATTGGCGGTAGTAAAGACCTTGGAGCACTTCCACAAGTACCTGTACGGTCAGCCATTCCACCTGAGGACTGACCATTCCGCCCTAACCTGGCTATTGAGCTTTAAGAACCTGGAAGGCCAGACAGCACGTTGGGTTCAGAGGCTGCAGGAGTACGACTTCACCTCGGAACATCGCAGAGGGAAGAGCCACGGTAACGCAGGCGCTATGTCCCGAAGACCCTGTCCAGAAGAGTGCGGCCAATGCGCAAAAGTGGAGGAGAAGGAGCGTGCCGCAGCAGTTCGAGTAGTCACGGCAGTGCCTGCGGATGGCTGGGATATTGCAGGCCTGAGGAGGGAGCAGCTGGCGGACGCAGACTTGGGGCCACTCTTGAGGGAAGTGGAGGCAGGGACGAGACCAACCTGGAAGGACAGGGCACCGAGGAGCGCCACCTACAAGTCTTACTGGGCCCAATGGGACTCTTTGAAGACAAGAGAGGGCGTGCTGTTCCGAGTATGGGAATCGTCTGAGGGAAGACGCAGAGTTGGTACTTCCCCGAAGTAAGGTCCCGGAAGTCTTGGAGGAAGTGCATGCCGGTACTTCAGGAGGACACATGGGAGCAAAACGGACGATCGACAAACTCCGACAGCGCTAATACTGGCTGAGCCTCCGAGCAGACGCTGAGAGTTGGTGCCGTCAATGTCATGTGTGCGCGGCGAGTCGCGGCGAGTCGCGGCCCCCAGACTAGGAGCCGGGGTCGCATGCAGCAGTACAACGTCGGAGCGCCATTCGAAAGCTGGACATAGTCGACATAGCTGGACCATTCCCCGTGTCCGACCGAGGCAACAAGTACCTGATGGTCGTGGACTACTTCACCAAGTGGCCGGAGGAGTTTGCCGTTCCGAACCAGGAGATGAAGACAATCACGGACTGCCTTGTTGAGCAAGTGTTTTGCCGATTTGGGGTGCCGTTAGAGCTCCACAGCGACCAGGGCACTAATTTTGAATCCAACCTGATGAAGGAGGCACTAGAGAGGCTTGGGGTAAACAAGACCCGCACCACACCCCTACATCCACAGTCGGACGGCATGGTCGAGAGCTACATCAAGACATTAGAGGAACACCTGAGGAAGGTCGTGGCCAGCCATCAGCGATACTGGGACATTAAGGTGCCACTGTTCTTATTGGCCTACCGCTTGTCAACACACGACACCACTGGGATGACGCCAGCCAGTTTAACGTTCGGCCGAGAGTTACGCCTCCCTTGTGATCTGGCTTTTGGAAGCCCCCCGGACGCTAAACAACCAGCAGCCGAGTATGTGGAGAACCTGGTGGACCATCTCCACGACATGCATGAGATGGCTCGTCAGAACATCCAGAAGGCGAGCGACCGCACGAAGATACGACAGGCAAGCCAACAGCCATGGGTTCCAGCAGGGTGACCTAGTTTGATTGTACCGTCCTACTCGGACCAAGGGACGATGCCCGAAACTCCAACAACCAGGGCAAGGACCGTGACGAGTAGTGAAGAGGATTAACAACGTGGTCTACCGCATGCAAAAGGTGCCCCGAGGGAAGATGCTGGTGGTACACTTGGATCGTCTGGGCTGCTACAATGGTGCTGTTCGGGATGACCAGCCTTGAAGAGGGAGCAGTGTCGTGGCACTGGGCATAAACGTTTCGGCACAAATCGATAATAGACAGCGGATAATGTTGCACGAGCTTGCATGAGCAGTTAACGATAACATGGTGAAGTGATCACAGAGACGGCAAACAATGTTATCTCAGATAAAGGACTTGCCGCCACAGGTAGGGTTTCATGTTTGGGAATTTCTGGAGATATCTCGATTGACAGAGAATGTTTGTTTTCTTATTTGTGCGAGAATGTTCTCGACTTATGATTGGACATATAAAAAGGATTGTGACATGCCAGAGTAGTAGTTGTGAAATGATAGGCAGCTGTATTGTTGTAACGAGAGCTAAAGCTGTAATCTGCTATCACTGTTTGTTATTGTGATCGACCTTGTAACGTGAGAATTGGACAGTGTATTGCTACGAAAATAAAGGAGATTTTTAATTTCTGCAACTCGGCCTTTTAATTCTACGAACCCACAAAGTTACAAATGAATTTTGATGTTTCCGAAAGTATATTTTAATTTGGTGTTACAACATGTTTATGTAAATTACTCTAGGAATTAAAATTTGAATTTCATAAACAAAGTTAAAACAATTCTTTAATTTACTTAACAAATATCTTACTCATCTCTGCCCATCTGCGACCATGCCTGAGATAAGATTTTATCTTCATGTGAAGATTGGAGCTGCAGAGGTAACTACAAGAGAGAACATTGTAACCAGCTACAAGAACAGGACACTGCAACATCTCATCCCTGAGATCCCAGACCACATGGAGCTCATCATCCCATTAGCAAATCCTATCGCAAATGGCTTCCCAATGTGGGGCTTAGAGGTAATCCATGCACAGATCATTTCGTCATCACTCCATTTGTCATTCTGCTATAAAATTTACTTGCACAAAGTTTATGCAGTCTGTACTGAATTCATTTGTTTTTTCATCAGATCCTTCTCGGTTTCTATCTTTAAAAGGCCTACTTCGCAGGTTGAACCAGTATCAGTATGTGGTGTTTTAAAATATAAATTAAAATGGTATAAAATAATATTTATTTGAACAGGAGCAAGCAATAAGTTCCAAAGTTTTTCTTTTTTCACAGAATTTTTTCCACATTTTTGTAAGCAAAAGTTCTGAAGGTAGGTACCCTTTACAATATTTGAATATGGTATAATGGTTCCCTCTGTACTTCTTCAGTTACAGTAATAAATTCACCACTCATATACATCTTTTTTTCTCTCAAACGTCTGTCACTTCTAAGAATGCCACAAGAATGAGTGTATACTGTGGACATTTATTGTTGTCAGGAAGCTAACAACAATTAGTGAAAAGTCTTCCAGGCGAAGAGTACAGTCTGTGATAAAAATTAGTACCTTCAATACAATGCCAAATGATATTTTACTTGACTTTGTACGGCTTTCAATAGAGGACTCGAGCATCCATCAAGTTTTGCTTTAACTATGTAATTGCATCTATCAAGTTTTGAAAAAAACTTGTAAAGATTGGTAGCTTGTGCAAATCTATTTATCGAGTTATGCAAAAGCTGCTTCTGTAGTATGATTTGGAAGGTAAAAATCATACAATTGCAATATACTCTTTTTGAACATTTTTGCATCTATTAACTTTTGCAAAAAAGCTCCTCAGTTGTTAAATTCAAAAACAGAAGATGAAATCCAACCAATAGATCAGGAATATACCAAATAAGTTGTAAGTATTGTGAAAAATGCTACATAGGGTAAACTAAAAGAAACCTAAAAACCAAAGTTAAAGAACCTTTTAGAAACATTAAATTGAATCAGGAATATAAGTTAGTAGTAGCATTTCACTTTTAGAACAAAAACCATGACTGTGATCCAATTTCAAAATTATTAAAAGTGGTTTTAACCAAAACAAACTGATAACATGGGAGAACACCATAATATGAAAAACTAAGGACAGAGTAATAACTTTGAAATCCCACCAGATTTGAT
The DNA here is from genome assembly GCA_030765055.1 of Mantis religiosa. Lineage (NCBI taxonomy): Eukaryota > Metazoa > Arthropoda > Insecta > Mantodea > Mantidae > Mantis > Mantis religiosa. Next base: position 233,810,667 of record CM060947.1, on the reverse strand, counting down.
AAAGTTCATAGTTACACCATTAGAGAGAATACAGCATATGACAGCTGGACCTTCGATGTCAAAAATGTCTCCCAAAACAAGTCCCTCAAAAATAAAAATGTAGGTGACAGTGTGTTAAAAACTGACTATAAATCATTTTTTCAAATAGTCTTTTTATTTACTTGCTGTTAGCAGGTTTATATTTAGGTCTTCTATGATAATAATTTTAATATTTTTTGTAATATTATTTAGGCATATTTCTAATGTTTTTGAAACTTGTCTTTATCTCATTTTGTGTACTACACATACCTAGTATAAGATGCACATTTTGAAGGATAATTTTAACTGCTGACAACTCAGAGCATCTTCCCTAACAATATGATTTAGTCAATTTTTTTAAATTTTAAAACTTCCTTTGCATATATAGGATGGTGCCAAGCTAACTTATTTCAAACTTGAATATTGCACAAGTGAGATAACTTATGATTGGCAGAATGGGAACCAGAAGTGGAAAGAACTCCCGTAATTATATGGTCAATCATTATGAAACTTTGCAGAAGAGAGCATTATGTTACCTCAGTTCATAGTTGTTATGAAAATTTGACAGAAGTGCAATGCTTTTTAAACAACGCTTAGTGTTTAAGTTAATCGATGGAAATTAATCATTTCTTCACACTAGCCGTATACAGGCTAAGGTTTTGGATTAATAGAGTGAACATGAAAAATTCAATGCCATGGCCAAGATTTGAACCATGGATCTCCTGGTTTCCATCCAGTCACTCTTACGCATTGAGCTACCATGGCCAACTTGTCATCATGACAAATCCTGGGCATGGCACTGAATTTTTCATGTTGACTCTTATCTATTAAAAACCTTAGCCTATATACGGCTAGTGTGAAGAAATGATTAATTTCCATCAATTAACTAAAATAATAAGAGTTAAATGATGAAGCCTGGGACTCAAGTACTTACGATAGTAAGTCACCACAAATGCTGTATCTCGAATGCGAGAGCCCCTAGTGGTTTATCGGGGAAATATATGAGTCAAATGGAGAACTTAATGTCATGACGAGTATCAATAAACCAACTACAAATAGTTTTTGAGATTAATTTTGGCGTCACTGTTACTAAATTCCTCCAAACACATATAATTAATATATGTTTGAACTTAGGTAATGGAGTAATATTTCTAAAATTTATTGGTAATTTATTGAATAATTTACTGGCAATATAATGAATCTTTCTTTCATATAATTTTAATCTATGTGATTGAGTTATCAAGTTCTGTTTTCCTCTAGTGTTGTAGTTATGAATAGCTGAATATTGAGGCAAAGACCTATTTTGTATATACAATATGGATTTTAATATAAAGATACTGGAAGGGTTAGTATTGAAAGAGTTTTGAATGCTTCCTTACAATATGCTACGGCATATTGTCCCGCCTGCGGTGCCATATGTAGTAAAAGCGGGCGTTAAACACTACACATTTCATTTACGGCATATTGGCCATGGTAGCTCAATGGGTAAGAGCGACTGGACAGAAACCAGCAGATATGTGGTTCAAATCCTAGCCATGGCATTGATTTTTCAGTTTGACTATCTATCCAAAATCTTAGTCTATACACAGCTAGTGTAAATAAATGATTAATTTCCATCGATTAACTTAAATAATAAGAGTTTAACGATGAAGCCTGGGACTGAAGTACTTACAATAGTAAGTTGCTACAGTGTATCTCGAATATGACAGCCCCTAGGGAGTCAACTGGAGAATTTAATGTCAGGATGGCACGTTGGCCATGGTAGTTTAATGGGTAAGAGCGACTGGATGGAAACCAAGAGATCTGTGGTTCAAATCCTGGCCATGGCATTGAATTTTTCAGTTTGACTATCTACTGAGTGCAAGTTTGACTCAAGATTATCTTAACACTTAATGTTGTTCAACATGGTGAGGTTCCATCTCAGAATACTGTATCAGCTGGGAGAAGAAGTCTGAAGAGACTGGTAGCATGTTGGATGTGAAACATGGAGCTCCAAGAACATGGAGAAAGTGTGACAAACTTTTTATGCAGTCCTCATTAATCTGCGCACCAGCAATCTTGCATTTGTATGTATGTATTTATTAACTGCAATTGGGTACTACCCGGTGGCAGAGTTAAGAATACAGATCAAATTACATATACTAGATTTACAACAATAATACAGTAAACAATACATGATATTATTTTACTTTAGTCACTTAAAACTTATCTAATTACTTCTCTATTTACATATTATATACCATTATAATTCAAAAGTTAAACTATAAACCATTTAGATTTTTTCTAAATTTCTTCAACGACAGGGGACAGCCCTGAAAGACTGCTACAGGCAATTCATTCCATTCTTCAATGGTTCTATTAACAAAAGAAAATTTTCCTACGTCGGTTCTGTATCTTCTACCCTTAATTTTATACCTATGATCGTTTCGTCCATAATAATCCGGATTATCTAACCTTACATTAACGTCCACCCATGCCTTTACACCAGCATTAGCTTTGAATAACGCTACCATCAGTCAAAAATACCTATTTCAGTAATATCAAATCTCATTCTTACAAATTGCAAGTTGTTTAAAAACTTATCCCGAAGACAAGGAAGTGCGAGTTAATTTTTAAACTGCATATGATGGAATTGCTACATTAAAATCCCACATTTTAGATAGTTTGTTCATGTTCGGGGAACCCCCTTTTCATCTTTTGTATTTTATCAACAAACAGAATATGCAGTATTGGTTTCCAGAGAACTCAAGAGTACATGAAATGCTTTTGCATTCTCCCACGATGACAGCTGGTGTTGAATAGGATTTTTGGGATTGTTGGTACAATTTATATTCCAAAATGATATTGAAGAAACAATCACAGTTAATTCACATTATTAAATTACTATGATGGAAAATTTTGTTGATCCTTCCTGCCAATAACCCTGCAGTGACCTGAAGGGTCTTTATTTTCAGCAACACAGAGCTACAACTCATTTTGTACAAGAGTATACTGTTGTTTGTAGTCTGTTTGGAAGCATCATTCCTTGTTTTGGAGACATCCTTAGCCTATTAGGATCACCTAATCTTGCTGTCCCAGATTTGTTTATATGAAGATTTTTGAAGGACCATGTGTTCAAGAATTATGTTCAAAACATACAAGAATTTAAACAAGCCATAACTGACAATCTATCAGGTCTTCTGCGACTTCCAGAAGCATTTACAGGAGTGCATCAATTTATGTGGAGGCCAATTTTCTGACACTATTTACAAGTAATAAAACTTTTGACTATTGTTAAGCAAATGGCATGTTACAGTATGTTTATTGAGCTTGCCACTTTCCTTTTTTCTGTTTCTATTAGATAATAAATGCTTAATATAATTTTGAGTTGAACTAGTACTCAATGCTCCATTTATTGCTAGTATTTACCTAGAACGCATTTTGTTAGGACCTTCCTAACATCATCAGCTGTTGTCAACTAATGGCTGTTGGTTTGGTGAATTCCTTGGAGGTGATAAGTGCATCTCTGTTGGTATCTTGATGCAGTTTGGTTCTCTTCAAAGATAGTATCGAAACTGAACAATTTTCTTTCATATTTCTTTATGAAAATTGTTTCCCACGTGGTTAATGCAGCTGGACCTTGGACACTTTTTAATAAGTGGATTTCTCATTCTATATCATGATTAACCTTCCAAAAATGGTAGGCTACCGCCGATTTATCTATTTCTTTGTTTCTGATGTTCCTAAAATGCTCTTTAAGCCTAATGTTCAAATTCCTTTTAGGAACATCAGAAACAAAGAAATAGATAAATTGGCAGTAAAAGAAGTAGATAAATCGGCGGTAGCGTACCATTTTTTAAAGAATAATCACGATATTGAATGAGATATCCACTTATTAAAAATTGAATGAGATATCCACTTATTAAAAATTGAATGAGATATCCACTTATTAAAAAGTGTTCAAGGTCCAGCTGCATTAACCACCTGGGAAAAAATTTTCATAAAGAACTATGAAGGAAAATGTTTCAATTTCGATACTACCTTTGAAGAGAACCCAAACTTCAAGTTCATCAAGATACCGACAGAGTTGCTCCTATCACCTTCAAGGAGTTCACCAAAGCAACATCCATTAGTCAACAACAGCTGATGATGTTAGGAAGGTCCTAACAAAATGCGTTCTAGGTAAACAATAGCAATAAATGGAGCATTGAGTACTAGTTCGACTCAAAATTATATTAATTTTATGCTTCATTGTATCGTAGTCCTTACACATTGGAATAAATACTTGTTTAAAAAGTATCTGTCAGCTTGGTAGGTACCACCCAACATTACTATCTTACCAGTTTTGTATTTTTCTCTACTATAATTAGAAGTTAAGGTATAATTTTCATAGCGATTTGAATTTATTTTAGTATCTTTTAGCTAATGTTCTGAGAAAACAATGATGTTTGGTTGTAGATCAAGAATTACCAGTGATTGCTGTTCTATTAGCAATATATCTATATTCTGTATTTTGATGCAAATACTAGAAAGTCTTTCGTCTGTCCCATTTATCGGGTTGTCTCATAAATTCGTTCGCTTCTTGTTACGTGTTTATGACTAAGAACTCCTGAGAACACTGCATGCCCCCATTACTTTTACGTCAAAGAAGTTGCCTAACAATATGGGGTTTGATGTGTGTTTGGAGGAATTTAGTAACAGTGACGTCAAAATTAATATAAAAATTATTTGTGGTTGGTTTATTGACACTCGTCACTTACTTTTTCATATATTTATGAGAGACTAGTTTCAAAGGCCCTGGCCTCCATTTTCAATCTCTTCCCAACTGGCCAATAAATATAACTCCATTTGGTTATTCCTCAAGACTTATTTGCCTATACTTGATGTGTGTTTGGAGGAATTTAGTAACAGTGACGTCAAAATTAATATAAAAATTATTTGTGGTTGGTTTATTGACACTCGTCACTTACTTTTTCATATATTTATGAGAGACTAGTTTCAAAGGCCCTGGCCTCCATTTTCAATCTCTTCCCAACTGGCCATAAATATAACTCCATTTGGTTATTCCTCAAGACTTATTTGCCTATACTTGATGTGTGTTTGGAGGAATTTAGTAACAGTGACGTCAAAATTAATATAAAAATTATTTGTGGTTGGTTTATTGACACTCGTCACTTACTTTTTCATATATTTATGAGAGACTAGTTTCAAAGGCCCTGGCCTCCATTTTCAATCTCTTCCCAACTGGCCATAAATATAACTCCATTTGGTTATTCCTCAAGACTTATTTGCCTATACTTGATGTGTGTTTGGAGGAATTTAGTAACAGTGACGTCAAAATTAATATAAAAATTATTTGTGGTTGGTTTATTGACACTCGTCACTTACTTTTTCATATATTTATGAGAGACTAGTTTCAAAGGCCCTGGCCTCCATTTTCAATCTCTTCCCAACTGGCCAGTTGGGAAGAGATTGAAAATGGAGGCCAGGGCCTTTGAAACTAGTCTCTCATAAATATATGAAAAAGTAAGTGACGAGTGTCAATAAACCAACCACAAATAATTTTTATAATATGGGGTTTGTTTACAAATACAATAATTGAAAAGAATGCTATGAACACAAACCACAGCGACCTCACGCCCAAAGGTAAATAGGTCAACTTATGTAAGAATTGGTAACCAAACTTCAGTACGAGTTTGTGGATGCAACAGTGTGGAGTTGTAACTTGTGAATGTTAATATGGAAGGCAAGAAGGAACATTTTCGACATTTAATGCTGTTTTATTACCGTAAAGGTAAAACAGCCTCACAAACTCAACGGAAAATTTGTGCTGTTTACGGAGAAGATGCAGTGACGAATCGGGCATGTCAAAAATGGTTTACTCGATTTCGAGCTGGGAACTTCTCTGTGAAAGACAAACCTGTTCTGGACGACCTGTGGTTACAGATGAGGAAAGGATAAAGGACATGATTACGAACCACCCCAGAATAACAACTCGGGAGGTAGGTCAGGAGCTAAACTTATCTCATGCAACTGTAGCCAGGCACCTAAAGAAACTTGGTTACGTAAATCTGAGGGATGTATGGGTTCTGCACGAACTGAGTGAACAAAATTTAGTTCTGCGCGTTTCCATCTGTGACGCATTGATAAGACGCAATGAAACTGCCCCTTTTCTGAAACAGCTGGTTACAGGAGACGAAAAGTGGATTGTGTACAACAACATCCGAAAGAGAAAGTCATGGCATAAGAAAGGGGAACCACCACTCTAAATTCCTAAACCAGGGCTTCATCCCGAGAAGACTATGCTGTGCATTTGGTGGGACTGGAAAGGAATTATTTATTACGAATTTCTTCCTCCTGGGGAGACCATCAATTCAGAGAAATACTGTTCTAAGTTGGATCGTCTGAAGGTTGCCCTAGAAGAGAAAAGGCCAGAGTTAGCATCTAATGGTGGAGTTGTCTTTCATCAAGACAATGCCAAACCACACACTTCTATGGTAACTCGTCAGAACTTACGGGATTTCGACTGGGATGTGTTACCTCACCCGCCTTATTCTCCAGACATTGTCCCATCCGACTATCATTTATTCTGATCCCTGCAAAACTTCCATAATGGCAAATGCCTTACTTCCTTGGAGGATTGCAGACTCGCCGTAGAACAGTTTGTCAACCATAAAACTGCAAGATTTTGGAAAAATGGTATTGATAAGCTTCCTGAGAAATGGAGATATGTTATTGATAATAATGGTGCATACTACACAAAATAAAGTTTGTTTTGAAAATTTCATTGCCTTGTTCTTTCGATGACCTTGCGTATGTAAACAGGTTACCCCTACATAATTAGGCAACTTCGTTGCCGTAGTTGTGATACGGGCATACAGTGCAGGCGTTCTTTGTCGTAAACACGTAACAAGAATCGAACGAATTTATGAGACAAACCAATACTTTTCCTAACCTACTTGTCCTAGTGCTTTACTTTTGTTTTGCGATCATCTGTAGATGTTGAGCTGACCATGCTATGATGAATCCTGGAACTTGGATTTTCCACTGGAAGATTATTTATCCTGTGCTCTGGACCTTGCTAGATTATAGTGTAGCAGACATCAAGGCTCCTGTTTAGTTTTTCTGCTGTTTCCTTAGTTATATTGATGCCATTTACAGCAGACATGATTTCCCAAAATCATAGGAGCCTTGTGTTACCAAACCTGATCACCATTTTGTCGCACATAGAACTATGAAAAACCAGAGCTTAATCTGTTTTGCCTGCTCATCATGATTATGATCCTCCTTTCACCAAACTGCAACAAAATGCGTAGAATGTAGATTTAAATTCTGATTGCAAGTGACATTGTTGACCCCAGAAATCAGCAGTAAATGGATGCAAGCATTCAGTAATGGATGACATGAATTAAGTCAACTCCCTCAAGTAAATTTTATTAACATTCAATAGCTGGGGAGGTAACTAATAAAGGTTCCCAATTTTTATGAAAATTGTTGTATGTCATTCATGTTATGAAGCATAACATGTGCACTAGAAATCTATAGCCTAGTGGTTCGTTTTTTAATATGTATTTATTATGGCACCAGGAAAAATGTCAGCAGGTGTCAGAAAGTAGTAGTACTAGTAGGTCTTCAAAAACTCTTATAAAATGAACTTCCATTTATTTCACATGTGGCTTTTGCACAGTTAACATATTTTAACGTTTTACATATTCATCAGGGTACAATCAAATTTTAAATTTGCATATTATATATTGTATTGCAGCCTGGTGAAGGAGGGTCATGACCATTATGAAAGACAGACACAATTAGTTCTGTTCTAGATGTTCTCGGGCATCGAGCCATATAAGCAGATGTTGTGACATCGACGTTTCGAGAGCGTGCATCTCTCCCATCATCAGGATGTTGAATGACCCATACATATAATGGTTGCCCCACCCCTAAGCTCCCGAAACGTCGATGTCACAACATCTGCTTACCTGGCTCGAAGCCCGAGAAATTCTAGAACATATACGCCGCCAGGAAAGATTCAGCTCATATTACAATTAGTTCTGGCTTATTAGCCCTGTATACCAATTAGTACAGAACATTCTGCAATCTTAAGTTACAATATAATGCAAAAAAATGTAATGTATTGAATGTCTGTGAAGACTTTGAATCTGATTTGTAGTAAATGTGCTGTAAAGTTGTAAAAAAGCCTCTGCTCCCTTACATTTTTTGGGCTAACCATAAAAACTGGCAAGTATGACAATGGATTTAATCCCCAATTTTATTTTTTATATCAATAATTTTGTTTTGTTTTCATTAACCTCAGTAAGTGTGTATTAATTGTGTACTTTCCAACAAAACTCCATGAATGTTAATAAAGGAGCTGAGTGCTGGGAGCACAAAAAGACTGAGAAGCAATTTCTATGAACAACATATTTGCATGAGGGCAGATATTACGGTACTGAGCAAGGAAAAGAACCAAGACTGGTGGAAGAGTGGACTGTCTAATGTATAATTCACTTTAAGATTAGTGTAGTGCAGTTATCTCTAGAAGGTATAAATGTTAATTAAGTACATCTGTAGAGCTTCCAGTACATCACTTTCAGTGCTCTATGTTCTGGTGCATTGTTCCCAAACTTTGAAATCATGTCCTGCAGTCCTTAATGTGTCCCCTAAATGAAAAGTTTTATATTTACATTATGACAAAAGCATATTTGAAGTAATTGGCATATATGCCTGGTGTTGCAAAAATAACACAAAAACTGCACATTACTTTTTTTAAGCTACTTTTAGTAATGGTGTAGCGCTTCATTCTAACAAAAACCTTTATATTGAACACACATTTTGAGGTCTATGAAAGGGTCATCATGCAGATGGGCAGCATATACTTATGTTGGTACTGGTATGGAATGACATCACAAAAACAGTTGACGCTCCAATATATATGAATACAGCCGAATGTTGTCAACATATATTTTTTTTCTTTATTATAAACTAGTGATACTGTAATAGGAATAGTGCATAGTAGTAGTAGTAGTAGTAGTAGTAGTAGTAGTAGTAGTAGTAGTAATAATAATAATTAATAATAATAATAAACTCTAGCAATGACATACTGATCTTTACGTCAGTTTATTTGCATATTACAGTATCGCTGGTTTGCTTACATAATGTTTATTATTCGAAAACTTTGCGCTAAATTCATTTAAGTTTTTAAATAATTATGATGATTATGATAATAATAATATATAATAACTCTGGCAATGATCCACTGGTCTTTACGTCAAGTTTATTTGTGTATTACAGTATCACTGGTTTGCTTACATATGGGCTGCGCCGTGGCTCAGTGGTTAGGCCGCTTGGCTCTCACCAAGGCGGCCCGGGTTCGATCACAGGTGACCACAAAGTGATATTTGTGTTGGACAACACGGCGCTGGGGCGGGTTTTCTCCGGGACCTCTGGTTTCCCCTGCCATCTCATTCCACCGGTGCTTCATCTCATGTATCATCAATGTCACCGCCTGCGGTGCCATATGTAGTAAAAGCGGGCATTAAACACCACACTTTGCTTACATAATGTTGGTATTTTCCGTGTTAGCATGCTGTGGAAGTTGGCAACGCTGGAGCTATGATGTCACAGCCAGGATATCTGTACGCTGCCCATCTGCATGATTACAATAGAAAAAATGCCTGAAGCTGAATGCATTGTACATGACTTTCTCTACTATAGTGACAAAAGCTTATTCTTCTACCAACTTCTTGTTAATTGGAATAGTTTCATTATTATTTACTCATTTCACTGTAGATATAAAGATATGAAGCTCATAGGATTAGATTTTTAAAGAGCTTATCACTAGGTGATGGAAATTAATTGTTCTTCCACACTAGCTGTGTGTAGGCTAAGGTTTGAATTGGTAGAGTCAGACTGAAAAATTCAATGCCATAGCATTGGATTTGAACCATGGATCTCCTGGTTTTCATCCGGTTGCTCTTAACCATTGAGCTACCATGGCAACATGACATTAAATTATCCAACTGACTTGTATTTATCCCAGTGAACTCATACATTGTTTTTGTTCAAATAAAAAATACAAAAACTTGTCCATGTTTAGTATGGTTTGAGGGTAACAATTTTCTTGAAAATCTTCTTAGCTACATCCTTGGAAGATGTACTTAAATACAAAGTTTGGTATTCAACCAATTGTTTGCTTTTAAGATATGCCTTTTTCTGCATAATTTATTCAGGAAACTCAATATGTATATTACAAGGAAACTGTTCTATGGAATTTCCACACTATTGTGTGTTTCAAATGGGAAGAGTTCTTGCCTGCAGCGAATCAAATGCATTAGCGCATTTGGCACTATCACCTTGTTACTTCCCTCTTTATATTTCCCTCTCTCTCGCACAATTGAGTGTCTTCTTGGAGCTAGACTTAAGGGAATGCAATCTGAATTTTCCAAAGTTTTATAATAATGTAGTTGTTGAAATCACAACTGCAATATATAGATATTCGCATATTATGCACATGGTTTAAATATTCAGTTTAAAATTAATTATAGTTTATGAATTACATATTTTTCTAATCCAACGAAAACGCCAGCAGTACATTTGTATAGCTGTGAATGTTACGTTAAGAGATAATTCGTTATTATCTTCATCATCTGAATACTGCAAATTTATGATGATAGGTTCCAAAATCTTTTTTTTTTTTTTTTTCCTTGTTCCATTTATACCCCGCCTTTAACTGCTATGGTCATATCGGCGGCCGTTCACCTTTGGAACATACTGAAGGTGTCAAATCGTTATCCTTTAGTTTTTAATCATTAGATCACGCACACATTCACTCTCATTCATACTTCCAGACTATGGGGAAGATGGGGAATTATCTTGGTCGGAGAAAAATCCCCACCCCCACCACCGGGAATCGAACCCGGGACCCCTAGCATGGCAGGCAGGTGCTCTACCGACTGAGCTACGGGGCCAGTCTCCAAAATCTTGTTACGTGCTATTTCTGACCAAAAGTCGTCTTCTTGCAGTTTATCTGATGTCTCACAGTTTTCCCAGTCTTGTTGTGTTCCTTGTCAATGTCTTCGTGAATAAGTTGTTCAACGTCAGTTTAAAAATATTATTTCTGTTTGCAATATAATTTGAGTCCACATTAACTCAATTGAATTGTTCTCGCATTCATAAGGGGGAAGGTGGGTCGTGTCTCATTGATCCAGCTGATACACTTTTTCATGGTTTTTAAACAGAAGGGTAACTGAATAATGCTGCTTTGAACTCTTTAGAGTAAATAGAGATTACGAACCATTCATAAACAAAGATATGTGATCAGACATGTTCTGCCAGACCAGCAGGAAGTATATTGTTTCCTCTCATCAAATTTAACAAACACCTTGGCTTATTCGAAGTATTTCTTTTATCACATCATCTCAAATGTTTACATTTCAGTTGAGTAATTTTAAATATACGCACATCCATACATGCCAACCAATAATGAATTCATTACAGTGCTTACGTCGCAATGCATTGTTATAACATAATAGTACTTTATTTGTATTAGGAAAACTATTTGAGCTAAAAGTATGGGGTTTCTACGGTTATGTTAAATACATTACTCTCTCCTTCCTCATGGATTAGTTTTTGCAAAATCTGAATTTTTGTCTTAGTGCAAATAGTATTTATTAGAGATTGATTAGCTTGGTGACAACACTGCAAGGCTCCGATTGGTTGCTCACCTAGTAGCGCTCAAGGACAAACATCCATTTGAAACACATTATAATACTATTTACTATAGTATAGATAAATTGTAGCAAAAGTAAAAAGGACAATGAAAGTTGACCTTTCAATGGATTTGTGGTCAATTCATTTCTTCTTCTGATCTTGGATGTTCAAGCAATTTCTAAAATGTTACATAGTCATTGAATACCTTCTATGCAGCTTGTTCTAAAATGACTAGTAAATTAAAGAGTTTACTATAGTGAAAGAAAAGAAATGAACAGTAAACAAGGATTATGAGATTTAACTGTATTGAACACCACAGTGAAGCGAAAAATTATTAATTTTTAGATGAGTCATATTTATTACACATCTGCTTCACTTTCGTACCTATTTTGAGGACATATTTCGCAAATCATCGTTTGCATCTTCGGCTCTTATGCGACTAAAGCTTGATCCAGTGGTGTGGGTAATTCTGGGGTTGCTGCTGCCATCTGTTGATTTAGTGATGAACTTAAATGTGGGATTCTCTTCTGGAGGGATTTCAAAGTTCATTAGTTGGTTTTTATGTTTTTCTATGTATATCCTCTCCCATATGACTAAATCAACAGATGGCAGCAGCAACCCCAGAATTACCCACACCACTGGATCAAGCTTTAGTCGCATAAGAGCCGAAGATGCAAACGATGATTTGCAAACATGTCCTCAAAATAGGTACGAAAGTGAAGCAGATGTGTAATAAATACGACTAATCTAAAAATTAATAATAAGGATTATGGGATTCACATTATTACACACATAAGCATTTATATGATTTTTATTCATGAATCTATTTATTATACACATAATATACATTACATTATCACACTAAAAACAATAACTTCACTTAACACTACAAACTTGCTCTCTCTTCAGGAGTAACACAATATGTCTATGAACAACTCTTTTCAAACTACTTTCTCTGAAAGTCATCTTGTGATTAAACCTGTTAATTAGTGCAATAAGGACAAGAAACAGCCAAGAAAAGAGAGCAAAAAGTAATTTTCATAGGACAGGTCCTTGTGAAATAAATGTAGGAACATGGGGGATTGGAAAAGAAATGAGAACTAGACAAGGGGATTTGCCAGGTGGAAATATATTCCCAAAAGTGATCAGACTTAAAAAAGCAGCCATATAAATTGTAGGAAGGGAAGTGAGAATGGGCAGCGTTTGTGATAGTTATAAAACATGAGCAAATGAGATGATTTAAAAGGTTCTATAGAAAAGACTTGGTAAAAGTGGCAATTGAAGTTAAATAACAATAATAGGGAAAGAAGAGAAGTAAAAGGGGGGGAGGAAAAAGATAAACAATAGAGGACAAAAATTGGGCAAATTGAAAGGAAGGGGAGAAACTCAAAATTAATATAGACAGCAGCACTGAAGGGCTGCCATAATGACAAAAAGGCCAGGGTTCACCTCAAAGGTTGTTCAAGATGTTTTCTTTTTAGCACTCAATAAATTATCTAGTGCTCTAGGATTATGAATTATTTTCCTTTACCAGTGTCATTCAAATGAAAATAAATTTATTACCATATAAAACTACAAAACATTTTTATTATTTTTCTATGTAGTTTCCTTCAACAAATGAATAGCCTCTTTGGATGCACCAGGTTACGGTGGGTAAGAAATTACCTTGTATATGACACTTGGTGTCAAGCTGTTGGCCATTTGGGTAGTAAGAATGCACTAACCTTGCAGCCAAGACATTGTGTTGCAAAAGCTATGGGTTCAGTGAAAATCTTTTGCATATTTTCATATGCATTAACTGATCTAGTTCTTTGTTTGCAAATATTTCATTTGTAAAATGTCTGGTAGTGTTACACACATTGATTTTGTAAGCAATTATTTTTTTCTAAGTGCTATACTCAGAATTTTACTGTCTTTTACAATCTCTCAGTATTGGTCCTGCCACTGTAAAACAGACAGCAAGTAAATATGGAAACATGTACTGAGACAGCTGTGTGGTAGCACAAACATTAATCACAAGGTAATTTCTCACCAATAATAACTGTGTACCAAGTTATCTACTTACATGTTGTTACTGAACATTTTGCCTCCCAACATCATTAGAGGTGGCAAAAATGTTTTCAATAACAGCTCTAACCATTCTAGTTTCACAAAAATACTGGACTTCAATAACTTTTCAAAACAAGTACATAAACTTTGAATAGTGTTTAATGCCCATTTTTACTACATATGGTGCCACAGGCGGTGGTCACTCATAATACATGAAATAAAATAATGGGAATGCAAATACTTCAAGCCTAAGCTTAGGATACCTCTCAGATGCTGTAAAAAGAAGAAAACTTAACTACTTCAGCTAATCACTAGCACTTACACATACCTGTTAACAGTAAGATAGACTTGAGTCACTGTTAATAGCCTAGCTTGATTTCTCACATTTTTATGATTAGACACACTCTGCTCTCTTTACCAAGCATGCGCAAATTCACAATGTTCTATTGATAGCAATGAGCAATGCATAACCTATTGCCAAATGGCAAGTAATGTACTCCTCTTCCTCTAATTCCTAAACTGGTTTTTATATCCCTTTCACAGGCACTTAAATGTAAGAAAATAAATTAGCCATTATCATTAAGATGAGGCAAAATGGACTGGCCATCCATTCAAAGCTGAATATTGCAAGTTTGAATTCTGGCGACTATAATAAAAATGTGCCCGGCTATAGTAAAAATGTGCCTGTGGTAAAGGATAAGGAGGCTTTACGTAAAATAACTAGTTGATAGCATGCATAGATGATGATTGATACATTTGACTGCAGTTGTATGGATTTTGATTTTTTTTTTTCTCCTTTCCCTGAAAATAGTATTCAAATAATGAACTTCTGGTTGAAAGATTTTGAGTATGTTATCCTTTACTTGAACCAGGAAGAAGGGGCAGTATCAAGATCTTACAGCACATACAACACAACAATGTTGTACTGTAACACAATGTTACTTTTGGTAATGGTAATAAAAATACTTGACTGATCTTATTAGGGTAGAGAAGATCCTGTATAACTGAACCTATTGCTCTTAAAAATAAAAACTGAGCAGACTCTGGAAGCATATATTTTTCTAAGTCCACATCGTGTCCACAGCCGGTTTAGAATGAATTCATGTACCGCATCTCTTTAGCTTCGTCTTACTGAATCCTCTCAATAATAATAACATTTGCACATTGTATATTGTTTCATGCATATCCACCTAGAGAATCCTTCCTTTTATTGCACACTGTAATGTGCGAAAAATTGAGTCTCAGTTATTAAACGTGCATAGATTACAGCACTAATAGACAAATATGTAGGAGCTAGACCTACAGGTTCAAATCCCAGACATCATTGATTTTTTTTATTGTAGAAATAAGAAATGTGCATTATGCACATTATAACTTCCAAATGCTAAGATTTACTTATTTTATGGCATTTATGCTCATACATAAAAACTAAAACACACTACTGTTTTTAAACTGAAATAAATGTTTTATTCCTACATCTGAAATTAAATAAAAATGGAAATTAACTTATTAGCAAGTTGTAAACCCTACGCTTCTATTACTGCCCTCATTCTGTGGGGCATGGATGAGACCAAATGCTAGTGAAATTTTCACGAGAGGATACTTTGCATTATATGCCAGCAACATTCATAGCAGATGAATGAGCCTGAGTGCTTATAAAAGCAATATTAAGGCTATTTTCTAAAAGCATTGGATTTATTTTCAAAATTATAAGAACATGTTATTTGTGTTTTTATAAATGAATGGGTCTAAAATATTATTTATCTTCTGCAAAAAAAAAAAAAAAAAAAAAAGTAACAATAATAAAAAGAAGCATGTACATCAAGGATTCGAACTCATGTTGGTCTACTTAATAGGGCATGCATTTTACTGCTTGGTTACCATGCATATGGCAAAGCCACAGGCAACTCCCTATCTATAGCATAGCTTTGAAATGAAGCCAAAGTGATATTAGAGCATATACTGGAAACATTAATTGTTCTTTCACACTAGCAGTGTGTAGGTAAAAGTATGAAAAGGTAGACTCAGACTGAAAACTTTAATGCCATAGCTGGGATTCAAATCATTGAACTTTTCAGTCTGTTTCTACCTATCCAAAATGTAGATTGTGAATGCAGCGTCAGCGAATGCTTCCAATGTTTTCCAAATCAAACTTTGTTTCTGGCAGCTACTCACTCTTTTGTCAAAGGGTATATTGTTATCTTATGAATCACTCAATTTTCATAACCAGTGCAAAATAATGATTAAGTTATTTTTACTAGCCAGTCTCTTGTTTAGAGAGTGTGTCTCACCACAGGTCACAATAAGGTTAAAAAATGGCTCATTTCTTCCTCGATGTGCAACCATTGAGGAGTTTATTAACCCAGTCATTCTAGTTTATGAAAGTATAACTTCTCCAAACTATTTGTGGACAAAATCTGTCTGATCAACTTCTTCGGTTTGAAAATAGATGATATTGCAGAAAAGATGGCGAACCTCTTCCTCAGACATGCCAACGTTGATGATAGAGCAAGCAATGTAGATGTATATTCAATATAGATGCTCACTCAAATATTACAATCACTCCATATTTCTTGCTTCATTTAGCTAACCCATGGAACAAAAGTTTTGGTTTAAATGTTAAAGATCATAATATACAAGATTGCCACTGAAGGACATAGACCCATCCCTCTTGTTTTATTCTTTGGCTTGTCTACTAGTCAATGGAGTTGAATTTTACAGAGCAGTTGTTTTGTGACTCAGTCAGTCTCATGTAAGCATGATTTGGACTGCAACGATCATTGAGGTGAGTGATCCACTCAAGGCTACACTTTATTGGCTGCTCATGCCAACTACAGTTACTGCTTTCTGTTTATGCCATAAAGACCAGAGTTTCTTCATTGTGCATCTTAAAAGTGAAAACTTCTTTCAAATATGAGTTCTGTTCTGTCCATTGAAATGTCTACCAAAAAATCCCTACACTAACAAAAAAATGTCTTAGTATGACACATATGTAAAAAATAAATCTTGTAGACAGGGGTTTAGACAATTTTGGGAACCATATCTTGGTATTCCAGTTCCAGAGAACAATACTGTCACATATACAGGGTGTATATAAATGAATATCAGGGTTTTAACTCTTTATAATATTTATCACATTCAACTTACAGTTATAAAAGATATGTCAAATGAAAATGCAATTCAGTTTTACCAAGAACCTTATAAATTTGAGTTTGATTTATGAGTCACTATGTTTACACTCAAACTTCACTTGTATAAATGAAACGTTTTCAAGATCATTCGATCTCATCCTCAGCTGTTTGGTTCTCTGGCTCATTTTCTTCCAACTGTGGGAAGAGCCATTGCTCTAGTGTATCAAGGTAAGAAGTGCCAGTTACTGTAGTTTCACCAAAAAGAAAGGCCCAAAAATTTTTCGCCGGGATACAGCACAAAAAACATTCACTTTAGGGGAATCTCGTTGCATTTGTACCATCTCGTGAGGATTTTCTGAGCTCCAGATGCGCACATTATGTGTTAACATGTCCACTATGGTGAAAGGTCGATTCATCACTGAAGACAACACGATCCATAAAATCATCGCCATGGAACATGTTTGCGAAGTTGGCAAGTAATTTGTGGTCTGTCAGCTTTAGAGCCTATAATAACTGCAAAGGGTAAGCGTTTTCTTACACTTTCCAAACAGTCAACACAGGAACTTGTAATTCACGACTAGCCTTCCGGACTGTTTTCTTTGGGCTACAAGTGAACGACTCTCTCACTCGCTCAACAGTCTCTTCCCTTTACAAAGGCAGCCGGTATCTTCAAACTGATGATACCATCTACGAATGTTATTATCACTAAGAGGATCACAACCGAACTCAATGCGGAACACATGTTGCACAGTAACTACAGATTCGGTCTTTGCAAACTGCAAAACATAAAATGCTTTCTGTTTACTAGTTGCCATCTTTGCTACTACCGCTGTCTAGCGGATTGCGGCAGAAGCACTGCACGCACATGCACACTGGTGCCAACAAACAGAACTGTTTGAGTTGCTTTTTCATTTGACATATCATTTATAACTGTAGGTTTAATGTACTACATATTATAAAGTGTTAAAACACCGATATTCATTTATATACACCCTGTATAGTTAGGACAATGGGGTCGCTAAACTTAAGAAGCAAAAGACAATAAAATCTGAAGCTTTCCTGGTGATGAGCATATTCTAGATGCTCTTGAACTTCAAGCCAGGTGTATTGATGAATAGTCATCAACATTTTGGGAGCATACATCTCTTCCATCATCAGGATGATGAATGAAGTGGTGAAGAACTCAATATATATACTAACTACCTCAAAAGCTGGCATGGACCTGGTAGAAAACAGAACGATTCAGTTAGGTCAGGTGTAGGCAAACCTAGTACAAAACTACTTAATCATGGTCAATCTAAGTTTGTGCTTCTTAAGCAGGTGATTTCCACTTTTAAGGCCTGTTTCCATGAGGAACTGAACTGAAATGTAATATCACAGTTCAGAGGCCCCTGTCATCAATACACAGCAGCCCAAGAGCATCTAGAATAAGCAAAAAGACATTTTA
The DNA here is from genome assembly GCA_030765055.1 of Mantis religiosa. Taxonomy (NCBI): domain Eukaryota; kingdom Metazoa; phylum Arthropoda; class Insecta; order Mantodea; family Mantidae; genus Mantis; species Mantis religiosa. Next base: position 233,792,334 of record CM060947.1, on the reverse strand, counting down.
ATGGAGGAAAAAAATTGAAGAAATTGGCACTTTATTCTAATGCTCTCCAATGAAGTTCTCCAACAAGTTGCACAGTAATTTGGCATTTCAAATGCCTTTATTTGTGCAGCGCTTAGTTTTTCAATGTAAACCCTACAAGCGACTTATGTTCATGAAATACTTGTGTTGAAAAGGACTTTTTTTTGTTGTAATTTACGTCCTCCAACATTGTCATATCGGATGAAGAATGGAATGGGTGAAATAATGCTCAAATGAGCCGACAGTCCATAGAGCTTAGAGTTACCCGACATTCATCTTTCAGGATAAGGGAAATCCCTGGAAAAACTTTATCCAGGTAACTCATCCTGACCGAGATTCGAAATCGGGACCTCTTGAACGTGAGGCAGACATGCTACCATCTACGCTACCAAGGCAGGCTTGAAAAGGAATGTCAAGAATGTCTACAGTCTGATTTTTCTATGTGGGGAACTGCAATTTTGCTGACAAGGAGATAGCAAGTTACACATCCCCCCTTCTTTACCCTCTCAATACTGAAACGTATAAATGAGCATTCGAGATTATCTCATCTCAACAAAAACATGAACATTTAATCTGTATCAGCCTACTTTAAGAATAAAAGTAAGTTCCCAGTACACACTGTGTTGTAGCACCTTACAGGTGTGAGAACTTTTTTAAATAATTTACAAACGACTGTCAATTGGGATGATCATATCAGCGCTGCCGGTGCGCTGGAATTTTGACCCCCAGGAGTCCATGTTAATAGTTCATGTCTTCGTGTTCCCAGGTTTTTTTTTTATCTGAAGAGCAGGAGGGCATCACGAATATAACCATGCAATGTACTGACATGTCCAATAATAAAGCTGCCACCTTTTCCTATAAGTCATTTTGTGGTATTTTGAAGTTTCCGTCAGTCCAGCACTTTGACAAAGAATGGCTGGTTTTACCCAGGTTTCATCCAAACACACAATTTTATGCAAATTCTTATTCAGCATATCTTTTAAACACAAAGGGCTTAAAGCTACAACATATGATCTATCAAGTATTAGTTTTCTGTTATTTTTTTAACTCAAATCCAAGATCATAGAGGACTTTGTTCAAAGAGTAAAGGCTTCCTATAAATAGCTCTGCTTCTTTAAGAGAAGAAAGAAGCTTACATGTGGTAGGTTGGACTTTTTGGGTGTAGTAGTCATAGATGTGCCTTCTTATGGCATCTAACTGAAAACTATAGAGATGCTCTTGTTATTTGTTTCTTGATGGACCTGGCTGTAGTTGCTTCTCTTTAGAGATTCTAGAAACGGCCACCTCACTTATTTTAAGGATACATGCACTCCTGTTTCTAAATTGGTTAAAAGGAGTAAATGCTTCATTGTGAAGAAGCGAATTCTCCTCCTTTCAAAGAATTTTCTAAGAGAACAGTCAAATTCTCTAGCTTGACTGTGCATTAACACCCGAACCATAAGCCGATCTTTGTCTGAGGCCATGAATCCTCAGTCTACCTTTAATCCTACTGCCACTAAGTCTTGTTTCAATAACTATGTATTTTAATAGTATTTTGACAAAGTAGGCTAACAATACATAGCGCAACTGAAGCTCAAGCAAAGTTTGTTACCCGCATACAACTAGCGATAACTGATCTGAGGAATAGGTGATTTACCAGTGCAACCAATGTGGCAATGTTTGTTTACAGCAACGACCTTCCCCTCTTAACATCCAAATCCCTTGCTTGATAGCTGTCGTGTATCTCTTTTTAAAAATCAGACTGTATGCAGATGGACACTGATTATAACAACATCGGTGCTATTAGCACATTATTCTTGAACATAGCTATTTAAGAATAACAGTAGTTAATAACTTCCATACAATGATCTAACTCAGGCTCTAAAACGATTTCTTTTTATTAGATTTTCCAGCAAATAGGGTCGTGGTATACATAAATGCACATGCCACCACTGCAGTACACTTTTCAAGCAAATAAAAATAGTTTGTAACTATATATATTATAACCCATTTTTTACTGTAATAAAGGAGATAAATAAAGATGGTACTTTAATAATTATTTCACTAAAATATAACTTAATTAGCTTCTACTTATTATTATGGCCATCCAACCATTGATGTTGACAATGGCTGAGTGTGTAGCATGTCAGAGGAGTATAATTATACAAATAGAAGAATACCTTAAAAGCGGTAAAAGAAACTAAATAGTTTCAGTGGCCCAAAAACCAAGATTGTGAAGGTGGAGCGAAAGATATCTACTTGTGAAAAAATTGTCAAAATAGATGTGTATCATTATCATTATGTTGTTTTCAAATGCTAGGCTTTGGCAATGAAGCCATTAGCTCTCTTGCTCTCCAATATTTCTGTGTAGGGGTTCGGCAGGTAGGGCTTCACAGGTTAAAAGATGTTCTTCAGTCATTTCCTCTTCTTTGTTGCACAGAGGACAATTTGGACTTGTATAAATTCCTATTCTGTGTAAGTGTTTGGCCAAATAATCATGTTCTGTAAGTAATCTGAAATTTGCTACTGCAGCTTTACGTGGTATTTCAGGAATAATTTCTGGATTTTTAATTAAAATGTTCCATTTTTTATCTTTGGCTTTGTTAGATATTGATTGTTTTTGTTTGTTTTTATATTTGCTTTTGATTAATCTTTTTATGGATGTAAAGGGTAAGTTTTTACTTTTACTCTGAATTAAATTTGCACCTTTTTTTGGCAAGAAAATCAGCTGATTCATTTCCAGCAATTCCACATCTACATCAATGATCTTCCCGCGGCTGTATCAAACACAGAAATAAAGACAGCACTTTTTGCCGATGACATGCTCATGTGGACATCTTCCCCACAAATAGAGAAATCCAAAACTTCAATGGAAAAGGCTCTGATACTATTGGAAAAGTGGACTGACAACAATTTGATGAAAATAAATACTGATAAAACAATATTCCAAATATTTAGCTTAAAAAAGAAAATCCCTAAGCTAAATCTGCAGTTCAAGAAAAAAAACCTGAAACAAACATATGAAACAAAATATTTAGGAACAATATTTTATTCAAAATTATCTTGGAGACATCATATTGAAGCAGTAGTAAACAAATCAACAAAAAAAAATTTCAATTTTGAAAAGATTAGCTGGAGTCAAGTGGGGGCAGTAATCGGGAGACACTGAACACCACATACAAAACATTCATCAAGCCAATACTTCTTTATAATGCAGACGTAATAATTACAGCAAACAGTTCTAACATAAATCACCTAGAAGTATGCCAAAATCAGGCACTGCGACTAATAACTGGTGCAGCAAAATCAACTCCAATCACAACAATGCAAGCCTTAACTCGGAACTATCCAATACATCTAACTTTAGAGGAGCTGGCACTAATACAACATGAAAAAATGTTGCGGTTAAAAACAACAAAATGGGGGAAAATACTACAACCATTCAAGTTGAAAACACAAACAAGTTTCCTACACAAAGTTACGGAATTAAAAACAGATCTCAATCTTCCTAATTCTAAAGAAAACATTTTAATCAAAGAAAACCCACTGACTTTTGAACCAATTAATATTCAATTAGATTTAGAACAAATAGTTACAAAATCTGAAACTTCCAAACCTGTACCAAAAGCACTAGCATAGAAACTGTGAACAATAGATTCTGCCCTGAATTCCTTATGCATTGCAGTATCGCTTGTTTAGAACAAGAAAAAGAAAATGTGTTGGCAACATTTCCTGTGACGGCATAATTCAGAACTCTGCAGTTGGCAACAGCTTGTTTGCATGAAACCATTCCATACCAAACCTAAGTCTACGCCGTCTTTCTGCAGTTTAACCGGAAAGTTGTTCTGGAAATATACCACTCTGATGGAAAGCACTCAGCATCGATATAAGCAGTCTCACTTTGAATCCTTTATCTTGCTTCAGGTCATTAGCAAGTGCATTATTAAAATGTACAAAAATCTTCACTTTTAGGTACTAATTTCGAGACAGCAATTTTGAGAATGTCTAATCCCAAATCTGGCTCTTCTGACCAGTAGTGTCTTTCAGAAGAAAGCCGGTGATTCCCTGAAAACAATAATTTGCCTAAGAAAGCTCCAAGCTTGTCAGGATCAAAAGACAAATCTAACATACTTTTGCAGAAGGCTGCATAGGACACAGTTTCTTTAACAATGAATTCAAATATTCCATTATAATTAAGAAATTTTGGAGAAAGTTTCTTTTATGCGACGCAAGAATATTTTCTAAGTCCAAGGTGCACGTATACGCATGCGCAAGCAGACGACCTGCCAATTATTGTGTTGTAGCCAACATGAGAAATATCTGTAAAACTTGTAGCCAAACTCTGCAAGCCCGCCTCGGTAGTGTGGTGGTAGCATGTCTGCCTCACGTTCAAGAGGTCCCGAGTCACCTCGGTCAGGGTGAGTTACCTGGATAAAGTTTTATCCAGGGTTTTCCCTTATCCTCATAGGCAAATGTTGGGTAACTCTAAGTTCTATGGACCCTGGGCTCGTTTGAGCATCATTTCACCTATTCCATTCATCATCCGATATGACTTAACGTTGGAGGACGGAAATTACAAAAAACTCTGCAAAGATGCCCCAGACATAGGTGATGCAGTCCGTGTGCAAAGGAGCATGGTTTGAGCAGGTTAAGTTATTGCCCGGTCAAATTTTGTTACTTATGCACTTCTTTGCACATAAACAATCCTACAACATGACGATAATGAAGTGCTCCGTAGGAAATACATGTATGAGCTCACGGACTATATCTGACTGTTTGGCTACAGCCACGAAGTGTGCATGATGTCAAGTATACTGCAAGGGGGAAAATTGGCAGCCCCGGCTACGTCATTCAAATCAACGAATGCAAAATAAGACGAATCAAGTTTCATCGTGGGCGTGTCATAGAGGGCAACTGGATCTTGGGAATGATCGACGTGGAAATGAACGAGGTGCAGATGACCATATGCCCCAACAACAGGAGGGATGCAAATATGCTCTACAGTCTAATTGCAGTTTGGCATTTGTAGATTTCAATGACGTGATCGGGACCGCCAATTTTCCCCCTTGCGGTATACTTGGTGTCATTTGACATCTTGCACACTTCGCGGCAGTAGCCTAACCAGTCCAGTACAGTCCACGAACTCATACATTTAGTCTGCTAGATAGTGTGATTTCGGGACAAGTAAGACTGTTGACAGCATTGCATTTGTGGAGAAACAAGCATAGTTTGGCTGCACTGAATTCTTCAATATGGCTACATTACGCAGTAAGTATATAAACAATTAATAACTTAAAAGAATGCCCTCCAACACAAAATTGCACTAAAAAGTAAAGAAATTATATTAAAAATTATGGTTGTATATAAAAACATAAAAAAGGGTGAAGGAACTAGAAAAAAATTGCCACGTCATGAATTAGAAATAAGAGCTGAATTTTCTCTCCAATCTCAAGTGAATGTAATTTTTCAAACCTTTTTCATTTCGACCCATTTTCCATTTGAAGTAAATGTACTTCAACTGGGCTGGAAACATCATTTATATTTAGCATACTCATAACATCATCAAGTGCTTCATCCTCATCAGTCAACATTTTTGATTAGGAGAAAGAATCACATCAACTGTAACACAATCACTGTGAATTTTCACTGGCAAAGTTATTGCCACTTACAATATCCAGTGCTTCTTTGAGCGTAATTCCTATAAATACGATATTGTAATTATTACATGGCATATCTCTGAATGTAATCTAAACACAAAGAAAGAAAAATAAATAACTAACAGACTTCACGTATTAACCAAAGGGTTGCATTACACAAAGGTTTCCATTTGCTGATGTGAGCTACACATGTACCCAGCGGTCTATGACTTTCAGCTCATAATTTTAGCATTAGAATTACTTACAGCTGCTGATTCTTTGTGTAATGCAATAATCTTTATTGACAGTTTATTCTATTACAAAAAACTGGGAGGGAAATGTTGCAAGGAAAATGCAATTATGTACTTAATTATTTTTACTTAATTTCTGTAACTTGTTTCATCCAACTGAGAAACTTGAAAAATGGACCAAAAACAAAGCAAAATATCAGAATTAAACAAAAACAAATATTGTAACAGTAAACCATTGAAACATGCAGCATTAATAAAATATATCTTAAATGCGAGAGTTATAGCTTTTTCTCCTTTTGTAATCTGTGTTCATGCTAGCACATAGTGCGTTCAGGGCAGCCTGGCTGTCAGAACAGATACTGATCCGACCATGCAGCCAAGGCATCCCTAAGATGTGATAAGCACAGGCCAAAATAGCATATATTTCGGCCTGGAATACTGTTGAATAACCCCCAGTGAGTACAATTGCCTTGTCTTAGGCCCGTAAATGCCAGTCCCGGTCCCCACATCTGTCTTGGAGCCATCTGTAAACCACACGGACCCCTTGACACACCCAGGAACCCATGGGCTATGAGTCCACTCCTCTCTGGGCAGAAAAGTGACCCTATATCCAGTCAAGATTATAAATAGGTTTCATATTGTCACAACCCATCGCTAGGAGAGTACATGACTTCTGAAGCTTGTTCAATATCTCTCTGTGTCCTTTAACCAGATTTTTAAAAGATCAACAGCCCAAACTTCAGAGTCGATGAGCAGTCAACCCGGCCTCTTCTAGGATAAATAAATCCAGAGGAGGCAAGCCAAGCAGTGCCTCTAGGTAGCCTGTGTCATAACACAAGGCCACCATACCACTGAAGCATAAGTGATGGAGGGCCTAACAATGGAGATGTAGAGCCAATAAACCACCCGTGGTTTAAGTCTCCACCTCACACCAAGGGCCCTCCGACAAACCTACAAGGTATTACAGGCCTTAATCACCTTATGTTCCATGTGCTCCCTCCATGTCAGCCTAGAATCCAGTAACTCCCATACCTGATCGACCTGGATCGAAGCAACTTCTTACCAAAAAGGATGGGCTCGTATAATCCATCAAGCTGCCTCTTTTTTGTAGTACAAATGAAGTTAGTTTTAGCAGCATTAGCTGACAATTCTACCTCATGGCACCACCTTTCAAAAGCTTCCAGGGCATTTTGCATAAGGCCCGAAACTGTATCCACAAATTTGCCTCTGACTACAATGCAGATGTCATCAGCATAGACTTGGACGTATACTCCACTTTCATTGAGCCTGACAAGCAATTCATTTACCACCAGGCACCAAATGAGTGGAGATGACACTTCCCTGACGGCAGCCTCTGGGCATAGTACACATTGGCTTACTCTGGTTGAGCAACACCATTGCTCAACACTATTATGGCCCTCCAGAAATGCCATAATCCATCGAGTTACACACAAATTAACTACATATCTAATCAATCCTCTATACGAAGTGAAGTTGAAGGCCCCCTCTACGTCTAAAAATACTGCCATGGCCAGCTCTCCTTGGTCAAGCACTTCCTCAGCCCTGAAAATCAGCTGATGAAGTGCCGTATCCACAGATTTGCCAGCCTGGTATGTGTGTACACAGAGGCCTTTCGATGGATATGTGCTCTAATATGTCTATCTACCAGCCTTTCCAAAGTCTTTAATAGAAAGGAAGTCAGACTAATAGTTCTATAATCCTTAGGCCCAAGGTAAGAGCTCCTCCCAGGCTTAGGAATGAAAACTAGTCTTGCCCGTCTCCATAACAGGTGTACGTAACCCATTGCCAGGCAAGCCCTAAAAGTTCTTACCAGGTTTGGAAGGAGTAAATCCTGTCCCTGCTGAAGCAGAGCCAGGTAAATCCTATCCACCCCTGGACTTTTGAAAGGGGCAAAAGATTGGATTGCCCACTTTATACACTTGTAGGTGACAATTTCTTTGGCAGTTCACCAATCCTGCATAACAGGTTGGCAAGCCTAACCAGGAAATGCCTCCTCCACCTGTGATCCAAGGAAATGCATCCCTACAAAAGTTCATAAAGTGTCCTCTTCCGAGCCAGTGAATGTCCCAGAGGAGGTCCTTAGTGAACCCAAAGTGGCTCTCGAATCCAGCATTAAGATTCTGTGCAACCTAGTCATTCTTGGTAAGTCGTTTTATGCTCTGACAGAAATCTCTCCAGGCTTCCCTGGAGGACTTCCTCAGTTCTTGCTTATACTTGCACTGTGCATCCCTATGAAGGTCCCAGCTCTTGTTTATCTTTGGCTCTATTATAGAGCTGATGCATGGAGTTCCGAAGTCTACTGGAAGTCGAGCTCCATTGGAACTTCCCATTCACTGTCCTAACTATTCTGAGTGGACAGTTGCCTCAAAAGAAACTTTGAGGGCCACAATGATTCAATCAATGCAGTCCCCCAAGTTTTCTCTGCTATAAGGATTTCTGGGCATTCCCCCAGCGATTCTGCCCCCCAGGTCTTTCCTATAAGAGTCCCAAATGGTCCTCCTAGGCACCCTGAAGGTTCTCAGATCAAGGGAGCCCACCAACTGAAACTCTATGTGTCTGTGGTCCGAGATAGTTCATTACCAACCCTCCAGCCACTCTACTTCTACAGGATGCCTATGAATCATAAAGTTATATCAATAGCTTCCTGTCTTCTGTTATTACAGTACATAGGTTTGCCATTATTCAGGATTTTCAAATCCAATGTACTTATGTAGTTCGCAAGAGCCTCGCCCCTGGCGTTAATGTTGGAGCTGCCCCAAATCTTATGTTGGGAATTAGAGTCGCATCCAACTACCAGGTCCAGTCCCTCCTGTCCACAGCAACTAGGTCCTCAAACTACCTTGGGGGAGGAGGATCCTTGGAATCATAAGGAAAATATGCAGAGCAGACACCACTTGTCTCTGAACCTTCCTTTTTATATCTCACGACAACCATCCTGTGAACAGAAGTGTGGTAATGCCCATGCTTTCATATTTGTAAGGATATATACTCTAGACCTATCTATAGTGCAAGCACTTAAGACAGAAAAGCATGCAATGTTAGCCCCATGATACGGTCCTCACGAATCCATGGTTCCTGTATCAGAACAATTTGTATCCTTTTGTCATTTGTCATTAGCCTTCGCACAAGCACCCTAGATGCTACAAAGCCATGCTTTAGGTTGGCCTGCACACAGTGAATTACATTAAAAGTATTCACCATATGCATCTATGCACTCTTCTTCTCCTCCTTCTTAGCTCTAGCTCCTAGCAAAGTAAATGCTGCTAGGCCCGTGCCAAAGAAGAGCTTCCCCTTCCTTCTAGAATTTCCTTTGAGGCAGCCAAGTCTATGCTAATCAAAAGTCAAACCACTCTGGACTCCACCTTGCGCTCTAGTACCCTCCACTGCCGCATCTCAATGTTCAGGTTCTGACGAACCAAACATCTGAAGATGACATCCGTCTCCATAGGGAGTCCTGGGATCCAGACCATCAAACTCTTATACATAGGGAGAGCATCCATACCAACCACTTTTAGCTTGGAGCCCTCCCACACCTTCATATTGGGCACCATACTAGTAAGCCAAGACCGAGAATTCTCATCCTGGCAAACCACTACGGTTGCCTCCTTAGCCAGGTAGCAATCAACAAACTGCGCAACCATGTCGGAATCATCCGGTAGCTCGTCCACAAGCCTGCCGATAGCTACCTGAATATTCACTAGCTGTTCCAGAGTAATCTGTGCCTCAGGATAGCCCTCATTTACGATAGCCATCCTGAGTCCAGTCTGGACAACCCTTGAATACTCGGACCTCCGTCGTTTCAATAGTTTGCCTTCCTCCAGAGTGATAGAAGGCCTCGATCACTTCATGACAGAAGGGGTGGTTCCCTCATTGGAAGGGCCCAGGAGAGCAGAGGAAGAGGGCATAGTTACCTCCGCACCTATCTCCGTCGCTCTCTCCTGGCCAGCTTCCTCCTCCTCTTCTCCCTTCCAGATATCCCTTTCTACCTGATCTTTAGAGAGCCCACCTTACTGGCTAGCTCCTCTAGAATGATAACTTTATCCTATCAGCTTCTGGTCTCTCCTTTTGTGAGCCCCAGAGGCTTTAGCCTTGGAGTCCCCCATTAGGGAGCCCTCTGGCCTCCTACTCTCCCTGGAAATGTTCCCCTTCGAACCTGAGTCCCCAATAAAGGAGCACTCTGATTCACCGGGTTCCATTGCCGGGGCCTGATCTACTGTAGTTCTATCAGAGTCCCCAGCTAAGGAGCGCTCTGGCTGTTTAAATTTGCTAGACTCAACTGTCCCACAAGTATGAGGGATAATCTGTCACTATACCTGGAGCCCCCTACAGAAATAGAAGGCCTACAATACAATGGGGTTTGAACTGGTTCCCCAAGGGGACCGTTCAAGACACCATCTACCCCTGGTGCCATTCAGTCCTCAGCACAATGCCTTCCACCTTGGCTCAGGTAGGGAAAAGAGGGATGGAAACAGATGGGATGTTGTAGGACGTTCTTCGTCCGGCTCATCCGCATGAGACCTGCGATATGGGTGATCCTTGTGGTAGTATAGCTACCATCAGTATAGCTCTCCGCCTCGTTAGAGCACACAAACCTCTCCGCCTGCACGGTCAGTGCTACGATAAGGCAGCGTCCTCCTTCCCTGGGGAAGAGGCCAAAGAATATTCCCTCCTTTACTTTCACATCACTGAGTTTTGGAAACTGGCTTCTGAGGTATGCAAACGCTTCTCCATTTTTGTCTATAGCCTTAACAAAGTTCTTCATTAGGCTTAATTTTATATAGAGAGGAGGTAGTATTACTTTATTTGGGTTTACTAATGGAACATTATTGACAATGTACTGTCTGGTATATGAATTTTTCTTAGAGACTACTCTTTTACAATGTAGTGTGTACCAGTGTCCCTACTGTCCCACAGGCATAGAAAGCTACAGTACTTTGTAAATTCCCCTTGTACTCCTAAAATTGCTAATACCTTCAAAACCCCACATATGTCAGCATACTTGCTGTAATTAATCTACCTAACAGAGTGAACACACATTCATAAGTTTCCTTTATTTCTACTGAATGTGTTACTGGTATTGATGGCTAGGTATTTCTGTTGTGGAGCAACATGATTTTGAGACTTAGCTTAGAAAAGTCAATAAGAAACCTCCATTCTACAGGGATGTGTTGAAATTCTAGCTCTTCATTAAAACATCTATTATGTGTTTCAAATGGGAAGAGTTCTCACCTGTAGCCAATCAGATGCATTAGAGCCTTCATCGTTGCCACCTCGCTATCCCCAGCCATTTTATATCTCCCTCTCTCTTGCACACTTGTGAGTGTTAGTGGCGCTAGACATAACGGAACGCAAACTGAATTTTCCAGTTTCATAATAATGCAGTTGTAATCACAGTTGCAACATAAATATTTGTATACAAATGTTTTAAATATTTAGTTTCAAGTTAATTATAGTTTATGAATTACGTATTTTTCTAATCCAACGAAAATATCAGCGGTGCATCCGTATAGCTGTGAATGTTACATATGTTAAGAGATAATTCATCATTGTCACTGTCTTCATTATCTGCGTAATGCAAATTTATGATGATAGGTTCCAAAATCTTGTTGCGTGCTATTTCTTTCCATGAGTCGTCGTCTTGTAGTTTATCTGATGTCTCACGCAGTTTTCCCAGTCTTGCTGTGTTCCATGTCAATTTCTACGTGAATAAGTCATTCAACGTCAGTCAGTTTAAAAATATTATTTCTGTTTGCAACATAGTTAGAACCCACATTAAGTTTATTAGATTGTTCTAGTAGTAATAAGAGGGTAAGGTGGATCGCGTCTCACTGATCCCGCTGATATACTTTTTCATGGAAGAGTTAACTGAATAATGCTGCTTTGAACTCTAGAGTAAATAGAGATTACGAATCATTCATAAACAAAGATATAATGTGACCAGGTGCAACCTGCCCGACTAGCAAGAAGTGTATCATTTCCTCTCATCAAATTTGGCTTATTCAAAATACATATTTCTTTTATGTCATGTCAAATGTTTACGTTTCAGTTCTGAGTAATTTCAAACATTCGTTCATGCATACATATCATCCAATAATGGTACTCATTACAGTGCTTACATCGCAATGTATAATGGTATCTATTTATTTGTGTTAGGATGGTTCTTCATATTCTGAAGCAGTTTCTTGTAAATGTGAAGGTGAGCTGGGAACTGGGAGTTCAGGTTCATGAGGAACATGTCTTATTGGGGATGGAACTTAAGGATACTCAATTTTGGATTTTATTCATTTTGAATGTCTCAGATTTTTGTTAGGCAGAAATAACTTTGCTGCATGGACAGTTGTTGTTGTACCAGACCATTGGCACTGCAAAAGGCATAGTGTCAGTTGTCACTACTCATCCACAATGCAGCACATGTGAGGAGCCCATTTCTTGTCTTTGTCTCCAATATGACAGTCGAAGTAACTGAAATATGCTCGTTTCACAGTTTCTGTCAAAAATCGTCACTGACTTTCTGTAGTAAACTGAGTGTAGTATAGTATGTGAGTATCCCAGCTCAGAGATGTACAGCATCTGGATAGTTTACTAGATTGTCTAGATATTGTTGTAAGTCTACTTTTGGCTCCCCAAGACTAACTGTTCTATCAAAATGAGACAGTGGCCTTGCGTGTTTGTCCTGGGTTGGGTCATAATCCTCCAGTGCCCATACTGGTTGTGGTTTTTGTTCTTTTTCTTGTGTAAATTGTAGCTCAGTCTTTTAACCGCTTCGCCGATGGCCATTTAAACCCTGCACGGCCGGGAACGGATACCCAATAAACAGAACAAGACATTTAAATTGTTAAATGCTGCAAAAATGCTTCATAAATAAATATTCGTATCTTCCGTATTTTCTAAGTTATTTCAGGGAAACAAAAACTGGTTAAAAGCCCATTAAAAGCTGTATGCATCTGCGGTATCATTAAAATAGAGACTATATTAATAAAGCGATGAAATTTCATTAATTTGTATCACGTAAAGAAAGGCATTGTTTGCGTCGAACGCGCCTAATTCTGAGTACTTTTGTTTTACAAGCTATATGTGTATATCAGCTGAATAAACGAAGTGTTGGGTTCAAGGTTTCTAGGTTTCAGTTCATGCTAACACGTAATAATAACTGTTTATATTGCGTTATACACCCTGGAAGGAAACTCCATCAGCATCTCTCTAATTGCACAACTGAAGTTTATGTTAGCTGACGTAACTTCTTTCTTCGCTCAGTTGACATTGTAATTTAGATTGCATCAGAGTTCCAAGCAATTTCTTTAGCTAAATCACAGTTGAAATAGTTTTCTCAGTGCTAATCATGGCTTCAACTAGTAATGTAGCATATCAATTAGCTAGTGTAGGACGAGTGCGGGCTTCTGATATTACATCAGAAAATGTGGAAGACTTTTTGCTGTTAGACAGTGATTTGGACATTGATGGCGAGTTTTCAGATTTTGAGGGGGGTGTTGAGGATATAGGTAGCAGTGAGGAGGAAAATGACTCATTTCCGACAGGTGTTCGTGAAGAATCAACATTATGGAGGTGTCAAAATAACTCTAACACTAATAGACATACGTTCACGAGCACAACCTCTGGTGTACAACCGCATACTCAACTAACTTCTGACAGCCAACCAATTGACATTTTCACAAAATTTTTTACTACTGACTTTTTGTCTCTCATTGTTTCGGAAACAAATGTATATGCGAGTAGGGTGAAGGAAGACCTGATTTCTAAAGGCAATTTAGGACCTAAGAGTAGATTGCAGAAGTGGACAGAAGTAACAATGAATGAGATTTACAGACTACTTGGTCTAATTATGCTCATGGGTGTTATTCGTAAACCTACGCTAGACATGTACTGGTCTACAGACGACATGCTAGCTACCCCATTTTTTGGGAAATGCATGTCAAATAACAGGTTTACTTCCATTTTGCGCTTCCTTCATTTCACCTGCACAGAAAATGTGAATGATAAACTATCCAAAATCAGACCAGTTTTTGATTACATTATTTCAAAATTCAAAGAAAATTATGTGCCTAGTGAAAAGATCACTGTTGATGAAAGCTTGATGCTTTGGAAGGGCCGTTTAGGTTGGAAACAATACATCAAAACAAAGAGGGCCAGATTTGGCATAAAGAGTTTTGATGTATGTGAAAGTAAAACAGGATATCTTTACAATAGCTGCATATACACTGGCCAAGGGACTGATAACACCGGAGACAAAGATTTGGGGTTATCTGGTTCCATAGTAATGCACCTGATGGAATTTGTACTTGATCAGGGTAGGACTGTATATTTAGATAATTGGTACAGTTCCCCTAAATTATTCATGGCCTTACACAAAAGAAAAACAAATGCAATTGGAACAGTACGTTCAAATCGTATTGGTTTGCCAAAAGATGTGAATACGAAGGCTCTAAGAAGAGGAGAAATGCAGGTGCATCAGCTCCCACCCTTGACCTATGTTGCTTGGCAAGACAGGAGGGTTGTTACAGCATTATCCAATTGCAGCTCTAAGATTTTGATGATTGACACTGGAAAAATTGATGCTCGTAACAAAATGTCAATTTTCAAGCCCGATATTATCCAGGAATATAATATACATATGGGTGGAGTGGATCTAGTAGATCAGGTATTACACGCATATCCCTCTTTGCGAAAAACAATCAAATGGTATAAAAAAATATTTTTACACCAGCTGGATATAACCATATACAATTGTTTAGTAATTTGGAGAGCTCTAAACCCACGGAAAACAATGACGTACCTGGACTTTCGCATATCAATAGCTCGCAGCCTAATTGAGCAGTATAAAATTCAGAGACCTCTCCATACTGGGGGTAAAAAATCCACCACCCCAGCACCCCTCAGACTTGAAGGAAAACATTTTCCTAAAAGGATACCACCCACAGCAAAAAAGTCGCGTCCCTTCAGAAAATGTTTGGTGTGCCGCAAGAAAGGTGTCCGAAAGGAAACTAGTACGATTTGCCGTGAATGTGGAGATGTGCCCTTGTGTGTTTATCCATGTTTTGAGGTGTACCATTCAAGAAAAAACTTTTAAAGGTAAGCTTTTACTTCTTATAGAATTTATTTAAATTTACTGTAAAACATAAGGTTTAAAAGAATTATCATTAAATACGCATTAAAGGCATGTATGCGCAGGACGTCTATACACGTCCATATCGGTTTGGGGCCTTTTAACTTGGACGTCATATGACGTCCATATCGGTGAAAGGGTTAATGAATTCCTCAATGGAGTACATTTTTAGCTCCTCGTGGAGTTGGAATGCTGGTGCTACTGCTAGTAGCCTGGTGATTATACGGAGTGTTCCATTTTACATTGTTTGTAATCTTTTGGTGGCCTTTTGGCTCATATGGGGGCAGCATTTGTTAGGATGGGTCTAATGAGTGTTTTTCCCATCTCATGAAATTCCAATGAAACCAGGAGATCCGTGTTTCAAATCCCGACCATGGCATTGAATTTTTCATGTTGACTCTATCAACAACCTTAGCCTATATACAACTAGTGTGAAGAAATGATTAATTTCCATCGATTAACTAAAGTAAACTCTTTTGTTTACGGTCGAGTGACAGACAATCTTCAAGGTTGTATTTGCGTATGTTACGTAATTCTGCTACTGTAAGGGTTGATTGAAGTGTCTTTCTACGGAAATAAAGAGCATTTTGAAAACTGGACTTTTAATTTTACGAACCCACAAAGTCACAATATAAATGCAATTAAAAAACTGACATTTACAAGACAACCTAATAGAATGTCTGAAACTACGGTCAAATTTAAGTTACTTTAGGATCCTGACAGTTCCTTCAAACGTTAAGGGAGGAAGAGTTTCTATGGCAACGATACTGACAGTACCTCTTTATGGCCCCAACACATAATTTCAACCAATTAGGCAAGCCATTGCCCTTCACAAACTTAAGTTTTGCCATAAATTTTACTGGTTGTCACGTTTACATACATGTCATGTAAAGTGCGTAGTCTAAGCATACCTAATGGTTTGGTTAGTTTGTCTTAGGAAAGCTGGTTTTCTTATTAGTTATTTAGTCATTTCATTAGCGGGTTAATATTTCATAGGTCATCAGTGCTTTAGTATTATTTATTATTAGCGCAACGTCCCAAACTACATGGACCACTCACAAACGAGGTAGACCAAAGAACTCGCTCCCCCTAGAAAAAACATTCAAAAGCAGGACAGAGATCTACACTTCGTGGACAAGCAAGGCAATTGTGTGCTCTGCATTAATATTTTGAAAAATTGAGGGAACAGTTACTTCTATCTTTCTTAAGGCAATACACAGCTGAAGATTTTAAGCTTCAGCAATGCATATTTTGTATTAAACCTACTGTAAGTACACTTCAAGTTGTTAAAATGCTTGTTCTGAATTTGTTAGTTTTGAAAAAGTTCAGCTTTGCACTTTCTACTCTAATACGGCATAAAGAGAAAGTAGGTCTTTAAAAAGCATTCTGTTATTTGTATGTTCAGGAAATTCAGTAAGCTATTACGTTTAATGCCAAAAAGTAATTATGTTTCTCTTGCTTATTCTTAATCCCAGCTTTCTAAGAAAAACTCCAAGGCAGAAGTCTTAAGAAAAACAAATTTAAATTGTGCTGAACATTTTCAGCGTTGCCTCGAATAACATCTGTACATTGCCGTGACAGACTTTTGTTCAAAACTGTTCCAATGAATTACAAATATAAATATCAACAATTTCATTCAGGTAGTTTTAGTGCTCTCTTCTGTCTAACTATTGCACGTGTCAAAGCGCTCATAAGCAGCAACATCTCTTTCCTCGCCACCACTCTACCACATGCCTCACTCACCTAGGCGGCCCGGGTTCGATCCCAGGCGACCGCAAAGTGAGATTTGTGGTGGACAACATGGCGCTGGGGCGGGTTTTCTCCGGGACCTCCGGTTTCCCCCGCCATCTCATTCCACCGCTGCTCCATCTTCATTTCATGTATCATCAGTGTCACAGCCTGCGGTGCCGTATGTAGTAAAAGCGGGCGTTAAACACTACACATTTCACATGCCTCACGGCAACTGTCAGGATCCTAAAGTAATTTTAATTCCACCATTAAGTTCCATTTAAACAACCTAAGACATCTGAAATATCTTGGAGGGGTATGCTTCCATGACATCCCCTCAGCTATTGCTCTAGCCAGTAATATATCACCACCCTCCTTTCCCTTTGCCTGAAACAGGCTGAACTTTGGGGAATAATGCGTTGTCAAGTTGCACTGTACTGTAACACATAGTTTATTGCAATTCCTTTCTTGGAAGTGTTGAAAACAGTGTTGTTATGATAAATTAACTTTAAAGAGAGTCGATTAATGACACTAAACAACACTTTTAAATTTTTCCGGAACATGTTTCTGAGGCTTTGCCTCTATCATCAGCCGGCCCTCGACTGATGATAGAGGCAAAGCCTCAGAAACATGTTCCGGAAAAATTTAAAAGTGTGGTTTAGTGTCATTAATCGACTCTCTTTAAAGTTAACATAGTTTATTGTTGCTTACTGGCATTCATTTGTGTTCCTTTTATTTTCATAGTTAACTGTGTGATCCTGTGCTTGGTTTGATTATAACACTTATTAAACTTGTTAAATGCTAAATTCATGAATATGTTTGCTACTCTGCACACTTCTAAACAGCTGACATGTGCTCTAATATGTACTAATGCAGCTTTACCACTTTACTTCGAAAGAGTTGTCAGGAGTCTAACGTTGTTTCAATGGAACTGTGTATAAAGTTCTTTCAAAGCAATACTATAAGCAAACCAAATGAACTGTGCATTGCACTGCTCTAAGTTTACATGTTCAGGCAAACTATTTTAACCACAGCATATTTGAGGTGGAGAAAAAGTTGAGAAATACTATTATAAATATTGGATTATTGATGGCAGGAGTAAATGTTGCTTCTTTGAAAAGTTATGACTCAACCACCTACTCTTTCATGTTAGTGGTCTTTTATATGAAAATTGTTGCATGTCAGACCAAAACAAAGACATAATGGCAGTGCTGAAACAAAGATGACCACTACCAAAATATCACTGGGTTTAGGCAGTTATGTTTTGGGTACTCCAAAACTGCCCCATCTCTCTGCTTATAAAAAACATCCCATGCTTTGAGGCTGAGGGTTCTCAAGTCATGAAAGGTTAGTTGCTCCGAAGTTGGAATCCGTAACATCAAGCATACTATGATGCTAAGATAATATTATATATACTATGATGTTAAGATAACATCATTACCGTTATCTTAAGTGAGAACAGTTGAGGAAACACTCATATCCTCAAATGTCTCTCAATTTGAGGGTTATGCTGCAGTAAAACTTTACCAACTGCATTCTTTTGTAAAGCACATACAATTTATGAGTAAATAGTCTAAACAACTTTAACACTAGCTTAATAATCATAACCTACTAAAAAGCAAAACTGCCCGTCATTTTAAAACTCCTTAGAAGTGCTATTCAATTTATCGTTACTGCCGGTTACTCCTCATAAAAGGACTTTAAAAATAATTGTCACATTCAAAACATGTCGGTAGCAAATAACTTGGATATCTACACAGTAAACATCGGCAAGCTAACCTTAGTGGATCTCGAAGCTCCGAACTCTTATATTTTATTTTGACAATCGCGTAAGTTCTGTACGTATATCACAATTCATCAGGAACCATTGTTGTTCTAATTTGCATATCACACAGAACACCGACATCGACTGAATAAATACCGGTTTTAACGCATTGCTTCAGTTTAAAAAATTGCCACACAGATAATACCCATTGGCGCAAGAATCCTAGACACCTGTTGTCACTTTAGTGAACTATATTAACACACCTAATACATATTTACCTACGTAGAACATAAACATATGCATCATATAAATAGCCGAAGTAATCGCAATATATTTCATAACCATTGTCCAAATACCCTAAAAGTAGCCGGTGAAAAACAAACTGTTGAAATAACCGAATATCGAAAATCAAGAATACGCTCAAAAATTCCATTCCAGCCAGCCTACAAAGTAAACAAAAAACTAACACCTATAGCACCTACTTAGCCACTCATAATAAGCTTTACAAAACAAAAGATCCAAAATCACATTCTTATTTCTTCATAAACCGTAAAACAACTGAAATACTATTCTATGAAAAAGTAATCGAACTTCAACACAACAAACCTGGCGGCATCTGTAGAAAACGAACCAACGATTTTAGCCAATGAAATTACGAGCTCTAGTCCCATCATCCGGAGCTCACGTCCCCGAATGTGACATGGCGTCTGAGAAGGAAGTTTACTGTTAAATAGACGTTCATGTTGTTTTTATGACATTAAAAGAACAAGAGGGCTGCAATAGGAGCCACGCATCTTTTATAGATTCTTGCATTGATGGTAATGCATGCAAGGAAACCACAGAGGATTAGCGATGGGTACGCATGAGGCTCTAATAACATATCCATAATCGTCTGACACAACCTCCTCGCCATATTCCGTAATTTGGATATGGAGGTCGACGATTTAAATGACAATTTTTACATCATAATACCTGTGTATGTAATAACTCTGTGCTTTTTATCATTCTAGGTACTTCGAAAAACATCAAGCCCATCCGTATCAGGTAAACAAGATACGGAATCCACCAACTTTGAAGATCGAAAGATGGGACTCTGGAAACAAATGACAGTCTCAGCCAATGCTTAGATCTTTATTTCCAGAAAACATTGATTATTTTTAGTTGAGGAACATATTGAAACATGGTTAAGAGAAATTTAGACCTTTCAACGAAATGCTTGCTCATGCATAATAGGCAGATAGGGGTAATAACGTTGTATGCATACATCCTAACAAGGGGAGGTGTAGGCATTGTTAAGAAACCAATTAACAACATTAATTGATTAGGAAGCCATATATTTTTCATTATATCCTCCGAAACATGCTTTGTTTTACATTTTTATTGCGCTAGTAAAGTTAGATTCTTAAGGAAATGCACGTTTCATATGTAGTAATTGTTTACAGTTAACATGTACAACTTGCAGCTATTTCTGCTTGATCACTTTGTTTTAGTCGCAGTAGATTAATCATTATAGCTTCATTCATATCTTAGTCGTTGGTAATTTACTTACAAACGTAATGTAAGCATTTTACACAATGAATGCATTTTGAATTTTATGGTAGACCTATGTATAGTGATTTTGAGTCCTCAGAGCACATTGGCTTTAAATCATTGAAGCATTTAAGAGGAATATTGAAGGAATCTTTAGTTTGCCACACCTCCTGGATGTTAGTTTATGGTGAAATTAACATCTCTTGCGTACTTCAGCAATATTGTCCTTGAAATAATTTATGCTCCTAAAAGACCATTAAGTGTGGTTAAAATGAATAAATATATTTTAAGAGGTTAGATATTACATAAGGATATTGGTAAACAAGTTATTTAAACTTTCCTTTGTTTTAGACTGCAGTTAATGTGTTGATCTTCAGAAAACTTGTTTACCTAATGTGTTGCATTCTTGTCCCTACAGAATTCAAAATATAGTAGTTCAAAAGGAAACTATGATGGACGTTATAACCATGAAAGAATGCGCGACTCTCCCAATGGTAACTCTTATCGTTCGGACAGCCCCGATTCTCAGAGCCCAAGGGACCGAAATTACCAAACCAAGAGTTCGTATTTACAGAAAATTCGTGAGAAGGAGAGAGAAAACAGAGACTATAAATCCAGAGAGAAATATTCCGGTAAGATATGTTTTTTTGTTTGCATGCTCACTTTTTGTTGATATAAGCATATAGTTCTTAAATGTGCTTTGTTCTACTTTGGTAGTGCAACTAGTGAAGCAAGCTTGTTACAGAATTTAAATGCTGTTTATTGTAAACTTAATGTGGTCAAATGTTTAAGATTCCGATTATTAAGAAATGGTAACGTAAAGGACAGTGTCTCTAAAATTACCTTTATATTCATGTTGAACTAGTCCATTTATAACAAATTTATAACCCAATATTTTAGTTTCATTACAACATAAAAAGAAAACTACTTGAGGGGTGACATTCTGCATCTTTCTCAGCTGGTTAATCTCTTTAAAATTTGTTTTAAAAGTCTAACTTCTTGAGAAAGTATCATGTGCTGTACTCGAGGTTGCAAACTTGAATCAGACTTCTTGATTAATATATTGCCATTTAAAGTTTTACTTTTAGATACAAATTTTAAAATTCTGATCTAGAAAGAATCAATTTCTAAACTTACAGTGCTGTAATGTATAACGCAGATATGTAATATGTTTTGCTTTTGAGTAATAAGCATAATAAATGGGGCACAAACTAGCAAATACATGTTCAGTTCAAAAAAAAATAAAGCTTCTTTGAAGCAATAAGAACATCGTGCATAGTACGCATAGTAACAGCCATAAAAGTCAAGGTGTTAATTTAAGGTTAGGTTAATCTACATTTATAATCCAGATTGAATGTTAAGTTATTTTATTAAACAGTTTGGTTAGGTGACCATTATAATTCGTAATTGCATATATGAAGAGCAAATAAAGGACAAGCGTTAAGAAAACAGTGGGTGGGACAGGAAAGGAGGGTAAAACTCTTAACCAGAGTTATATATAACATAAATGAGAAAGATGGATAGTGTGTCTCTGGAAATTCCCAGTTTTCTCATGGTGAATGCATTAGCTCCAATACAAAATTTAAGATTGAGTTTTGTGTCTTCGATATTTGTGTCATGTATATTCAATAAATGCACGAAGATCTTAAAATCTCTGGGAGTAATTGAGGAGGTTAAAGAAGCAAAGCATACAAAATGTTATAAAAAGTTGGAAGTATGTGAATTGATAAAACTATAACAAAGGTAGAATGCAGTTTTTAGTGATACTGTCTGCTCTTGTTTCCCATGCAGATGAAAATTATGTTTGGAGAGTAATTTACAAATCCCCCCCCATCTCCAGAAAAAAGAATGGGTCAAAATCAATCTACTTTCCTTTGATCACTGAATTTTCTTTCATTCTTTGAAACACCATTTTTGTAACAGTTTCTTTCAACCAAACATGTACCACACATTTGAATGTAGAAATATGTATGCATATCAAAAGTTATCACAGTAGGAAGTTTATCTGATTCTCTCTAAATGAGCAGGTATTTCTCTTATAAGGCAAACCTAACTTGCTTCATGAATATTAGCCAATATCTCAGTATAAGATTTTCAAGGATGCGTCAGCTTGAAAGATAGTCTAGGTTATGTAAGAGTTAATGACTATGCAGCAAACTTCCTTAAAAATATCTGCTGAAAAGGCCTAACATTCTAGATTATCTTAAGTTTAGGTTCATTTATTAAGAAAAAGAAATTGGCTAATCCTGAATTGTTCTTAGTTGGCAATATAATTCTTTTCCCCACGCTTACTAGTACAAACATTGTCACCATTGTTTACATTTTAGGTTATGTTGGTAACAGAAATCGTTGAGTCATGGAAGAAACTTTTGTTTGCATTACACACACATTGAACAGTAAACTAATTTTTGTAAAGATAATTATACTGGTTACATTCCTGATTGTTTGTGAGTCAGTTTTCTAAATTAATTTGTTTTTCAGAGATAATTTTTCTTAATGCTTCATATAATTATAGTGCTAAAAACAAACAATTTTGAGACTGAACTAAAAACATTTGTAATTTTAATGGAATATATAATTTTAAGTAAAAGTATGATTCCTGAGTTCTCAAGGGAATTGATTAAAATTTGGCACAATGTTAACATACTTGTCAAAAAGTTATAAACATGAGACGTACAAAATAAGGAGAATTTGTCATCTTTATTTTAGAAAGATTGCTCTGCAAAATATAAAACCACATTTTTTCTTAAAACTACTTGCATAGAGGGAACTTAACCTAGCCTTAGTTAAGTATGAAAATTGTTCCCAAACTTAGTCGTATATCAAGTTTGGTTCGCAAGTTTTTGAAAGTGTATGTTTTAAAATTGTTTGCATTGAATTAGCCCTGCAACCTGTTTCATCAATCACTTTCAGCATTTCACCCATCAGAGGTAGGGTTAGTTTGAGACTTCTGAGCTCGGGGAGTAGGTCAGGGAGAAGTCTCCTCAGTATTTTTATGGGTTATCCTTATGTCATTCTTGAGACTAGGGAATCCATCTACAAGTGTTCTCATTGTTTGTCAACAGTCACATTGCAGCCAGCTCTTATTTATCTTAAATGTATTTATAAATTAAAATCTTGCATTATAGCAATTACTGCAAATATCATGATGTACAGCTAAATAGACATACCAAGTAAATACATTTCATTTAGATTTAGTTTAGCTTTTCTAACATTTCTAGTTTAATTTCTATGTTAACATTCCGTTCTTTCAGTTCTGTTAAGATTAATTGGTATACTTATCCTTCAGATTACCTCTCAAAAATCAACTGTTAGATCCAGGAAACAAGAGGGCCATAGCAGTAATATTTTTTCCCCTCCACTTTTCTAATATTCCCCATTGACCCCTTTGTTCTGTGAGTAGTAGCAGAAATAACCCATAAGATTTTTCTACTTTGGCTCATTACAAATGGGATTATTGTCATTTTGTACCTTTCTTTCTCATGCCAAATTAAGGAACCATAGACTAAAATCAAAACATCTGAACATTCTCTATTAAGTAACTATAGTTTCTCATTATCTTTGCTTTCATCACCATTTTAAGAGAACAAAATAAAGCCTATTTATTTGCCGGTTAGAATAATTTATCCTGACACTTAAATTAGAGATCCCTTTCAAGTTTTAAACTGTACTTATTTCAGACTACATTGAACTAACCAAATTATGCATAGAACAAAATTTCTTCCAGTTTCAAACAAAATATTATCACCAAACTTCAG
Organism: Mantis religiosa; assembly: GCA_030765055.1. Lineage (NCBI taxonomy): Eukaryota > Metazoa > Arthropoda > Insecta > Mantodea > Mantidae > Mantis > Mantis religiosa. The sequence continues at coordinate 233,768,527 of CM060947.1, read as the reverse complement.
GGTTAGCAATGGGCAACCCACTATCACCCTTCCTGGCCGATCTGTACATGAGTGCATTAGAAATAAGGATCAACAAAGGTTTCCCTTGGATGTTCAAACTCTGGCAACGATATGTAGATGACATCTTTGCAATAGTACCAAAAAAACACATCAGTGATGCACTAAAACTTTTAAATATCCAAGAAAAAAGCATCAAATTCACTGTAGAAATAGAAAAAGACGAGCATTTACCATTTTTGGATCTAAAAATAATGAGGAATAAAAACAGACTAAACTTTGGCATTTACAGAAAACCAACACAGACAGACAACTACATAAAAGCTAATGGCTACAACCCAAGATCCCACAAACAGGCAATCTTCAATAGTTTAGCACACAGACTGGTAAACATCCCTCTCACAGCAGAAGAATACAAAACAGAATACAACAAAATAATTGAAATAGCACAAAAAAATAACTTTCCCAAATCATTAGTGGACAAAAAAGTGAGCTTAGCAAAAAAGAAGAAGCTACTAAAGGAAACCACAACTCTCTCATCTACAGAAACTAATTTGATTTTCAAAAAATTCACTTACCATCCATGGGCCTTTGATAAATTCAAAAAAGTCTTCAAAAAACAAAATATTCAACTAGCACCAGTCAACCATTTCTCCTTAAAAAACCTAATTTGCTCAAACATCAAAGATGCCATTCCATCAAACAAAAAATCTGGTATATATCAAATTGAATGCAATGACTGTAGTCAAATTTATATTGGAAAAACAAAAAGAAATTTAGAAACAAGAGCAAAGGAACACTTTAGAAACATAAAATATAAACAATTAGAAAAATCAGCAGTTGCCACACATTTTTGGGAAAAAAACCACAACATAAATCCAGAACCAAAACTACTGAAACATACATCAGGAAAACAAGAACTATCCACATGGGAACAAATCTTCATTTCAAAAAATAGGAACAAAGTATTCAATTTCGACATCCCCCAGAAGGATTTGTTCAGCAAGTTCCTTGAGCCGCCACCAGAGGAGACCTGTGACAAGGTATCGTCAGCTACACCAACGAGAATCAGTCGAGAGCCGGCCGATGATAGAGGCAAAGCCTCTGAAACTAGTTCCGGAAAAATTTAAAAGTAAGTGTTGTCTAGTGTCTTTAATCGACTCTCTTTAAAGTTAATTTATCATAACAACACTGTTTTCAACACTTCCAAGAAAGTAATTGTACTTATGTGTTTCATAGTGTCAGATTGCAGGTTTTACTCCCCATTTGGCTCATGTGCTAGTCAAATGAAAAACAGATTAAGATGTATGACTTAACACACTGTTGCATATGAGAAATATCATTGCTATATTTCACTGTTATCTTCTGAAAACCAATCAATAAATACATCTTAGTTATTAATTTTTCGCTTCACTGTGGTGTTCCAATACAGTTAAATCTCGATACATCTTGTTCTTCAATATAAGTAGCATTAGCAAACTAGAATAATCAAAAAATTGAAATTTAGTTTTTATTTATGGATGCTCTTTTAATTTCTGTGGTTCTCAGTGTCCCATTCTATATTGGGTATGAAAGACTGCTTTATTTTGCTCACGGGCCTCTCAATCAGTCTTGAAGTTTATAACAGGCTGTATCTGTAAATATACAGCTCATCGGGATCATCGGCCATACTGTGACTTTGTGGGTTCGTAGAATTAAAAGTCCAATTTGCAGAAATTCAAAATATTCTTTATTGCTGTAGAAAATATACTCTGGTCAATCCGTATAGTAGCAGGATTACGTAACACAGAATTACAATCTTCCAAGGTTTTTGACCACAACAAAGAGTTCACTTTCCAAACACACCCCAGTTTCAATTATCACTCTCTCATTAAGACTTAGTTTACAACTTCCAATAACTAGCCATGGCTTCTTTTTATACACTACCATTGATGATTCCAGACTGTTATAGAATGTTCTCTAACACGTCACCAGATAAAACATGAACGTTCTAAACTCTGTTTCAATTAACCTTGCCCCGCTGACATGTATCACTCCGCGACCAACTACCTACCCCCTCGACCTAATTGGCTAATGCTTTCGTGCCATAGGCCATAGGCGGTGCCTTTCCGTCACATTTAAACCTGCAGTAAACGTCATAATAATTGCCGGGAAGATAAATAAAATCATACAAATAAGGACATGAAGGCATGCAAAAATACAAGTTTGTAATGAAATGAGCAAGCTGGAACTTAATGACGGAGTAATGTAACTGAAACAAGTTTATAATGAAAGGCCTTCGGCCTTTTCCACTGGGATTTTTTAAACCAGCACACATACCTTTCAAAAATGCTTGTCTTTCAGTCTTAAAAGTCGTGTCACGCCATACCTTACTTTTCGTGTGTTCTTCATTCTCCCAAATCTCGTCAAGGTAGTATATTTTGCGACTTGTATCTCGGTACAGTCTGACTGTCCTTAAATAACGTCTTCACCACACAACAATATCGCCTCTGTTTTTAGCACATTTTTCTTGCCTCTTTTTTCATTCACAAACCCCAGCTGTATAAGCAATCTGCTGAAATTTGGTGAATCTGCATCCTCATTTACAGCAGACGAAATGTTATTTATGTTAGAGAGTTTGTTTCTAAAGAAAAAACTATACACATGACGACGCACAGCACTTTTCACGTAATTTCTCCGAGCACGCGCTTTTGTTTATCCCTGCTTTTGCCTGGAGTGGTAAGTTTTCCTGTTTTCTCAATTTCACATCGCGATGTTCATATGGATCTAACACTCACACCTGTAACTTCAGAGCACAGCTGTTCGACTTCTCTTACTGACAAAGATGGATTCTTCTCTATGAGTGCATTAAACACATGCACCACAATTCTTTTTTCGTCTGTTTGTAAGGATTTACCCTTGCGATGCTTCAGCGAAAAACTGGCGGTAGACTCTGCCATTATTCATAGAAGTACACGCGCAATAAACGATCAATAAAATAATTTAGCTTTCGCACTAGGCACAACAACCTTCGAATGCCGATATATGACTAATCCAGTTCAAAACAAGGTCAGTGATAAAAGTCATATAAACAAATATGTACCGCTGAAGCACGTGCTATCGTGTCATGTGCTTGAGAGCAAAGGAACCTCCTCTTTACTTTTTTTAAGAATTAACATGCATTTCAGATAAATCAACTGTGTTGCATAATATATTTAATTAAAACAGTTACGAAAATATAAATTTGACAATTCTCTTCCAACACATATAGTTATATACAGATATATCACCATGTTAAATAACGAACTAATTTTTACCGCATGACAGTCTTTACCACAACAGCAGCCAATGAGAGGTGATTAGGTCACGTGAGCAGTAAGAGATACTGGGCAAGCTTACGTGAAACAAGGTATAGATGCGTAACTTTATCTGTGGCGGCCAGCCTTTTATCTCTGCGCTATATTTATCTGCAGGCTCTTTGTGTGCACAAGCTGCACTATCGTAAATAATGGGTTCGCAACAATACTAAGAACTTTTAAGCCCTTAAAAAAAAAAAAACTGTCACTCTCCCCTAGGTTTGAACCCGCAACCTTGGGAACCTGAACATGTTACCCCTAGACCACAGAGGATAACTTGAATAGTCATATAATAATTGGATATGCTACTTAGTATTCTTTTGCTCCACAAATTTTGGCACCTACTAAACCACTATTGTGCCTTTTTAAAATTTTCTTTTTGATATGGAAATGTGAAAATAAAACTACTCAGTAATATATAGCCACTATCATTAGCCTATCAAATGCTTCCATTAGAAGCATTTTTGAGGGTCATGTAAAATGGATCTTAAGAGTATTTTGCCCTTGCTTTCATAAAAATAAAAAAGTAACATTACAGTGCAATGTCATTTTGTGTAAATTTAAATGATGAACTTTCCTTTAAAAATATTTTAGCAGTTTAGCATGCTCCCAAATCAAATTGCATCATTTCACCCATTTCATTCATCATACAATATTACTTAACATTGGAGGACGTAAATTTAAAAAAAAAAATCAAATTGCTCTAAACTTGCATTTGCATAAAACAGAGTACTTTGAGCAACTCAAGAAAATTTGTTAAATAAATAAATTAAAAATCAGCAACAGTTAGATGTTGAATAAGGCCTTTTAACAAGTGCCTTACAAATGCAAAAAGATCAATGCAATATGCTTACAGAAAAAGCACGTACCACTAGATATCAGTAAGATGAATTAATATAATTTTGACTTGAACTAATGCTCAATGCTCCATTTATTGCAAGTATTTACCTAGAACGTGTTTCGTTAGGATCTTCCTAACGTCATCAGCTGTTGTCAACTAATGGACGATGGCTTGGTGAACTCATTGGAGGCGATAGGTGCATCTCTGTCGGTATCTTGATGAACTTGAAGTTTGGGTTTTCATCAAAGGTAGTGTCAAAATTAAACAATTTTAATTCATATTTCTTTATGAAGATTTTTTCCTACGTGGTTACTGCAGCTGGACCTTGGGACAATTTTTAATAAGAGGATTTCTCGTTCTATATCATTCTGATTCCAAAAATGGTACGTTACCACCAATTTATCTATTTTTTTTCCCCCCCTTTCCTGATGTTCCTAAAATGCTCTTTAAGCCTAATGTTCTAGTTCCTTTTTGTTTTTCCAATGCAAAAGTTGTCACAGCCTTTGCAGTTTATCCTTTACACACCTGATTTTTTGTCTGTGTGTATCTCCTCTGTGTTATGTGATTTCAAAAGGTGTTATACAGAACAAATTTAGTGTACAACACCTTTTGAAATCACATAACACAAAGGAGATACCCACAGACAAAAAATCATGTGTGTACCGGATAAACTGCAAAGGCTGTGACAACTTTTACATTGGAAAAACAGAAAGGAATTTGAACATTAGGCTTAAAGAGCATTTTAGGAACATCAGAAACAAAGGAATCAGTGGTAACGTACGATTTTTGGAAAGAGAATCATGATATAGAACGAGAAATCCACTTAGTGTCCAAGGTCCAGCTGTATTAACCACGTGGGAAAAAATCTTCATAAAGAAATATGAAAGAAAATTGTTTAATTTCGACACCACCTTTGAAGAAAACCCAAACTTCAAGTTCATCAAGATACCGACAGACACACCTATTGCCTCCAATGAGTTCACCAGACCAACATCCATTAGTCGACAACAGCTGATTATGTTTCCTAACGAAGCGTGTTCTAGGTAAATACTAGCAATAAATGGAGCATTGAGTATTAGTTTGACTCAAAATTATATTAAATTTGTGCTTCATTGTATCATAGTCCTTACACATTGGAATCAATAAGATGGTTGCTTACACAGCATTGTAACATTTGTTACCTGCACTTACCACTAGTATCTAATGATAATACGGGAAATTACTACAGTGAAACAGTATGGAAATTAGTGAAACATTTCCAGTTTATAGCTCCAATTTTCTTCTTAAAACTGATGTTTGCTAATGCTCTCCAATGTGGACTTATTTCCATTTTCCATCTAGTAGGTGTTGTTCGAGTTTGAACATCTGTTTAAAATGTTTTATATTGCTTGGCACTGCAGCAACTGTTCTTTGTCCATAATAGCCTCTGCTTGTTTGTGCATTGTGAAGAGTTATAAATGTTTATAGTCTGTTGAGATGTGCGGCCAGATAGTCAATGGCCACTGGTTAAGCAGAGTTTTGCTACCATTTTTCTTTGCAGGTAAACAGGGATGTATTTCTTGTCTTCGAGGATGGTGATCCATTTGTTGCTTCCTTGCAAGGTTCTAAACTCCTTCTGCTGTATTGTTCTTAATTTTGTTTTCAATTCATAATTTGGTGCAGCGGTAAGTCAGATTTTTAATTTTTGGACTGTTGCTAGTATATTAGTCTGTTCATTTCATGCTCTTTCCACATATGGCAGTATTCGTTGGAGAGTTGTCTACTTTCCTAGGCTTTGCAGCAATTTTAAAAAATGTTAATCGCAAAAACTATTTGTAGTTGGTTTATTGATACTCGTCACTTTTTTATTTTAATGATTACCACTAGCATTTAGATGATGCATTAAAATTATTCAATCTGCAAGAAAGGACTATAAAATTCACAATAGAAAAGGAAATCAATGGACAAATCTCTTTTTTGGATCTAAATATCAAGAACGACACAAAAATAAAATTTAGAATTTACGGGAAACCAATACATTCAGAAAATTTCATTAAAAATAACAGCCACAACCCAATTATACATAAACATGCAATAATAAACAGCCTTACACACAGACTAGGTCAACATACCCATGAAAAAAGAAGAATTCAAAGAACAAAAGGCAATACTACACATAGCAGAAGAAAATGGATACAAGAAAAGTTTGGTGTTGAAGAAAATTAGAAAAGCTAAACTAAAGAAAATCATTAAGGAAGCAACCATATTTACAAAAGCAACAGCATATTCAGTTCATTCACATATCACCCAAAAACATTTAATAAATTTAAAAAGATCTTCAAGGAACAAAATATCATCTTGGCACCTACTAATAGACACTCAATGTTAAAATTGGTAAATTCAAAACAAAAGATGAAATTCCATCAGTTAACAGATCCGGAATATACCAAATAAGTTGTAAGAATTGTGAAAAACGCTACAGAGGTCAAACTAAAAGAAATCTAAAAGCAGAGTCAAAGAGCACTTTAGAAACATCAGATTGAAACAAGAAGATAAGTCAGCAGTAGCATTTCATTTTTGGAATGAAAATCATGACATTGATCCAAATCCAAAATTATTAAAAGAATCTCATTAATATAAAAAAGTGATGAGTATTAATAAACCAACTGTAAATAGTTTTTGCGATTAATTTTGATGTCACTGTTACTAAATTCCTCCAAACAGATATAATTTAAAGAATGTTTATTCTTCCTAAAACTTCAGACCACTTTTTATTAAATATACATTACCGTTATAATCTTGCAACACTGGCTAGTGTAGTATTTATCAATTAATACATTTGTTTCTTGCAAACCCGCCTTGAATAATTACCCCTGGGATTATCTTTCTACCTACTACATTATAAACCAGTTATATTGTCTACTTCATTGATCTTCATTCCTACCTTCAATGCCGTTGAAACATGTTTTCAAAGACATATATTTGTATCAGATATTTGCAGTTGTGTTTTAGGTGACTTGCCCAGTAAGCACACGTGTTTGTGTGTGTACAGTTTATTTCAAAACTCTACCAATTAACTTGGAATGTAGACTGGTGTTGGGGGGCAATTGGAGATGGGACACTTAACATCCCAGAGCTCCTGATTTTGTGCAGTAGGCCAAAATAAATTAAGCAGTTGCACCACTGACACCACCCAAAAAAAAAAAAAAAAAAATAATAATAATAATAATAATAATAATTAATGATAAAGGCAAAAATCTTTTTCAATATATGCAAGCATTTGTGCACTGTCCAGAAGTGTACTTGTAGGTTCATTGGTGAAATAGGGAATTCCCAAGCAAGCAGCATCAGATTCCAAGTTCATACCCTGCCAAATGTTTTTTCTTTTGTTTTATTATTTTTTATTTGTTTATTTTCGTTCTTCAAATTATTAATTGTGGAGGATATGGAATACTGCGCTACACCGTTTGTTATTACTGCTGCTGTTAAATATAATCAAGCAAATCAAATTAATTATGGACAGGAATGTACAACATAAGATGCTGTAATGTTGTGAACATACACTTGATATGTAATCAGAATTCTTTATGGGAGTAAGTTTTAAAACAGCATTACCATAATTGGGACTGACCATAGTGCTTATGATTTGAAAAAAATGTGCTGTTAACTCTGGAAATGTGCAAGTCAAATCAGTCATATTCCTGCTTAAAATTTATTTACTCATTTCAGGAAGCATAGAAAAGCATATTTCTTTGTAAATATATGGAAGCAGCTAACAATCAGCATTTCCCGTTAAGAACCTTGGCTTTCTGAAACATTTTTGTTTTGGGAAGTGCCAGTGAATGGCAAGATATCAGTCTTATACATTTGCTGAAAATCAGACATACCTATGAAAGTTTGTTGTCCCTTGGAAGAATAGCTCACGTGGTAACATACTGAAACTAGTAAAACAGTGCTGTGTTTGATTACTGCGTTAAAATGTTCTTTTTCTTGTGTTTAAAATGAGAGAGGAGCATACATGAACAGCAGTGGTCATTTTAATGTCTTAGTAATGCAGAACAAAGAACTTTTAGCTTTATTATTTGTTCAAATTAAACCCAATCTAGACCAATGGTAGTATGCTTGAAAGTGAAAGTCGCATGTCATAAATTTACTGACATAAACTCCTTCAGAGTGAAATTCCAGCATACAGCGGCACTATTACTGTCCCGACAATTGACGGTGTTAACAAACAAAATATTTATTTGCATTTTGCAGTCAGAAATATTTCAGGTGTCCCTACTCAATAGATATAAAGATACAATTTATTGGACAATTTCATAAGGCTGTATTTTCACCAATACATGACATAGTCATATCAGCATTCATAGGGAAGTTTTAAGTTTTGTGTTTTATATGTAATTTTGTCATCAAGTGAGAGTAATGTACATTGTTTTGGAGAAAATTGCTGCTTTACCAACTGATTGTAGCTGAGGTTTGCATGTATAAACAGTGTTTTAGTATTCACCAGCATTTAGACAGCAATTTAGATGTCCTGCACCCCCTGCATCATCAATCCAAAGTTGGTATAAACAAATTCATGACGGAGGATGTATCTGTCATCAAGGGAAAGGACACGTGGGAAGGCCAAGTGTAAATGAAGAAATGATTGACAGGGAAGCTTTAAACAGAACCCTAAAAAATCACTATGAGTGATGAAGCTACATTACATATATCTGGAATAGTCAATAGATATGTCTGGATATGGAGATCTGAGAAACCCCACGCCGTGATTCAGATAGAATGTGACAGTCCAAAAGTAAACATGTTTTATGCTATGTATGTTGGGAGGAATTTAGTAACAGCGATGTCAAATTTAATCATAAAAACTATTTGCAGTTGGTTTATTGACACTCGTCCCTTAAGTTTTTATATTATCGAGGGACTAGTTTCAAAAGCCATTGCCTCCAGTTGGAGAGAGTTTGAAAATGGAGGCAATGGCCTTTGAAACTAGTCCCTCGATAGTATAAAAACGTAAGTTACGAATGTCAAACCAACTACAAATAGTTTTTACGATGTTTTATGCTATTTCTAAAAGGTGTGTTGGGCCTATTTTTTTCCGTTGAGAATGCCGACAATGTAAATGTATACCTGGACATGTTGCAAAATTGGTTAATGCCGCAGCCCAATGACGAAGAGGAACAGGGATTCATTGTCCAACAAGATATGTTTTATGCTATTTCTAAAAGGTGTGATGGGCCTATTTTTTTCTGTTGAGAATGCTGACAATGTAAATGTGTACTTGGACATGTTGCAAAATTGGTTAATGCCACAGACCACTGACGAAGAGGAACAGGGATTCATTGTCCAACAAGATATGTTTTATGCTATTTCTAAAAGGTGTGATGGGCCTATTTTTTTCTGTTGAGAATGCTGACAATGTAAATGTGTACTTGGACATGTTGCAAAATTGGTTAATGCCACAGACCACTGACGAAGAGGAACAGGGATTCATTGTCCAACAAGATATGTTTTATGCTGTTTCTAAAAGGTGTGTTGGGCCTATTTTTTTCCGTTGAGAATGCTGACAATGTAAATGTGTACTTGGACATGTTGCAAAATTGGTTAATGCCACAGCCCACTGACGAAGAGGAACAGGGATTCATTGTCCAACAAGATATAACCCCTCCACATTGGCATAGTAATGTCTAACAAGTACCTTAATCGACACCTGCCAGATAGATGGATTGGTTGTGCAATAGCCGCAGAAAACACCTTTTGCACATGGCCACCCCATTCATCTGACCCTACAATGTGATTTCTTCATGTGGAGTAACATCAAGGATATGTTTACATCCCTCCTCTTCCAGCGACATTGGCAGAATTGAGAAACTGCATTACCGCAGCCATCGAAAACATCACCCAAGACATGCTTGAGAGGGTGTGGCATCAATGGCATCGTCAGCTGGATGTCTGCCATATTACATGTGATACACTCTTGAATGAATAAAGTTAAGGTGAAAACAAAACTTCCAAACTTCCCCCTTTCAAGTGATGGTATGATGGTTTATTTGTATTAAAATACAGCCTTATGAAATCGTCCAATAATTTGTAAACACTGTAGATTTAAGCATAATTAATGTGTAAATTTGCCTTATAATTCCTCTTTAGCTTTCATGTTAATATGTAATTCATATTTAAGATCTTTGTGGAAAATTTGCTCAAAATTATTACATTTTTGCATAACTAGCTTGCTTTAATGCTCATTAGGGCTTATAAATTATCAAACATTCTTTTCCGGAGGATGAAGGTAACGCCTTATCCAGGTAATTCGCCTTAACCAGGAATGAGAGGCAGGCATGCTACCCTTTAGAGCGGCGGTTGGTGAAATATATTGAAAATGCTTGTTGTAATTTGTGCCTTCTGGTTTTTAATCTTGTTCAACTGTTCTAAGGTACACAGAAAACAATTTGCATCAAAAATGTGAATTGTGCATAATCATGAATTTAGTCTAAGCTACCAAACAGTTGGTTTATGCTCATTCTTCAGAAATGAGCACATGCCATTTTATTTGTAGTACACAATTGTTTTATAATAGATTACAAATGTATAGTGTATATTTTAATATAGTTCTGAATTTATTATGTAGCAATTGTTTCAAGTTATTACTAAGTATTGGCCAACATAAACCTTGATATAAGTACCTCCACATTCACTCAGCTCGTTCTTATTAAATAATATAAAGGATTTATCCAGGCCTTTTAGAATATTACTTATTTATATTAGAACCACATATATTATGAACCATTTTTATGGTATGGTAGCATTCTAAAACAAATCTGATATACTGCAGTAACATTGATTTTCTGTACTTGATCTTCTGTTACAAAACCTTCTTCTATGAGTCAATACATATTTCGTTGTATCAGAAAAATACACTAGGCTAAAGTGATAGTCAAATCTTTTAAGGTCACTATGATGGCTTAAGAAAGAAAGAGCTGTGGGAGGAAAAGAAATTTGTAGTTGAGAGAATTAAAAACATATTTGAAAATTCACATTAATAATGAATAGGTATCACGGAGAAATGGTTAATGTCGCAGAAAAATATTCACATAAAATTTGGTTTTGCGAGATATATGTTTATTATTATTATTATTATTATTATTATTATTATTATTATTATTATTATTATTATTATTATTATTATTATTATGACATTTTTCCAGTTCACTTTACTAATTATGTTATACAAAAATCATTCAGAGTAAAGAGGACTTCAGCATATGCATTTTCTCATAAAAACAACTAAAATGTATGCAATTTTTATCATATTAAACACCAAAGCATGTTTTGAGAAATTTAAAAATTTTGAAAAATATAGCATGGAAAGTGTAGTTCAGGGCAAGGATTTTTTTTTTTTTTTTTTAAATCTTATGTCTTTGAACAGTCCTGAGAGCAAATATGTAAATATGAAGTTGTATATTTAGCTAACTTTTCATTTTTTAATTATGCTGCTTACCGGATAGATACTCTCTAAACATGCTCTTTTTTTGAGTTCAGGAGATAATCTAAACATTCATTTCTGGTTGAAATTTAGACGTTATATTTTTGGATAGAACACCATATTTCCTCTACTTAATATAAGTTGCCTACATAGTAAAAATCATAACCAAAAATTGTACTAAAGGCTACAAATGCCTTACCATATCATAACCTTTCCTTTATCAATACAGGCTGAAAAAGAAGTAACTAATTTACTTTCAAAATAAACCCAGAGGTTCAAACATAGTGTACTTATTAATAAGTATTAAATGAAATGGCAGATTGCTTTGCATTCCAGGTCCTTTAGTAGATCATAATGGAAAAATTACATATAAGTTCCTTAGTAGAAGTAAACTCAGGAGGTTGATGTGGGGGGGGGGGGGATGCTAATAGCTAATATCATTTCTACTCTTACATGCTAGGAGCAGCACTTTTTGCAGTGTGACTTTCAAATGCCAGTTTATTGATTTTTTTTGGAGGGGGGGGGGGTTGGGAAATTTTGTTAAAGTTTAGGTATATATTATTTAAAACAATCAAAAACAAAGTTTGTTCCAGAGCGCACTGCAATTAATGAACTAAACCATAAGTAATAAAGAAAATTTACAGTACATTTCTAAAAATGAGACCTTCTGTGCTTTGGTACAGAGGAATAGGATTTATGAAATGTACACAGAATGTGGTGAATCATAAGCATTGTCCCACATGAACATCCCATTTTTTTCTATATTTTTTATTTATATTTCAATACCCTTAAATCCCAGGTTTTGATACTAGTAGAATAGTAGTTGTGTTGCTTCATGTCTTTAATTTGATTTAACCTGTGTGTCATTTTTTAATGCTTTATGTGTTTGGCATGACCAAATCGTTAGTTGGAACTAAGTCAAAGGTTCAAAATTTCTCTCTTTAAAAATACCTTTAATTTAGAAGCTATAAACCTACTGCTCTTAGATTAGTTTGCATTCATGTTATCCAAATATAAAACATTTGCAGAAAAGAATTTGTGTGACAAAGATAAAAACCAATTCCTCACTATAATGTTTGTTTGGAATGGGTTTACACTCTTGACTAATTTTATGGTTTTCCTGTAAAATGTAGAGGAACAAAGGCCCTTTTAGGACTACAACTGTGGCTAGGTTCTAAGGTTATAGATTTTCAAAGACATTAAATTCTATTGCTTTTTTTATTGTTATTGAGAAAAAACTGAGCAGCATGCCCCATTACAATGTAATAATGCTTGCTTTATCTTCCGAGACATCAGTTCAGAACGACTTGTGGTGCATTAGCTAGAGTACCATTGTTCTATTGTTAAGCCTGCAACTTTTATAATACTGTTTAACCACTTATTTTAGATGTTAAGTATAATAATTTCTCAGCACTTCACTTCTGAACTGATGTGTCGTTCACAATGACTCATTAATTTGAACATAACATTTTGTTAATGTCTTTACAAGATGACTTCATTTATATTGATATTTTGCAATGACAGAATTATCACAATGTCCGTCACAATTATTATTATTATTATTATTATTATTATTATTATTATTATTATTTATTTGAAGTCTATTGCATTTACAAATCTGCTGAACTGTTTTATGAATCTTCTTGTGAGGTCCTTCTTTGTAGACGACCATTTCCTGCTGTGATGAATTATGGCTGCTGCAAGATCCTTCCTTTGTTTGCCGAGGATAGGACAGTGAAACAAGAGATGATCCATAGTCTGTTCCCCTGTATTACACGGACAAATTGATTCGTCCATGGTTTTAAATCTGTGCAGGTAACTTCGTATATTGCCATGTCCAGATGTTATACAAGTGAAATTTGGCGTGATTCTTATATTGCTCTTGATACGCTCGACGATGCTTGGGAAGTATTTTATTGCTGTCGCTCCTTTGGAAGTTTTGTCCCATTCTATTTGCAACCTCCTGATTCCATCTTCCTTCACTCTTGTAGTAATTACGTCCTTGGATATTTTCTGGTAGACTGCTTCTCCTTCCTCTGTAGCTGCTTCCTTTGCTAATTGATCGGCTAGTTCATTCCCTTTTATCCCAGCGTGTCTTCAGGCCCAGCCAAAGTGGAGTATCCATTTTTGTTCTGTCAATTCGATTATTTTGCTTCTGATAGAATGTCTTAATCTGGGATGTTTCAATTTATTCTTCAATGAATCTAGAGTTATTTGGCTGTCAGTATATATTCCTGTTTTCTTCAATGTCCTGTAGTTCTTGGAGTTTTCCTAAGATTTTCAATATAGCGATTTGCTCTGCCTGGTTATTTGTGCAATTTTCACCCAATTTAAACTTAAATCTGTGAGTTACTTCTCCATTTGTATATATGATTGCTGCCGCTCCGACCTTTCCTCCGGTTTTACTGCTGTCTGTATACATTTCAGTCCTGTAGAGTGTGTGTTTTTTTAACTTCGTGGATGACTGCAGTTTCCGCGGGATGCTGCCAATATTTCACTTCTAATGGAGCGTCATATTCCTGGTTTTGGGATTTCATTGCTGTATAGATTTCATTTTTCTCTTCTATTGTTATTATAGGTAATTGCATTATAGGTAATTCTATTGCTTTATATCATAACTTAAGATTTCAGTTTGAATTTCAATAATTTCAGTTCGAACATTCATTAATGTTGACATTAATTGTAAAGTTAAATCACTAAGGTAAATTGTTTTCTTATTCTCATTATATGGCTGTGTGGTATAAGTTCCCTTTTTTGTGATATTTTTTATCTGTAGTTCATGTTATAAAGTGTAAAATATAGACTACACTAAACTCTCACTAATCTGGCCTTTCCTTGCAGATATGGGTGCCAGATTATTGATTTGATAGTATTTGGCTATACATTGTACTTTATTAATCCAAAGATATATTAATTTTTATACAAAACTGTGTGCATACATTATCACTCACTAAGAAACATGTCCCGAATTTTTATTTGCTGCAGTGATGATACGCAGCAAGCTTTATCATTCAACCGCTTTACACTTATCCAAAATTTCGAGTTTGTGTGTTTGATGTCTAGCATAACATGTTTCCTTTAAAATCCATTGTATATACTGAACTCTAAAGAGAGCCACAAATTCAATAACACAGGCACAATAGTATAGAATAACAATAAAATTGACATATTGTTGCGCATATCTGCTTTTAACATTACGCGAGCTACAAGAGGTTGGATGTGGGTGAATTACTGAAAGGCTGGACCACTTAGGATTGGATTAGCGAGAGTTTAGTGTATAAATCTGTACTTACCCTAGGAAGTCTTGTTTGCTTTAATGCATATTTATTTGTGATCTTAGAAGAATATCAGCATGTGTGTCAGATCTTCAAGTATCCTATAAAATGGAATTCTCAGTTTATGGATTCTTGTGAAACTGAATTCCCATTTATTTCATATGTAATTTTTGTACATTTACTACACTGAACATTTGCAGGTACTCAATTATATATTACAACAAAACTATTATGTAAAAATTATTTGTGGTTGGTTTATTGACACTCGTCACTTACTTTTTCATATATTTATGAGAGACTAGTTTCAAAGGCCCTGGCCTCCATTTTCAATCTCTTCCCAACTGGCATCTGTTGTTATCTGCTCTCTCTGGTGGTGGAACTATGAACTTTTTTGTCAAATTATCTGCTGGCGGGATTTCAAAGTTCATTACGCGATCCTTATTTTTCCAGATGAATATGTTCTCCCATGTTGTCAATCTATTTTGGTTTATCACTCCTTTTAATAATTTTGGATTTGGATCAATGTCATGGTTTTCATTCCAAAAATGAAATGCTACTGCTGACTTGTCTTCTTGTTTCAATCTGATGTTTCTAAAGTGTTCTTTGACTCTGGTTTTTAAATTTCTTTTTGTTTGACCTATGTAGCATTTTTCACAATTCTTGCAATTTATTTGGTATATTCCAGATTTGTTACCTGAAGGAATTTCATCTTTTGTTTTTGAATTTAGTAATTTTAAAATTGAGTATCTATTAGTAGGTGCCAAGATGATATTTTGTTCCTTGAATATCTTTTTAAATTTATTAAATGTTTTTGGATGATATGTGAATGAACTGAATATGCTGTTGCTTTCTTTTTCTTTAATAAATGTGGTTGCTTCCTTAATGGTTTTCTTTAGTTTAGATTTTCTAATTTTCTTCAACACCAAACTTTTGTTGTATCCGTTTTCTTCTGCTATGTGTATTATTGCTTTTTGTTCCTTGAAATATTCTTCTTTTTCCATGGGTATGTTGACTAGTCTGTGTGTAAGGCTGTTTATTATTGCATGTTTATGTGTAATTGGGTTGTGGCTATTATTTTTTATATAATTTTCTGAATGTGTTGGCTTCCTGTAAATTCCAAATTTTATTTTTGTATCATTCCTGATGATATTTAGATCCAAGAAAGGTAGTTGTCCATTGATTTCCTTTTCTATTGTGAATTTGATAGTCCTTTCTTGCAGATTGAGTAATTTTAATGCATCATCTAAATGTTTACTTGGTACAATTGCAAAGATGTCGTCAACATATTGTGACTTTGTGGGTTCGTGGAATAAAAAAGTCCAATTACACCACTCAACAATGTTCTTTATTTCCACCGACTTACAGTTTAACACTTGCCAATTACACAAAATTACTTGCTGCACACAATTACAATTTACCCGTTCGTCCGTTACAACTTCACTTGTACTCGCGATTACATAAACTCCGATACTCATACACAGTTCGTACAGTCTTCCGTTGCACAATCCTTTCGTTCATTAACACGTCACTGACTAACTCTTACACCAAGAACTGCGACTGTCTTCTCGCTCACACTCACTAACCAACTGATTGACCAACTAACTCTGTCTGTCTGGAACCCTCTTTATAGGAATATCGCCGGTTTCTAGTGACCAGGAGAATGTTCCAGACTCCGTAATTTCTGGAACCAGGTGGGCAGAAACAGACGGCCCACTGATGTTTTTCCTCCCAACCACTGCCTGTCACCACTACAAGACAAACGAGGGGAAGGTGTGGCTAACGCGGTCCTCCCCCTGCCTTCCGTTCCCAGGTGGTCACAGGGTGTTCCAGCGGTCCCGTTACAATATCTATACCAAACCTTGAAGATCAATGGGAAGGACTTTTTAATTTGTGTTTCAAATGCACTCATAAATAAGTTAGCCAAAAAAGGTGAAAGTGGATTGCCCATTGATAATCCTGATTTCTGCTTGTATTGTTTTCCATTAAAGCTAAAGAAGTTTTGTTCAATGCATATTTTTGTTAGAGAAATATATTCTTCTGCTTCTATTGCTTCCATATCAATTGTAGCTAGCCATTTTTTTAACACAGTCTGCAATTTTTCTGTTGGTATGCTTGGAAATAAAGATGTGACATCAAATGAAACCAGTCTGTCATTTTTGTCCAAATTTATATCTTTGATTTTTTCTACTAAATCTAAAGAGTTTCTTAAATTTGCACTTTCAAATTTTGGAAAACTATTACATTTACTTAGTAACCATTTGGCCAAATTATATGTGGGGGCATTTATGCTACTAGTAATAGGTCTCATGCCTTTCCCTGTTTTATGAATTTTTGGCAGCCCATATACTCTTGGTAATGTTGGATTATCTACTTTAATTTTGTGCAATTCTTTTTTGTTGATTATTTTGCTCTCTTTTAGCGTTTTATTTGTGGTTTCAATGCAGTACTTTAATGGATTAGTTTCTACTTTTTGGTAATTACTGTCTTCTAACAAATCTTCCATCCTCTTTGTGTATTCTTCTTTTTCCAAAATTACTAGTTTATTTCCCTTGTCTGCTTTAGTATAAATAACCGGTTTCTTTTTAAGAGCTTTTATGATTTGGTTACTAAAATTCTTTTTCTTTTCATTTTTAATCTCTTCTACTATTTTGGAGCATTTGTTTTTTACTGTGTTTTTACTTTCTTCATTAAGTGTTTGTGTAGCAATTTGGATGTCAGCAATGTAATCTTCAATTTGGTTGGAATAATCTACACATGTCTTTAAACCTAGATTCAGCATATTCAGTTCTGTTTTTGTAAAATTTTGGTTCGATAGGTTTACCACATTGTTTAGATGATCTTTTAGGTTATGTTTGTCTTTTTGATTTATCTTTTTAAAAGTGCCTGCTTTCTGGCATAAATTTTTTAATTTATTCTTTATATATTCTATATATTCTTTATTCTTTATACCAAATAAATTGCAAGAATTGTGAAAAATGCTACATAGGTCAAACAAAAAGAAATTTAAAAACCAGAGTCAAAGAACACTTTAGAAACATCAGATTGAAACAAGAAGACAAGTCAGCAGTAGCATTTCATTTTTGGAATGAAAACCATGACATTGATCCAAATCCAAAATTATTAAAAGGAGTGATAAACCAAAATAGATTGACAACATGGGAGAACATATTCATCTGGAAAAATAAGGATCGCGTAATGAACTTTGAAATCCCGCCAGCAGATAATTTGACAAAAAAGTTCATAGTTCCACCACCAGAGAGAGCAGATAACAACAGATGCCAGTTGGGAAGAGATTGAAAATGGAGGCCAGGGCCTTTGAAACTAGTCTCTCATAAATATATGAAAAAGTAAGTGACGAGTGTCAATAAACCAACCACAAATAATTTTTATATTAATTTTGACGTCACTGTTACTAAATTCCTCCAAACACACATCAAAACTATTATGCTTTGTTGCACAATGAATATTTTATGGGATTCAATATCACAGAGAGTTTTCAAATATGGGTTTATTTAATCTCAAACTTGCTAACAGCATAACAAATCTTCTATTTAATTATGCTTAGTAAGGGGAAAAAAGAACATTTAATGGTCTGAAAAACACTTTTAAGTTTTAATTTGAAAAGGTATATTGGAATTAACACTGTGAAGTAGCGTAATAATTAAAATTACGAGGGTCGTTTGATAAGTCTGGTAAATTTCCATGATGGAAATTTTTTGTTGCAATTTTGTGGGTGGAGAGCTTCATTATTCAAAGGATTGTACAGAAAATTTGAATGTGCTACAATATACAGTTCATTGTTGACAGCCATCTCAACTGGTCAGTGTGATAGCTGTGGTTAGAAATGGAAACAGCAGGTTTCAGCTGTTATTAAACACTTTCATTTGGAAGGCTGGACTGCCACCAAGTCAAAACTGAATTGAAGTTCACATGGATTCTGCACCAATATTGAAGACCATTTACTTTTGGATCAGTAAATTTAAACATGGTCACAAAAGCACTGAAGATGAATCGCGCTCTGGTTGCCCAATTGAGATCACCACACGGGACACCATTGAAAAAATCCATGATCTGGTTATGCAAGACCCGAATCAAAATTCATGAGATCGCTGTGACTGTAAGCATGTCAACTGAGTGCACAATATCCTACATGAAAAATTTGGCAATGAAAAAGCTGTGTACAAGATGGGATGCCACGATTGCTCACAGTTCACCAAAAGCACATCTGGAAGAACACTTTTGTCGAGCGTCTGACGATGTTTAATTGCAATCTGCAAGAATTTTTGTGCCAATTTGTGGCCGTGGATGAAACGTAGATCTATCATTACATACCAGAGTCAAAACAGTAGACAAAACAATGGACAAAGGCTGGTAAAGTGCACCAAGAAGGCAAGGATCATTTTGTCAGCTAGTAAGGTGATGGCCACTGTTTTTGGGATTCTCAAGGAATAATCCTCATAGACTACTTGGAAAAGGCAGGACCCTTACTGGAGCCTATTATGCTTCATTGCTGGATCATTTGCAACATGAGTTGACTGAAAAGAGACCGAGATTGAAATACAAAAATGTGCTCTTTCACCAGGATAATGCACCACTGCACATATCAGCAATCACAATGGCGAAAGTGCACGAGTTGGGCTTTGAATTGCCTCCTCATCCAACTTATTCAGTAGACTTGGCCCCAGGTGACTTCTTCCTGTTCCCAAACTTAGAAATTTGTCTTGGTAAGAAATTTTCATCAAATGAAGTTGCAAAAACTATTTGTAGTTGGTTTATTGATACTCGTCACTTTTTTGAATTATTGAGACACTAGTTTCAAAGGCAATCGCCTCCATTTTCAATCTCTTTCCAACTTGGCTAGTTGGAAAAAGATTGAAAATGGAGGCATTGCCTTTGAAATAGTCTCTCAATAATTTAAGAAAGTGACATGCACTTGTTATGGGGGATTCTCGTTATAGTCGCGGGAATGGAGTTTCGTGTCAACATGATAGGTGCATCACAAACAATGTGCCTTCCGGTTTAATAACCATTAGGTGTTGGATCTGTTTACGTAAGTAGGACGGAATTAGTTTCTAGAACTAAAATATAAAGCAATGATAGATTGTTAAATGATTTTCAATGCATATTCAAGTTCTACAGCTGTAACTATGAGTGTTGGTGTACCTGCTTCACCGTGCAGCAAATGATCACCGCGCAACAACCAGATGCAGCACACATTTGTGCAAAAATCTAGGGAACTTAGGACCTCAGGGAGTCAAGAGGGGAAGGTTATACGCATGCACAATAACTGATTACCGAGCTTGCTGGCTCTCAGCACATTGACGCCATGGATGCGTTCCATTAGTTATGTAGGTGTTATCCATGCATCAAGAGTTCATTATTGGTCGTGCTCGATTTCTTATACTTACAATAATGCATTGTTATTTACATGGTCTTTTAGAATGTCTAAAATGTCATTTATAAAACAGAAAAGAGCGTACTGCAGCACGTAAGGACAAGCTGCCCCTGTTACCAAATACTGGAATGCAAGGGAAGGAAGTTGCAAACTCACTTGAAATATAATGATATGTGTACATTCACAGTTTTCTTTTAATTTGGGCTCAGATATGAGTGATTATCAAAAGTATGCAAATAAACTTGTAATAAACTTATGTGCTGTTCAAGCACCATCAGAAACATTTATTTTGTACTACTACTGGAATCTAGGTTTTATTTTTTTATTATTTTTTTAAGCCATCTCCCCCAAATCTTTCAACATATATTTTGGTGAGAGGATTGTCGCTGCTCAACCTTGCTTGCTAGAAAAAAAAATGAGCACAGAAGCCTTCACACCAGACTTTTGATTTTTTTCTTAATGGACCAGTACATCAACCTAAATAGTGTTCAATATAATGGGAATGGAAGCTAGTACAAATTCATAATTTTATATTCTTTGTATAATTATTAGAAATAAATTAATTCATTGCTTAACATTTTTTTTTTATATTGGTAAAATGTGTGTAAAAAATTATGTATTGAACTTCCATAGATTTTTTTGTATCCTTTTAGACTGTGCAAGATCTCCAAAAGATAAGCGGAGCAGGGAGAGTCGAGATTCCGAACATAGGACCAATCATGACCGGAGCAGCACTGAAGTGAGTATTCAGTTCTTTCTATAGGACAGTATGTCTACTTCTGCTTAATTTTCCATAACTGTCTCTCTTTTATTTTTGGAATGTGCAAGAGTATATGTAATAAAAGAATACCTAATACATTAATTTCTAATTTCAGTAATTTCTAATTTAAAAGTAAGACATTTGTGTTGATCAGTATGCTGAAACATGTCCTGCTAACCTTGAGTCTGGAATCAGAGGGCTAGATAATTCACACAGAGATAGGTGTGTACTTCAAAGTGTAATAAAATGTATAAGTTTCATATAGATACTCTTTACAGCAACATGTTTCTGTGCTTTCTTCTTGTGAAATAACTTCAATTAATAATCACAATAAGAATGTAAGAAGGTGTTTGTCTCCCTACTGCAACTCCAGTTCAAAGACAAATTGGATTTTTGACAGATTTGTATGGAGTTTTCACGTAGTATTTGGATGAATGTGGAGTTGTACTACTATTTTAAGTGTTTTCTAACATATAAAGTATGCATAGAATACATAGGAAGTACAAAGTACCATTAACCTGGCAAGAGTCAGTTAGGGTGCTTTAAATGCACTACTTTTGCACATGGAGCACTGTGTTGCACAATTTGGATTGTACTATCTGTTCTGTTACTGAGATTGTGAGGCAGTTATAATGCAGCATAACTTGGTGAACTATAACCAAAATTGAAAATGTTGAGCCAGACTGAAAAATTCAATGCTATACCCTGGCTTTGAACCATGGATCTTCTGGTCTCCGTCCAGCCACTCTAATCATTGAGCTTCTATGGCCAACGTGCCAACATGACATTAAATTCTCCAACTTGTGTTTGACTTCGAATTTTTCAGTCTGGCTCTACCCCTTCATAGTGCCTCCTACACATGGCTAGTGTGAAAAACAATTTTCATTAATTGTACCTAACAGTGGTCTGAAATATAAATCGCAGGCCTTAAAGTACATACAGCATAGTAAGTTGCCATTAGTAGTTGTTTCATGTGTTTATGAGAACTGCTCGTGATTTACCGGGAAAAACACAATGTTGGCACATTGGCCATAGTAGCTCAATGGTTAAAGTGGCTGGACAGAGACCAGAAGGTCCGTGGTTCAAATCCCGGCTATGGCATTGAATTTTTCAGTCTGGCTCTACCCCTTCATAGTGCATCCTACACACGGCTAGTGTGAAAGAACAATTTCCTATAACAGAAATTGTCGATATGGAAACTTTATAGCCTTTGGACGAGTTGAGTGAGACTGAAAAAATCAATGCCATAACTGGGATTTGAACCACGAATCTCCCGCTCTCCAGTGGTTTAGAGCAACCGCACGGAGAGCGGGAGATTCGTAGTTCAAATCCCGGCTATGGCATTGAATCTTTCAGTCTGGCTCTACTCATCCAAACCTTAGCCTAGTGTGGAAGAAATAATTATTTCCATTTATAGCTTTTGTCAATAATAATAGAAACACAACCACCAAGAATACTTGATGTATTGCTAGAAAGATTATAGTCATATATAAAAAATGTTTCAGGAAGGAAGCTATTGATCTTTTTATTTCTCATTCATTCATAGTGGCCAGTATCTAATGTATCAGTATTTCAGTCATATCAATTGTATAATATTATTGGAACCGTTTAATAAGCTGACTTGTTTTTTGTTTAATAAAACATAACAGTTAAACTGTTATATTTATAAAATATTGGAATACAATTAAAAAAAATTAATATGAACTAATTTATTCCAAAGTAGCCTTCCTGTTGACACTCAAGAAAGCTAGCAAAAATATCACTGAATTTCAATAGTCTAAAAGCATTTAATGTAGTGCATTCACAAGACTTTTTCAACTGTTCTATTTTAATTAATCATGAGAGAGTTTCCATTACATATTTCTGTTTAGGTCTGAGAAGGAATTAATGGGCTAAAACAAGTTGGAATTTTAAAAAGTAGGTTACCATGTGATCGCTTTTAAATTTATGCTCTTACTCTGTTTGCAGGGGAGGGGGGGGGGAAGCCACTTACCAAATAATAAAAGTACAAAAATTCAAATTAATAACAAAAAATATCTTGGTAATGCCATAAAAAGTGTGTTTGCAAGGGACATTTCAAAAATAATACACAGGTTGCTATTACTGTGAATGGATGATCAACAAAAATGAAAGTTCACTGGCCACGTAGCTCAGTCGGTGGAGCACCTGCCTGCGATGCTAGGGGTTCCGGGTTCAATTTCTGGCGGTGGAGGTGGGGATTTTTCTCCAGCCAAAATAATTCACCTTGCCCAGAGTCTGGAAGTATGAATGAGAGTGCGAATGTGTATGATCTAATGATTAAAAACCCAACAAAGTACGAGTTAATAACTTTGATGTGTTGCAAATGAGAATGGCCACTGATATGACCATTGAAGTTAAAGGCGATGGTATAATTGGAACAAAAAAAATGAAAATTATGTCAGATGTGGTTGGAAGCTTGAGGAAGAAACGCATGGCCCTTCTTTTTTTTTTTCTTTTCCTGTGCACACTAACATAAAATTGGTGAGAAATAGAAATGGACTCTGCAGGAGTCTTGGGCACTGTGAGTGTTGAAGATCAGTGGTCTCACATCAAAGTCAATGTTCACACAGCTAGCTGCCATGCACAGCATCAGCTGCTAGTGGGGGAATCCAGCATGGTCGAGGGAGAAGTGAAATGCTTTGTGCTCCATTAGGTTTTAAATGAACAACCCTGTAGTAACAGTGTTTTAAACATACCTTTATCGCTTCAGCTACTGTGAACCTACGAAATGTTTAATGAATCTATTTCTGCCAAGTTTATGTTGATTAACATGAAATAAAGAGAAAAATAATTTTGTGCAAGTGGGTAGAAGTGATGAAAGGGGGGAAAATGAAACAGTGAATGTGTTAATGCATGATTCTTTTTTCAAAATGCTTGCCACGAATTTAAAAAAATTGCATATAGAAGTAGGAGGGTCCTTCAATAAATAAACAAACTAATTTAATTGTATCTAATTAAACTGCTCTGGAGCACCATGACTGCTAGTGGTGGAAAGGGAAATCCTTCCTCTAGCAGTGCTGTGAGTGCCAGTCATGCAGAGTCAATCAGTTGGGAGTTAGAGCCCAACATGTGAGGTTGTGTTTACTGCACCCACCATGGAACTGAAATTGCAGCAACGTGCATCAATAAAGTTTTGTGTTCTGTTAAACAAAATTCCTACAGAAACCTTTGAAATGGTGCAGCAAGCATACAAGGACCAAGCTTTAGGCAAAACAAGTCTTTGAGTGGTATAAACGTTTCAAAGGGGGGCATAAAGACCTTCAAGATTCTCTGTGCCCTGGAAGACCCGTAACAGCAAAAACGGAAGTCAACATTAACACAATTGATGCAATTGTGCGAGAAGATCGCATAACAATTTCGGAAGTTGCAGACATAATGCATTTGTTGGAACTGTAGACAACATAATTTACAATGATCTTGGCTATCGAAAAGTTGCAGCAAAATGGGTACCACACGTGCTGAAGGATGAACAGAAAGCTCTCCATGTAATGACATGTCAAGAATGGCTTGGAAGGTAATGACGGGAGCCAGACTTTCTGAATAGGGTCATCACTTGTAACAAGAGTTGGTTCCACCATTACGACCCTTAACAAAACAGGAGAGTTTGCAGTGGAAACATTCATTGAGCCCTAGGCCTAAGAAAGCAAAAGTTCATAAAAGTGCAGGAAAGGTCATGCATCTCGTATTCTTTGACAAACAGGGCATTTTGTATGATCATGTTGTAACTAATCAATGCACAGTAACTGCTGCTTACTATTGTGACGTACTGAAGCGGCCACTGAAGAAACAAATTGCTGAAAAGCGACCAGATCTCGCAAGGAGAGGATGGATCTTGCATCAGGATAATGCCCCTGCTCATTGAGCTCATGCAACTCAAGATGTCATCGCAGAAATGGGCATTGAGGTCATGCCTCATCCACCTTATTATCCGGATCTCGCACCATGTGATTTTCACCTCTTCCCTAAAGTGAAACAGGAGCTTCGTGGTCGCCATTTTCAAAGTGATAAGGAGTTGAACAATGTAGTCATGAGAATTCTGAACAGACTGTCCAAAAATGGATTCAATGAGTGTTTCGAACAATGGGTAAGTCTTTGGAATAATTGTATTTCATCAGAGGGAGAATATTTCGAAAGTGTGTAGGTAAATGTTAGTGAAATAAAGCCTTTATGTGTTAATTAAAAAATTAACTTGGTTATTTATTGAAGGACTCTGTACGAAAAGTAGGGAGCCTAGTTAAAACACTAAGTGTGCATTATAAGGCAAATAATTCAGGATTTAGAGATAAGAGTTGTTTTCTGGGAAGCCAAAATGCATCTTCAGTTAGCAACGATAATGAAATTCACATTAGCAAATACTTTCTTTTTTCACATGTCGGTGTGTCACAGATTGCCAGGTTCGACAAGCATTCTCCCTCTTCAAACTTGCATATTAATATCCACTTGTACCTATAAGTGAATGCATAATGAAACTTTCTGTAAATATTTTTCTATTAACAGAAAATATATAGAAAAATAAGTTTTTGTAAGAGTGTATTGCAGAAACTGCATAAAAATAAATGATAGGTAAAGAAATTTACCTGAAGATAACACATCAAATGTTTAATCATTTGAAAGTGTGTGTTAGTTTTCATTAACAGCAGCTGAGCTTGATTACTGTTGAATAATTAATTTTTACTTCACAAGCTGTTGTACTCAATAGAGATCGATCTTATTTTAAGTACCGTATTTTATTTCATTCAGGTCAATTGTGAATATTACAATGCTTTATTTTTTCTTTCTGAAATGATCTTATGCTGAAGTTTATGGCTATGAAACGTCATTAGAAAATATTTTAGATTTAAATGGAAAAACTTCTTTTTTTGGAGTGTCAGTTTTTGTGATAGTTCTTTTATGAGACTTGTTTTACTTTACTTTCAGAAAATTATTCTTCATCCAATTAAATTAACAGCTCAAAATACTTCCTCACGAGAGCTTCCTCTGCGAAAAACCCTTCATAATTCTTGTCAGGTAAAATTCTGATTTTGAGAAATTTCTGTAGTTTCCACTGATCATAATAGTATAGTGTTCTAAATGCTCAGGAAGCTAAGGTGGGGGTAGAAAGGTTTTAGGTACAGGTAATGTTTTTTCTTTTCAAGGTGAAAACCCTTAGAGCAAATCCCATGTTTCACCAAGGTTACCTTTTGACATTTCTAGATTTGGCGGTGGTAATGTGTAAAAATAACTTAGAGGCTTGTGAAAGTATTAGCTTTGTAGATGTAGTTAACATCCTTAATTTTGAAGCTGACAGCAAGAAACAAAGCTTTAAATCTTGTAAATAACAAATTGCTGTACATCTTAGAAACTTGAGATATGTTAGTGTTATAGTTTTCTAATGTAAATGTTCAGTTCTTTTTAATTTGTTTATTTATTTATTTTATTTTTATTCCTTATTTTTCAGTTCCACGTTTGTTTAATTATAATTATTGCACAAATCCAGAAAGAATACCCAATTTTTTAACTGAATTGTAGCAGCACTTTATTTTTCTTTCTCTTAAGTTTTTTTAATTTAAATTTTCACTTTTTGTGGCAAATGAAGAATATTATGATCAGTCCGTTATTCTACTGTTCTAAAAACAAATTAAAATAGAAAACATTAATATATGTATGCATTAACCACCATATTGGAAGTTGTCGCATGTAAGGTAAAGAGAATGTAGGATTAACCTATACTGCAGATAACATTCAGAATGTAGGTGCTACAGTGTAGTCAAGAATTGACTATTTCCCGTTACATGAAAATAAAGTTTAGTTGAAAATGTGTGTATATGTATATATGCTCACGATAAGAAGAGCGATCGGGCTCCAAGCCCTCATTCGGTAAGTTTTGTTTAACTCCGTAAACATAGATGACAAATTTGAAATGCGCTATACACTGACATCTAGTGGCTAATACGCCAAGCTGTATCATGTCTGCCATATTTCGTTTTGATCAATTTCGAGGTTAATTAGCTAACCAGCTGACAACAATCGTATGTTAGAATTAGAATTTTAGTTCATCCTTGGCAACATATACATGTTATGAGACACGTAAAAATGTATAAATACCATATATATATATATATATATATATATATATATATATATACATAAAGTTAAATTTATTACATACAATATACACGGTAAGCAGCCTTTCTATGGTTTCATGTGCTATTTGCATAGACTAATTTACTACAAGAAATGTCATTTGAATATTACAGGTTCGTGAATGTACTATGCTCCCAGTACTCATTTACATGGTTATAGTTCTAAAAATTCATTAACCGTGGAGCGGTTCCCCTCCTTGTGGGTTGGATTTATATCACACGATGCGGTAACATCTGAAGTAGGATTCGCCCCGTCGTGAGGTCTACGCCCCACATGCACAAAAGTTTCGCGCTCCCTCTGTGTGGCGACGCATATAGAAGCCAAACCTTACCTTGATGTAGAAGCAATGAACCTTTCATCTAAAAGCCATGAAGATGATGATCTCGAAGATGTCTATAAATTCTCTCTCCGGCAGCTGCGGCGAGCGATGAGATGTGAAACTTCTCAGGCGTGGTATCGATACAAAAGGGTATTCACTGTTGGGCAACTATGGAATAAAATAATTAATACCGTTTCACTTTACTTGGAAGTATATTTCTCGACATTTTCTTCTTTACATGCTACTTTTTCCACTGATGTATATAGCCCTTTACTATATTTTAATTTTCTCCTTTTATTTATAAATGATGCAACGGTTTTTTACTTTAAATTATTTATCGTAGCATCACGTATTCGATGTATATTTTAAACTTTTAGTAAATGTTCATAATTGATGAACTCCAATAACTACTAGTAGTTTCAAGAAGTCTTTTACCGAAAATGCATCTACCCTCTTCGAGAGTTCAAGCAAGAAGAAAAAATTTAAAAATAAAATCATTGGTTCTTTTTTCTGTTTTGGTTGCTAAGTTACCGTAATACTTAATTCTGATTGGTCCTACGTCACAATTTGGGTTTTCAATAAACCTAAGCATTTGTTGCATCATCTATATGGCCTGCTTGGTTTTAACTTACGTTGAATTACAGATGGCCATATTTACTTAATATGTCCATATATGCAATATCAGCTTCAACCGTATAAAACCAGTGTGCGTGCAAAAATTTTTTAACCTTATTCTTAAAGTGTTTTTATGATGCAGCTTGTTTAAATGAACTTGGAAGTTTATTGTATAACATTTTCCCTTTGTAGTTAAAGCTTCCTTCGTAAAGGCTCGTTTGGTGCGCTTGAATTGCCAGTTTATCCTTGTTATGAGTGTGGTGGTAATGTACATCAGCATTTACTTGAAAATGATTTATATTTGTATGAACATTTGTGGATGTTATGGCTCTCGAAAGGGGACACATTATTCGTCTACCTCCATATAACTGTGATCTGAATGCAATTGAACTGGCGTGGGCAAAACTAAGGAATGTTTTCAGAGGATGCAACGTTACTTGTGATATCTTTGCTTGTCTATTTTGCTGAACTGTGTTTTTCAAGGTTGACCACACTGCAGAAACAAAAAAGCGTTAGCTCTCGCTTCTTCCCCTCTGCCAGCCCCACACCATAAATCTAGCGCTCTTCTTATCTTGCGCGTACTGTACATATTTGCAGTTCTTTTGCCATTCTTGTGTGGCTCCTAAAAACTAATCACATTGAAGTAGGGACCTGCAAAAGGTGATTTTGGTGAGGCTATGTTTTGGATAAAAGCCTTTTTTTTTTTGTCCAAAACAGGTTATTTTTACCAAAATGTGAGTTACTTACAAATGCAGACTGAATTTATATAAAAATTTTCATTTGGATTTATCTCTATATCTGTCAAAACACTTATGGCAAGACTTAAAAAACTCTCGGAGTACACATTTGCGCAAGGTAACCCCATTAATTACATAGTTTTCTAAGCAAAGTCTGATTTGGAAATACTTGCGGCTTTCAATATAAATTCATAATTTGAGCCACATTTAACTGCATAATCCTACACTTCAGTATAACCTGAAATCAAGTTATTCTTACCCAGTTCCTTAAGAAAAGTTTTCTGAAGTCTGATAGGAGAGAGGAATTTAGTTTGTTTAGGAAGATATTTTTATGCTGCAATACTGCAAGTTTTTAAAAGCTTTTGGTGATGGATTTGTGATATCTGAAGATTGAGTTCCACTAATATTTTTTAAGTGGCCTGCTTTAAAGAGAATAACTCCAATACCGCCATGTTTGCATAGCACAATTACTACAGTTCGGCCGGCTGTTCTCTGGCTCTGACAGTTCTCGAGAGGGGGAAACGGGCTGGCAGCTGTTTATTTCGGAGGGATGCAAAAGCATCTTTTGGCACTGTAAAATTATACCGTGCTCTATAGGTTTCAATTAGATCTGCAATTTTCTCAATTTTTCATTAGGAAGAGGTCATTTTGATCCTTCTATTTGATTAGCCAACAAAAACACTGATGAAAATGGCTTGGGAATGAGCAGCAGACATCTTTTCAGGATTCTGAGATACAAAGTAATTCACATCACTGTTGGCATTATCTTTTAGTCATTCTGATTTACAGAACTCAATAGTGAGCAGATAATCTTTTAAATAAAACACCCATGAACCATGAATTCCATTGCATAACCACTAGATGGAAACATTGGATAGTTTATATACAAATATAATAATTTGTAACTTAAAACTTCACTTATCTTGTAAGAAATGGTGATAATTCTTATAAATTCTCCGGGATCGCAACTTCATGTAAACTTATACACATCTTCAGCGGAAACAAAGCTGTTGCCATCGTTACGAACACTAGATGTCGATATGTTCTTGTTAGTATTACCAAAATCTGAAAATAAAACAAATTTAAAAACAGAATCAACTGCCAGTATTTCAAAATTCATTACACAATGTTTGTTTTTTTAAAATAAATACCTTGACCCAAACCATTAATGTTACATTAAGTATAAACAAACTGATAAATCGGCTGTAGCAAATCATTTTTGGTCATTCAACCATGAAATAAATCCAGAAGTTAAATTATTAAAACAATTAAATGGTCCGATAGATTTAATGGTTTGGGAAAATATATTTATTGCATGATATAATGGGCGATTCCTCGAATTGATACGTTGTAAATTCACCAGCACTCTTAGGACGTTAATCTGTGTTAATTACATGTTACCCACTCTTACAAAGTTGCTATTTCATAAAAGATATATAAATGACCTTTTAATCACAGATTATTTTAAAATCCCCCAAAAAGCCCATGGGTCAGTGTCAAGTCCTCCACGGGAATTGATCCCGGGCCTCCCGAATGCGGGCTGCAGATGAAAATGCCCTATAAATTTGTGAAAAATAAGGAAAATGACCAGAAAATACATTTAAATGTTAAAAAATGACTATTATAAAAATGTGAAAAAAAAAATGCATTTTGATGACCTGTAAAAACCATATATAACATTTGTTCCAGAATGCACTTAATTCCCAATAAGCATCGTCTGTGACTACTTAGAAAAAAGATGACGTTTCATAAAAATCCGGGCCCTAGTAATATCTGTGGCTGATCATTTTTTGGTCATTTAATTACAAAATAAATCCAGAGGTTAAGCTATTAAAGCAGTTATCTGAACTCATAGATTTAATGGTTTGGAAAAACTGGAGTGTGTAATGAATTTGAAATATCACCCACCAATTCTGTCAATAAGTTTTGCTTTAATGGGTTAAGACAAAAACAATGTCACCTAGTGCCAGTAACAATAGCGACAGAAATAAATAACTCAGCTGATGATTCAAATGTATATTTGCAAGACTAGTCCCATTACGTATATCAAAGATAAGTGAAGTTTAGTCACTATCTAAACTGAATTATATTTTCAATTATTTACTTTTGCTTTAACTTGTTTGAATCTAAGTATATAAATTTGAATGGAACTGAATTTAACGTGCTTTGACAATTGAATAGAGCACCACCAAAGTAACCATGACAATTTTGTAGATGAATCATCCAACAAAACGGTGCTGATATCCACATAATTGATAAAATGAACATGTGAATGAGATCTTTTCAAAAATAAACAGAATTTCCCTCAAATTTTGTTTTCTGCTGTAATTCCCTCTGCTATTAATACATGATTATTAAGTTATTATTTCTAACCATTGTATTTTGAATCATTGAAATGTCTGGAATGCATTATGATGGACCTGTAGCAAAATTTGTTTTTGTATAATTGCATGTTTTCTACGTCTTCAATTATATTTACACAATAAGAAATTTAGAATTCCAATACATAAATTCATTTCCAAGGAAATCCATATCTACCAATATAAATTTGTTGGCTTAATAACATGCAATATCTTGTATGCTTGGGCAGGAAATAGGATTTACTTGCAGCCTTAATTCACATCATTTTAATAATCAGTAATGACACATTACAGTGAATGACATACTTCAAGCATAGTATTTTATTAATATTGGGATGAGTCAACTTATTTGAACATATTTCTCCTAAGTCTATTTATTCCAAGATTAGTTTCTGATAATCTCTTCTCCATTTGTACATTTGACTGCACATCTTGTGAACAAGTTTTCCTATACATTCAAATTGTCATTGTATGGTCATAATCTGCTTTTTGCTCTGTATATTTGTGTATATTTTTGGGATCATGAATATATTGGCAATTCATTTCCTTGCTTCTGCAGTATTCCTAATCCTGTAGCAAAGGAATTAAATACTTTTTAGAAAAGTAATTATTAGTAAATGTTGACTGATGTTTTCCTCTACAGGAAAAGCGTGAGGAGAGAGAACGAATTGCTCGTGTGGGCGACTGGTCAGAACACATTAGCTCTTCAGGAAAGAAGTATTATTACAACTGCAAGACAGAGGTATCACAATGGGAGAAACCTCGGGAGTGGGTGGATCGTGAACAGCGTAGTCGAGACAAAGCCCGAGATAGAGAGGCAGATCGAAACTACAGTAGCTCTTCCGGTCGTTCCTGTGAGTAATTTCACTTTATTTGTCAGTGGTGAGCTACATCCTTACAGGATGTCATTTGTTAATTGTATGCTTTGTTTCGCAGCACACGATAAACATTCCAACTCTCGGCCCTCCATAAGCAATTCAAGGGATTCTATAACAAAATCAACTTCATCTAGACAAACAGATAAACGAGATGTGTACTGGAACAATCAGTCTTCAGGCTGCAGAGATGAAGTGGATTTACATGACCGAAGAAAACACCTAGATGGTAACTGTTGATTTTTTTTTGTTCATTTTTTTGTAGGTTAATTGGCAAGATTCTATTTTAACATTTTTATGCTAGCAATTTAATTGTATATACATAAGTAATTCAATAATTAGTGACAACAATGTTTGTATAGTGAGTTTAATTTGTCGACTGTTATTTGTAGCACTCTAAAATGTTTATTAAATATGAACAAAAATGTTTTATAACTGCTTCAGCAGTGGCTATTAAAATCCTGCATAGGCTGGGAATGGATACCCAATAAACATCATACGACATTTAAATTCTTTAAATGCTGTAAAAATGCTTTATAAACTTACATTTGTATCTTCTGTATTTATTAAGTTACTTTAACAAAACAAAAACTGACTTAAAGGTCATCTCTGGTGTCCTATATTAAGAAATGTTGAAATTTCAATATTTAGTTTAAAAGTAGAAAACCTTATTCATTTCATCAAATGCATCTAATTTGTGAGAAATCTTGTTTTGTGTGCATACAAACGATATGTATATATAGCGGCATATATATAAACCTTGCTCTGGTTCAAGAATTTCTGGTTCAGTTTATGCTACCATATGATAACAATTATGTACATTGTATAACACAAGCTGCAAAGAAAGCAAACCTCTCTTTCAGCATGTGCATGTATGTCTTAAAATATTTCACAACCAAAGTTGATGGTAGACTTCTACAGCTGTTGTTTTCACTCAGTATTTTTAGTTACCTTCTCAGGGTTCAGAATGATTTCTTTTAATATTGGAAGTTAGTTGAAAAGCTCATTTAAAATTGTTAAATCTTGGTGCTAATCATGCCTTCAACTACTAATGTACTCATTAAGTGAAAAAAAAATCCAAGTGTAAATGCAGAAAGTGTGTTTTAAGGGACATATGGCATCCCATTAATTCATAAGCCCTCAACAAGTCTTCCACTAAGTCTCTGTAATTTTCTGCTTTATAGTTTCCCAGAAAATTCACACATACTGACCGAAGGCAAGCCAGGCATTTTTCTCAACTGGAGTGACTGTCCTGTTGAATACAGCATCATCAAAATCACATATTTGAGGATCTATAAAAATCTTCTTTTAGTTTAGCCTCACTTAACCTTTGAAATTGCCCTTAAATATTGGAAATAACTGCCTGATTTGTCTATTGTCTTCACAAAGTTGTTCATTAAACCCAGTTTTATATGTAATGGTGGCAAAAATATTTTAGTTGCATCAATAAGTGTCGGGTTATTCAATTTTTTGTCCTACTAATGAAGTTTCTCTTGATAGTTACTCCCTAATTTCATAATGATTATGCTTATCATGACTAACCTACCCGCACAAGAAACAGCAAAATTTTGTGAATTCTGTCTTCATTTCTCTTAACATGCTTATTACTTTTAGATCGGCACAAATCTGCCAACCGTATTGTGGATAATTCAAAGCCTTAAGGATAGTTTTCATACTGGCGTATGTTTCCTTTATAGCTAATGGAGTGGGCAACTGGTACAGACAATTATACAGATGTATTTTTTGAACATGGCGTATGACGTAATGTTGCGCAGTAGTTTATGGTCAATTCCACTTGTTTATTTGGAAGAAAAAGTGGTGTCAGGCTAGTCATCTTTCATGTAACCCACTAGCTTTATCAGCAATCTGCTGGTGAAAGCAGAGATATCCCTACCATTGATTCGCATGACGTCACTCGCGCACATTCGAGCAGGGTCATGTGCCACATCTAAAACATACATCTGTATTAAATTATAGATGAGTCGTATTTATTACACATCATCTTCACTTACATACCTAATTTGAGAACATGTTTCACGAACCATCGTTTGCATCGTCGGCTCTTATGCGACTAAAGCTTGATCCAGTGGTGTGGGCAGTTCTGGAGTTGCTGCTGCCATCTGTTGATTTTGTGATGAATTTAAATGTGGGGTTATCTTCTGGCGGGATTTCAAAATTCATTAGTTGGTTTTTATGTTTTTCTATGTATATTCTCTCCCATATGACGAGTTCACTATGTTTTTGTATGTATTATGTATTTTAGTAATTTGGTGCGCAATACGTACAAAAACATAGTGAACTCGTCATATGGGAGTGAATATGCATAGGAAAAACATAAAAACCAACTAATGAATTTTGAAATCCCGCCAGAAGATAACCCCACATTTAAATTCATCACAAAATCAACAGATGGTAGCAGCAACTCCAGAACTACCCACACCACTGGATCAAGCTTTAGTCACATAAGAGATGACGATGTGAACGATGGTTTGCGAAACATGTCCTCAAATTAGGTACGTAAGTGAAGCTGATTTGTAATAAAGACGACTTATCTATAATTTAATAATTATTTCACTTCACTGTGATGTTCCAATACAGTTAAATTTCGATACATCTGTATATTCCTGTAATGCAAAAGAACGGCCTTTCGTCTCAATTTCGACAAGTATATGAAGAGATGCCATCCTTTAAGATAATGTTCTCTTCCCAATTCAACCATTAGCCCAGTAATGTCATTGCAATAAACCCACTGTTCATTTTCTGTGAAGAATGATGACTGATTTAATTTCCCCAGGATGTACAGTTTGAGCCATATGAGGTGGCAATCTAATGCACAGTGAATGAGTAGGGAATAGTGTGCTGGGGGAACATGTAGATATGCACTAGCTGTTATCTCACTGCAAACTGATATCTGCTTGCACTATTACCTTAAGGCTGATTTCATGTAGTGTGTGCTATTGCAGTTCACAATTTATTTTAGTGATCTTAATAGTCGCTTCATTTCTTATTGGTTTCTCTTCTCAAACTTGACTTCATCCTCCTCGCTTGAATCTGTAATGAAATCATCACCATCCTCTCCCAGGTGAACTACTATTTGCTGTGCCGCATCTAATAATCCTTTCTGCTTATATTCTACTTCAATTTTCTTCAAGTGTCTGCATCATTCTTGCCAATGTTGTGCTGAATTGTGCTTTGCAATCACAGTGATTAACTCATAAGACAAACTGCCAAAATGAGGTATTATAACCCACTACATTTATTTGACAGTGGCAGTCAGGAAATTCTGTATACCTGTGCATTACTTATGGTTTAATAATTCTCTAAGAGTAATAAAATTGTGTGAAAGAATAAGAAGGGTGACTGTTTTGAGGGACAATAGTGCTTGTGGCCCTTGCAGAAATAAATACTTCTGCTATAGGTTCTGTGAAAATATGTGAGTCCAGTTAGGTGATTCGAAAAAGCTAATA
Organism: Mantis religiosa; assembly: GCA_030765055.1. Classification (NCBI taxonomy): domain Eukaryota; kingdom Metazoa; phylum Arthropoda; class Insecta; order Mantodea; family Mantidae; genus Mantis; species Mantis religiosa. The sequence goes on along the minus strand of CM060947.1, from coordinate 233,732,945 downwards.
ATTTCTTCTCTATGAAAACATAGTTATTCTTTCCAGTTTGAGAGTAATTCTTTGCTGTGTGAAATCAATTGTTATTGAATGCAGAACTTCAGACTTATTTATGCTTTAAGAGCCTGTTATTGCTTGGATTTTACTTTTTGTGCTACTTGTCTATAGTAAGTAAAGAAAGTATTGCACAATAGAAGTGCACAACATTTGATGCTGATTTGTCCAGAAATGCTTATTTTGAGACGTTTTAATAACCAAAAAATTATTTTTAGTTAAACATGTGCCTGCATGCACAATTTATGTTTTGAGGCATTAATTATATCTCAAGATATTCTATTGTTATTGCTTTAAATTTTAAAATACTTAGCTTTTCTTCTAGCGGTCAGTTGCTATTTGCTTTTTCTCATCATCCGAGGCACATGGAATTTCAAAAACATTATGCATATGCTTTTTAAAAGTCTGAATACTGCTTTTGGAAGCAGTATTCTTCTGGTACCTGCAACAAAATATGTAATGGAAGTTTGTCTCTATTAACAAATAGGATGTATAAGTATATGAGGGTGGTTTGAAAAGTTCTTGGCCTCACCCAGAGATCATGGCACTACTTACATGATTTTTTCCTTATGTTGGTACACATGTTAATAGACCCTATGTAAAATTACAAGTCATTCCAGGCAATAATTGAGTGTATTCAGTTTGAAGCAGTGAACGTGTGCATCGCTTTGGAAATGGAGAAATTATAGTATCTTGCTGTGATAAAATTCTTCATAAAAGGTTTAACACTTACAAATTCATTTGCAGATTGTAAATGTGTATTACGACTTTTCACCTTCAGTTTACACAGTGAAGAAATGGGCAGCTAATTTTAAATGTGGCTGTGAAGGTGTCCAAGATGATCCATGCGAAGGACTTGCAAAAACTGTGACCACATCGGAAATCATTGAAAAAGTGCGTGACATGATTTTTGGAAGACCGGCATACAAATTCACGTGAAATTGCCAGTGCACTAGGAATTTCAAAGGAACATATTCATCATCTTGCTTCAGGAATTAAAAATGGAAAAACTTTGTGGAAGATAGGTGCCGTTTATCTCCACTGTGGATAACAAACGCATTTGCATGACACTTTCTGAAAAGTGCTGGCAGTTTTTCAGAAGAACAGAAGTGACGTTTCACACCAATACATCACAATGGATGAAACATAGATTCAGCACTACAAATCCGAATCCAAGCAGCAGTCAAGACGGAAGAAGAGGAAGGCGAGGACTGTGACATTGGCAGGATAGATCATGGCATCCGTGTTTCTGGATGCCAAAGGAATTTTGCTGATTGACTGTCTCAAAAAAGGTAAAACCATTACTGGAGAAACTACTCAACTTCTAACCAAACTGAATGCAAGCATTTGTGAAAACAGACCCTGGTTAAAAAGAAAGTTATTCAAGAAATACAATATAACATTGGCACCAAAAAACAATTGCAACATTAAAAACCTACTTAACAGTTAATACTGATAAGATAATACCAGAAGAAAAGTCAGGCATTTACATGATTAAGTGTAAAGACTTGAAAAAATTTACATAGGGAGGACAAAAAGAAATATAGGCACTAGAAAGAAAGAACATTTTAGGCGCCTAAGAAACAAAAATATTGATAAGTTCACAATAGCAGCTCATTTCTGGTCTGAGAATCATGAAATTGAAGATAGCACCAAATTGCTAAAATACGTACAAAAACATAGTGAACTCGTCATATGGGAGAAAATATACATGGAAAAACATAAAAACCAACTAATGAACTTCGAAATCCTGCCAGAAGACAACCCCACATTTGAATTCATCACAAAATCAACAGATGGCAGCAGCAATTCCAGAACTACCCACACCACTGGATCAAGCTTTAGTCACATTAGATGCAAACAATAGTTCGCGAAACATGTCCTTAATATAGGTACGTAAGTGAAGCTGATGTGCAATAAATATGACTCATCTGTAATTTAATAAAGAAAGAAGTTGTTTTCCATCAGGACAATGCACCTGCCCATAAGTGTTTGGCAATGGAGAAATTGAGAGATCTGATATAGAGTGCTGGAATATCCACCCTATTCCCCAGATTTGGTTCCCTTGGACTTTCATCTGTTTCCAAAACTGAAGAAATTCCTCATTGGTAGGCATTTTTTGTCCAGTGAAAAAGGAATTGGTGCTGTAAATGGGTACTTTGCAGCACTTTGCAGAGGAACATTACAGAGAGGGGATACTGGCCGGACACTGCTGGACAAAATGTTTTGATATTGGAGGAGATTAAGTTGAAAAATAAAACTATTTTGAAAGCATGAATTGTTTTTCACTATCAGGCCAAGAAGTTTTCAGACCACCCTAGTAAAGTTTTTAGAAACAATGAGTGGAAAAAGTAATAAATGCATTATCAAATTTTTTAATAAAAAAAATTGTATTCTAGAGGTATAGGATAATCCTTTAAAAGAACATTTGGTTTTTGCAGGTGAATCACAGGCACAGGATATGGATATATCTCCTGGTGATAGTACACCTACATCTGAAACATCATACAGTCACACCCCTACTGGTAGCACTTCATCCCAACAGCAACAACCACAACAGCAAGTTCAGCCACAGCCCGTATCTCAACAGCAAGCACCTCAAATCCCTGTTTCAGTGTCAGTATCATCGGAGCATCACAATTCAACAGGAACTTCGGGTCCAGGGCCAGGACCTGTTCTACTAGCGGCTGCTCTACCCCGCTTGGTGTCGCAACCACAGCATGTTCCCACTCACCCTCATATACCTGTTCCCACAAGTACCCCTGGCAGGAATCTTTACCAACAACCTGGTAAGTCCACTGCCCAGCAGATTCCTTCTCCCTCTTCCTCCTCCTCCTCCTCCACCCCTGTGATGGTTCCGGCTCCTCTGCAGGGTCCCGTGGTGACCTCAACTGCACCAGGACCGGGTCCTGGCCCTCCTGTTACTTTGGCAAGTTTACCTCGCTTGTTATCTCAGATAACAGGTGCCAAGAACTTGGAACCATCTGAACTGTCACCACAGAAGGCATTACAGACGATACAAACAGCATTGCTGTTATCGAGGCAGGTATCGTTAGAGCCAGGCACCACAGGTGCATCGACAGCACCTCCAGGAACTGGAGGAGGGGCTGGAGTGAACAGTCATCATCCTCCTCCGCAGGTTCCTCTGCAACCTCTGAAGGTGGACACTAGCAACACAGCTACCATTGGAGAGGGCCCACCCACACCGACTCATTCAGAGAGTCAGGATTGTGTGGATGCCAGAAAGTGTAAGTAACATTTATTGTAAGTTGATTACATTAGCCTATGATGAAATTCTTGTCTCCAAAGTTATAATGCTTTAGGCATATTTTTAGCATGCTGAAATCAAATTCAAAGCCAGAAAGTTCCTATTATGTACTTTTCTTTAATTAAATTCCCCCCCCCCCCCCCCCCCCTCTTATAGTGTAATTTTCTTAAGGTTGTAGGAACTGTATACTGCAATGCATTAAGATGATATACCATGAGAACGAGTTATGTATAAAACTCCAAAAGCAACAAAGTAACTAAATCTATATCGAGTAAGGCATGGATGTAAACTTAGTCCAGTACTATTTAACCTTCATATCGATTGTATTGTAGAGGAGATATCAAGTTGTAGGGTACATTCACCAGTTATTAATAATAAAGAAATCCCGGGGCTACTGTTTGCAGACGACCTAGTAGTTGGGTCCATATCAAGTGGAGGGCTCAATTCTTATTGCAATAAATGGAATTTGAAAGTGAATGAAAACAAAACCAAGATTTATGGTCTTCAAAAAAGGGATACTGGTTGTGTAAGGATGAGAAATGGGAGGTTAATAGAAGAGAAATGTTGAGTTCAGATGGCAGCTGGAAAGAACAAAAAAAGATGTCTGTGGCAAAAGGTAAAATGCCCATGAGGGTGATAATCATGCTACAGTAAACTGCCAGTTATAAATGTCAAATGGTTGGAGAGGAATTATACGGCAGTAGTAGAAAATAGAATGTTACATGGATCAGAGCTATGGGGAGTAGATGAGGCATGGAGAGACACTGATAGAGTGGATAGATCCTTTTGTAAATATATATTGGGATTACCGATAGCATCACCTAACAGGGCAGCACAATTGGAACTGGGCAGGCATTCTACTAAAATAAAAATCTTGTCAAGGGCAATGAAATATTTATACAGAATCACCAACTTGGAAGATGGCAATATTATTACAGAATGTTTTCATATTCAAAAGAGAAGTAACTGGGGTGGGTCTTGGGCGCATAAAATGAACAATGTGTTGAAGCAGATAGGTATAGGTCATTCTTGGATAAATGCAGAGTATGGGTATAGATGCTTCTGGAAAGAAGTTAAACTAAGATTAGAAGATATTGACAGACAAGACATTTTCGCCAATACAAGTGACAAAAGCTCACTGAGATTATATAGAGAAATAAAATAACCTGGGGGAGGGAAAGATATATAGATATATGTAGTAAGTTAGGGCGAGAAGGTTTTCCTTGGCCGAGAACAGGAGTGAGAAACTTGAAAGGTATAGGTCAAGAGAGGGAGCTAGATAAATGTCCATTGTGTGGAGAAGAGAATGCAGATTTCCATTGTATATTATATTGTAGTCAAACAGAGATATGGAGAGAGCAGGCCTGGCTACATAAATTGGACATTTTGGGGGGTGAAGTAGTAATTAGAAAAATTTTGTCAGTAAAAGGGAAAAAGAACAGAAGAAATATAGGGAATTATTTAGGGAAAGTTAAAGAGAAATGGCTAAGAACAATTAAGAAAAATGTAGAGTTGGATAGGCGAAATGTAAAATGTGTAAAAAGGAGTAGAGGGCCTCCAGTACTGAAAAACCTAGGGATAGGTGTATGGGGACCAAATTATTATTCAATGGCGGGCAACATGATAATATACAGTGTTATCCAGTATGGATTTTCTAATTGTAATCTTGGTTTTGTATTTCCATTTGATGTTGTAAAAGGAAAGATGAGAAATAAATGACAAATTACAAAAATTACTGCAATGTTTCAACAAATGTAGTTTTATTATGTCAGGATTTGAAACAAAATATATTTAAAATACTTTTAAGGCAGTTCATAGTAAAAATGAAGGCTTGGATGTTTATCTGATGTGGCTATGCGAGTGGTTAAGGAATTTAGAGTTAATGTTTCAACAAATGTAGTTTTATTATGTCAGGATTTGAAACAAAATATATTTAAAATACTTTTAAGGCAGTTCATAGTAAAAATGAAGGCTTGGATGTTTATCTGATGTGGCTATGCGAGTGGTTAAGGAATTTAGAGTGAGCTAACCTTTTACCTTGCCATTAATGTAGGTTTATATGTGCAAAGTAAATATTGACCACCCTTTGTTAATAGATGCATCTTAACTTTGTGAGCATATACACATCCGATCTAGTTCCTCTCACTTGAAGCGTAATCAGTTTGAGACTTTTTATTGAGTATACTATTTCGATCTATTAGTTCATATGAAAGTGTTCCTTTCACATTGCTCATGTGTAAATAACCCAGACCACTTTTATGCATTTGGAAAATACATTGCCTAAGCACAGGCGTAATATTACAGATTTTGTGAAAAAATCATATCTTACCTACTTTGAAGACCAAAGTAAAGAAGTACAAAGTATGTAGACATGCTTTAAAGAACTTTTGGCTCAATGGTAGATCATCATTCATCTTTTGGAATACCTATGTTTTGGAGAGAGCAGGCATACCATAGGTATTACTGCTGCTTCTGTTTGTGTGATGTGAAGGGGTACAATTCTAAAAAGAAAAAGAAAATTGTGTACCTAGTCAGAGGGTTAGCCATTTTACCTGTGCCCCATGGGCCTGGTGTAGCAATCCCTGTGTGACCAGAAAATCTGGAACAGTTTTCATCCAGGTCTGATGTAGAAGTGGGAGAAATTATGACAGGTGACAGTGACTATATACCAAAATCATCTGCTACACAATATGGGTGTTTTAACCAGAGTGAATTAAATGAATTAGCTGAGATGATGGTGTTCTAGACTCCAAGAAAAGAATGTGCTTTCCCCAGAAACATCATGCTATTGGTACCGCTAATGTGAAAGAAATTTTAAGCCCTTTTTCTCCGAAGATGGCTATCTTGTATACTGCAGTAATGTGAAAGAATTTATTCTAAAACTTGGACTTCCAAACTATGACCCAGTGAATGGAGACTATTCACTGATGCTTTAAGTGAAGTTTAAAGGGTGTCCTACTACATAACAAATGTTTTTGGTTCAGTGCCTGTTGCCTATTCGGTGATAGTTCAAGAATCATTCAAATTTTCAACTGATGTTATTGCAAGTGAACTACAGTGAACGCAACGGGCAAGTTTGTAACAATTTTAAAGTTATTACTGTACTAATGGGTCAACAATCTGGGTTTACCATTGCTTTGCCTATAGGATAGCAGGGAATGAGTTAAACACTGGACCAAGAAATGCTGGTCACCCCAAGGAAATTTGGAAATCGGATCTAAGAATGCCAAAGCCTTGCAAGTCCTAAGTTGTGCTGCTACCTCTCAAATTTAGCTTGACTTAAACAGTTTGTGAAGGCTTTAATAACTTCTCATAAAGAAGACAAAATTACAAATATCCATGAACATAACACAAGAACAAAATAAAATTACTTTAGAAATAGATTAGGAGGCTCATTACAAAATAAATGTATTGAGAGTAAGACAAAAGATTTATGTAATCATTTACCTCACTGGATTAAAGAAATAGGGAAAGAACAAATAAAAATAAAACAAAATCTTATCTGATTAAGAATGCTTTCTATACAATAGAAGAATATAAAAATTGCAAAAACAAATAATGGTTAAAACTGTAGAGTCAAAATTGTAAATATAGATAGTAGTACCTCTCCATTGTAACTAACTTTATGTATACTTCACATGAAGAAACCTTGTAAAACTATTACAATTGGTGAATAAACAATATCAATCTCAGGAAAGGGACTGCTTCAAATATATATGTGAGAAATTCCCACTTCTCTGAAGTAAAATTAAAAGAAGGTATATTTAATGGTCCTGATATAAAAAAATTGATGTCTAATGTATCATTCAAAACACTTAGAATGAAAAGGAGAAAGCAGCGTGGATATCCTTCTGTGAAGTTGTTTCAAAATTTCTTTGTAACAAGGATCTCAATTACCAAAACATTGTGGCTAACATGCCTGAAGCATATAAGGAGCTTGGTTATAACATGAGAGCGAAAATTCATTTCCTGTTTTCTCATCTGGATTATTTACCAGAAAATCTAGGACTTTTAGTGAAGAACAAGGCGAATGGCTTCACAAGGATATGCAGGTACCAAGGACACTGGAGCATAAATATGCTTGCTGACATTGTTGGATGTTTAAGCGTGAAATACCTGAAGACAAACATAAAAGGAAGAGGAACAGTAGGACTTTTCTCAACGAAGAAACAACGGTTATAAAATGCATGTGATATATTCCAATAATAAATACAAAGCATAACGCGTATGAATAACCATATATATAATTTCAGTAAAAAAAAAAAAAAAAAAGAGTGAAAATCAACTGAAATTTTAAATTAGGGACAAGTCAGGACTTATTTTAACCACTACAGTTAAATCTTGATCTTTCCCAAAACTGCCATTTGCCTGCTTTCATTATCCAGTTGTTATGATTCCAATTGTTTTACATTATTGTGTAGATCTATCTTTTAAGCTAGAATTATTAAAGCAATAATCATAATTTGCATGTGGTTGTTAGTAGCTACGACTAGTGAGTTAATTCAAATAACAACTGAACACAGCCCTTGTCAGTCGGCTTATTGACACATCATTTACTATGATTTTTAATTCTTTGTTTAGCAGATGTGTTTCTTTGGGTGTGAAGTTCTCTTTTGACAGATTGACTATGTTCTGTAAATTTTATTGTATTTGGCTTTATTTCTTGTATTACTTTGTTTATTTCGGATTAAATTTTCAGGTAAATATTTCTCAGAATATCTTATTAATGAGGTAAATATTTAACATGTCATGGTTTTGGTTGACATCTGTCTATATGATTTTGTAATTATGAAATCATCCATTGAAGAAATCTGATTTGCTAAATAAATGAGGTTGGACTTTCTATTTATTTCTCTGCTGCCCTTTCTTTGAGTTTTCTTCATCTGCATATTATTTGGTGCTGATTTGTTTGTATCATCTTGCAAGTAGTGATGAGGATCTCGTTTTCAACTTTGCAGTATTGTCAAATATTTTCATACAAGTATATTTGTTCCGGAATGTGTGAAGTTTTGTATATTGTTAGCATCACAAATTCTCATGCTAATGGCTTGGCCATTAACTCTGTCTGGCACATAAATCTTTGCTGATCTGCATTTGTGGTGAATGGTTGAAACAAATGATTTGATAAATTTATTTACATTACAATTTCAAGAATTGTGAATCTGACATCTGAACACAATGTCCCCATCTTCTGTTCCAGAAATTAACGGGGTTCTTTAACTAGGACTCTTTCTGAACTACCCACTTCAATCACTGAAGCATAATTTGCAATTATGAAAGACTTCACACAAATGCTGTTCTGCTCCAGTGAACCAAAAGCCCAATCACAAGAAACCGGAAGGGCAAAAAATAAATTGTTCCTGGTTACAGAGGGGTAGTTACATTATTAAGCAACATCAAAGGAATAGTGACATAAACCAAAATAACAAGGTGACAGAGGAATATTATCTATCCTTTTCAAAGCTTTAATGTTTTGACTGCTCCTTGTAAAATGGCCTCTTGTTTTAATAAAATGTAATTATTTGTCACTAACTTCACTTATCTTTTTAAGAAAATTGATGCCTTTTCCACAATTCAAGAGACTAGTTTTGCAAACACTTTCCTTCATTTCATTGCCAAACTAGTCTTTTGAATTCTGTGAAAAATTCATCAATTTTCTTAAAAAGATATGTGAAGCTTGTGGCAAATAATTATATTTTATTGTAATATTTGTTACTTAACTGTTGTTAGCTTCTTTTTTACATATTAATTGGCCTCTGTGTTACTTTTCCTAAGTGGTGTCTCATGTTCCTTGAATAATGCAGTATATCAATGCACATGAGCAGTGTAATATATTACAAGGCATGTTTTTAAGTAATTACCGTTTTGACATGTAAAAGCAAGTAAACTTTTTGTAGCAATTTTATTTTTAAATGAAATGCTACACTTTTTATCTACTTTTCCACATAATTGCTACCATTGTTAAGACACTTACCACATTGAACAAAAAAGTTTTGTATTCCATTGTTGTAGAAGGCACCTTACTTGACGCCATTGTACCATGGCCATTTTGAGGCTATCATCATCATCATCATCATCATCATCATCATCATCATCATCATCATGGTGTTGACCTCCAAGATGCTTCTTTGTAGACTTCTTGAAACTGGAGGCAAAGCCTCTGATAACAAAGATGTTGTGAAGCATGTTCTCTTTCACTTTTGTCCACTTGTGCACCAAATTCTTGACCACATAGGATCATCTTGTCATGAACATGAACATTCTTTCGGCCATTTTTGAAAACTTTTACCCAATTACATACCATTGCATCACTCTTATGCCTGATTTCACCAACAGATGTTAACAATGAAGTTATACTGAGGTGCGATTATTGCGAGTTGAAAACTTAAACCAACAGATGTTAAGACTTAACACGGGTTTAACAGTAGTTATAACAAAAATTGCATTTCACCGATAAGTGTTAGCTTAACACGTGTTAAATCTATTGTTAAACTAACAAGCCAAAATTCTGATGTTAAGTCCTAAACAATTGTAAATACTCAAGATGCGTGTGAATGCAGCTGTTGTCGATTTGCTATATTTAAGTCGATGTAAATGGTATTCGTAATAGAGTACAGCTTATGAGGAGAAATTATTTTGAGGAGCTATCAGAAGAAAATTTTCTACAGAGGCATAGACTGTCCGAACAAGTTGCTGTGAAGGTTACTGCGGAAGTACAAGAGAAGTTGGAACATGCATGGAAAGGAATATGCCGATCTCGCCTTTGCTTCCAGTATTAATAACTTTGCAATTTTATAATTCAGTGAATTATGTGGATAATACACTGTCTACCACCTGTCTTGAAACGTTCAAGTCACTCGTCACTTGTCCTTCGCTTCTTGCTTTAATTTACATACTGAGTTAGAACATGCATCGAAAGGAATATGCCGATGTCACCTTTGCTTCAAGTATTAATAACTTTGCAATTTTATACTTCACTGAATTATGTGGATGATAGTGTCCACCTCCCGTCTTGAAACGTTCAAGTCACTCGTCACTTGTACTTCTTCGCACCTCGTTTTAAATTTACGTAATACTGAAGATGTTTCATGTTTCTAGTAATGACACATACATTTGAATTAAATTTGTTTCCAATTTTTTCCCATGTGACATTCTCTTTTACATTCACGGCATCTGTCCTATTTTCCACGATATCCTTATACTTCGTCAACAGTTCAATCATCAATTCTTTCTCCATCGATAAGAAATTTGTTTCATGGCTTTTGTTTACGATTATGTTTATCCGCCATTTTTTAAACACTGCATACTGAACTCTCTTACTCTGAGTAAGAGGAGGCATTTTATACCCACGAAAGCAAATGTAAACATGATCAATTGTTGCTACAATGGTGTTTGTGGCTTGCCAATAGATATAGGTACACAGTGCACATTCATGGGACACCAACCACAGCACTATAGAGGCAGATTTTCAAAACAGTATTTTGTAAACATGCCTTGTAATTTAAAAACCAAAAAAGCTATGCATATATCATAGTGAACTTAAAAACATACAAATGTGCATTAATCAGTCTTACTTTTCACTTGCGTAGTCGCTTAATAATCTGTCTTCTTGAGCATAGTTCTGTGTGGTAACGTTCAGTCTTGCAACCAACTCACAGAAAAGAACCTACATATTTTAGAAAAGGCAAAATCCACATACTTAAAATGATCACGTGGACTATATAAAACTAAAGGATGATTCGTATACCTCATATGAAAACCACAGAAAGAAAGTGAGCAGAAGTATGATCTGAGTTATGTGGCACTGAAGCCATAATAGACTAAACATGGACGAACTCAAATTTTGAACTGTGGCATGTCGTTTCTGGACTATCTGTCCACATCTAATATGTACACACAAGACACCACGACCAACCACAGCCTATGTGTGTAAATTGTATGTGTATATCACAGTTTGAATGGGATTTAAATGGTTATTATGCATATTTTCCAGTACTATTTTGAGATCAGAAAGTAGTTTTAAAAGTATGCATGATTGGAGGAATTTAGTTTCAGTGATGACAAAATTAATTGGGAAAACTATTTCTAGTCGGTTTTTAACACTTGTCACTTACATTTTTATATTATTGAGGGACTAGTTTCAGAAGCTGTTGCATCCATTTTCAAGCTTGAAGTTCCAACTATCGTCTGTTGTCTGCTCTCTTCTCTCTGGTGGTGGAACTATGAACTTCTTTATCAAATTATCTACTTGTGAAATTTCAAAGTTCATTACTCGGTCCTTATTTTCCATATTAGTAAGTTCTCCCATGTTGTCAGTTTCAGTTTATCACCCCCTTTTAGTAATTTTGTATCTGGGTCAATCATGGTTTTGTTCCAAAAATAAAATGCTACTGCTGACTTATCTTGCTTTTATTTGATGTTTCTTAAATGTTCTTTGTATCTGGTTTTTAGGTTTGTTTTAGTTTGACCTATGTAGCATTTTTCACAATCCTTACAACTTATTTGGTATATTCCAGACCTATTAATTGGTGGGATTTAATCTTCTGTTTTTCAGAAACAAAGCTTGAGAGCTGCAGAATCTTGTGAATGATCTCCACTTGGTTAGTTATTAGCAAAAAATTTTTGCAAAATTGGATATATTATTGCTTCTCAAGTTCTGTCATTTTACAAAAAAATGAAATCTGATTGCCACTCTAAAATGTTTCACTTATGGGCCACATTGCAGCAATTAAATCTTTCTGTGCGTGGGGAAAAAATTCACATCTGCATATGAATGTACCCTCCACATCTCCGTTAAGGAAGTCTCCCCTGCTTTGTTGGTTTACATAGAAAAAATAGATGCTTTCTGAATACACCTCATATCTTGTCATATGCAAATTGAATTCTGTTTTGTTTTAGATGTTTTAATTGCTAAATTGTGACCATCTACCTATACAGGGTTAGCTAAAAAACCCTACACCACCTAAGCAACTTCTGAATCATATGACTGATTAACAAAAAAGTTGTATACAGTGACAGTATGTACAGAGAACTCAAAAATTATATCTGCAATATTTTGCTACCGCCAGTTTATGTTAAATAGAAGACTGTGCATTCTTCATATATTTGGATAATACTGTGGCTTTTTGTGGAATTAAAAGTCCAGGTTACAAGCACTAAAAATTGCTTTTTATTTCCGTAGAAACACAATTACGTCACATACACATACAACTTGCAAGGTCATCGACCACAAAGTACACTTTACAGCTGTTCATGCTAATGCGTCCAATTACCGACTGACTCACTGTGGCGGGCGGGCTCCCTTTTTATAGATTACTCACATTCCGGAATGTTCTCAAACAATCAAGACGGCGCTGAAGAAAGCTGAACTCTCTAGAAAGCCGTCTCCTTTCCCCCACCATTTTGGCGAGCTTTTATCTCTGCACTGCCCTGCCCTGCCCGTCTCTTTGAACTAGTTGCCCGCACTACCTCCAAACAACAATGCGCTCGCAACAATACTCTTACATAGCTTTTCAAAAAGTACCCATAATAGAACAAAATAAAAATAAAAATAGAGGTTCTTCTCATAAATTGGGTTCAAACTGATAGCCATTAGCTGCTTGACAACATTACAGTCAATCATAGAAATCATTTAAGGAATGTATTACTTAGAGTTTAGGAATGATTGACATCTTTTCCATAATTTGATTCTTCAGATCTAAATTGTTGGATCTATCTGTATTGTGACTTTGTGGGTTCATAGAATTAAAAGTCCAAGTTGCAGAAATTCAAAATGTTCTTTATTTCTGTAGAAGTACACTTACAATAGCAGAATTACGTCACATACACAGTTAGTCTTCCGAGGTCGCTGTCCAAACAAAAGTGTTCACACAATTCAGTTCTGATTACACTGTTTACAACTCTCGTTACGACTCTGTTTATCACTGTCCTTTGGCGAGTCTCAGCTTCCTTATATATACCACTACTCATATTACTAGATATTTCTATAATATTCTGTAACAAACAAGAAATCGAATGTTCTGTAAGACAATCAAGATGTCACAAGAATTTTCCTTTTTTATCTAACTTTATCTGTTTCGGCATGCCTTTATCTCTGCGCTATGTTTATCTGCTTAGGCAAGCTCTTTATCTCCATCCGGCACTATCTGTCCCTTATCGCTCAGCGCTGCACTATCATAAATAATGGGTTCCCGACAGTATATGCCACTGACTTTAAATGATCCTGCAAAAAGAAGCCTAAAGGTATCAAATTTGGGGAACTTGCCGCCACTCTGTATGGCCCCTCATTCCAATTCACAATGTGGTATAACCTGGTATAAGTTATAATGAAGAATCTCTCCAAAATGAAGTGGGCCTTCCATCTTGTTGGAGAAAGAGGTCATTTTTGTGTAGCCAGTGGTTGACAGGGTGTGGAAACAAGTTTCTGATGGCCAGTACTACTTGATTTTTAAGCAACTGCAAGTATCTAGTAGTATTAAACATTTTTTTAAAGAAGTAAGGACTATTAATATAGTCTGTCTTTTGACAAATCTATTCAGACAGAATGTGCCTTCATCTGAGAATACGGTTTACTCTAGAAAACGGATTGTGTTAATGTGCTGTATCAGTTCTCAAAACTACATTCTTCTAATAGGATCATCCTCGAATTTTATGCACAACTTGTATCTTAGAAGGGTATTAAGTGAATTCTTATCAAGGAAGAAATCAAATAAAGTATTCTCATTTGTTAACTCTTTGTGGATGTGATCTTGGTGAGTTGTTTGACTAATCTTCTTACAGTCCTCGTCATAGTTGTGTGTGGAATTAGAGCACAATCTGGATATATTTCGGAGTGACTATTTTTTGGAAATACAGGGAAATCAAAACAAAGAAAATATATAGGGAGAATACAAGGAAAAAGTTTGTCATAGAATGAACGAAAGAGTGAAATGAAGTGTGCAAACTGATCTGATTCTTTCAAAGTAGTCATTCATTTGACTCGTACATTGTGAACCACTTCACACCATTCATGCAAGTATGCTCTGACTAATCATGGTCAGTTGTCATGAATCATCCACCCAGCTGCAGTCTATCATTGTTACAATTCATTCATAAATAATCCATGTTTGCAACTTGGCTAAATTGTTGTTAAATTTAAATAAAGCAATGTTAAACAAGCAGCTAAAATATAGGTTGCATATGTTTACTTTCACAACATATTTAAAGAACATAAAGCGGATAATAATGTGTACTTTTACTCATTAAACACTGCTAATAAGTTATATTCATATTCATTTATTGCATCTGTAAATCATACAACTCATGATGTGGAATTGTCAAATTACTAACTACACAAAAAATAGTAACAAAAAACAAGAATTACAATAAGTTGTTAAGCATAATAACCAAATTAATAATTAAAATTTACATTCCTTTTATTCCTACCCTTTGTCATTTAAATACTCTTCTACTGAGTAGTAACACTTTTGTAACAAATACTTCTTTGATGTGTTTTTAAACTTTGTGAAGGACTCAATTGTTTTTCAGTTGGCAGTTTATTGTAGATATGAATTCTGTTGAATTTAAAACTGTGCTCATACATTTTCTTTTTATGATAGGTGACATGTAAGTTTGAACTATTTCTCGTGTTATGGTCATGAATATCATTGCTTTTTTGAAATTGATCTAAGTTTGTTTTAACCTGTACTATTATTTCTAAAAGGTAAATGCTTGGTAATGACAATATGCCTAATTTTTTTAACCATCGCTTACAACTATCTGTTATCTTTAAATTCATCATAATTCTAATTACCCTTTTTTGGATTCTAAATACTTTGATAATGCTACTACTATTTCCTCATACTGTTATACCATAAGAAATTAATGATTGAAAATTTGCAAAATAGGCTATTCTTAATGTATTCAAATTTACACTGTGCTTCAAAATTGATATTTGGAAACAAATGCTACTTAATTTCTTCATTAGACTTTCAATATGTATATTCCAATTTAGACTGTCATCCATCCAAACTCCTAAAAATTTTGTCTTTCCTGTATATTTAATTTCATTTTCATCCATTATAATTTCAGGTAAATTAACTGCCTTATTGATTTTATTATGAAAACCCAATGCCTGACTCTTATCCTTATTTATAACTAATTTGTTATTTTGAAACCAACTTGATACTTCTATCAAATTATCTATTATATTTTCTTTGAGTTCGTCATTTTGACCTGATATCAAGAGGCTCGTATCATCTGCAAATAAGGAGCATTTTAAAGAATTTTGTGAATAAAGTGCCAAATCATTAATATCCAAAATAAATAGCAGTGGCCCTAAAACTGAACCCTGCAGAACTCCACAGTTTATGCTAGCAGCTTTTGATTTTATAGTTTTTATTTCCTTTGTAGTTTTATCAACAAACTCTATTTCTATTATTTGCCTTTGCTCTCTCAAGTAGGAGACAAGCCAGTTATTTGCAGTTCCCCTAATTCCGTAATGAGATAATTTCTTTAATAGTATTCCATGATCAACTAAATCGAAAGCTTTAGACTGGTCGAGGAATATTCCAATACATTTTTCTGAATTGTCAAGCTTTTGGTGCACTTTGTCTATAAACTGTATCAGTGTAGTATTAATGGACTTTCCTTTTTGAAAGCCATGCTGCCGATCAGAAATTACATTAAATTTTGAAATAAAGTTGTACAATCTAATAAAAACCACTCTTTCTAATATTTTGGAAAAGATTGATAGCAGTGAGATGAGTCTGAAATTTTGAACTTCCAATTTTGATCCCTTTTTATACATTGGTTTTATTTTTGCCATCTTAAAGCAGTCTGGGAACCTACCTTCACTCAATGATAAATTTATTAAGTGCACTAATGGTTTTACTAAGTGGGCAGAGCATTGTTTTACCAAGAAATTTGAAAAACCATCCAAGTCAGTAGAGCTTTTATTTTTCATGCTTTTTATTATGGTGTGAAGTTCATCTTCTGTTGTGGGTGCAAGAAACATAGTTGGATAAAAATTAATAAATACGACTCATCTAAAAATTAATAATTATTTCGCTTCACTGTGTTGTTCCAATACAGTTAAATCTCGATATAGTTGGATATATTTTATTACTTATTATTTTACCTTCCGTTACTTTTGACTCCCCTACAATCAATTTTGGTACCCCAGCATAATACTGACTAAAAACCTCTGCAACCATCCGAGGATCATCTATAATTTCGCCTTCTTTCTGGAGTTTGTAATCATCTCGCGTGGCTTTTACTTTGGTTTCCTGTTTTATAATTTTCCAGGCAGCCTTAGATTTATTTACTGAATTTGCTAATTGTTTATCATTGTACAATTTCTTTGCTTTTCGCAGTTTTCTTTGCTATCGCAAAGGCAGGAAGAAATTTGTGTATAAACATATATACAGGGTGTATATAAATGAATATCGGGGTTTTAACTCTTTATATTTTTACATTCAACTTAGTTATAAATGATATGTCAAATGAAAACCAGCAACACAAACAGTTTTACCAAGGCTAAGGTTTTGGATAGATAGTGAACTTGAAAAATTCAATGCCATGGCCGGGATTTGAACCATGGATCTCCTAGTTTCCGTCCAGTCACTCTTACCCATTGAGCTACCATGGCTAACGTGCCGTCTGGACATTAAATTCTCCAATTGACTCATATTTTCCTGGTAAACCACTAGGGACTCTCGTATTCGAGATGAACCGCTTGTGGCAACTTATACTTAAATCCCAGTCTTCACCATTAAACTCTTTATTATTTAAGTTTCTGTAAATTAATCATTTCTTCACATTAAATGTATATAGGGTAAGGTTTTGGATAGATAAGAGTCAGCCTGAAAAATTCAATGCCATGGCTAGGATTTGAACCATGGATCTCCTGGTTGCCGTCCAGTCGCTCTTACCCATTGAGCTACCATGGTCAACGTGCTGTCAAGACCTTAAATTCTCCAATTGACTCATATTTTCCTGGTAAACCACTAGAGGCTCTCATATTCGAGATGCACCATGTGTGGCGATTTACTATTGTAACTAGTAATTACTAGTAATTTAGTAATTTATTTCCTTTTACATCAACAAATGGAAATACAAAATCAAGATTACAATTATAAAATCCATACTGAAATATGCCATATATTCCTAAATCCTGAAAATCCTATCATGTTATCATGTTGCCCACCATTGAATAGTAATTCAGCCCCCATACACCTAACCCTAGGTTTTTGTGTAATGGAGGCCCTCTACTCCTTTTTACACTTTCTGCCATTTCACCTATCTCACTCTACATTTTTCTCTTAATTGTTCTTAGCCATCTCTCTTTAACTTTCCCTAAATAATTCCCTATATTTCTCCTGTTCTTTTCTCCTTTTACTGACAACATTTTTCTAATTACTACTTCACCCCCCAAACTGTCCCATTTACGTAGCCAAGCCTGCTCTCTCCATATCTTTGTTTGACTACAATTTAATATACAATGGAAATCTGCATTCTCTTCTCCACACAATGGACATTTATCTAGCTCCCTCTCTTGACCTATACCTTTCAAGTTTCTCACTCCTGTTCTCGCCCAAGCAAAACCTTCTCGCCCTAACTTACTACATATATCTATATATCCTTCCCTCCCCGAGGTTATTTTTATTTCTCTATTAAATCTTAGTGAGCTTT
Organism: Mantis religiosa; assembly: GCA_030765055.1. Taxonomy (NCBI): domain Eukaryota; kingdom Metazoa; phylum Arthropoda; class Insecta; order Mantodea; family Mantidae; genus Mantis; species Mantis religiosa. The sequence continues at coordinate 233,714,965 of CM060947.1, read as the reverse complement.
TGTCACTTATATTGGCAGAAATATCTTGTCTGTCAATATCTTCTAATCTTAGCTTAACCTCTTTCCAGAAACCTCTATACCTATACTCTGCATTTATCCAAGAATGACCCATACCTATCTGCTTCAACAAGTCATACATTTTATGTGCCCAAGACCCATCCCAGTTACTTCTCTTTTGAATATGAAAACATTCTTTAATTATATTGCCATCTTCCAAGTTAGTGATTCTGTATAGATATTTCATTGCCCTTGACAAGTACTATTGTAAGTACTTGAATCCCAGGTAGGGAAAGGTAGAGTCAGATTGAAAAATTCAATGCCATGGCCAGGATTTGAACCACGGATCTCCGGGTCTCTGTCCGGTTGTTCTTAATCATTGGGCTACTATGGCCAACATGCCACCATTTCCAAATCATTGCCTACACACGGCTATTGTGGAGGAACGCTTAAGTTCCATCATTGGAAGAACGATTAATTTTCATCAAAATATATTAGGCTCTTCTTTCTAATATGCAAGGCGGTGAATTTTTTCTAAGTTCTTCACACTTTTTTATGTTTTTATATACAACCATGATTTTTTGTAATATAATTTCTTTACTTTTTAGTGCAATTTTGTGCTGGAGGGGATTCTTTTAACACTATTATTTATTTACTTTCTGCGTATGTACCATATTGAAGAATTCAGTGCAATCAAAACTATCCTTTTTTCTCCATTGAACGTAATGCTGCAGTCTTATTTGCCCCTAAATGACACTATCTAGCAAACTAACACAAAGTAGTATCTAAATTGCACTACCTAGCTAATTGTACTAAACACACACAGTAGTCCCTAATTTACACTAACTAGCTAACTAATTACACCAAACATAACTATCCCTAGCCTAAACACAATTGTTACACTACAGGGTAGACCTGCCTAATGTCTTCAATTAATACTTGAAATGGGTCTGCTGACTGGTTTTTGCTTTCATTGTGCTACAAATACTCAGAAATGTGAGCATCCACACTGTCTTTACAAATGCTGCCCCTTGTTAAGACGATGCTGCTTGCCAACGTGACTCTCATGTACCTGACGATGCCATGAACTACACTGTAATTTTTACTGCAGATAATAAATGTATGAATGAAAGTGATTCACTGCGAGGTGCACAGTAAATCCTCCAGCCATCAACCGATAGTACCCCCGCCAGATAGCAGGGTAAATGGTGCTGGTAAATTCTACGTGCTCTGCAATTAGATTGTAGATAATATTTGCATCCCCTTCTGTTGGGGCATATCGTCATTTGCACCTCATTCATTTCTACATTCGTTTTGATCATTCCTAGGATCCAGTTGCCCTGTACGATTTGAACAACGTTGCCGGGACCACCAATTTTCCCCCTTGCAGTATACTTAGTGTCATTTGACATGCACACTTTGTGGCAGTAGTCGAACCAGCCCGCGAGCTCATACATTTTACTGATTTGTTGAGCTGTTTTCTGATTTTCAACAACGTACTGAACGAATCTTAAATATTTGAAGAACGCACAGAACAAACAGCCTTCAATTCTAACAGTACAATAGGTACTTTTGCTGGACAGCAAGCCTACTTTTGTAAAGCAATAAAACCTGAGATGAAACATGATCAGTATTTTCCAAAACTGACCTGCACTAATTGCATTCACATGTCTTGCACCAGTGTAGAACAGATGTCTTGAGCATTTTTGCAGAGGTTGACTACAAGTGTTCCATATCTTTCTCATGTTGGCTGCAAAGCGAGACCCTGCAGGTTGTCTGCTTGCGCATGGACTTGGAAAATATTCTTGCATTGCACAAAAAGTCTCCATATTTTATTATATGTTAAAGCAGAAATTAGTGGGGTACATTGTTCCTAAACTTTCGTAGATTTATTAGAAGTTCATTTAAAAGAATGAAAATGAAATAAAGTTGATATAAATTTATATTACTGAATAAATTGTTTTTCAGTGGTTCTGTGTAAGAACAGCAAATAAACACATTTAAGTACGTGTCAAAAAATGCATTTGAGTAATGCATTCATTTATAGCTTATATTAAATATGTATTAAAGTCAACTGAAATGCCAACTGCAGTTCTTGAATGGGTTAGAAGTGGCAAATGTATGGTTTCAAAAACTTGACAATAGGAAACAATTAACACAAAAACAAAAATATTACAATGCACTTAAATGAAAACGATTCCGAATAATACATTGTAGGTTTCTTTAACATTGACATTTTTTTCATCAAGGCAAATCCCATACATCCTGATTTCAGGGTTTTTTTTGGGGGGGAGGCACATAAATAGTTTGCTGAGAATAGTTCAGAAGTGTCCACAATTTGTAGCCTTTCTGCTTCAGCACCTGGTCGAAATTCATGTTGAGTTCAAAAACATTCTGGTGTATATTCTACATAAGAACTGCTCTTAACTACACCTATACTAAAATAAAAGGAAAATACAGTGCACCTTTGGCTTATAGTGTAACATGTTACATTCTTTTTGTTGCTGTCACTTGTGTAAACAGTGACAGCAGATGAATAGGGATGCAGTATTGCCTCACATTTCCTCTGCAGATTAAATTGTATGTAATATCTTCAGTTATTTCTATTACTGATATTTTTGGATTCTTTGTGAAATATTTAATTGGCCTAGCTCATGCGAGCTGTTGTATTTTTTGCATGTTTAGAACTGCAGAAACAGCTTTCAATAAGGTAGTGACTGAATTTTGTGGTTTGTGAATTGTTCTGATGTGCTTTATGGTTTTGGTAGTAGACGCTTTGTTACATTCTTACATAATTGTATACTTAACAGCAGAAAGGTGCAAAGTGTCAAATTCTTTTAAAATGTGGCAAGTGCTTTGTAAGATGCAGGGTACCAGGAAGCATTACATGGGAAAAGGGCTAAGTCCATTCAGATGGTTAGGAATGCCTCCACCAAATGGCAATAGTGCCGCTAAGTTTCCTCATTTCGTAAGAATGGTGCAATGTTCCATTCAATTATTTATGGTTCTCTTTGGTGCTGTGACAAGTGTATACATACTGTTATTCTCTCCTGTTTTGTGAATTATTGCACTTCAAATTATAAGGTGTATGTATAAATATAGCATAATATTATGTCATATACAATCACATAACATTGCCATATAAATTATATATATATATATTGAAGTTATGCTCAAGTTCTTCTCGGTAAGCAAGCCAGTTGAAAAGATGGTTAGAAATTGATGTTTCGGAAGCTTACATCTCCCCCATCATCAGGATATTTATTAACCCTTTCACTGCTGAAGTATTAACAAGCTCACAGACCCTCCTTGCTGAATTATTTTAGATAAACATTAATTAATATGTTCTTTAAAATTCTATGCAAAATTAACATATAATCTGAAACACTCACCAAAGTTGATGTAGATGAATGCCGAGTAAACACAATTAAAAACTAAAAAGTTTCAAAATAGAGAAAAGATACCACACGCAACACACTTTACAAAGGGTTGTCCAAGGGCCACAATAGAAACATTAATAAAAGCTGTTATATGATAATCAGAATTTTGCTATCTTAACTTTTAAAGTGGCACTTTACCAAAATATTGATGAACAGAAGTTTATTAACAATTCAGGATATCCAAATTTTAGTGTATATAGTATTCTTTCTATGAGTATGAAACAGATTTGGCTATAAATTGTATACATAGGTAGAAATTACCACCTCTACTTTCAAAATCTGATTTGTGTATGGTAAATTTCAAAACAGGGGTGTAAACATAAACTCACATTGCATTTGGCACACATATACTTTGACTCTTGTCTTTTTTTCTGGCCAGTAGTGGTGTTGGAGCATACATGACATCTTCTGTCAGGCTTTTTTTTTTTTTATTATTATTATTATTTGCTGTCGATGGTATTAGTGAGATAAAATGTTGTTCTGTCAGTCTTGTGGGTTGGTCACCAGATAAAGGCCTCCCAGGTTTACTTGTTAGTCTTGGTGTATGAAATTCTTGTACAAGTTCAGTAATTAAAGTAAGTTGAAAGTCAGCGAGTGTAACATACGTACCAGTTTTGAAATTATATAGTGAATGTGCATTTAGAAGTGTCATGTCTAATAGATAAAAGAAGAATTTTCTATACCACTTCAAAGTCTTCCTTACACACTCGAGGGAGTCTGTCATCATGTCTGATCTGTCAACAGCACCCATATTCTTATTGTAGTCCATAACACAGTCCGGTTTCATTATTTGCATGTTAGTGTTTTTGTCCACTTTGCCTGTCGGTCTCATTGAGTATATGTGGAAAGTAGTTAGCATACAAACCGCTCGTCTGTCCAACCACTTAAGTGCTAACATATTGTCTGTATGTGCAGATTCTAATTGTCCCTTCTCTAATTTTGCTGTGAGTCTTGGCATTCCTTACCTGTTCCTTCTAACAGTGCTGCAAGCATTTGTTTCATTTATATGTAGCCAATTATAAAGATGAGTGCTCGAGTACCAATTGTCTAGCCACAAGTTATGCTCTTTATGCAGGTACTTTGTAGCAAGGGTTTGTACCACAGCCCCTGACACCCCAAGCTCATGGTTATCAACAATTTCTGTGGAATTGCCTATGCATACAATGAAGTCTAGAATATAGCCAGTCTGACAATCGCAAAGCACAAACACTTATACACCAAACCTGTGTCTTTTGGAAGGGATGTATTGTTTGAACAAAAGGCGACCTTTGAATAGCATAAGGCTTTCGTCAATGCAGAGGTTTTGAAATGGGGAGAATTGCTGAAAGTACGTCTAAAATGTTCAATAACAGGTCCCAGTTTGAGCAATGTGTCTCCTTTATTTTGTGTTTTATTGTCATTGAAGTGTAAAAGTCTTAGAAGTAAAACCGATCCCTGGACATGTAGTCTGAAAATTGCAGAGTAGCAATAAGGGGATTTTTTGTTCAATATTCTGCTATTGTATGCTTCATTACTCTGGTCATAAGCATTGTCAAGGCAAAGAAAATGTATAGTTCTTCAGGAGAAGTATCTGCCCAAGTCTGTAGTCGAGAATGGGGGCTTGGTGGTAATTTTTCACACAAGAAACTGAAATACTTCTTGCTCTCATTTGCAATATGAGACATAATATGCAATGGAAAGAATAACTTGAAAATATTAGCCACTGTAAAATTTTCATTCAAATCTGCTTGCATACCTGAATTTTGCTCATCAAAAGAGTAAATCACTGGCCTGAATGGGCCCTGTTGCCACTGAAAGGAAGAAGCAGTGCGTTTTCTTTTAGCATGTTGCGTGGGTTCAGATTCTACATCACTGTCATCACTCTCACTATTTATAATATATTTGTTACAACTTTCACTGTTATCAAACTCAAAATCTGACAAATCGGATGATGCTGCTTCAAATTCTGCTAATCTGCATCCTGCATGACATATGACTGCTTGCTGAAGGAAGCCATGATTTTGTACAGCCCGAGTCACGTGACCATCTTGCACCACGTGCAAATGCCTGCAAGAAATTCACTATGCAGGGCTTCAGATTTTATATGATAGACAGCAGCACTCAGCAGAGAAAGAGTTAAAACTTGAACCAATACAACCCCAATAGATGACAGATCAGCACTGCTTAGAGAATGCTACATTTAGTGACCTTCATTTCTGTTTACCGTCAACTGCTGTGTGTCGGCAATGCTCCATCATCTGCAAGGAGAACAGTGAATCACACTGACGGAACACTTCCGACATCCGCAGTGAAAGGGTTAAATGTTATAACCACAAATGAATCACTGGATATAACACAATTTTATAATTGTATTATATTTATACTTGTGTTATATCCAATAATTCATTTGTGGTTATAACATTTAATAAATATCCTGATGATGGCAGAGATGTACACTCCCAAAATGTCAATTTCTAATCGTCTTTTCACCTGGCTTGCTTCCCAAGAAGATATTGAGCATATTCATCGCCAGCAAAGCTTCAGGTCTTATATAGAGATTATCTTTAAACCATTTTATATGTGTGTGAGTGCATATTTTAGTTCATGATAGATGAAAGCCTCATGGGTAGGAGACAAAGAAATAATGTTAGTGGAACAATAAGAGGTGAAAAGAAAATATGGAAGGCTGAAGGTTTAGCCCATGAAACTCACACAATAAATCTATGCCAGCTAAGAACCCTCCTCACTGTGGTAAGATAAGCCCATCACCAGCTGTAAAATCTAAATGAATCTTCAGTATCCTCTACAGAACAAGAATTGTGATGGTATTTCATTTTCTTTTGCTGATGGCAAATGTGTTCACAAGAATAGAATAATGGTTTCTTGTTAGTGGGCACAGCTTCCTTCCCTGTTAACTCCGAGTTTGCCTTGATAGAGAGAAGGAAGTCGGCGCTGAAACCATTTGTACCCATGAGGCCTATGGCCTATGCAAAATGGTTTCAAAGTAATTTCCATGAATAGTTCAATTTTTTTTAACATTCAAGCGGATGAGATAATCTCCAGCAAAAATCTGAACATTTGTAAAGCATCACATATGATTTATCAGATGTAGAGCGTGTATCAGTAAGTATTGTACAGAGATAGAAAGGATCCATAAGGTGAAAGTCCTCAAAAATGGGAAACCTGCAAGAAGCATTCATCAGCAATCTTGAAATCTCATTCCTCAACAAACAGTTACAGATGAAAAAAAGGAGGATTTAAAGGCCATGATCCCTTACCTGAAAAAGAGTGAACTTAAAATAATAATGTGCAGATCTATGGTGAATGAGGAAGTAGCTCCTAAAATAGTTTGACGGCACTTTGCAACTCATAAAAGTGTGTGTGAATTGCTTTCAGTACCAAACAAGCATTACAAATGTGTCATGAAACGGCAATGATGTATAAGAAACTGTCATTTATAAGTTTGAAGAATAAATAATTAAAGCACTGCACTACAGGCAGCATTTTTTTCCCCTTGCAATAACTTCCTTTTATAAATTTGTTGCTTTGCACCTTTCTATGGTTAAGTATCTAATTATTGCCATGTGATTTCCCTGACTGAAGTTAGAATCACAATGTCAACTGAAAAGTCGTAAGTGCAACGGAATTAGTGTTTTACCATTCAAAAAGGTGTTAATTACAGAACTGGTTACCAGACATAGAGAAATTCAGTGCATAAAAGCAGCAGATTTAAATTAAAGGAGAAAGTTAAAGCTAGGGGAAAAAATCTGCAAGGAAATTAATTGCAATGCATATGTTTCTCCTGGGTTAGTAAGCAACTAAAAATATTTGTATGTTAACATAAAAAACAGTTTTAAATTGAGTTGCGAACACTAGATTGAAACCAAAATGAAAATGTGTCAACTCTCATTAAGAATCAAGCACACATCACAAAAATAGATAGTTTCTTGAAACAGTTGCTTTAAAAATTTAGTAAATCACCATCAGCTTTAGGAATTCCAACATTATCACTTGCCATTAAATAACATGTGCCAATAGCATAAAACTTACCAATCAAATTTGTAGCATAGGAAAAGAGGTATATTTCTTTTGGTACAACTGCTTTTGACAGTCTTTATTGCTTTAAAAATTCTTCTTGAAAAAGTGAAACTGAAAGTCCTCACCTCACACACTGCTCTTTTTTTTTTTAGGTAGAAATAGCATTTAAATGTCCTAAATATAGCAACTCTGTGTGAACAGCTTGTTTGTGGCAGCCATTTTCCACCCAATCACAAGGCTATGCTGATATTAACTTATTGTTAAAGCACTTTAGCATTGTGTTAACATTTAACATCACTTGATGAAACTAGCCCCTAATATTATACTCTGTGTAGGTTAGGGAATGGGCACATACATAGGCCTCTGTTGGCAGTTTTGCTTGCATAAATTGGTTGTAATGGATATGATATATTTTTCATAAAACTAGGTACAGTATAGGACCCAGATAGTTATGTAAATACATGAAAGTACATATATTTACATATTTTGCCCTTAAGTACATAATCTCATATATTTTACTTTTCAGTACATATTTTTACATATTTATTGATATTTCCAAGCTTTATTGCAATTTTATTCGTTTTAATATGTGTGTTCATACTAGAAGTATATAGCTAGCAGTAGACAGTTGGTCTGTCTGGTCTGTCGCGTTGATCTCTTGATTAGAATTTTCCACTGCGTGTCGGTCATTCATGTGATGCGTACCTTACCACTGCGTGTCCAAGTCAAGCTGTCACACAAGAAAATAGTCAGCTGCAGTTGGCTGCAGTATGTAGATTGAACTTTTCATTGTAGTAAAAGGAGAAAGCTCACTCTGTGTAAAGTTTAAGTATTACACAGAGGAATTTAACAATTTTTCAACAACAGAAAGGTCCTGTTTTGCCTGGTCTGCGAGACGAATGTTCCCTGTTCTCAACGTTTTCAAGTGTTGCAAAATTTATCCATGTCACCAGGCCCAAATGACCTTGATGTCGACGGGCCCTAAAACCCCACACACTCACACTCCATGTCACCAGGCCCATGTTTCGAAGACCACATCTCATAAACAGTTGTTACTGAACCTGAAGCTCAAAAACGTCCAGGATCTCAGAAATCTTAAGTTTGCAAGTGATCTTTGCCGTGCTATGGTTTGTGAAATCTGGAAGTTCCCTATCTAGAAATGAAAAAATCCACACACATGAAACTGTGCTAGATGAATCTACAATCAGAAAGAATTATGTTCCTGACTTATATGCACAAACAATAAACCCTATTCGTTTGGAAATTGCTGTTGATGATCCCATGTGGGTCTCAATTGACGAGGCAACTGATGTACAGGGAAGACATATTGGAAATGTTATAGTTGGGCATGTTGAAAGATAATGAAGTGAGTAAGCCTGTGTTGTTAACTTGTGAGGTGTTATCAAAATGCAATCTTCAAAGTATTGCTAAATTATTGAATGATTCAGTGGGACTTTTGTGGCCTGATGGGGTGAAACACAGCAATGTGTTCCTTCTTGTGACGGCTGCAGCAGCATATACAGCTTTGCAAGTTTTATATCCTAAATGTTACATCTCACATGTCTTGTCCATGCATTCCATCGCATAGCAGAACTGGTTCGATCCTAATGTTGACACACTCATTTCGAATATAAAGAAAGTCTTTTTAAGGACTTCCAACAGAGTTGATAAATTCAAAGAATTGTTTCCTGAGCTTCCACTCCCTCCTCAGCCATTCTTAACGAGGTGGGGAAACTAGATTGATGCTGTAGGCTACTATGCAAAGAATTTGATTCTATGAAACAAATTCTCCAGCATTTTGATTTCTAAGATGCAGTTTCTGTTGAATCGGCCAAGGAATCATTCAGTGATGTGAAACTTAAAAATGATATTGCCTGCATTCAGTGCAATTTTTGCCATTTATGCATTGCCATTAAATCATTGGAGGCATCATCTCCGAGAGCCTTGTTCATTCTGTGGTCACTTCTCTGGAAAGTCTTCAAGGGCCGGTTGGAGCTGCAGTGAAGGATAAACTCTCATGCAGTTTGAAGAAAAACCCAGGATTCGAGACAATCAGTGCTATTAACAGAATTCTAAGTCAAGGTAGTGCCAAAGACTTGGAAATTGAGTACAGAGCAGAAGACTTGTGCAAGTTTAAATATGCATCCATTACTTCATGTGAAGTTGACCAATTATTCAGTCAGTACAAAACCATATTACGTGACGAAGAAGTTATATATTTGAGAATTTGAAATACATGTTTGTACCTTATTGCCAGGGATCCTAATTTAAAAAATTAGGAGCGATATGCAAGTTCCAATTTTTTACTTATTTACATACATCTCCAATTTACTATACCTAATTCAAGAACATGTAGGGGAATTCTGATATTATGTTACATATTTCTTTGTATTTGAGTAGTTTAATTACATATTTCAGTATTTTAAAATATATATGTACATATTTTACTAATTTTTAGTACATAACTATCTGGGCCCTATTTATTACAAGCCAGCACTGCAAGCTCCTGCAAATAGTAAATGAAGGTGCCATTCCTTTGATATGTTCTTGTGTATTGATTTATTTTCTTCTATTTGTAGTTAACTATTTATCTTTTCATTTCTCCTATGCTCAAGTGATAGAAATTTCTGCTACTCTTTGCAGAAATCTGATTTCAGATGCTGGTAAACTAAAAGAGATAGACAAAATCTTATTGCACAGTGTATATCTTGCATGATATTTGGAGTAATTTATTAACAGTGGGATCCAAATTAACTCATAAAGCTATTTGTAGTCTGTTTTTCATACTAAGTCACTTACATTTTAATATTTGGGGGACTAGTTTTGGGAACTGTTGCTTCCATTCTCAATCTCAAAGGTCCGACTGTTGCCTGCAGTCTTCTCTCTGGTGCTGGAACTATGGACTTCTTTATTAAATTTTCAACTGGTGGGTTTTCAAAGTTTATTAATCAGTCTTTATATTTTTATATTTTATCACACCTTTTAATAATTTGGGATTTGGATCAAGTTTATAGTTTTCATTTCAAAAGTAAAATGCTACTGCTGACTTGTCTTCTTGTTTCAATTTGATGTTCTTTAACTCTAGTTTTTAGGCTTCTTTTAGTTTGCCCTATGCAGAATTTTTCAGTTCTAACAACTTATTTGGTATATTCTGGATCTATTGATTGGTAGGGTTTTGTCTTTTGCTGTTGAATTTAACAATGTTATTACTGAGTATCTAATGGTGGTCAGTAGATTGAAGAAGAAATTAGGAAAAATGAAATTGCATTACAGCAAGTAGAGTAAAACAAGTGTGCTGATATAAGGGATTAGAATTAGGCAGGGGATATCGAGATATAGGGGCATATCGGCAAGGCAAAATATGTTTATAATGGGTAAATTGCAGAAAGGAAAGAATTGAATGGGGTCATGAGAAGTAGAAGAAGGATATGAACAAATATAATAAAACAGTGTTTCAACTTTTTGTCTGCCACATGAAAAAAATAGGTTACTTCAACTAATCTAACCTTCTAAATATGAAAATGACAGTAAAAATTACGTAATACGTAATGGTTTTGTGTGACAGAGCTAAAGCGGATTCTTACAAAGATGACAAAATATTTCCCTTTGTTTGCATATGATTCTAAAAACGTGATGGAATATTTATTAAACACTACTCATCCTGCACATAAAATTCTTTGGTTTTACTTAGAAGATAACACAGAGTAAAATAAACTAACACCTCTGCCACAACTGACCTACATTTCACTTATTTTTAAATAAAGTTCTTATTTTTTACTTTATTTTTACAACTAGTTTTATCTAAGAAACTAGAAAAGGGGGCCAAAACAAATTTTGTGAACCACTAAAATATGCAGCTATAATAAAATATATCTTAAATACAATAGTTATTTTTAATACTTAAAGCTTTATTTCCTCCTTTTGTACCTGTGTCACTTTCTCCAATTAAAAATCAGCAGTAGTCATCCATCATATTGGGATCCCATCCACCCTGATAGAATCTTTCACCATGTTCATCACTCACAGCTCCCAAGTTCTCAGGGAAAAAATATGAATGTGAATGAGAAAGTGAATTTTGAGGGACACCTTAGCTTTTGATAACTGTCCAGGAGTTCTTGAACTGTTGGTAATTTTCTACCCTATAGTTCCAAGGAATCTTTTCACCATTTCCTGAAAGCCTCCATGTAGCTAGTTCCTTAGCACTTAACTTTTTTCAAAGTTTTCATCTTTCAAAATCTTCCTAATTTGGAGGTCAATGAATATTCCCTTTTATTTTAGCATCACTGAGTTTTGGAAACTGGCATCTGAGGTATGCAAAGGCTTCTGCATTTTTCTCCTTAGCCTTAACAAAGTTTATTAGGCCTAATTTCATATGGAAGGGAACTTATATTACTTTAATATAATTTTGAGTCGAATTAATACTCAATGCTCCACTTATTGCTAGTATTTACCTAGAACACATTTCGTTAGGATGTTAGTAACATCATCAGCTGTTGTCGACTAATGGACTTTGGTGAACTCATTAAAACTACTTAATTTACAAAATCGTGCAATAAAATGTTCCATAGAAAAAGACAAACAATGAAATCCCTTTCTTAGATTTGAAACTTACCAGAAAACATACAAAACTTGAATTTGGCATACATAGGAAGGAAACACACAGAAAATGTCATAAAATCAGATGGATATAATCCAAGACAACACAAGCATACTGTTATCAACAGTTTAACTTACAGGTTGGTTAATGTACCTTTAAACAAGATGGAATATATCAGAGTACAATAATATCATTCACATTGCAGAATACAATGGATTCAGTAACATGAACAAAGAAATAGTTAAATCGGTGCTAGCATACCATTTTTGAAAGGAGAATCATGATATAGAACGAGAAATCCACTTATTAAAAAGTGTCCAAGGTCCAGCTGCATTAACCACATGGGAAAAAGTCTTCATAAAGAAATATGAAAGAAAATTGTTTAATTTCGACACTACCTTTGAAGAAAACCCTAACTTCAAGTTTATCAAGATACCGACAGATGCACCTCTCGCCTCCAGTGAGTTCAGCAAACCATTGTCCATTAGTCAACAGCTGATGATGTTAGAAAGATCCTAACGAAACGCGTTCTAGGTAAAATACTTGCAATAAGTGAAGCATTGAGTATTAGTTTGACTCAAAATTATATTGATTTTGTGCTTCATTGTATCATAGTCCTTACACATTGGATTATATTACTTTATTTGGGTTTACTAATGGAACATACTTGACATTGTACTGTCTGGGTGTATGAGTTTCTCCTAGAGACTGCTCTTTTACAGTGTAGTGTGATCCAGTGTCCCTACTATCCCACAAGCATAGAAATCAGCGGTACTTTGCAAATCCCCCATGTAGTCCTAATAAAACTACATTCATAAGTTTCCGTCATTTCTACTGAATGTGCCACTGGTATTGATGGCTTGGTATTTCTATTGTTGAGCAACACTGCTTTGAGACTTAGCTTAGAAGAGTCAATAAACCTCCATTCTTCAGGAATGTGCTAAAATCCTAGCTCATTCATTAAACCATCTATGTCTATGCATGCACAATAGCATAGTAACTGGAAAACTGTTCATGTCTCTTTCTGAAAACTGAAATTCTGATATTGGGAACTAGTAAATTCCACTGTTGCAGTTGCGATCCCAGCACCTCACACGGCTGTTTTGGGAGATTCATATCCCTCACTAAATCATTTAGTTTAGACTGATTGATCACTAAGGGTTTATTTTCAGGTTCTGGACAGTATTCTGCATCGAAGGAAGTGGAAGGGATGGGTTCATCCGCTTGCTCATATTCTGAAGCAGTTTCTTCTAAATGTGAAGGTGGGCAGGGAACTGGGAGTTCAGGTACATGTGAAACAGGTCTTATTGCAAATGGAACATAAGGATACTCAATTTTGGATGTTGTTCTTTTTTTAATGTCCCCCAATTTTTGTTAGGCAGAAATAAGTCTTCTGCGTGGCTAGTTGGTTTGCGCTAGACCATTGGCACTGTGAAAGGCACAGTGCAAGTTTTGTCACCATTCATCCACATAATAAGATTGGAATAACATGTTACGCAGCACACATGAGGAGCCCATTCCTTGTCTTTGTCTTCAACATGATACCGAAGTAACTGAAATATGCTTGTTTCAAAATTTCTGTCAAACATTGACGCTGAAATTGTCTGCACACATAACAGAAATTGTTCAGCAAATTTATGCAAGTCAACGAGATTTCTTCATTGCACAGAAAATTAAATTACAGATGAATAAGCCACTTAAAACCACCACTTTTCCCAAGCAAGAAAAACTTTGAACTGAACATGATGCTCCATGATGGGACTGTCATGTTCAGCTGGTCTGGTACAGAGAGTACTAAAGCAAGCCAAATATGCCACAAACTAGGTTATTATTTTTAAGTATGAACCCTAAACATTGGAAACATTTGTGAAAGCTGATTTAGAGAACATATGGGGCATTTATTGGTCCATAGTGTATTTACTTGAATTTTTTACAATTTTTAGTGTTTTTAAATTTATTTCAATGTTTCACAAGAAAATGGTGAGTGTAGAGACATTTTTAGGCCCATATTAGTTAATTGCTCTTAAAACTTGACCTAAAATGCCAATTTTCACCCATGTGGCAAAAACGTTAACTTGTGTAACTGCAGGGGGGGAGGGGTTGCAAAAAATGGAAATGAGTAGAAGAAAAACTGAAATTAAGTAAATCCAGACTGAGTTAATAATAAGAAGTTGAAATAAAAGGTAAATAATGGTCTGGAAAGTTAAAATTTTTGCAAATAGCGAAAAATTAATACAGCTGTACAAATTGCAGAAAAGGAAGATATTAGAGCAAGTTTGTGAGAAAAGTAGAGAAGATTTGACAAAGTAATAAGTAACTGGAAGCAGGATTGGAAAAACGGCAATTGACGTTAAATAATTTGTAATAAAGAAAGGGACACAAGAAAAAGGAAGATGTGCAAGTGAGAAACATGAAAAGTGAGGTTAAGTAAATTTGGACCAGTGAAACAATATTAATAAAAAGTTGAAACAAGTGGTAGTAACTAATAGGGGTAGACAAAAATTTGGCAAATCACAAAAACTAGGGCATCATAGAATAGTAAATGGAAAGCAATTTCAAGGGGAAAACATGCATCAAGTAATTGTATTGATGGGCTGCCCTATTAGCAAAAGGGTCAGGGGTAACCCAAGATGTGTTTATTTTATTATTTGATAAATCATATATATATCATATGCTGAGTATATATTTATAAGTGCCAAGATGCTATTTTATCTCAAGATCCTTTTGAATTTATTAAATGTTTTTGGGTGGTAAATAAATACACTGAGTATGCTATTGCTTTGTTTTTCTTTAGTGAATGTGCTTGCTTCCTTTAATGGTTTTCTGTAGTTTAGCTTTGTTAATTTTCTGAAATACCAACTTTTGTTGCATCCGTTTTCTTCTGCTATGTAGTGTGACTTTTTGTTTCCTTGTATTCTACTTTATTCATGATTAGTTGACTAGTCTGTATGTAAGATTGTTTGTTATTGCCTGTTTATGTGTAATTGGGTTATAGCTATGATTGTTTCTGTATGTGTTGGCTTCCTGTAAATTCTGTATTTTATATTTGTTGTTCCTGATGATATTTAGATCCAAGAAAGAGTTGTCCATTGCATTCCTTTCCTAGTGACTTTGATAGATTTTTTTTTTTTTTTTTTTTTTTTTTTACTGCAGATTGAGTAGCTATAATGCACTGTCTAAATATCTGCCTGGAACTATTGCAAAGATGTCCTCAATATATTGGTAGCAAACCTTGAAGATCCTTGGGAAAGCCATTTTTATGTGTGTTTCAAATGAACTCGTAAATAAAATTTGCCAAAAAAGGTGAAAGTGGATTGCCCATAGTCCTGATTTCAGCTGTAGTATTTACCATTAAAGCTGAAGAAGTTTAGCTCAGTGCATAGGTTTTTCAATGAGATGTATTCTTCTGCTTCTACTGGCTCCATCTCTATTGTAGTTATCCATTTTCTTAAGTGTCTGTAGTTTTTCTGTTGGTATGTTTGTCATATCATTATTCCCAGTATAGCACAAGAGCTAAGATAACTAAAGAAACTGGGGGAGGAAGAAGAAAAATGTTATGTCAAAATCACCACCAGTGGTTGATGGTGCTTTTTCTTTGTTTCAGTAACCAGCCCACCAAGTAACTTAAGCTCGTTACAGACTCTGGCACAAGCAGGTGTAGGCACTTGTAGTTCATTACATGCCTTACGCCCACAAGGTCCACATCTAACTCCTAGTTTAGCAAATCACTATAGGGACGATCTTGTGAACCATGTACGAGGTTGGCCTGCTGATGCCTTAGAGAAACAGGTACAGTGAGAAACATATCAGAAATTACAAGTATAATATTGCTCTTGTTATTTAGGTTATTGTATTAACAAAAGCTATATCGTTTTCAGGCACAGAAACTGAGCGAAGAAGGGCACACAATGGGCAGTCTCCAATGTACCCGTGTTTCTGCTGATCTGAAGACAGCAAGATCAATTGTTAGGTTAACAGAAATTCAAGCAACTTTGCAAGAGCAGAGGTAAGTAAAAGCTGCTTGTTATCTCTGTAAATGTAATAGCTTATAACATGTGAATTTTTTAGCTTGATCATGTAGTGGTAACTCAAATTGATAGTACATTGCATGCCATTATAATGTTCAACATAAAATCAAACAAGGTATCAAAGGTCTCCGCTTTTTTGTGTCAAAATAACTACTTTACTGACTCAAATAAGAGACTGTACTTCCCATACGATACTGATATTTCACCCAAATATTCAAGTTGGAAGCCCGTGCTGATCATGCTCTCAAAATTATTAAGAGTACTGCGAGTCATGGTGGATACTTAATTAAAATGAATAAAGAAGACATACTATAAGCGGTAAGTAATATCAGGCAATTGTAGAAATGAAAGTATCCAGGAAGCTAAAAACGGAGGAATAGAAAATACTACTAATGTGACAAAGGAGGTTAAGAGTGAGCAAACAGATGATGCCCTACAGAGAATACAGCCAGTTGGCAAGACCATTAGCAACATATACTGGCCCAACCGACCAACACGGAACCAAGCTCCAGCAACCAGCGTCCTCTGGCAGAAAAAGCATCACCAGCCACATCTCCTTTACCAATATCAGGGCAACACATTGCAGTACTAGAAACCTGGAGCAGAGGAACAGTCAGTTCAGCCTAACAGGACAAGATTTGGAAGAAAATATAACAAGAAAAATAACTCAGACTGGAATCCATGATGGAAAAATTTTACATATTATTAAGAATATGATGAACGAGGAAATAACTCAATGCCAAAAGGGAGTGCAGAACA
Organism: Mantis religiosa; assembly: GCA_030765055.1. NCBI lineage: Eukaryota > Metazoa > Arthropoda > Insecta > Mantodea > Mantidae > Mantis > Mantis religiosa. Next base: position 233,698,127 of record CM060947.1, on the reverse strand, counting down.
AGAATCTTCAGCTTTAGAACCTACCACTAGAACAGCCCTGCCCCCAACACCTACACCTGGCAACAGTGTTCACACAAAGACAAGTAACCTCGGATGTTGGTGCATTGGCCAGAATAAGATGTAAGAAGCAAAAGAAGATAACTCCTTGGACCAGTCATAAGCAGAAGGCATAACCTAGGTAGACATCAGCAGGACCACAGCCAAGACCTAACAGGAGACCACAAAGAGGCACCACGACAGCGAACAGGCTTCAAGCTGCTGAAGGGAACTTTTGGATGTGCATCAGGCAACTTAACAGTGATACAACAGCAGAATGTACAACTCAATACCTGAAAGAAAATGGAATAACAAAGTCTGCGATTGTGAAATGCTGACTACCAAAGGATTTAACAAAGCATTCAAATTTGAAGTTCCAGTCAGATATGATATATTGTAAGCCAGGATTTCTGGCCAGAGGACATAACTTCTCACTCCTTTTGAATTAGATATGGAAGAACGAAAATATATTTTAGGGAACATAGGAAGAATGAAATCCTTGATGAACCTCCAGGAGATATCAATGCTGAACCAAGACTTGATAATACTAATCAAGACATTCCTTATGGAACCAATCAATCTAAGCGGGTACTGTGCTTTGCATAGCTTACCAATTGCAGGTCCTGTGGGGAAGCCCTCAGGTAGAGTATATACAAGCCATCAGTGGGTCAAGCTGTAAACACATTCACAGAAAAGGACATGGTGATAGTCCAATTCTCCAACTTAAGTCATTGGAATGTATGTGAGACCTACTGCAACAAATGAATTTGCCATAGAGATTATCTTACAGGCACTAGAATGAACCAGTTCTACTATGAGACAACTTCAGTTGTTGCAGGGACAAAACTGTTTACAAAGCTATAGCCATTTTTGAAACCCTGGAAGGAGAAGGGATTCTCTTTGGTCAACAAGAAGTCCACCCCAACATATATAGCACACAATGGCTCAAGCATAATAGACCTAGTTTTCTACAAAGGAGAAGCATTGCACATCACATGTCAGGAAAGCATAGAAAGCATATTCCACTTCAAACCAGATTAAGACTGGAAAAGCTGAAAATGGTCAGTGCAGAACAGTAATGAGCCCCAAGACAAATTGGCATTATAGCACTCGGTCATCTTCTAGACAAAGAAGCTTTAATTGAAGACATAACAAAAGGGAACATGGATAGCGCACTTTCACTATTAGACTACTACGAGGATGGTATGAAAATTTTCTGACCTAAGAAAGATACAAGACATTTTTTCAGAAATTTTTTATTTGTTTTATTTTTCAACATAGTCTCCTTGTAACTCAACACACTTCTCCCAGCGATGCTCCCATCTATGGAACCCATCCAAATAGTACTCAGCATTTTTCTCTGCAAAATAATTGTTTGCCAAGGTGATTGCCTTTTCATTTGATGAAAATCTCTGTCCGAGCACAATTTTCAGATGAGGGAACAAAAGGAAGTCGCTTGGGGCTAGATCTGGTGACTAAGGCAGATGGTCAAGCAGTCAAACCATAATTCGTTGATTTTTGCCATTGCAACCGCTGAGGTGTAAGACGGTCCATTGTCTTGGTGAAACAGGATTGTCTTTTTCGGCAAATGTGGCCATTTTCCACAAGTTCTGCCTTCAGTTTGTCAAGTAATGATGCGTAGTATGCTCCTGTAATGGATTCTCCTTTTTGAAGATAATTGATTAAAATAACTCCATGACTCCCAAAAAACAATCGCCATTGCTTTCCCAGCCGAAAAAAGTTTTTGCTGGGTTTTTTTTTTTTTTTTTTTTTTTTTTTTTTTTTTTTTTTTTTTTTTTTATAAGCTGGTTTTGCCTTTGCAGTTCACTGTTTGGACCATATTTTTGTTTCGGGCATATAATGGTGTATCCAAGTTTCATCTACAGTAATTAATCGGCACCAAAACTTGGATTTGTGCCTAAACTGCGCCAAATGAGCATTGGAAATGTTCCTTCGAACACATTTTTGGTTTAATGTGACAAACACGTTCTTTTGACATGTTCATGGCCTCTGCTATCACTCTCACTTCAATTTGGTGTCGTCTAGCACCATTTGGTGTAATTTGGCAGTGTTTTCGTTGGTAGTTGCAGTTTTTGGATGTCCCAAATATTCATCTCCCAAGCTCTTATGGCCACGTTTAAATTCAGCTGCCCAAAATTTCATACAAAAGCAAATATTTAATGACAGCTCGATACTCGATTTTGTCCATTTTCATAAAAACACTCATATCAACTCAAATGACTGTTACATAACAACTGAGCGTCCAAAATGGCTGAAACTTTGGTCAATAACTGTCAACAGACGAACAACGAAATTCACTAGCTTTTGTTTACGAGTGCTGCCATGTTCATGTTGAGGTCACGCCCTCGTATACTCAACTCAGCCAATAAGAAACTGTCTAAAAGAGCAAACAAACCATGGTTTGATGAAGATTTTTACTTAGCCGGAAAGATGCACTAGAAGAACTATGCAGATGGAGAGAACACAAATCTGATCTGAATCTGGCAAAACACTGAGAAAAGAAGAAAATACCAAGTTCTACTAAATAAGAAACGAATCCAATTAGCAGAAAAGAAGGAATTGGAAGTAATAGTGGAAGCATCACCCTGTAAAATACTGGACCCTTGGAGAATAAAAGTTAATTCTCAAATACTAATGCCAGTAAGGGAAGAGCACGTACTACAAAGAATGCAACTGAATAGCGATCAGGCATCAGGCATAAACCCTGAGGAATCACTCCTCTTGCAGTGGAAGAAGTATGGCAAGCATTTCAAAGATGTAAACAGTATAAAGCTTTGGGGCCAAATGGTCTCTGAGATTTTGAAGGAATCGCTACTAATCACCAATATTTGGGCAGTGCTATTCAAAGAGTGCATGAGACAAAATATACCTCAAAAGTGGAGAGAATCGAAGATGCATATGTTATATAAAGACAAAGGATCTAAATATATAGAGATTCAACTGTATTGGAACACCACAGTGAAGCGAAAAATTATTAAGTTTTAGATGAGTCGCATTTTTTAACACATCTGCTTCACTTTCGTACCTATTTTGAGGACATGTTTCGCAAATCTTCGCTTGCATCTACGGCTCTTGTGCGACTGATGCTAGATCCAGCGGTGTGGGTAATTCTGGGGTTGTTGCTGCCATCTGTTGATTTAGTGATGAACTGAAATGTGGGATTCTCTTCTAGCGGGATTTCAAAGTTCATTAGTTGGTTTTTATGTTTTTCTATGTATATCCTCTCCCATATGACGAGTTCACTATGTTTTTGTACGTATTTTAGTAATTCTGTGCTATCTTCAATTTCATGATTTTCAGACCAGAAATGAGCTGCTATTGCGGACTTATCAATATTTTTGTATCTTAAGTGCCTGAAGTGTTCTTTCTTTCTAGTGCCTATGTTCCTTTTTGTCCTTCCTATGTAAATTTTTTCACAGTCTTTACACTTAATTTTGTAAATGCCTGACTTTTCCTCTGGTTTTATCTTATCAGTATTATTACTGTGAAGTAGGTTTTTAATGTTGTAATTGTTTTTTGGTGCCAATGTTATATTGTATTTCTTGAATATTTTTTGGAACTTTTTTGTGGCCCAGGGGTGGTAAGTAAATTTAGCAAATCTAGTTTCTTGTTTTATTGGTGTGAGAGCTGTGATCTGTTTTAATTTCTTTTGAAGTTTGAATAATTTTAGTTTTTTATCTACAAGGTTTTTTCCCTATCCATTTTTAATTGCAGTTTTTAAGATTTGATGGTATTCGTTTTGATATTCTTGCTGGCTGAGAGGTAGATTTACTAATCTGTGTGTCAGACTGTTGATGGTTGCATGTTTGTGTGGAATTGGGTTGAAACTATTTGCTTTGATGTAATTATCTGTGTGTGTTGCTTTTCTATGAATGCCAAATTCTAGTTTTTCATTGCCTTTTTTGATTTTAAGGTCTAAAAAAGGTAGAGTACAGTCCTCTTCAGTTTCTACTGTGAATTGTATGCTGGGTTCTTGCAGGTTGAGTAGTTTCAAAGCATCATCTATTAGTTTGTAGGGCACTATTGCAAAGATGTCGTCTACGTATCTGTACCATGTTTTAAACATATGAGGGAAGGCTTTAGTAATATGTGTTTCGAAAAAGCTCATGTATAGATTGGCCAAAAATGGTGATAGCGGGCTTCACATAGCTAGTCCTGAAATTTGTTTGTAATATTTTCCATCGAAGACAAAATAATTTTGATGTATACATAATTCAGTCATTGTCACATATTCTTCTATTGCATTGGCATCCAGGTTTATAGAATTTAGCCATTTTTTCAGTTGAATCAAAAGTTTGTCTAATGGAATGCTAGGGAAGAGGGAGCGGACATCAAAGGATACTAAAGTGTCATGAGGTTTTAGTTTAAGATTTTGAATTTTTTCTACCAGGTCTAAAGAGTTTTTTATACTCAGAGTATGGAATTGTGGAAAGGACTGAAATTTTTTGGTTAGCCATTTTGCCAGAAGGTAAGTAGGAGTGTTTATATTATTTACAATGGGTCTCATGGGTATGTTGGGTTTGTGTATTTTAGGCAAACCATATATTCTTGCAAGGGTAGGGTTGTCTGGTTTGATAGTTTTTTGTTCTGTAGTTGTTAAAATTTTACTATTAATGATGGTTTTTTGTACATCTTTTATGCATCGGTTGAGTGGATTAGAATCTATTTCCTGGAATTATTTTTGTTGTAGTAACTCGTAACATTTTTTCTTTGTATGTAGCTGTATCTAAGATTACTATTTTGTTCCCTTTATCAGCCCTTGAGAAGATTACATCCTTTTTCCTTAAAGATTTAATTATCTGAATTTGTTTCAAATGTTTTATTGGCTTTTTATTTATTAAGTTTTCCAATATAGGAGCTGATTTTTTTCTAATTATATTTTTGTCCATGGTTTCCAAGCCTTCTACTGCTAATTCTATGTCTGCAATGAATTCATCCGGGTTGCTGGAGTATGTTATACATGTTTTTAGGCCTTGGTTAAGTACATCTTTTTCTTCGTTGTTAAAATTTTGCTTTGAGAGATTAATTACACTATCTAGGGATGTGTTCTTTGCTGAAATTTTGTTATGTTTTGGTTGCCAATCGTACTGCAATATAGCTCTGTAATGCGCGCCTCTTTCAAAGTGTTCTCCAGGCTAATTCTTAATTGCATTTTATCTCAAGCCATGTTATTTATACCCGAGCAACAATTTGGATTCATAATTGGAAGGTCAACAATCTAAGTAATTGGCAGGGTCCTAGACATCATTTAGGAAGCAACCAATACATCAGGAGGATATATCTATGTAGTCTTCGACTATTCAAAAACTTTTGACGGAGTCAATAGTTTCATTCTGATGCTGAAACTATGCCACATTCTGGGAGAAGAGCCAGACTACAGTTATAAATAGCATCCTGAACTTCAATCTATTGGCAGTTGCCGACATTGTTGCAAACCCGGGAGTTCTCCAAGGAGACCTTCTCAGTCTGATGTTATTTAATTTGCTAACACACAATATAATACAAGAGGTAACAGAAGACATATGTTCCTATATGTGGACAATATGGTTGAGCTGTCAAGTAATAAAAATGATTAACAACCAGGACTTGACAGACTACATGACTGATCAAAACGAAGCTTAGACATAAATACAGGTAAAACCAAGGCCATGAAGTTCGAAGGAAGAAATATCTCCAAAACTGATATCTTGTGTGGAACCTACGTGCTGGAAATTGTCAACTCTTGTGAATACCTGGGACTTACACTGCAGGTAATAGGCAAAACCTTCACTAGGCATATAGAGGAAAGATGCTTGGCAGCGATAAAGGCCATGTTTGACATAAGGAAGATCCAGAAACACTTTGTAACACATCAAAATAGCTCAGTTGCATGCTATGCAATCAGTAAATATGGGTACACCTAACCTGAGAAGAGTCGAGGCAGTGAAAGCAACCTTCCTGAAGAGAGCCTTCCAAGCATCTAAATCAATCTAAACGAGAATAATGTACTTACTGCCGGACACAGACTACTTTTTAAAAGAGGTAAGACAGAGCCATAGGCCACAGCAACATATAAAGAACACATCAAAATAAGGGAAGAAAAAGCAGCAAACATAAATTGGAATTTCTTTCTAACACCAGCCATGAACACCGCAGAATTTAAGAAACCTAACTTTGAGCTATGACACACATACATGAGAACCATGTAGACATGGCATCAGAACTATGCACCTACTCTCATTGTGCATGGTTTTGTGGACAACATCACATATTTACATGCTCAAGGACTCGTTCACTGACGGTTTATGCAAAAGATACTACTTGACAATCAACATAGCATTATATTAATCCATGTGTACACATTGTATTCGATAAATCTTATCAATAGCATTAACTTAAAAATGAAAAGTCAGTTAAAAATACCAAAATTTAGCATCTTTCAAGGATGCAACATGATTTTCAAAGCAATCCCCCCATCCAAAACTACCCTTTATATGAAACATTTTTCAGAGCTTTGATTTTCTCAAAAATCACTACAATGTTGATGAAAATACTATATGCTTAAGATTCTCATGACAAAAAATGTATGCCTTGAATTTTCTGGAAATATCCTTTGAAGTCCTCTACATTGTGAATGACTTTTCATAGCTGTTAAACCAGAAGAGATAAAAGTTGCCCACAAAATATTGTATAGATATCATTATAGCACAACAATGTATGTCAAAACCCTTTTTAGTTTACTATTTCAGAGATATTCTCCCAACTTCCATTGTATAGTTTTCTCAAATGGGAAGTTGTTTTCCCCTTTCTCTCCTTATCATACAAATAATACAGAATTTCAGAGCATGCAAGGATAAAAGTTTTGGCTATTCCTTAAGTCTACTGTATCTCTCTTTCCATTGTACCTGCAAAGAAATATTAAAAATATTTCTATGAATTATTAAATTATAGATGAGTCGTATTTATTACACATCAGCTTCACTTAAATACCTATATTGAGGACATGTTTCACAAACCATCATTTGCATCATCAGCTTTAATGTGACTAAAGTTTCTTCCAGTAGTGTGGGAAGTTCTGGAGTTGCTGCTGCCATCTGTTGATTGTGTGATGAATTTAAATGTGGAGTTGTCTTCTGGCAGGATTTCCAAGTTCATTAGTTGGTTTTTATGTTTTTCTATGTATATTTTCTCCCATATGATGTGTTCATTGTGTTTTTGTGCATTATTTTTTTTATCATTATTTTATCATTCAAGCTTCAAAAGAGATTAAAACAGATCACAGCTCTTTCACCAATAAAACAAGAAATTAGATTTGCTAAATTTACTTACCATCCCTGGGCCACAAAAAAGTACCAAAAAATATTCAAGAAATATATAGCATTGGCACCAAAAAACAATTACAACATTAAAAACCTACTTAACAGTAATAATGCTGATAAGATAAAACCAGAAGAAAAATCAGGCATTTACAAGATTAAGTGTAAAGACAGTGAAAAAGTTTACATAGGGAGGGCAAAAAGAAACATAGGCACTAGAAAGAAAGAACATTTTAGGCACCTAAGATACAAAAATATTGATAAGTACGCAATGGCTTATTTCTGGTCTGAAAATCATGAAATTGAAGATATCACCAAATTACTAAAATATGTACAAAAACATAATGAACTCATCTGGGAGAAAATATGCATAGAAAAACATAAAAACCAACTAATGAACTTCGAAATCCTGCCAGAAGACAACCCCACATTTAAATTCATCACAAAATCAACAGATGGCAGCAGCAACTCCAGAACTATCCACACCACTGGATCAAGCTTTAGTCGCATAGAGCCGACGATGCGAACAATAGTTCGCAAAACATGTCCTCAATCTAGGTACGTAAGTGAAGCTGCTGTGTAATATGATTCATCTATAATTTAATAATTGTTTCGCTTCACTGTGGTGTTCCAATACAGTTAAATTTTTATTTTTATTTCTATAAATGTTTTATCTCGGTTAACATGAAGTAGATAAAATAAGTGTTACTAAGAATTGTTTGTACAAGAGTGATTAGAGAACGTTCATGTTGGTACATCAAAATGAGCTTTTTAAAAGTGCAGATGTCTTATATGCACAGACTTATATTTAAAGAGACTCATTTTACTGAAGGGCTTATGGTCATGAATAAACTAGAATTTGAGCTGTGACCGTTACTTTTAATATGTCAATTTTACCTGCCCATTTTGGTTATAAGTACTTGAGCATCCAAGCTGTATTAATCAATTTCTCTAATACATTTGATGTTGGTTTCATTTTTATTGCCCAAGTGCTCCAACCATTAAACAAAATTTTAACAATATAAAGTAAATCGAGATTTAACTGTATTGGAACACCACAGTGAAGCGAAAAATTTATTAATTTTTAGATGAGTTGTATTTATTACACATCTGCTTCACTTTTGTACCTATTTTGAGGACATGTTTCGCAAATCAAGTAATTTTGCTGTGTTAGATAGTTGACCAATGAGAATTATAGTAATGGTAACATTTTTCATTTTTTCCAGGATACTTTTTTTGCGTCAGCAGATCAAGACGTTAGAGCAGTTGAAGTCGCAAAATTCCTTCATGTCCGATGACTCATAGTGCTGAAGGAAACTCGCACACTGTAGCAACATGGGTGCAAGCGATTGAGCACATGGAAAGAGTGAAGCAGCAGATTAGGGATTGAGTGCATAGCGTGTGAAGATGAAGGCAGTGATAATCCTTGGTTCACACTCCCTCAGCCCATTTAAATCACCACCTAATTACTGCATAGTTGTTTGTTGTTCTTGCGGGGAAAGTGGTAACTTCCATTTTTTTTTCCTTTCCTTTTTTTTTTTTTAAAGGGGGGGTTGTCACTGTGTCTCAGTCAACTGCGTGCCCACAGTGGGTGTCATTCTTGCTCTTTATGTGTTTACTGTTTTGGCAAAGTGGGGTGGGTGGGCCAGCATTTTAATTATTTTTTGTAAAGGAATCGGGGTCTTGTATTTAAAACATTATGTAGCCCTTGCAAGGGTTACGGACATAAATGGCAATGAACACTTGAAAGTGGAAGCCATGTTCCTTTACAAAAAGAAAGTAATTTAATAGCTTACAAATCTCCAAGACCACTTCTGGTTTGAAATGCTATTTCAACCTGTGTTGTAGTACAATGAAAAAGAGAAGAATTTGGAGTAAGCAAAAGATTGTAAAATATTCCTTTATTTTGCACATTATGTGGTTTAATTTCCAGTGCTGTTTCAAGTGGTTTTGCCATTTGCAGACACTTTCATTTTGTACACGTGGAAATTTGCCTGAAAATGGCAAAATCTCATGATGCAGATAGCTTTTTGTACATATTACTAAAATAATTATTATAATTGTATGGGCTTCTCAAGAAATCATGTGGACCAGAAAATTTTGCAGTGTACGAAACGTGTAAATATACATTACATAAGGCAAGAACTGAATTAATTTTGATAAATAGTTTTTCAGCTAATTAATCTGATAGGAATCTACAGTTTTTAAAACTAGTATTTTTGTATGTTATATTAAGATGCTGTCACAGCACATTTTTCTTTTAAGTTTTACATTCTCTCTATACTCTTTTTTCTTTACTCTCTTTTGTTTTCTTTACTCTTTTTTATTTTTATTTTTTTGAATAGTTTAATGCTGATTCTTGAGAAGCCCATGACTTTCCAGTTAGTATGACGTAAAGTATTGTTGATGAATAAAAAATAAATAAAGAGGAAGAAACTTTGAATAAATTTTATCGCCTGTTTATCTGTAGTTTTTTGAAACAAATTGAAAGGCCAACACAAAAGTGTTTTGTTTTGTGCCACAATAAGTGACATTTGTCTTGAATTTTTGCCTGTAAAATTCAGAAGATCACCTTTCTCTCTTTTTCTTTTCTTTTCTTTTTTTTTTTAATTACAGTCTAGGTGCGCTGTCAACCCCCTTGTCCTGAGTGCACTAGTTGGTGTGCCACAGTGGAGTGTGTACATTTTGAGACAATTGGCACTTGAGTTATAAGAATGAATGGCAATTTGCGTCATTTCCAGAGACTATTTCATACATGTATGTTAGTCTGTTGTATTTATGAAATTAAAAGCTACTAGTTATTAGTAGTGTTTTCAAGATGTAGATGTAAGGCAGTGTGTATTCAGTGCAAGGGGTAGCTAAATAAACCACATTCTTTCACCTCAAGCTGAATTCTTTAATTTTTACCAGACCTTCCTTGTGTATAAAAATGAATATTTAATAAGCATGATTTACAGTTGAAGATATTTAGTAAATCCTTGAGTAGCACATTGTTCCTCGATTTACTGCTTTCCTGGATTTTGTTTTGTTTATGCCATCCATGCCTGATTGCACCAAAAGATGTTAAAATAAACGTTTACAAATGTAATGTAACAATTGTAACAGCGCTAACAAAGCTGTTAAATTTTGCATTTCACCAACCTGTTTTCTGAAAATGTTAACAAACATGTGTTAACGCCAAGAAACTTGTAAATATTACAGCTATAGAAGGCTATGGATGAGTCATATTATTTTCTGAACGTACTGCGATGTGCTTTTGATTTCATTTTAGTCTGCACTGCAGTCTGCGCACAGCTAAAAAAATGGCAGATAAACAAAATCGTAAACAAAAGCTGTGAAACAAATTTCTCATTGATGGAGAAAGAATTGTTAATTGAATTGGTGACAAAGTATAAGGATGTCGTGGAAAATAGGACGGATGCGGTGAATGTAAAAGAGAAAGATGTCACGTTGGAAAAAATTGGAAACAAATTTAATTCAAATGCATGTGTCATTACTAGAAACACGAAACGTATTACGTAAGTTTAAAAGGAGGTGCGAAGAAGTACAAGTGACAAGTGACTTGAACACTTCAAGATGGAAGGTGGACAGTGTATTATCCACGTAATTCAGTGATTTATAAAATCGCAAAGTTATTAATATTTAATGCAAAGGCGAGATCGGCATATTCCTTTCAATGCATGTTCTAACTCAGTATTATGTAAATTTATTACGAGGAGCGAAGGACAAGTGATTTGAACGTTTCAAGGCGGGAGGTGGACAGTATATTATCCACATTATTCAATTAATTATAACATCTCAAAATTATTAATACTTGAAGCAAAGGCGAGATCGGCATATTCCTTTCCATGCATGTTCTAACCTCTCTTGTACTTCCCCAGTAACCTTCATAGCAACTTGTTTCGACAGTCTATACCTCCGTAGAAAATTTTCTTCTGATAGCTCCTCAAAATAATTTCTCCTCATAGGCCGTACTCTATTACGAATGTCATTTAAATAGTCTTAAATATAGCAAATTGACAACAGTTACGTTCACGCCCACCATCTTGGCTATTTACAATTATTAAGCACTTAACATCAGAAATTTGACTTGTTAGTTTAACAAGAGATGTAACACAAGTGTTATGCTAACACTTGTTGGTGAAATGCAATTTTTGTTATAACTATTGTTAAACCTGTTTGAAGTCTTAACATCTGTTGGTGAAATCGGGCATCAGTATAATAAACACACGGCAATAATAGCATACAGACTCTTTGAAGTGTCATTTCTTACTTAATTCTCCAAATACAAAGTAATTTTTTATTCTCTACTACTTACCTTTAGTAAATAGAGGAAATATTGCATTCTACCCAAATATTTGATACCAGATTTCAACAAGAACGTCAGTTTTGAGAGTCTATTTTCAGAAAAAGGTCTTTGGTATCTGTCTGAACAGCATAACTCTCAAACAAAATGTTGCTTAAATATCAAACTTAGTTTAGTTCAGTATCTTCTAAGGATGAGATACATCCTTACAGTGAAGCAAACAAATATATACAAATATAATCATTTGTAACATAAAACTTCACTTATGTTATATTTGATATTTATTTGTACAGTATCCATTACAAATTCAGTACAATAAAATTTAACATAAAACAATGCTGTATTATACCTCCTGTACAAATACATGAAATTGCTGACCTTAAGATTTACTTGCTGACTCAGGTCCCCTGGCTATAAGCCTTTGGTTTTCCTGAGCAGCTTGATGTCATTTCTTCTTGACCTTTTCTTTTATCCTAATCCACTTTTCTCTTATCCTATATAAGAAATCTCCTATACATCTATTTTTCTTTCCTCCCATCCCCGTTAGCATGCTTACCACCAATATCTGTTTACTTACCCTGTCCCATTTCTTATCCCATATTTTTCTCCTGTAATTCCTTACATTCTATTAGGTAATGAACAGTGCTTTCTTCATCTCCACAAAATTCACATATTCCTACCTCATTACTTCTCAACCCTTTTAAGTATAACATTCCTACTCTCATCCATGCTATGCCTTCTCTTCCAGTTTTGCCACATTGATCTATATATTTTTCCCTACCCCATTCTGTCTTTAATTACTTACAAAATTTCAAAAATTTCTTTTCTTCTATACTTTCCCATATCTCTTGCCTATCTATTGTCTTGTAGTTTAGTTCTCACTTCCTTCCAAAAACCTATAATTTGTCTCCTCTGCTCTCCATAGATCTCCCATGCCTATCTTTAATATCATTCTTTCCAATTCCGACCACCAACTATTTGTATTTTTAATGCTTTTCTGTTGCTTCATGCACAGATTCAATAATTCCCCTTTCTGCCCTTTAATACACTTATACCAGAATTTTAATATTCTCACTATTACTATTCCCCTCCTTTTTGTATTACCTAGCTCTAGTAATGCCACCTCTCTTGGTGCCAATTTTGGCAGCTCTAGTAGTTCTTTGCAAAACAATCCATACATCTGGTCTAATTGTGTACCTATCTCTGATGTGCCCCATACCTCCAGTGCATACATTGTTTCCGGCTTAAACGACCGCTTCATACATTCTTTCTAATCATCTGACATCTCCAGTTTATGTTTACTTATTCTTACCCCTGACATTGCCGCCCTGCCATTAGCTATCACTTTTCTGGCTTGTGCAGCCCATCCTCCATTGTTACACATCCTTACACCTAAATAGTCATACTCATTTACTACTACCTTTTGGTCTCCTATGAACCATTCCTCTCCTTTCCTAAGTATTGATCCTCTTTTAAATACAATTATTTTTTATTTTTTGCTGTTTATTCTCAGTCCCCAGTCAGCGCAAAACCTATGGATTGCCGCATACAATAAACCAGGGATCTCTTTGTTCATTATTATTGGACAATGGGCATTGCTTTCCTTAACCCTCTCTATTATGTCATCTGTAAATAAATTGAATAGTATAGGACTCAATTTGCATCCCTGTCTTAAGCCTAACTTCTATTCGGCTTCTTCTGATAATACATTCAACCCACATCTTATTCTGAATTTCACCCCACTATAAATTTTATCAATTTCATTTATAAACTTCTCGCTCACCCCTTTTCTTCTTAATTTCCATATTAAAGCCCCCCTGTTTATCGTAGCGAACGCTTTCTCAAAATCCTCAAAAAACATACACAATCTGCCCCTTTTCCTGCTCAAGCATTTATCAATTAACGTCTTGATTATAAATATATTATCTATATTTTGTCATTTTCTCCTAAATCTAGCTTGAAATTCTGATATTTTATTTTCTCTTTTCGCCCAATTCTGAGGATAGACGATGTATACCCGTATACATTTTCCCAATTATAGATAGTAAGCTTATCCCCCTGTAATTCTCTGGCCTATTCACACTCCCCTTTCCTTTAACTGTTGGTACAATCACACTTGTTTTCCAGCAGTCAGGTAATTTCCTACTATCTTTCATCTTATTAAATAAATTAGTTATATTCTTTAATCCACTTGGTGTTTCCCCATATCTCTTCCAAAACTCCCCTGGGATTTCATCCATGCCCATTGCTTTACTCCCCTTTAAGCTTCTTGTTTGTTGAAAAACTTCAATTTGAGTAATTTCTCTATCTAATATCTCATCTAATATCAGGTTGCCCAACTGTATATTATCTCTATTTATCCACTCCCTTTCTGCAACTAGGTCTCTAAAGTACTTCAGCCATTCCTGTGATGTTATCTTATTTTTCACCCCCTTCTGTTTATTCATTTCACTCACCATACCCCATATTTTATTATTATCTTTTTGTTGTATGGCATCCTTCATTTTCTTTCGAACACTATTCTGCCACTCGTTCTTTTTTGTTCTAATAATTTCCTGTATGCTTCTCTACTTATTACCATAATCATCCTATCTCTACCCTCCCCTGTTCTTCTCCAACAAGCCAGATTTTTAAACACTTCCCTTCTTGTTCTACCGCAGTCCTCGTCAAACCAGCCATTACTTATTCATTTCATTTTCCCTTTTACTTTCATTTTTATCCCTGCCCTTGTAACTATTAGTTTCATTAGCTCTAAGCCTTTTCCTATATTGTTCTCATTCAATGCAACCTCTATGCCTATTATTATTTTTGATATTTCTGAGACTTATGTTATAAGAAATGATGATAATTTTCTAATAAATTCTCCGGAATCGCAATTTCATGTAAACTTATACACATCTTCAATGTCGATATGTTGATGTTAGTACTACCAAAATCTGAAAATAAAACAAATACCAGCACATTGATTATACTGGCAGTCGATTCTGAAAATAAAACAAATACCAGCACATTGATTATACTGGCAGTCGATTCTGTTTTTAAATTTGTTTTATTTTCAGATTTTGGTAGTACTAACAAGAACATATCAATATCTAGTGTTCCTAATGATGGCAGCAGCTTTGTTTACATGAAATCGCGATCCTGGAGAATTTATAAGAATTATCATTTCTTATAAGATAAGTGAAGTTTTAAGTTACAAATTATTATATTTGTATAAACCTTTTACTATACGCACACGTTTTCTTGAGCGCTGGTTTTATGGTGTAGTGCAGGCAGGGGGAAAGAAGAGAGAGCTGATACACTCTTATTTCTGCAGTGTGGTCAACCTAGAAAAACACAGTTCAGCAAATCATGTGTAAGATAGGTGCCGCAAGTGTGAGATGTGGACAAACAGTAAAGTTAAACTTGATCCAATAAGCTGTACGTTTATATACTTACTATATATGAAACACATAAAAGTAGAAAACAAATATTAGGACAGCTATAAATACTCATTTGCTTTGTGATTCTTCGATTTCCAATCCGGTAGATCACTTTCATCGCTGGTATCCTCTGATGGGTTGTTTAATTTCATCAATTGCATTTTCTATTACACCATCGTTTCTCCATTATTGCATCCAGTTCTTGGACCATCTTGCATTCTCCTCCCAAATCTTGTCAGTTACGAAAGAGAATACTTCTATAGCAAGTTTCTGCAGATTTATAGAACACATATCACGAGTAATGTTGCATCCTCTGAAAACATTATTTTTGCCCATGCCAGTTCAATTCATTCAGATCAGTTATACAGAGGTAGTGTGTTCTCTTTCGAGAGTCATAACATCCACACCATGCATCTTGCTCTTTAAGTTTTTTGTAAACTGGTTAGCTAAATGTCGACATGTCGACTTTGCACACAGAAACAAAGAGCGTGCATGAAAGCTTAGCATATTAGCCACTAGATGTCAGAGTATATAGTGCATTTCATGTTTCAAAGTTACCTGAGTTTACAGAATGAGATGAAATCCACCAAATGAGGACTTGGAATGAGCTCTCAAGAAAGCTTGCGCACATAGTACATACAACTTTTTAATTTTTACTTTCGCGAAATAGCTCAAATAGCTATATTTAACAACTTACATAGCACACAAAATGTATGTCTTCAGTTTTCTGGGAGTAGTGTGTGAAGTGTTCATTGTAAATGTCTTTGTATAATTGGTGAAGTTTATCTTAGTTAATAAGCAACAAAAGAGCAAACTTTAGTAACAATAATTTGTGGGAGTAGAGAAGGTCATATAAATGCAACATACCAGATCCCGAGTTCGAATGTCGGTCAGGGTGTTATCTGGATAAGGCTTTTTCCAGGGTTTTCCCATATCCTGCGAGACAAATATCAGGTAACTCTAAGCTCTTTGGATCCTGGGCTCATTTGAACATTATTTCACCCATTTCTTCATCGTCCTATATGATATAACGGAGGACATTAAATAAAAAAAAAAACTTACCTGAACCTTATTACACAAATATAACTATTTGCAACAAAAACTTATCTTAAGATAAGTGAAGTTTTGTTGCAAATAGTTGTGTTTGTGTATTATTTATTGCTTCATTGTAGCTAGCTTCATTTTTTACGTATATACCAGAACCTTGTTTATACATTTCTATACCACAGAAATTGTATTTGAGATACACGAGGGGGGGACCCAAAAGAAACCGGACTCCGAGGGTGCTGCCACTTGTAGTCGTAGGGCAGGGTTCTCACGCTAGATGGTGTTAGTAGAGACCTTCATGAAACAGCTGTGCAGACAGCGTCAGGGTAGAGCTGAACGTGCAAGTGTGGTATTGTGTTTCTGACTGTTGGCGGGTTACCTCTGCGAAGTTGTTATGGCAACTTTAAAAGAACAAAGAGTGTGTGAAATTTTTTTTCCTGCTTAAAAAAAACTTCAACAGAGACACACCAAATGCTTCAGGAAGCTTTCCAAGAGGACGCTATGAGCTACACACAGGTTTTCGAGTGGTTTGGGCGCTTTAAACGTGGTGAGATGTGTGTTGAAGACCAAGCTCATTCTGGATGCCCTTCAACATTGCGAAATGAGGAGAACAGTGAAAAGGTCCGCCGAAAGATCAACAAGGATCGTCGCCAACCAATCGACCAAATTTCAGCAGCGACAGGAATCAGTTGGAGCTCGTACCAGCAGATTTTGAGGAGGATTTGAACATGAGACATGTTGCTGCTAAATTTGTTCCGCGCCTTCTCACACAGGAGCACAAAACCATCTGCATGAATGTGTGTCAGGACTTGAAAACAGAGATTGCACGTGATCCAAACTTCTTGAACAAAGTCATTACAGGGGATGAGAGTTGGTGTTATGGGTATGACTCAGAAACCAAGCAAGCGTCAAGCCAGTGGAGGACTCCCAACTCTCCTGGACCAAAAAAAGCAAGGCAAGTGAGGTCAAATGTGAAGATGATTCATTGTCTTTTTTGATGTTCGTGGAATTGTGCATCAGGAATTTGTACCCCCTGGCCAGATTGTTAACCAGCACTTTTACTTGGATGTTTTAAGGCATTTGTGAGAGGATGTGAGGAGGAAACGCCCGGAATTTTGGCGATCAGGTGACTGGTTTCTGCATCATGAATATCCTCCAGCACACACAGCCTTATAAGTGACCCATAATTTGGCATCTCAGAGGTGGTCTGTCATTCCCCATGCTCCGTATTCCCCGGACCTAGCCCCGTGTGACTTTTTCCTATTTCCACGAATGAAAAAAACACTAAAAGGGGAGCGTTATGACGATGTGGAGGAGGTAAAAACAGCTTCGCAAAGGGCCCAGGACAATATCAAACTTGAAGAGTTCCAAACATGCTTCCAACAGTGGGAAAAGAGACTTGACTAGTGCATCGCATGAAATGAAGAGTATTTTGAAGGTGACTGAAGTAATTTTGTGAAAAGATTCATCAATAGTGTTTATGACAACAATCCAGTTTCTTTTGGGTCACCCTTGTATACCTGAAACAAACAAGCTTCATCCTGACAGGTTTGGCTTGAGAGGAATGGGAAGCAGATAGGAAATTCTGAAGTTTGCCTTTGCACTTTTCATTTTTATAATGTTAAGTGATTTACAAAATCACTTTACATAACATTACAATTGGCTCAGTTTTTGTCACAGTCAAAATAGAAGTGATGAATGAATTCTTCAATTTGTACAGTATAATAGGTAAAACATAGAAGCTAGCAACAGTGAAGCAACAACTACCACATAAAATAAAATTATTTGTAACAAACTTCACTTATCTTTTAAGAAAATTGATGAAATTTTCGCAGAACTGAGTTGAAATAATTTTATAAATACTTTAAATTAATTGGGAGTCGATTAATGACACAAAACAACACTTACTTTTAAATTTTCCCGGAACTAGTTTCTGAGGCCTTCCCTCTATCTTTAGCCGGATAGAGTGAAGGCCTCAGAAACTAGTTCCGGGAAAATTTAAAAGTAAGTGTTGTTTTGTGTCATTAATCGACTCCCAATTAATTTAATTTATACAACAACACTGTTTTCAACATTTCCATGAAAGGATTTATAAATACTTGTTCACATTGTCAGTCACTTCCTTTGTTGCCAATGTTATTGTTGCTAGGTATCAAATATTTGTATGTATTACCAAACTCTGAAAATAAAACAAACCTAAAAACAGAATCAGTTGGCAGTATTTCAAAATTCACTATGCAATTTCTATTTTTTAAAATATTATTTTCCCAAACCATTAAATCTATCAGATCATTTAATTGCTTTATTAATTTAACTTCTGAATTTATTTCATGGTTATATGACCAAAAATGATCTGCCACGGCCAATGTGCCCACCTCGGTAGCGTAGATGGTAGCGTGTCTGCCTCACGTTCAAGAGGTCCCGAGTTTGAATTTCGGTTAGGGTGAGTTACCTGGATAAGCTTTTTCCGGAGTTTTCCCATATTCTGATAGACGAATGTCGGGTAACTCTAAGCTCCATGGACCTCAGGCTCACTTAAGTGTCATTTCACCCACTTTATTCATCGTCCAATATGACAATGTTGGAGGACGTAAACTAAAGAAAAAAAAAAAAAAAGGGCCAATGTATCAGTCTGTTTACACCTAATATTTAAAAAATGTTCTTTCGTTCTGGTTTCTAAATTACGTTTGGTCCTTCCAATGAAAACCTGGTTCAAATCTTGGCTATGGCATTGAATTTTTCAGTCTGATTCTCCTTTCCATTTATCTTGTAAATTTAATAGTTTTTAAGCCTCACCCATTGCTAAGCCAGAAGTCTGTTGAAGAAATTGACCATTAAAAGTGAAAAAAGTTTGATCCAAACAAAAATTAGTAAATTACCTTCATATGTTACGTAAAAATTAGTAGGTAAGTTTAACAAAATCAACTATCAAGTTCTCATAAATCTATAGAACTCAACCATTTTTTTTAACAAAATGAAAATTTTACAAATACTAGGAAATAAGGTAGTTATGTCAAAGGAAAGAACTTTATCTGTCGTAGATAAAAAAGATTTGACAGTAAACACTAATTATTTTTAGTTAATTGATGGAAATTAACAATTTCTTCATACTAGCCGTGTATAGGCTAAGGTTTTTGATGGAGTCAACATGAAAAATTTGTGATTTGAACCATGCATCTCCTGGTTTCTGTCCAGTTGCTCTAACCCATTGAGCTACCATGGCCAACGTGCCGTCCTGACATTAAATTCTCCATTTGACTCGTATATTAGCTCTCGCATTCGAGATACACGGTTTCTGGTGACTTACTATTGTAAGTACTAGTGGTTTACCGGGGGAAATATACGAGTCAAATGTCAGGATGGCACGTTGGCCATGGTAGCTCAATGGGTTAGAGTGACTGGACGGAAACCAGGAGATCTGTGTTTCAAATCCCAGCCAAGGCATTGAATTTTTCATGTTGACTCTATCAAAAACCTTAGCCTATATATGGCTAGTATGAAGAAATTATTAATTTCCATCAATTAACTAAAAATAATAAGAGTTAAGTGATGAAGCCTGGACTCAAGTACTTACAGTAGTAAGTTGCCACAAATGGTATATCTCAAATGCGAGAGCCCCTAGTGGTTAACTGGGGAAATATACGAGTCAAATGGAGAATTAAATGTCAGGACGGTACGTTGGCCATGGTAGCTCAATGAGTTAGAGAGACTGGACGGAAACCAGGAGATCTGTGGTTCAAATCCCGGCCATGGCATTGAATTTTTCATATTGACTATCAGTAAGCACTAACTTGAGAATTTTGAATATCAAACTCCCTTCTGTGTTCATGGCATAAATTTTTCCTTCAGCTTTTGTGCTGTTAAATTTTTCACAGGATGTAGAGCTATAACATCTTTATTTCTGGATCTTAAAGATGTTTCCATAACATTTTGCTTGTTTTTGCAGGCTCTTGTGTGTTTGAAAGACCTTGAATGTTATCTTTTTTCATAAGAAATTACATAAATTTTACCTAGTAACAAATTTCCAAGTTTTCATGGTCACTGAACATTTTCATCTTCTCAAATAAATATTTTAAATACTGTTTTCAGTTATAACAGGACTGAAGCTTTGAGATAATCACTATGGAACAAAAAAAAAAAATGTTTGTCATATACCTGAAACAAAATAAGCCAGTTCTTATGTAAACTGGTCTACTGATTCTAAAATTGCCCCTTAAATTCAGTATCATGTAATGTTTTTTGGTATATCTATTTTGTTATAAAAACTTTTAATTTGCAAAGGTAGATCGGGAAACCAAAAAGTTCAAAAGTTTTTTAGTGAATATAACATCATCCTTGCAAATTCAATAACAGAAACCTTATCAAAAAAACAAAAAATAGACAAATTCACTCTGGAAAAAAAGTCTGGCATTTATAGAATCAATTGCTCAGACTGCAATAAATTAAACATTGGAAAGACAAAATGTAACACTGAAACCAGATTAAAAGAACTTCTTAAGAACATCAAGCAAAAAGAAACAGAAAAATCTGCAGTAGCTGCACTGGGATCATAACCAAAACATAGAACATATAACCCAACTACTAAAATCAATATAATTTTGAGTCGAACTAATATTCAATGCTTCACTTATTGCTAGTATTTACCTAGAACGTGTTTCGTTAGGATCTTCCTAACATCATCAGCTGTTGTCGACTAATGGACGTTGGTTTGGTGAACTCATTGGAGGCGATAGGTGCGTCTCTGTTGGTATCTTGATGAACTTGAAGTTTGAGTTTTCTTCAAAGGTAGTGTCGAAATTAAACAATTTTCTTTCATATTTCTTTATGAAGATTTTTTCCCGCGTGGTTAATGCAGCTGGACCTTGGACACATTTTAATCAAGTGGATTTCTCATTCTCTATCATGATTCTTCTTCCAAAAATGGTACGCTACAGCCGATTTATGTATTTTCTTGTTCCTGATTTTCCTAAAATACTCTTTAAGCCTAATGTTCAAGTTCCTTTTTGTTTTTCCAATGTAAAAGCTGTCACAGCCTTTGCAGTTTATCCGGTACACACCTGATTTTTTGTCTGTGGGTATCTCCTTTGTATTATGTGATTTCAAAAGGTGTTGTACACTAAATTTATTCTGTAGGACCAAAGTAATATTGTGCTCTTTGAAGACTTTTTGGAAAAGGTGTGTAGCTCTGGGATGAAATGTAAATTTTCTGTATGAAGTTTCATTGCTGATTGGGGAAAGAGTAGTTACTTGTTTGCATCTTTGTAGTCTTTTGAATTTATCACTTTTCTTTTTGACCAATTCAGCACTGAATTCATTGTATTCTGCAATGTGAATGATATTGTACTCTTTGATATATTCTATCTTGTTTAAAGGTACATTAACCAACCTGTAAGTGTGTGTGTGTATTTAATGCTCAGAATTTGATGATAAAATCATTTTTCTTCTTGCTTCCCAATATTTGGAGACTAGATCTTGATTTTGGAGAGTTTCACGTACAGTTAGATGATCGATGTTCCTTAAATCGTCTTTACCACCAACCTTGAATAAATGTCCATTCAAACAATCGTGGCCTGTGATTAGTCTGAACATTGCTACTGAAGATTTTCAAGGTAGTTCTGGAATTGTCTTTAGTTTGTTTTGGAGATCTTTCCAATTAAGTTTTTCAGAGGAAACTAGATAGTTGTTATTAGTTTTGTGAAGATGTTTTTGATTAATCTTTTAACTAATACAATTTTGAGTCGATCTAACACTCAATGCTCTATTTATTGCTAGTATTTACCTAGAACGCGTTTCGTTAGGTTCTTCCTAACATCATCAACTGTTGTCGACTAATGGATGCCGGTTCAGTGAACTCCTCGGAGGTGATAGGTGCGTCTCTGTCGGTATCTTGATGAACTTGAAATTTGGATTTTCTTCAAAGGTAGTATCGAAATTAAACAATTTACTTTCATATTTCCTTATAAAGATTTTTTCCCATGTGGTTAGTGCAGCTGGACCTTGGACACTTTTTAGTAAGTGAATTTCTCATTCTATTTCATGATTTTCCTTCCAAAAATGGTATGCGTACCATTGAGATTACAATGTAGCCATTGATTAAGACCAATTTTGCTTGAATGCATAAAACATTAGTGGCAAAATCCTTATCTTGATCTCCTAGGGCACAACCAAAGTGTAATGAATATCTGTTTTACATATTAATACTTTTTTTTTGTGCTTTAGGAGTGTATTGTCCATATACACATAGCAAAAGTTATTGGGATCATTAGTACATTATCTTTGCTTGCTTTTATCTATATCTGTAAAATTTCTTTAGCACCGCAAATTAACATTACACCTTCACAGCTAAATATGAACTGAAACAAGAATCCAAATTCCAATACAAAACAAAATACATGAAAAATAGACCATCCAATGGAGTACTCGAGATAAACAAATTGCTTTATTTACTGAGTGAAATGAAAGATAGATGGAGAGAAGCATGATAATGCAGCGTTGGGCTATGGAGCTGAGGGCCATAAATTGATAAATGCTAAGATTGGAATCTTTTCCATTATAGAAAATAAAGTAAGACTATTTAGGTTTTTATGATACGTAATGAAGTTCTGTATCAGTAATTTTATGTTAACTTAATTTTAATTTCATTTGGGCACACCCATTTAAATATGATTTTTATAATAGACTCTTAAAATTAAATATACTGATAAGTCCTACTTGATGGAAAATTTTTCTACTTATTTCAAATAATTACGTTTTGTTTACAGGTTTAAAAATATTATTTAATAATAAAATGGCTATTTTAAATTAAGTTAATTGAGTTGGTATCATACCCCTTTTCTTTAAGTTTTTATAAAAAAAAAAAATATCTCAAAAACGTTGCATGGCTTCCTGAGCATTTTAAGACGACTTTTTGGAATCAGTGTCTTTTTTCATAAAAATTGGCCTATTTTGTTTTGGGTACAAAAACCGCTCCCTAGTGTTATCAGCATGGGTAAAGAAAGTATATTGGAATTACATATTTTTAACCTATAAACTGCTGGATGAGAAAAATTAACCGAACACATCCATAACAGGATATATCTAATTGGCTTTTGAATAACCAGTTTTACCTGCTCTTCTACAAATTTAATTTTGAGATATTCTGTGGAATCTTCATTTATTTCCTCCCATATTCCTTTAAAATGTTGGCAGCCTGAAGTAGGTTGTGTTCAATTTGGTCACTTGCTACTGGGAAACCATTCAAAAGACCAATCAAATTAAGACCATTTCTCCAATATCATTTATCAAGAACCTATTTAAATATGATTGGGTATTACAGTGTTTACTCTATAGAACAATTACACTTTTAAATTGTAATGAAATTGGAGTTCATTTTCAGTGCTGCTACAAGTTATAATTTCTTCAGTATCAGTTTTCAAACAAAACATATGACAATGCATCTCCATAATTTCATGTCACTAATTCTACTTTTAAGCTCTGAAAATCAAGTTTTGTCATCTTCAAGCCATTTACGAAATGCTGTTCATCCCTTTCCATTTCCCCTCTTCTTACTTCTGGAGTTTTAATGTTTGGGAGCTGGTTCTAATATCAGATAGAATGGTAAATTAGGAAACAGTGAAGGGTATGCATCTTCATTAAGGTTAGGAAATGTTCTGGTTCACTTCCTTCACTATGTGCATATGCTTCATAATTATCCCTGTGAATAAGATATATCCACTGCTGTCTCCTATGTGGTCTCTTTGGAAAGTTGACACTAATACTTGTCAACACTTGTATTATAGTTTGATGTACAACCCGGCACACAGCACTTTCTAGGCAGGCATTTTGTACTGAAAACTATACTGTTTCATAATGTAATATTTTGCTCATTTAATTATTTAATATTTATGGACCCATTGTGGGACTCACTGACATGTTGTATTCCAATGATGCAGGGACTCTGTTTACTTAGTACTAAACAAGCAATAATGTGAGCCTCTGATGTCGACTATCATTAACACAATTTTCTTCTTCCTACTGGTCTTAAATACAGTCAATGTAAAAAGTGTTCGTGCACATAAGAAATTACAATAAAATTCTTGGAGAAACAGGAATGGGATGTTTGGCAAATTTATAAATCTATCTATCAAAAACCTTAGCCTAAATACGGCTAGTGTGAAGAAACTATTAATTTCCATCAATTAACTAAAATAATAAGAGTTAAATGATGAAGCCTGGGACTCAAGTACTTACGATAGTAAGTCGCCACAAACGGTGTATCTCAAATGCGAGAGCCCCTAGTGGTTTACCGGGGAAATATACGAGTCAAATGGAGAATTTAATGTCAGGACGGCACGTTGGCCATGGTAGCTCAATGGGTTAGAGTGACTGGACGGAAACCAGGATATCCGTGGTTCAAATCCCGGCCATAGCAATGAATTTTTCATGTTGACTCTATCAATCAATTTTTTTGTTTCTTCGCTTGTTTCCCTGCACTTGCTCCCCATTTTGAAGTTCCTGTGTGTTTGTTTGCTGTTGACTGATGTCTGACCCTGCTCTGTTTCTTATCACTATCGACAAGTAAGCTGCCAGGTGAATGTTGGCTTGTTAAGCCTTTAAGCTTATGTTCTTGAAGCACTACCGCAGGTGTACGATCACTTTTTGTAACTATTTTAGACGTCTTTTTGTGCATTTTATTTAATTTTTACGATTGTACACATCACATTGCAGTTCTGTTTGTGTACTTGTGCAAATAAGTGTTTTGTATTGATGTCTTAAAACCCATGTTTTTTGTTTGATGCACATTCTAATGCAAAACAATATAGGAGTACGGACACATTTTACACTGACTATGTATATTCAGTCCAAATTCCACTCTCATGTCCCTTATTTTATTATCTCAGTTACAATTGCCCATCCATCTCTACCCAATTTGTTATAAATTCCCCATTCTTGTTGTCACTAGCGTTTTCTATCAGTGATACTAGTGTTTATTCTTTGTGTAACCTCCTTCCAAAATCCTGTGTAATCTGATCAACCAATTACCAACTTCAGATTTCAACTGTAACCTTAACACTTTTATAATGCTGTGCCTGCCCATTGATTTAATTGTGTACCAATATTTAAGTACTCTTTCAATGATTTTGCTTTTGTTTTCTGTTCTGCCTATCTCTAATACTACTTCTTTGGATGATGCACTTGGTAGTCCCAAAATTAATCTATGGAACATTCTGTGAATCAGTCCAAACCTCAGCCCCATATATCATTTTGGCCTCCATTATCGCTTTGTAAACCTTTTCTAATCAATGACTTGTCAGTCTGACACAGAAAAGGAATGCACCTGGGATTGATCCCACCCTTGGTCCAGGAAATAGGACCGGTACCCACTCAACATTCTGAGGAAATTGAAGATCTATGCTATAGAAAGCCAACTTTCTGGCTGGAGGTGAATGATACTGACCACATCTCCCCATATTGTTGAATGATCACCCACCTCTGTCTTGCATTTGGGGGTGTGAAGCTGGCAGTCAGGTTGGCAGGCTCT
The DNA here is from genome assembly GCA_030765055.1 of Mantis religiosa. Taxonomy (NCBI): domain Eukaryota; kingdom Metazoa; phylum Arthropoda; class Insecta; order Mantodea; family Mantidae; genus Mantis; species Mantis religiosa. The sequence goes on along the minus strand of CM060947.1, from coordinate 233,672,480 downwards.
GGCTCACTTGCGGGTGTTACACCATGGGTTATGTTAACTTGTTTGTACTTTCAACATGATGAAATACAAATATCACTTCAACCATTAACTTCTGTTCTGTAACAGTTGGCTTCAGAGTTTGAGTCAATTGGATCCAAGGATAACCAGCAACTGCAACTCAGTGTAGTAATAAATATGTAAATGTATAATAATCTGTAATTGAAATGGAAATAAAGATTAACTTTCACTTTACTTTTACACATAATTGCTAAGAGCAAGTTTTGGATCATGTTACTTATTTCTTGAAATTACTATATATAATACATTTTGTATCCGTTACTATTAACATTATTCCGTAAATATTGTGCTTGACGTGTCCATTATCTTGTACAAGATACAAAGGATGAATAATCTGAATCTGTAACAGTTGACTTAGTGTTAGACATAGTCTTATAATATGAACCTATTAATCTGTGGTTAATGATTCAATTTTTCAATTCAATTTATTCATCCCTTATATTTCATACACAGGATACGTCATTTTATATTATAAGAAAACATAAAAATATACCTAAAAGTCTACTATATACACTGCTTAGAAACTAAAATGTACAGTGTTTATTTTCCATTTTTTGCTTTGTACTCTTCCACACTATAAAAAGCTTGTTCTGACAAATACCTTTTTATATTCTTAATATTACATAGTTTAGTATTCTTTATTTTACCTGGCAATCTATTATACATGTATTTTCCGATACTTTCTAATGATCTGTTGTTTAGTGTTCCCCTTAGTGTGGTCCTAAAATAGCTTTATTTCTTACATTATGAGTGTACATTACAGTTCTCTTTACATGTATTCCTTTCTATTACATATTTAATGCTTTCATATATGTATATGCATGGAACAGTTAAAATATTATGCTTCTTAAATATCTGCCTACAGCTAGATCTTCTCTCAACATTTTCAATTATTCGGATAGCTTTCTTTTGTAATCTGAAAATTTTTAACACCTCTTTTGCATTTATATTACCCCATAAAGATATTCCATATTTTATATGTGAATAGATAAATGCATAATACACTTGTTTTAAGCTTTTATTATCCATAGTTCGTCTAACTTGTTTCATTATGTATATATCTTTATTTAGTTTTTTTTTATTGTATGTTCTATGTGTTGCTTCCACCCTAGGTGTTTATCAATTACTACCCCCAAAAATTCTGTTTGGCATGTTTCTGGAATACTTTCACCATCAACAGTAATTTTTATTACAAAATTGAATCGAGAATATATTGACACATTGCTTCACTCACACTGTTTATTCACAGGACATGTTTCAAGAGCTCTTGCTCCTATCCTCAGCTGATACTCGACTAGTGCAAGTTGTAGTGGTTTCTTCTTTCTCCGTATTGTCAATAGATGGCGTGATGTACTTGTCAAAGATGTCCGGTGGTGGAGTTTCAAAGAAGAAAGAAGAAACCACACTCCTATCCTCAGCTGATACTCGACTAGTGCAAGTTGTAGTGGTTTCTTCTTTCTCCGTATTGTCAATAGATGGCGTGATGTACTTGTCAAAGATGTCCGGTGGTGGAGTTTCAAAGAAGAAAGAAGAAACCACTACAACTTGCACTAGTCGAGTATCAGCTGAGGATAGGAGCAAGAGCTCTTGAAACATGTCCTGTGAATAAACAGTGTGAGTGAAGCAATGTGTCAATATATTCTCGATTCAATTTTATACTAATTTGTGCTTCACTGTCCCTACGCTTCTTTCAAGTTTATACTTTGAGTAATTTTTATATTCGTTGAACACTTCTTGAGATCAAACTTTATCCAGCATGTCTTATTTAAATTTATCATTAGGTCTAAGTTTAAGAAATACTGTTTTACTATTTTTAGGATTTCCTTTGCTTTATCTTCCACTTCTCTTTCTGTAGATTCATTTATTATTATGGTTATATCATCTGCATATCCTATTACAGTACCACCATGCTTCCTTATCAACTCAAAAAGGTCATTTATATAAAGTAAAAATAAAAATGGTCCCAAATGATTTCAAATGTGTAACAAAACATGAATAGGGGAGCTACATTTCAATAGATTTCTAGGAATTTTTAGATTTTGAGGATTGAAATTTGAGTCTACTAATATAAGAATAGTGCAACCAAACCCACGTAAATGACAAAAACCTGGATTAGTTCTTAAAAATGACTTAGAATCTGTATAATAATAAAAAAAAAAAAAAAAGAGGTCTAAAATTACAGAAAAAAATGACCCATAAAAGTGGCTTAATTTCATTGAAAATGCTAAAGTGATATGTATATTTTCCACATAGCATCATCAGAAAAAAGATGCAAGCTCACTGAAATCTAGACCCTACAAATCGCCATAACAAATAAGAATAAATGCATCAATTTGACGGTTCACAATCAGGAAGGTGGATTTTTCTAGTTCTGATAGCTCTTCCTGTTCATCAAATGCTGTTTTTGACTGTTTTTGTCCGTAAGATTCCCAGCTTTCTTCGTCTGACAAATCCTAATATATTGGCAGAGCATGAAGGTCTTGTTCTTCAGATTCAGAATTAATATTGTCCAATTTAGACTTCTTTGAGACCTTCCTAAAGGTATTTCTCTCCATTGCACAATTTCTTCATGAGGAACACTTACCTGCAGGAACATCCAATTTCCTCTTCACTTGATTCTCATTTATTATACATGCATTTCCGGTCTTTTCTAAAATTTTTTTTAGAAAGACTGCACTCATTGCCTCTTCATTAACCCCTCTTTTGTAGTAGTAGCTGCTTGTCATATGACACAGTTCCAAATTTTTGGAAACAACTCTTAAATTTTGAACCATCTCTGATACTGAATCTTCACCTTTCCGACAGCCTTAAGAGGGCCAAGGGCTACCAACCTGACTGCTGGCCTCACGTCCACTTACGCATGGCAGAGGTGGGCGATCATCCAACCGATACAGGGAGGAGATGTGGTCAGCCATCAGATCCTCCCTCTATCCAAGTAGTTCACTTCTCTCTACATTTATAGACCACATATGGTGCCAGCATTTCACCAGCAGTGCTACCACAGAAGTAACAGGGTATCTTTCTGGATACTTTGTCCCTTGGCAAACTAATATTTTCGTTTGTGCCGCAATATCTAAAGTATTAGTTTCATCATTCCATATCATATTAGGAGGAACACCTTGAACTTCTAGATTATCAGTGTACTGCAAAATATTTCCAGTGTTGGTACTCAGCTTTCCTTAACATCTGCAAATGTTTCAGAAATCTGTAGATGTTTATGCAAGAAGTACTTTGTTCATTCTTTTCCAGGTATTAGATTAAATCTTTTGACTGAGCATCCAAATACATCCAGGTAAGTTTTTGCAACATAATGAGGGAAATCCAAACTACCTTGTTTCAGTGTAGCTTAAAAAAGTATTTTCTCCTCTGCTATTGTTCTGAAGTATACATTATAAAGGGTCTTTCAACAAGTGTCCTATCTTAGTTAATTGATGGAAATTAATCATTTCTTCATACTAGCCATATATAGGCTAAGGTTTATTTGTACAAAATTGAATTGAGAATATATTGACACATTGCTTCACTCACACTGTTTATTCACAGGACATGTTTCAAGAGCTCTTGCTCCTATCCTCAGCTGATACTCGACTAGTGCAAGTTGTAGTGGTTTCTTCTTTCTCCGTATTGTCAATAGATGGGGTGATGTACTTGTCAAAGATGTCCGGTGGTGGAGTTTCAAAATTCATGACTCTATGACGATTTTTGTTAATGAAGATTTTTTCCCATACGGAAAGGTCTATGGGGTGATTAACGTATTTTATTAGAGATGTTTCCAAATTGATGTCATGTCTAGTATTCAAAAAATGAAAAGCCACTGCTGATTTTTCTGTTTCACCATTTTTAATGTTTCTCATATGTTCTTTAGTTCTGATGTTAATATTTCTTTTTGTTTTTCCTATATAAATTTTAGGGCAAGTTTCACATTTGATCTCATAGATTCCTGGTTTTTCTTTGGTAGTGATTGAATTTTTGGGAGGGCCTTTTAACAAATTTCTGATATTAAACCTGTTTTGAGGTGCAAGAGTTATGTTGTGTTTTGAGAAGATTTTTTGGAATTTGTTATAGGCTGATGGGTGGAAGGTGAATTTTTTAAAAAGTTTTTTCTCTTTTTCTCCTGTAGGTTCTAGGGTGGTGGTTTCTTTTATTTTCTTAGCTTTGTTGAGTCTGTTAACAGTTTTGTCTATTAAATTTGGGTTGAAACCGTTGGATATAGCTACTTTTTTTATGTGTAGGTATTCTTCTTGATAATCTAAACAGAGAAGATTATCAAGATTATCAAGAAGAATACCTACACATAAAAAAGTAGCTATATCCAACGGTTTCAACCCAAATTTAATAGACAAAACTGTTAACAGACTCAACAAAGCTAAGAAAATAAAAGAAACCACCACCCTAGAACCTACAGGAGAAAAAGAGAAAAAACTTTTTAAAAAATTCACCTTCCACCCATCAGCCTATAACAAATTCCAAAAAAATCTTCTCAAAACACAACATAACTCTTGCACCTCAAAACAGGTTTAATATCAGAAATTTGTTAAAAGGCCCTCCCAAAAATTCAATCACTACCAAAGAAAAACCAGGAATCTATGAGATCAAATGTGAAACTAGCCCTAAAATTTATATAGGAAAAACAAAAAGAAATATTAACATCAGAACTAAAGAACATATGAGAAACATTAAAAATGGTGAAACAGAAAAATCAGCAGTGGCTTTTCATTTTTTGAATACTAGACATGACATCAATTTGGAAACATCTCTAATAAAATACGTTAATCACCCCATAGACCTTTCCGTATGGGAAAAAATCTTCATTAACAAAAATCGTCATAGAGTCATGAATTTTGAAACTCCACCACCGGACATCTTTGACAAGTACATCACCCCATCTATTGACAATACGGAGAAAGAAGAAACCACTACAACTTGCACTAGTCGAGTATCAGCTGAGGATAGGAGCAAGAGCTCTTGAAACATGTCCTGTGAATAAACAGTGTGAGTGAAGCAATGTGTCAATATATTCTCGATTCAATTTTGTACTAGTTTGTGCTTCACTGTCCCTACGCTTCTTTCAAGTTTATACTTTAACGTTTATTTGATAGTCAACATGAAAAACTCAATGCCATGGCCAGGATTTGAACCACAGATCTCCTGGTTTCCATCCAGTCACTCTAACTCATTGAGCTAGCATGGCCAACTTAAGTTAGAATGAACAGATGGAAACCAGGAGATCCGTGGTTCAAATCCTGGCCATGGCATTGAATTTTTCATGTGACTCTTTCTATCGTGTCTTATCTCATAACTTAAATAAAACATGTTCTATAAATGATAAGAGGTTTATTTCCTTTTTATTTGTGGAAGAGAACACCATTTAAGTGACTGCTGCGACTTCGTTGGGTTGTGTGTATATGATTGACCCAATTTTCAATGTTTTTTTCCCTCACAGTGAGGCGGTTGTCATGGTCAGGCTATACCTAGCTGCAGTTGTTTACATATGAGTGATAAAAGTACAGTCCATGTGCAGTATGTCTATGGCAAAATGCACACACCTCGTCGTCAATTATTACAAAGAGGCCAAACTTCAGCAGGGTCGCCCTTGAAAAGGCGACAGTTTGTAAAAATTCAGTGGCCAATACACAACCGAGTCAATGAGATGAACGACAGGAGTTTGCCCAGTTAATGGGAACTTCCTTTTCTGTTGACAACTTATTTCCCGAATAACTGACCACTCTTTGCGCCTTCTCCCCACAAGCCTCAAGTCTTCTGAAGTGACACAATATTAACACTGTGGTTTCTGCCTTGGCTGTCGAATCTAGCATTTCATTCCCCCACAAGCTAACATGACCAGGAATCCTGAATGCACTGGGCAATATGATAAGTTAAACTCAGCTAAGGCTCTGAAATGCACTAAGGGAATCACAATTAGGCGGTCACCCAACTTCCAACACTGCAAATACAAAATATTCAATACATGGGATAGAGCTCCACACTAAATGAAAGTGCTATAGTGAAAACCGAATGTATGTGTTTCGGTTTCATAGACATATCAAACACTGCTGGAGTTTTTAGATCCATCGGTATAAATTAAAATAAAGGCTTTGTAACCTGATAAAAATTCCTCAAAACAAGTGTGAATGCTAGACCTAGTTATTGTGGACTTTGGTGAGTCATCATCCCAAAATCAACTTGGGATGATGTATGCAGTCAGGAGGGTACACTCTCGCCTTATGAAACATGCTCAATTTATAATGTGTTTTATAATTAGTTCCAATATTATTTCTCTCTGTTGTGTATTTTGTAATTTTTACATTTTAAGCCATAAAGACAAGTATGCTGCCCCACTACGTCAATTAGGAGACTGTCTTCTGCAATAATAAATATTTTTATCTCTCACACATGCCAGCACCTGTCGTTTATACTGGTACCTGGACCAGTCGGCTCAAAAAGCCATGACAAGGACACTTCAATGCCATGCTGCTTGTGAATCCTACCTAAAACGAACTTTTAAAAGGAAGAAATTCCAGCACACTAGCATCACTGATATAATCCTAGCAACTGACAGCATCATTAGCAAACAAAATATTTATTTACTTTTGCCATCTCTGTAATCTAACTTACCTTCATTCCATTACCTCATATAATATACTATACATACCATACTATATAATTGAATATAATATAATTGAATCGGAATATTGAGAAACCCCACATGTCCAAAAAACAAAATTTTTAAGGAGATACAAAAAACATTCCAGTTCTTAAAATTATGCTTAGTCAGCTTTTGTCCTCATTTTTCGTTGAAATGAATGTACTCTAGACATTCTTGATCCATTTTCTTGAAATTATGTTAACAGTTAGTGAACATGTGAGCTTTCTCAATATTTTGTAATAAATATGCATAAATTATTACTTACCCTTACTATACAGCTAACAAGGACAAAAATGAAACAAATTGTGCCAAAGAGAACCCTTTGGCATTATATTCTACATAAGGTTCCTTCTTTAACATATGTTGGCCAATTGTATGTCGTCGTACAAACTCTGAATGGTTTCATCTTTTGTTAAGAATGGTACAAATCTCTTAAAGCTTGCATTTTCTTCTCATTTATAGGCACATTATCTTGATAGGCCTGACTCACAGGGTTTGGTGTAATTACAAATGTTTCAGCCTGTTGGAATAGGTGCTCTTCCTCACATTCTGCACTAACATCACCACTTCACCACTGTCTGATTTAATTGAGTGTTATTGTTGATAAAATGTCAAAGAGTAGGGCGCCGGTAACACTGGGCAACAATGAAAATGTTTCGGGCTTAAAAAGTGTAATTCCATCTGCTGAATTCAAAAATCACCATAAAAATGATAGATTAGCTCTTGTTTTGAAGATAAAGTGACATTTCATTTTTTAGAGTGAAGATTTTAAATTTGGAGGAAATTTCTTTTGGAGTTGGTACACCTGTCAAATAACAAAAAAACAATCAGAGAGAAATTTTGGAAATTAAGTGATGCAGAAGTTAAGGAAGGCTTTTTTGTCGGACCACAAATAAGAGAACTTCTAAAGGATCCTGATTTTACCAAATTTTGGAGGGGAAAGAAAAGGAAGCTTGAGAAGCCTTCAAGGGTGTTGTTAATGGATTTTTAGGCAACAAGAGATGACAACTACAAGCATTTGGTGACAGTGCTCCTGCAAAAATACCGTAACCTTCGATGCAACATGTCTCTCGAGATCCATTTTCTCCACTTCCACCTAGACTTTTTCCCTCCTAGTTGTGGAGCTGTTAGTGATGAACATGGGGAGAGATTCCATCAGGACATTTCTGTTATGGAACAAAGATATCAGGGCCGTTGGAATGAAGTAATGCTTGCGGATTACTGTTGGTCTTTGTATAGGGATTCTGCGGAACTCCATCGCAAGAGTCAAGCTAAAATACGACGAAGTAAATAGGCCACTACATGATTCTCTTCAGACACGAATTTCTGCGAAGTATTTTTCCAGCAATTTAGAACTCTTAGCATGTAATTACCAGTTAAAAAAATCAAATGCACTTTCATTGTTGTTAGCATGTATGTAATTAAAATGTATCCTTTTCTCTCAATTTGTTAATATGTAATACTTCCACCTTGTGTATATCATAGAAACTAGAGCTAATAAAAATTTTTAATTGTCATATTTGTTTTTCTCAACCCAAAATTAGTAGGAATTGCCTCATGAAGTGCTCGAAACATTCAAAAATTATTTTTTTGTTGCCCTGTGTTATTATTCTATTTGAAACAGTGCTGGTAAATTAAAATTCTGAGAGAGCCCATATCCTTTGTACATGTGGAGTTTCTTTTCAGTTTCGGTGACACAATGTGTAACAGCACAGAAAATGTCAGCACATCATGGGTTTCTCTACATTATGATCGGCCTAAGATAACTCAATTTTGTAAAACATGGACATGTGGGGTTTCTCAATATCCATTCAAATAAGTACGAGGGCTATCCAGAAAGTAGATTACGTTTTCGTCTGTTTCCGCTAGGGGCGGGGCTAGCACGGCCATCTTGGGGTCAGAGCGTTGCGCAGCTCAGTCGGCATCTAGCCGTGTTAGTGAGAGGTTCGTGCTGTGCTCCGTTCAGATACTGTGACGGTTTGACATGTCTGCGTTAATTGAAAATCCCGCGAGCTGCAAGGTGCGTGCAGTAATAAGGTTTCTGACTGCAAAAAACTGTAAACCGATAAAAATCTATCGGCAGCTTTGTGAAGTGTATGGGGACAACATTATCACTGAAGGTGGAGTGCGTCAGTGGGTCATCAGATTTAAAAATGGTCGAACCAATGTTCACGACGAAGATCGAAGTGGGAGACCCAGCATAGTGACTGCCGAACTTGTCGAAAAAGTCGATGCTAAAGTCCGTGAAAATCGAAGGTTCACAATAACGGAACTTTCTTTGAGTTTTCCACAAATTTCGCGAAGTTTGTTGCACGAAATCATCAGCGAAAAGCTTGGTTACCACAAGTTTTGTGCAAGATGGATTCCAAAAATCTTGACAGAGGACCACAAAAATCAGCGAATGGCTGCAGCGTTGAACTTTTTGGACGTTTACCATAAGGATGGTGACTCTTTACTCGATCGCATCGTTACTGGTGACGAAACATGGGTGAAACACGTGAACTGTGAAACGAAATTGCAATCAATGCAGTGGGGGCACACAAGTTCTCCCCAAAAACCCAAGAAATGCATGCAAACAATGTCGGCAAGGAAGATGATGGCGACTGTTTTTTGGGACAGAAAAGGTGTGATTTTGGTGGACTTCCTGGAAAGAGGCACTACAATAAACTCTCAAAGGTATTGCCAAACTCTCCAAAAACTCAGAAGAGCCATTCAAAACAAGCGCAGAGGAATGTTGAGCTCTAAGATCTTGTTGATTCACGACAATGCCCGGCCCCACACGGCAAATGTCACTCGTGAAGTTCTTGAATCTTTTAAGTGGGAGTTGTTTCCTCATCCGCCGTACAGTCCCGACCTGGCACCGAGCGACTTCCACCTATTCCCAGCAATGAAGAAGTGGCTGGCTATGCAGCGTTTTGATGACGACGCACAGCTGCAAGAAGAGGTAACGAAGTGGTTGAAGGCGCAGGCGGCCGAATTTTTTGACGAAGGAATTTCCAAGCTCGTACATCGCTACGATAAATGCCTTAATTTGAATGGTGACTATGTCGAAAAGTAGTATTTGAGTGTGGCTTTCATCTGTATATAATAAAATTTGTTTCCTATACTTTGTTTACTTTTTATTCCAAAACGTAATCTACTTTCTGGATAGCCCTCGTATATACAGTGGCTCTTTCGGCAAAATAAATAATATTAACACCGTATGGGAAATTAGCAGCATTTCTTGTAAAAGTGCTTTGTGGTAAATTAAATTTAAAGGGAGTTGATTAATGACACTAAACAACACTTAATTTTAAATTTTCCCGGAACATGTTTCAGAGACTTTACCTCCATCGTCAACCGGATATCGACAAAGGAGGCAAAGTCTCTTGAAACATGTTCTGGAAAAATTTAAAAGTGTTGTTTAGTGTCATTAATCGACTCCCTTTAAATTTAATTTATTACAACACTGTTTTCAACACTTCCAAGAAAGGAATTGTGCTTTGGGTTTCATAATAAATTTGGTAAAAAAGCTCAGGAGCCCATAACATAACTTTTATCATATTACCTTACTCTCTGTATATGTATTTATCACAACAGGTTTTTGGCTAGGTAAATACTGCAATGACATCTACTGGGTAATTGCAGAAAACTGCTTTATGCAAAACATATATGTTAGACACAATTACAATTTGACATACTTTACATAAAATTAACAGATTGACATTACAAAATAAAGTGTGTACAACAAAGATATAGCCATGCTAAGGCCTGAGAAAATACCTTATGTAAGTAGCACCTGCACTCTACTTTTTCTTTCCTGTGAAAATGCAAGTTCTAATGTTTTTCCAATTCATGAATTGGTATTTGTTACATAGATATGTGTAGAAATGTGTAGTGTTTAACGCCCCCCTTTTACTACATATGGCACCGCAGGCGGTGAAACTGATGATGCATGAGATGAAGATGGAGCACCGGTGGAATGAGATGGCGGGGGAAACCGGAGGTCCCGGAGAAAACCTGCCCCAACGCCGTGTTGTCCACCACAAATCTCACTTTGTGGTCGCCTGGGATTGAACCCGGGCCGCCTTGGTGAGAGCCAAGCAGTCTAACCACTGAGCCACGGCGTGGCCATTTTACATGGATAGGTAAACAACTCTAAATTTAGTGATGTGCACTAGGAATGGCCGACTTTTCTCTTTGCCATTTTGTTTCTAGTAGTGTTATAAAACGGATAGCTTGGGCACTTGGCTTCAACATTTTTAACCATGAACTTTTAAGCAGATTTTAATAAAAATTATGGGAATAAGAAAAACGGAGACTATGTCCATACTTGTTCTTGTCCCAATAAGACAACATTACAAGACTAGAATAGGCCAGTCACACCTCACCTCATGAGGAGCATAATTACAAATCATATTAAGTCCAAAAATAAAAATTTTACGGTGGCAAAAAATGAATTACTCCTAACCTGGAAAATTTTGCACAAATTGTTAATTGCAAAATTATTGTGTTTGAGGCTTACCTCTAGACGAATGAAAGTGAGATCAATTTACACCTGTATTCAGCCTGGAAGGAAAATGTGTTGAATTTGATGTGTTGATCCAAAAAATGACCAAAATATACAAATGAAAAATGAATAATGTAAATAATTAACCGATTACTTTTGTTATTATAGAATATTATGTTAGAGAACATTATCTGCTAACACAAAACTTAATTTTTCAAAATAAAATTCTGATGTATAGGGTGCTCATAAACTCATTCTTTCTGACAAATGAATTGATATATATGTCGAACATATATACGAGGTACGTCCAGCAAGTAAGTTCTGTTCGGTAATAAAATTAAATTGGCTGGCACCGTAGCTCAGTTGGTAGAGCACCTGCCTGCCGTGCTAGGGGTCCCGGATTCGATTCCTGGCGGTGGGAATGGGGATTTTTCTCCGACCAAGATAATTCCCCATTTTCCCCAGAGTCTGGAAGTATGAATGAGAGTGTGAATGTGTGTGCGATCCAATGATTAAAAAAGAAACCTAACGAATACGAGTTAACACCTTCGGTATGTTCCAAAGGAGAACGGCCGCCGATATGACCATTGTAGTTAAAGGCGGGGTATAAATGGAACAAGTAAAAAAAAAAAAAAAAAAAAGTGTACAGATACAGAAAAATTATTTATTGCACAAAATTCTAAAACTCTTAAACTACTTTTCCACATAACTGCCGAAATTTTGCAGGCATTTGTCATAGCGAGGCACAAGTTTTTGTATAGCTTCTTCATAGAAGTTTGCCGCCTGTAATTTTCAACCAGTTGGAAACATTTTCTTTCAGCTCTTCGTCATTGTTGAAGTGTTGACCATCAAGGAAAGATATGAGATGCAAAAACAGATGAAAGTTGCTAGGAGCGAGGTCAGCGGTGTACGGGGGATGGACAAAAAGTCCCAGCAGTGTGTGGTCGTGCGTTGTCAAGAAGAAACACAACACCTTCTGACAGCATTCCTTGGCACTTATTCTGTATTGCACGGCGCAATCCTAGCATTCAGAAAATGAATCACAGATCTGATTTCACAAGCGGCGAGATTTTCAATCAACACCGACATTGTAAACAAGCACAGCAAACCGTATGTGACTGACAGCGATCTCACAATGGCGCACATTTCTTCTCCTTGATACAGAGCATCTACCGCACATGTGTGGAACTGCGATTGCAGCGCTGCAGCGGAGATAAATTGAAACAGAACTGACTTTCTGGACGTCCCTTGTATTTGATATATATTTGATATTTGTCAAACATATCATTGAAAACTGTTATTACACAATAAAAATATTCACATTAACCATTTTGATATGCAATTCACAATGTCTTTGTGCTATAATTCTTTAAAAATATACTGCACTATTTAAGTGCTTGCTTGTGTTATTAAACAACTACTAATACATCTAGCGCTGGTTAAATATTTTGATTTATAGAATGTTCAGAATGCCCTTCTTTTGGCTTATCTTATAGTTTGGTTACATCCTCCTCCTGATCAACTACAAGCTTACGAGGGTTGTTTGATAAGTCTTGTTTAATTTTGACACTACCTTTGAAGAAAACCCAAACTTCAAGTTCATCAAGATACCGACAGAGATGCACCTATCGCCTCCAATGAGTTCACCAAACCAACATCCATTAGTCGACAACAGCTGATGTTAGGAAGATCCTAACGAAATGCATTCTCGGTAAATACTAGCAATAAGTGAAGCATTGAGTATTAGTTTGACTCAAAATTATATTAATTTTGTGCTTCATTGTATCATAGTCCTTACACATTGGAAAAAAACCAAGATTTTTTTTTTTCCATGAACATCTCACCTTATTTCTCGACAGTCTCCACTGATGGCTATACACTTGGTCCAGCAATGTTCCAGTTTTTTCATCCCATCAGAAAAATAAGTTCCATCAAGGTCTGCAAAATACTCGTTAACGGTGACCATCACTTATTCATTTGATGAACATTTCTTAACTCCTAGCCAAATTTTCAATTAGGGGAACAGGAAGAAGTCACTTGGGGCTAAGTCTGGTGAATAAGGTGGAAGAGGAACCAATTCAAAGCCCAACACATGCACTTTCGCCACTTGATTGACAATGAGTGCGATGATGCATTATCTTGGTGAAAGAGCACTATTTTGCATTTTAATCTTGGTCTCTTTTCAGTAAACTCATGTTGCAAACGATCCAATAATGAAGCATAATAGGCTTCAGTTCTGCCTTTTTCCAAGTAGTCTATAAGGATTATTCCTTGAGAATCCCAAAAAACAGTGGCCACCTTACCAGCTGACTAAATGGCCCTTGCCTTCTTCGGTGCACTTTCACCAGCCTTTGTCCACTTTTTTGACTGCTGTTTGTCCTCTGGTGTGTAATAATGGATCCAAGTTTCATCTACGGTCACAAATCAGCGCAAAAAGTATTGCGGATTGTAATTAAACATCGCCAGACACAAGGTAGAAGAGTTCTTCTGGATGCGCTTTTGGTCAACAGTGAGCAATTGCAGCACCCATCTTGCACACAGCTTTTTCATTGCCAATTTTTCATGCAAGATATTCTGCACTCGCTCAGTTGAGATGCCTACAGCCTCAGCAATCTCAAGAATTTTGATTCAGTGGTCTTGCATAACCAGATCATGAATTTTTTCAATGGTGTCCTGTGTGGTGACCTCAATTGGGCGACCAGAGCGCGGTTCAACTTTGGTGCTTCTACAACCACGTTTAAATTCATTGATCCAAAAGTAAACAGTCTTCAATGTTGGTGTAGAGTCCGCATGAACCTCATCCAATTCAGTTTTAACTTGTGCGGAGTCCAGCCCTTCAAATGTTTAATAACTGTATGAAACACTTTTTTTTTTTTTTTTTTTTCCATTTTCAATCGCAGCTGTCACACTGATCAGTTCAGATGACTGTCAACAATGAACCGTATTTTAGTTAGTTGATGGAAATTAATCATTTCTTTACACTAGCCGTATATAGGCTAAGGTTTTTTTGATAGAGTCAACATGAACTGTATATTGTAGCACATTCAAATTTTCTGTACAATCTTTTGAATAATCAAGCTTACCACCCAAAAAGTGTGATGTACATGTTTGGATTTCTTTTCCCCTTTTTGGCTTTCTCTTTGATTACCAACAATACCTTCCTCCATAACTGAAACAGCACAACTCAAATTAAAACTGCCATTGCTGAACCAGTAGCATTGACACATATTGAGAATAGGGTATAGGTTGCCCATGCAACCAAGTAAACAAATTAACTAGTTTCCTATTGTATTTATGTTTAACACAACAAAACTTGAAACACAATATAAAAGACTGGCTATAAGTTGAAACAGCAGCTAATTTTTAGAAGCTTTTAAACTGTTAGTATATATGTTACAATGACTTCACAACATGAAAAATCACTTCAGAAATTATACGAACATATATCCAACTCAGTTTTGTTTATTGGTAGACATAATACAATTTGAAATGATGCTCCACCCATATGACTTCTAAAAACACATGCTATATCATTGTATCTTATTTGTTTTTTCATTACTATTTATTTATAGGCAAGCAAATATCACATGACTTAAATTTAAAGGGAGTCGATTAATGACACTTAACAACACTTAACTTTTAAATTTTCCCAGAACATGTTTCAAAGACTATGCCTCATCTGAAAAATGTTCCGGTAAAATTTAAAAGTAAGTGTTACTTAGTGTCATTAATCGACTCCCTTTAAATTTAATTTATTATAAGACTGTTTTCAACACTTCCAAGAAAGGAATCACATGACTTGTGAGGTATAAGGGTCAAGATTTAAGGAAATAAATTTCATGCATCGTTAGAAATAAATGTCAAAGTAGTGAGTCAAAGTGTATTTTGAACATTTTGTGAATACATATGTAAATTCAATTACAATGTATAGCACAATAACCTGATGTTTTAATGTAATTCCAATTAAAGAATATATAAATATCATATGCCATGAAATTAATATACATTTGCTGGCTGCAATTTACAAATAAAATAGTTGTACAATTACCATTTACAATTATCATTGTTACAATTGGTGTTAGCCAAAACTTAAGTCTAATTTTATCTTGTATAACAATCGAATGATTGAGCGTTTTCGGAGAAGCAGCATTCACAATGAAATATTCATACAGTAAAAAAATCTGTGATTAAAAATGGTACACATGGAAGATAAAATAAAAATAGTTATGGCATATGACATTTCTGGAATATGTGTCGGATATCGGAGCTGGATTATACACCATGAAAATAATAAAGGCACAAATATTTTTTCAACCGAAAATTTCATCCTACTATTTTCAAAGGTAACATTCGTATATACATATTACTTATCTTGAGAAAATAAAGCAGAACAGGGAGCTGAGGAATAGAATAACTTTACTGAAACATGTTCACAACCTCTCTATGTATGTTAAAACTAAATCATATTAAAGGAGATACAATTACAATTGGCTTCAAGACTAACAAGTGCTAGAGGTCACAGCGTTAGGATGAAATTTTCGGTACCTAATGAAAACATAAACACTGAATACCATTATTTACACACAAAGCAGTCTAACTCCTTTCACACAGTTTTTCTGTTTTTGTCTTCAGTATATCTTTCTAATAAAAAAAGAAAAAAAAAAGAAAAATAATTAATTTTTTATGTAAATATATGTCCAAAAACATACATCACACATCCGTTCACAGCTCACCACATCAACATTGTCACCACATCACATCATTTCATCATACACCCACCAAATTAATAGGAAACTGCTGCTTTTTCCTTTAGCAGCTTTTGTCCAGGAGTGAGCCTGCCTTTATACACAAGACGGACATTTACATATGTCTAATGGCCTGGCCCACTAGAATATCACAGAAAAGCTTTCTACAAAATTCGTTAATACCATCTATCGTTTGGCAATTTTATGTGAAATATCACAATATTATTTTAATGATAATATTTCCTTTGTAACAATACAACACCCATCTTGGGTGTGGTATATTTAAAAATTCAAACAAATTCTATGGGCCAGGCCAAATAAGTGTGTTTGTGTGTGTGTGTGTTTGTGTGTATGTATGTGTAAAAAACATGTTCTTTATTTTCTTTTATACTACTAATGTACTTTTTTTCAGTACAAACAAAACTACTAAGAATCAATAAACATGTTACATTCTAATATACCATGAACATTCTCTTAGTATCAACGGCACTCAATGACAAGGCCATTTAGTTTATATACTAAACAAATGTTCCACCAGGAAACATATTATAAATATTTATATGTGATTCTACCGAAATGTGAGGAATGACAGTCGAGGACATAGCCCTCATTTATAACAAGAGAATGTTCACGCATTTCTCCCTATATAATTATATATGTGTATATATGAAGCTATATAATTAAACCAGGTTACTCTGAGACAAGTGATGACCCCTCTAATATCGACAATACCTAACAAAAATTTAACCCACTAGCTTCAAAGTAACCAGGCCAAATAAGACATCAAAACCACACCAAATGGAAAATGGCATTCAACTCTTTAACTACAGAGGTATTTTTATTTTTAATTAGGGAGGTAAACAGAGCTTAGCACGGTTTGTCACACAGAACTTTGAATGCCACTTTTTCCCTTACAGTAAAAACTCATTTAATCAGTTCATTATACGTTCAAATAAAATGTGAATAAGCGATCCCTAACAGATCTATGTAGGCGCAGATATTCCTGTACACTAATAAACCTTTACAGTTTACTTTCAGCGCATTTAACATTCAAATTATACAAGCCTTTGAAACTTTGGCATCTACATAATTTTGTCTTGCTTTTTATTTTGAGTTTCAAAGGCTCTTTATACAGAACTCTAACAAAGTTAATTCATCCGAGTGTGAAACTTTGTTTCAGGAAACCTAATTAAATAATTTAGAATTAATAATATAACAGCAGTTCATGATCATTTAAAGCATCATCAGAATATTGATCAGCGATGCAATTTGAAACTAATTTATATGCAGAGTAAGAGCTGATAAAACTATAAAAATCACGGACTCTGCCATTACAATGGCCTTTTTTAATGGCTACACACCACTTACCCTCTAAATGACTGTTTCAGCAAAACTATAAAGTATAAATCAGCAGAAACACAACATACACATGGTTTCTTAATTATGCTTTAACACCCTGCTTTATCGAAGCAGTGACCTCCTAAAGGCCTTCTTGATCCGTCGCTGAGTAGGAGGCGGTGTAGCTCCTGGAGCAGGAGATGCACTGCAACAAAAATTTCTTAATGCAACACAAAAATCAGACAAGTGAAAGGCAAATGCTGAGCTCTATTCTACAAAGTTATGTGTTGTAAATTATGGGTTATTGTTGAAAGTTGTCAAAGTAAGATGATGTACAATTTGGTTCCAAGAATTAAACCATTTAATGAGCATTAAATGCATTTTAATTACAACATTACAAGTGACTCGGTTATAAACTATTGGGTAGTTATAATTAGCATGTTCAGCATGGTACAATGTAATGATCGTAAGAGTCTGAAATTCTGTAAAAACTTTTACATAATGAACTTGAGTGGAATATACTAAGTTTTCTCAGAACAAAACTTCAGGTTCAATAGCAACTTTGATCAGTAAACCTAAAGCCATTGTCACCACCTGAGGCTGCCCGTTGTCGAGTCTCCCTAACTCGACACCTCATAATTTATGTTACGTGGATGGGTGATGCTTTGGGATGTCGGGGTTTTCCTTAAGGTTGCTCTAGCTTTGAGACTCCTATCTATGCATCAGGGTGTGGGACGTCCTGGATTTGATGTAGGGTTCTACTAAAGAAAACACACAACTATATTAGCACACTTTACTATTTTTTGTAAACTATTAACGCTCATTCACTCACTGCTAGATAACTTGTGTATTTTGTTTGTTGAGTCCGCAAAACTGTATGTATGACTGTTACCCATCCGCCGTCACTTTCAGGAGTTGCCTCTTTGCTGTCAGATGTGCAAGTGTGTTCCCTTCCGTTAGCTGTGGCTATTATAAAGGCTCACAGAAATATTTGCTCCATTGATACATTCCTCTGTTCCCAGGAAAAACCCTTTTATTGTCTACATAAACAGTGATCCCATTTGAAAGCGATCAACGTATTCTATTATACCTGGGGCCTTCTACCTTGGCGTTCCTAAACTACGACCTCCACAAATCTTAACCTGCTCATATGTATATAACTTTGTGTATGTATTTCTTTGAACTTATTCTAATATTTTATTAGGAACTGCAAGCACAGTTTCACACCTTTAAAACTTATGAGAAACCTAAAAATTCATCCAACAAAATCCTTTCCCTACATATTTTAAGCCTGGATGACCATTTTTGTCATTGTACTAAATAAACATTAGTTGGAACCCTGAAATGGTTCAATGTGCAAGAATGAACTATGAAATGAACCTTGGAAGTAGAAAAAGATGGATGGCTACACTTTCTGAGACAACTTAACAGAACTGAATTTGGGATACACATAAAACCCACCCATGTAAAAACAAAAATGCTATTTTAAATCAAACCAACATGCAAGCTTGCCTTACAGCAAACTGAGCACTCCCAACAAGGAAATATCAACAATTCCAGAAAAAAAGCCACACAGAATTGATTCGGCACTCACATAGTGTGCAAACTAATACAAAAAACATTCTATAGCACTGTTCTCAACAGCAGATATCTCTTGCCAAAAATATGTAGTAGGTTTACATATCAAATTCAATAAACTATTTCTAGAATGACTTAAAATTGGTTTAATAAATACAATCTAAGAAACCTACTTTATCATCCATAAAAAAGACAATATACTGAGAAATCGGGGATTTACCACATAGATTGTGAAGAATGCTATGATTTACACATATGTAAAAACAAGAGGAAGCTACAAATCAACTAAGGGAACACAAGAAATTTAAGTCATGCAAATAGAAAATCTATGGTGGCTCACAGATTTCCATTCAAAAGAACAAAAATAGGAAATAAAGGTTTCAAAATAGTCAAAACACCAGCAGAACTCATAGTATGGGAAAATTTAATTTCACCAAAAATGTACACAAGAACAATTATTTTGAAATTCCACCAATAGATGACATAGTGAAGTTTTCCAACAGAGAGCTAAAATGCAGCACAAATGATACTAAAATAAACATCTTTAAAACACAGTTAGAATGACAACATAGTTAAGTGAAATTAAAACAATTAACTTACATTATATTGAACCTTGAAAACAACTAGTTTGAGCTCAACCTTGCAGAGTGCAAATTTTAAGTCCTGGAGATAGGACTAGTGCCCACTCGGCATCATGAGGAATTTGAGGAGCTGCAATAAGCAGCAAATTTTGGTCAAGAATGCCAGCTTTCTGGCTGGGGTGCCAAGATGCTGTGGTCCTCTTCAGCTGCTGCTGTGCGAGCGCTGCAGACCCTTAGCATTCATCGTATCTCTGACGTTACTAGAGGAACCTCAGGCCGAACTGCCGAGCCCCTCCCATTTCTTGATAAATCTAAATGTGGGGTTGTCTTCTCACAGGATTTCGAAATTCATTGTGATTTTTGTGCTTTACTATGTAGATTTTCCCTAGATGACAAGCTCCCTCTGTTTTTGTACATATTTTAGTAGTTCAGTTTTTTCTTCAATCACATGATTTTCGGATGAGAAATAAGCTGCTATGCAGTCTTTTTGGTATTCTTTATCTACGATGCCTTTCAAGTAGGAGTACAGAAAAGTCCCCAATAGCAGCTCATTTCTGGTCCAAAAATCATGTAATTGAAGAAAAAACTGAACTACTACAATATGTACAAAAACAGAGGGAGCTTGTCATCTGGGAGAAAACCTCCATAAAAGAGCACAAAAATCACCTAGTGAATTTCGAAATCCCACCAGAAGACAACTCCACATTTAGATTTATCAAGAAATCAACAGATGGTAGCAAAAGCTCCAAAACTACCCACACCATTGGATTTAGCATAATTTGCAATAGAGCTGAAGATACGAGCAATAGTTCACTGAACATCCTCAATATATGCTCACTTTCTTCTCGGGCAGCCAGCCAGGTGTAAAGATGATTAGATATCAACGTTTCGGGAGTGTGCATCTCTCCCATCATCAGAATATTTATAAAATGTTATAACCACAAATGAAATACTGGATATAACACAACTATAAACAAAGACAAAACACTATTCAAAATTCGCATTACTGAACAAAAGACTGTTTTCAGTAAATTAAATGCCAGGTCAGGAGACCTTTGTCACCAGCTATTGCTAATTTCTATATGGAACACCTAGAACATGAAATATTTGCCACAGCTCCACTTAAACCATCTCATTTCTATAGAAACATGGACGACACTTTTGTAATTTGGCCACATGGATTAGAGACTTTGCCTAGCTTTCTCTCAAATATAGTTTATCATGGAAGTGGAGAAGGATGTAACTTCCATTCCTGGACATTCTTGTTTCAAAAAACAGCAATGGTACACTGGGGCATGCTGTATATCGCAAGCCTACACACACCGATCTCTTTCTGAATGCTCATAGTTTCCATCATAAGTCTCAACGACTGGGAGTTCACAATACATTGACCCACAGAGCTTTGTCAATCTCTGATCCCAGCCACTTAAAACAAGAATTACAGCCCTTGAGACTCAATTTCTGTCAAAACGGCTACTCCGAATATGACGTTGAAGCCTCAATCACCAAAGCTAGGAAAGGGAAACCTGTAATACAGCAAGTGTCAGATAAACCTACCGCTACAGCCTGCATCCCGTTTACCAGCAATCTATCTGGCAGAATCAGCAGAATTCTTGCCAAATACCACATCAGCACCATTCACAAGCCATCTCCGAAGATTAAACAGCTGTTGAGATCAGTGAAAGACAAACTGGACTTCCAAGTTCTGGGAGTGTACCACATTCCCTGTGAAGTTAAGTAGTTACGTTTCTTTGACACAATTTTCTATACTCACACCATCTCCTGACCTGGAATTTAATTGACTGAAAACAGTCTTTTGTTCAGTAATGCAAATTTTGATAGTGTTTTGTCTTTGTTTATAGTTGTGTTATATCCAGTATTTCATTTGTGGTTATAACATTTTGTAAATATCCTGATGATGGGAGAGAGGCACACTCCCGAAATGTTGATATCTATACCTCGGCCGTTCTATCTGCGGCTCTGACATTTCTCGAGAGGGGGAAGCAGGCTGTTGCCAGTTCTTGAGCGGGAATTTCAAGCAGAGGAACAATGCGTATTTTAAATATTTCATATATTTGCATATTTCATGAACCAGTAGCCATATTATTATAATAGCAATAATAATAGGACTTACGAACACTAAACATCGGAGTTCACGCACGAAAATTATACCAAAGAAAGTTCACCAGCGCAAGCCGCTATTAGGCCACGTGGTTCAAACAAATTTAAGCTGGCAACATGGTGTTGGGTTCGGGAGCCACGCCTACCAGCGACAACGCTGATTGGCGCTAGCAGACAGTTTTAGCTTCCTGACCACGACACCGGATGTACAGACTCCCAGTATCACCAACAGAAGCAGTTGGTGTGCGTGAAAGGTGTGAACGAAATATTTGAATAGAGTGATGTTGTAAAGAATATCTTGCATGCTAATGAAATTACAAGTTGTATTTCAATGTTTTGAAGCTAATAGATTCCTATACTCTCGTTATAAAAATAATTCTGACAATATGTTTTCAATTACTCATTATTATATGTTGGTACTAGTAACCTTCCCCCTCCACCTCCTGCAGCCACTAAATGTCAGAGCCGTAGATACAGCGGCCGGACAGTAATCATCTTTTCACCTGGCTGGCTGCCCGAGAAGAAAGTGAGCGCATTCGTCGCCAGGAAAGCTTCAGGTCTTAGTCCTCAATATAGGTATGCAAGTGAAGCTTATGTGGTAAAATAAGACTCATCTTGAATTTAAAAATGTTTGTTGTTTTGTTCCTGTTCTCAGATTGTGAACCAGCCTTAAATGTTGGTTGAGATAATCTATACCTAAAAAGATTCTGGAAACTAAATATTCATTTCTTTTTATATGAGACTATTTCAAAATCTAAGTAACTGGAAGAAAAGTTAAATGTTAATAAAAGAGAAAACTAAATTATCAAAACACTTACGTGAATGTAGGAGTTTCGCCCTTTGAGAAGTTGAAACTTGGTCGCACATTTGGATTGAAAGTAGGAGCAGCTGGTGCTGCAGGATTTGGTGTCGCAGCTGACCCAGATGGCTGAGATGAGGCCTGAGGCTGGCCGAATGTAAATGCAGCTGTTGGGTTGGCAAATGGCAAACTTGGTGTTGCAGATGGCTGGCTAGCACCAAAGCCAAATACTGGTGGTGTTTGTTGTTGTGCTTGCATGTTGTTTGCTCCAAAAGAGAAATTGAAACCACTTGAAGTACTGGAGCCAAATGGAGCCACAGAATTTGCAGCAGGAGTACTTTCTGCTGCAGGTGTGGTTCCAAATGCAGGTACCGTCACGTTATTTGCAGCTGGGGAACCAAACAATGTTGGAGCAACTGTGTTTGGGACAGAATTTGCAGCACCTGATCCAAAGTTAAAATTTGGAGTTGTATTGTTTGTAAATGAGAAACCAGTGCTGCCTGTTAAGCCAGATGGTGCAGCAGTGTTGCCTGAATCTCCGAAGGTGAATGCGGCAGACTTTGGAGTAGTTGTACTCTGCACATTTCCAAAAGAGAATCCTGTTGACGGCTGGGCAACATTGTTTGCTGGGGTTGAGGAGCCAAAAGTAAAAAGTCCAGTGTTTGATGAGGGTTTCTCCATTGTTGAAAGTGCTGGTTGCTTTTGTTCTTCCAGTTGAGAAAAGCTAGAACCAAATGCTGGAGCAGAGGGAGTTCCAAAGCCTGACACGGTTGTAGTTGTGGCTGTATTCATGCTGGCTGCTGTAGTTGTGCTGGGAGATGCAAATGAGATAGTACTGTTTGCTTGCTGTCCAAAAGCTGGTGTTAATGCTGATCCTCCCAGACTAGGCACTGCTGTTGCTTCAATACCTGATGGTGATGCAACCGCTGATGAAGCTGTCGTAGTAGTTGTTGTAACTCCAAACAATGATGGGGTGGTTGTTATAGCAAATGGTGATGCTATTTTCTTCACTGCACTCTTGCCATCCTCTGTGCCACCAAATACCTTTTCTGATGCATTATCTTCAATGGGCCGCTTTGCTTTGGTACCAAAACTGAATGTCGGTGTTGTAGTTTTAGGTTGCAAACTGAATGGTGAAGCAGTACTCGTTGAACTGGATTGTCCAAAACTGCCATCTGCATTATTTGTGTTTCCAAAGCCTACAGAGGGTTTTGATGTGCCAAATGAAAAGAGTGCTGAAGAAGTGGTAGTAGCAGTGCTTGAAAAAGGTGAAGTCAAACTACTGCCAAAAGCCAAGCCTGTTGGTTTAGAGGAAGAACTGGTTGGCATGAAGCTAAAAGTAGGACCAGATGCTGTGGTAGTCACAGTATTTGCAGTAGTAAAGCTTAGTGTTACAGCAGAAGTGTTTGCTGTTGACACTGAGGAAGATGGGACAGGAGTTGGTTGTGCTGATTCAGATGTTTTGGTTTCTGTAACTGGCTTCTCAGCAGATGACGCAGAGGAAGATTTAGTGGCAAATGGAGAGTCTTGTATGGCCGATTCTTTTGCTGCTTCTTTTGTTTTTGCAACTTCAGTAAAACTCACCTGCTTTTTAGTACTATTCCCTTCAGTTAATATATTAGGAGTCGCTTGCTTCTTAGAACTGCTCATATCAGTTATTGTATTAACAGGTAACACCTGTCCCTCACTTTTGCTCATCTCTTTAGTCTTATCAGCATTTTCTGTCAGAGATTTGGAATTCTGTGATGCTCCAAAGCTGAACATTGGCATCTTAGCTACTGTGGTTGTTATAAAAGGCTGGGACTTCTCAGTTATTGAAGTACATGAACTAACAGTGGTACCAAAATTGAAGGTTGGTACTGTAGCTTTAGAATCTGATTTATCAGAAGCAGAAGTAGAAGCAGAAGCAGTAGTAGTAGCAGTAGCAGCAACAGCAGTGGTAGAAATGCCAAATGTAAAGCCTGTGCTTTCTTTTGCTTTAGTTTCTCCAAAGCTGAAGCTACCAGAAGTTGGCAATGCTTTTTTGTCCTTTTCGCTTACTTTGTCTATACCAAATTTGAAGGTAGATGCTTCAGGTGGGATTGTAAAATTAAACTTTGTGGTTGTTGAGCTGGTTGACGTGGCAACCGAACTCTTTGATTCACTTTCTGTGCCTGGTTTAGCCTTCTCACAAGCTATACAAATGGATGCCTCAGGTTTGTTCTGAACCATACAATCTGAACATTCCCAGCTACCTTTTGGTTTCTTAAACTTGTCTCCAAATCCATCAGAACTCTTAGTTTCAGTGCTAACTTCGGCTGCAGCTTTAACTGGCCTTTTAGCAAAACAGGCTTCACATGTATCCTTGGAGCTACTATTTCTTATCATGCAAGTGCCACATTCCCAAGAACCTGCTGCTGGCTTGAATGTATCACCAAACCCAGCAGAAGAATCGACCACAGAGTTGTTTTTGCTTGGTTGCTGTTTTTTCTCCCCAGGTTTTGCAGCAGTACATGAAACGCAGCTCTTATCACTGACTTTATTCCTCACCATGCAAGACTGACACTCCCACTGGTCTGCTGACTTCTTGAACTGTGAGCCAAAGCTGTTAGTTGCTGTGTTTGTGACAGCTGAACTCACAGTAGAGGCTTGCAAAACTGATGTTGGAATTCGAGGTGCTGTACAAGCTAAACAATTCACTGCATCACTATTATTACGAATCATACAGGAATTGCACTCCCAAGTTCCTTCTACCGATTTCTTAAACTTTTCCCAAGGATCATTCTTTATAGAACTTGTATCCTTTATGTCTTTCTTAGCTTCCTCCATATCACTAGCTACAGGTTTCTTGCTAAAATAATCCATCACACTACCTGATTTTAGCTCAGTAGCTGGTTTTACACCAAAACCTACATTACTAGCTTGACCATTATTTTTAGGCAATGCACGCTTGCTAGGAGGACTTGGATGATCTCCAGATTTAAATTGCAACTGACTGACAATCATGGGCTTTGTAAAAGGATTCATACAATTTACCTGAACAGTTTCCGAACTATCACTATTGATTTTACTACATTGTCTGGTGTCTTTGGCTGGTTTGTGTGCACTAAAATCAAGAGGATTACTAAAAGTAAAATCGTCCACTGATACACAAGTCCTTATACTGTTTGTAAAAATTATCGGAGCAGAAAACTTGAAAGTACTTGTTGTGGATGGAGATGAAGAGGTACTGGCTGCTGCAGGAACTACAAAATCAAATTTTGGAAGAGTTGTAATAGGCAGAGAAATGTTTGGAAGCTTGACTTCTTCTGGTTGTTCAGTTTCCAATTCTTTCTCCCTGCTTTTTATTTTTCCTGTATGTTTTACTTGTTTTTCTCTATCTTCAAACCTAGAAGTAACAAAAATTAGATTAATTCAATATATCAAAAGAAATAAACATTTTCAGCTAGATGTATCTGATTTAATATGTAAAAATGAAAGTACCTAAGCTTATATTCGCTGTTGACGTCACTCACTGCGGAGTTCAAGTGTGGCGTTGATGCGGCAATGAGTCTGGCCGACTCCAAAGAATCTTGAAGTCTCTCTCTATGTTTCATTTTCAGTAGGTCAGGCACAGTAGGGATAGTCAGCTCACGCGTTGCCAATCTGTTCCCTTCAGAGACCTTAGCAGTTTTACTTGGTGTCGGAGTCATTCCTAAAAATGAAATGAGTTATTTTAAGTCCTTAATCCGAAAACCATTTAAGAAAATTAAACACAGAAATATTACGGTAAGCAGGGTTAATTCAAAGATACAAGAAATAATCAGAAAACTTCCTTACCAAGTTAACTTCACATGCACCACAAAATTATAAGGTTAAAAAAAATTCTACAAAGTTCTTTACAACTTATTTTGATATAAAAATAAAATAAAATAAAAACTCAAAATGGCTATAAATTGCACAAAACCCTAAAATAATTCCAAAACTACCAAGAAAATCAGCTGTTGCCATCTTTCGTCTCATAACTGGACATGATTGTTTGAATAACTATCTTTATAGGATTGGACTTTCAAGCTCACTATACTGCCTACTGGGTACCACAGAAGAAATTATGAATAGGGAACATCTAGAATCATGCCAAGCTTTGAAGACGTGTCCTGACATTGTCACCAAATACTGGGAGGCTAGAAGAATGACCTGGTTGTCAATTCCTGAGCATTAGAAGTGCACACGTGCACACGCACGCACACTTATTTTGATATAAAAACTTGATAGGCTTAACAAAATTATTAAAGCCCAGAATAAGACACTAAAAGCAAAAACCTTGCAAAAACTGTGGATCATGGTCACTTAACATCATTTACATAATGTAATACATTCAAAATTATGCAACCTAAGTTGCATTATTCTTAATTACTAGATATTTGTATTATTCTGTTAATTACTACTGCATTACTTTAATCACTATTGTATTATTTAACTACTATTGTATTATTTGATTAATATTGTATTATTTAATTACTATTGTATTCATAATTGTATTACTCAAAAGAATTGTATTATTCTTATGGGTACAAATTTGACGAAGCCAAGAATATTGTATATTCCTATGGTGAATAAAATTTACTTACACAAATATAAATATTTGTTACAAAGGCTTCACTTATCTTAAGAAATTGGTGTTAATACTTCTTTCTAATGGAAAGAATACAAATTCTTAAGATAAGTGAAGCCTTTGTAACAAATATTTATATTTGGTGTTAATACTTCTTTCTAATGGAAAGAATACAATTTCTTAAGATAAGTGAAGCCTATGTAACAAATATTTATATTTGTGTAATATTTATTGCTTCACTGTAGCTAGCTTCATTTTCTACGTAATCACTTACATACTTTATAAACTTTAAGTGAAAAGCTCTTCTGTAGAATTAACTATTTCCCATATATTCACTGTTATTGGTTTGAATTTTCCACCACAAATACATTGTTTAAGTGCCAAGTTGCAATTTGCTTCTCATGATCACTACATGATCAAATATTTTATATCTATAATAGAAATATAAGTTTTATATTTTCTAAATATGCAACTGGAAAACCAAGAGTTAAATATTACTGCACAATAAAAGTCTAATCTCATTTATATACATAATTTATATGAAAAAATCTTTGTAGAATAACCTATTTCCGATATATTTACTGGTATTGGTTTGAATTTTTCAACACAAAATAAATTTTTTGGAGAAACTTTCTTTTGTGCAACGTGAGAATATTTTCTAAGTCCAATGGTGCACGTATATGCATGTGCAAGCAGAAAACCTACAGGCTCTTGTGTTGCAGCCAACATGACAAAGATATGTAACACTTATAGCCAACCTCTGCAAAAATGCCCCACACCGGTGCAATGTCCTACACTGGTGCAAAAAGAATGTGGATAAAATTAGCACAGATCAATTTTGGAAAATACTGACCATGTTTCCTCTCAGGAAACTGAAAAAAACATAGTAACATGGTAACTGGTATCCTTGACGACGAGGTGTGTTAACTGACAGTGCAAGCGATTTGTTTGTGAAATTGATCTCAATAAGAAAACTTGACGTCATTTTCTTAAGATACGTTTTTGTTACAAATAGTTATATTTGTGTAATATCCAAATAACTATATTACTGCGTGAAAACAGCTATATAAATCTAAGGCTATAAACTTTGGTTGTGAAATACCTACTCTAAGAGGTACATGCAGATACTGACAGAGAGGTTTCTCTATTTCCAGCCTGTGTAGACATAACATATACGAGACGTGTCTGTAAAATAAGGTCTCCAAGGCGCAGGAGCTGTGAAGAACGCTATTACGCGAGATCCGGCAACACTGGCGTGTAGCTTGGTTTCACCCCTTCAAATCCCCACAACGAACCCGTTGCAACCATTAAGTCTTGGATGGGCAGCCGTTTATGATGGAGCTTACTATCACTTCCGCCGCCAAGTGCAAGTTGCATGCAGTGATCCGTGTTTTTTTAGTGCCAAGGGCACTACCCCACTGAAATTCATCGTCAGTTATGCAAAGTCTATGGGCCACAGTGTACGGATGTCAAAAGCGTGTGAAAGTGGGTCAGAGAGTTCAAAGACGGACATACAGATGTCCATGATGAACAGCGTTCTGGTCGGCCTTCGGCTTCAGCCGAAACAATTGCAAAAGTGGAGCAAGAAATGCTTAAAGATCGGTGTGTGACGGTTCGCAAGCTGTGTGAACTTATCTCTGAAGTCAGTAAGACTACAACTGACAAGATTTTGACCGAACATTTGCATTATCGCAAGGTGTGTGCGAGGTGGGTCCCCAAAATGCTCTCCTGGCCCAGTTCGGATGGTTCCTCGCTCATCCCCCCTACAGTTCAGACTTAGCACCTAGTGATTATTATGTTTCCTGAGTTGAAGTCACACCTGGGTGGAACACATTTCCAGACTGACAATGATTTGAAAAATGAGGTTGAGCGCTACCTGCGCAATTTGGTGGGAGAGTGCTATGACAAGAGTATACAGAAACTGCCACAGCGTATGCAAAAGTGCATCGATCGCAATGGTGATTACATTGAAAAATAAGTTCTGCCTTTCAATCAATGTAACATTCATTGACAATAAACATGTTTTATATATTAAATAAAATTAAATAAAATTTTGCATCAAAAACTTACCAAACAATTAGGACCTGTATTTTGGGAACATTTCGAAAATAACTTATTTGCATATCTTAATGGAAAAATGAAGACAAAAACGGCAAATTTAAAAAATAAACTTAAAAATTTATGCCAGAAAGAGAAACCTTTGAAAAGAAAAAGCAAAAAGGCAAACATAACCTAAAAGATCATTCAAACAATGTTGTTAACCTATCAAACCAAAGTTTCACAAAACCAGAACTGAATATGCTAAATCTAGGTTTAAAAACATGTGTAGACTATTCCAACCAAATTGAAGAGTATATTGCTGACATCCAAATTGCTACACAAACACTTAATGAAGAAAATAGAAACACAGTAAAAAACAAATGCTCCAAAATAGTAGAACAGATTAAAAATGAAAATAAAATTAATTTTAGTAGCCAAATTATATAAGCCCTTAAAGCAGGCAAGGGAAATAAACTAGTAATTTTGGAAAAAGAAGATTACACAAAGAGGATGGAAGATTTGTTGGAAGACAATAGTTACCAAAAAGTAGAAACTAACCCTTTAAAGTACTGCATTGAAACCACAAATAAAACGCTAAAAGAAAGCAAAATAATCAACAAAAAAGAATTTCACAAAATTAAAGTAGATAACCCAACATTACCAAGAGTATATTATGGGCTGCCAAAAATTCATAAAACAGGGAAAGGCATGAGACCTATCACTAGTAGTATAAATGCACCCACATATAATTTGGCCAAATGGTTGCTAAATAAATTTAATAGTTTCCCAAAATTCGAAAGTGCAAATTTAAAAAACTCTTTAGATTTAGTAGGAAAAATCAAATATGTAAATTTGGACAAAAATGAAAGACTGGTGTCATTTGATGTCACATCTTTATTTCCAAGCATACCAACAGAAAAATTACAGACTGTATTAAAAAAGTGGCTAACTACAATAGAATGGAAGCAATAGAAGCAGAAGAATACATTTCTCTAACAAAAATATGTATTGAACAAAACTTCTTCAGCTTTAATGGAAAACACTACAAGCAGAAATCAGGGTTATCAATGGGCAATCCACTTTCACCTTTTTTGGCTAACTTATTTATGAGTGCATTTGAAACACAAATCAAAACTTCCTTCCCATTGATCTTCAAAGTTTGGTATAGATATGTTGACATCTTTGCATTTGTACCGAATAAACATTTAGATGATGCATTAAATTTACTCAATCTGGAAGAAAGGACTATAGAATTCACTATAGAAAAGAAAACCAATGGACAACTCTCTTTCTTGGATCTAAGTATCATCAGGAATGACACAAAAATAAAATTTGGAATTTACAGGAAACCAACATTCAGAAAATTACATAAAAAATAATAGCCACAACCCAATTACACATAAACATGCAATAATAAACAGCCTTACACACAGACTAGTCAACATACCCATGGAAAAAGAAGAATATTTCAAAGAACAAAAAACAATACTACGCATAGCAGAAGAAAATGGATACAACAAAGTTTGGTGTTGAAGAAAATTAGAAAAGCTATACTGAAGAAAACCATTAAGGAAGCAACCACATTTACAAAAGAAAAAGAAAACAGCAGCATATTCAGTTCATTCACATATCACCCAAATACATTTAATAAATTTAAAAAGATCTTCAAGGAACAAAATATCACCTTGGCACCTACTAATAGACACTCAATTTTAAAATTGCTAAATTCAGAAACAAAAGATGAAATCCCATCAGTTAACAGATCCGGAATATACCAGATAAGTTGTAAGAATTGTGAAAAATGCTACATAGGTCAAACTAAAAGAAATCTAAAAACCAGAGTCAAAGAGCACTTTAGAAACATCAGATTGAAACAAGAAGATAAGTCAGCAGTAGCATTTCACTTTTGGAATGAAAACCATGACATTGATCCAAATTCAAAATTATTAAAAGGAGTGATAAACCAAAATAAATTGACAACGTGGGAGAACATATTCATATGGAAAAATAAGGATCGCGTAATGAACTTTGAAATCCCACCAGTAGATAATTTGACAAAGAAGTTCATAGTTCCACCACCAGAGAGAGAGCAAACAGATGCCAGTTGGAAAGAGATTGAAAATGGAGGCGAATGCCTTTGAAACTAGTCTCTCATAAATATAAACAAGTGACGAGTATTAATAAACCAACTACAAATAGTTTCTGAGATTAAAATTGGAGACCTTATTTTACGGACACGCCTCGTACAAAGATTATTGCATGCTAGCATAAACTGAACCGGAGAAGCTTGAAACAGAAAACTTGCTTATACAGCTAATATACACAAAATAAAAGCACTAAAAAATTAGATGGGTTCGATGTAAAGAATGGTGTTTGCTACAGTGAAATACAATAGTGAAAACTTGAGAAATGTAGTGGTGCTGTTATATTCTCTACAGTATTGTTTTTTCATTAACCTTTAGACTGAGCACATTCAAACCACTAGAGTACATGCATATACATACATGCCATTGTATCTATTTTTATTTAGAAATCTCCGGACTATTTCCATTGCAACCTTAGTACTGCATTTGTGAGTGGAATGTAATACTGTTTCTCTTACTGTGTACATTTTAGAGAAACAAAAATGCTGTTTACTTATGCAATGGAGTCATATCATATCTTACTTACTCTGTCGTTATAGAAGACATCTTCAACTGTAGGTCAATTACAGAAGCAAAGTCTTCCAACATGTCTTGTATAGAAGTAGTAGTATTTTAATAATACATATTCAAGTATTGCCATTTTTTCTTTTACAATGTGAGCTCCCTTTCCTACCTTAGCTCATAGTTCAATTTTAACACCATAGTTATTATACTGTGAGCCTAGACACCTCTAATAATAGTAAAAAATTTCAAATTTGATTCCTAATGCCCAAGTAATCAACCTCAGCTTCAATGAAAAAAATTAAAAACTAAATGTTGGTTTATGTTTTATTATATAAATACATACTTCCATCAAAAAGACGTTTCCGGTTAGCTAACGGTGGGGTGGATTCCATCATTGGTATCTGTTTAGCATCCCGAACTGGTGATGAAAACTGTTCTAAAGCATCTAAAATGCGCCTAGCTGTTGCACTCATGCTGCTCAGGTTAGAGGTTTCCTTGTCACTGTTTACAGGTTTCACTTCTTTAAGTCCCCAATTTTTTGTATGACTCTGAAAAAGAAAATTTTCTTTATATCTGGAATGCAACAAATGTTTTACAAATAAAAAATCATAAGAGTAGAAAATGGACAAAACATTTTATACAATAACATGTGTTATATTCACTTGATCTTTCCAACCCATTCTTCAATTAACTATTCTTAAAGAAGCTTACTATTCTACTTCACATAATGTAAGGTAAACATTAGTACAAGTACTTTTATTATACATTGCCTTGTAAATACGATGAAAGTATGGGAATACTTTAGGCTTAAACAATGGTCAAATCTTTTAAGAGCTGGTCAGAGTGTGATGGCTGAAAGTTCATTATAGTATGTGTGCAATAAGTTGAGTGCTCAGGTTCCAAGTTCTCATTTGGTAAGTTTCATCAATCTCCATAAACACAAATGAGAATTTTGAAACTTGTAATGCACTATACACTGACATCTAGTGGCTAATGTGTTAAGCTTTATCATGTCCACCATATTTCATTTTGTTCAATTTCGAGGTTAATTAGCTAACCAGTTTACAACAAAGGTATGTTGTGCATGTTATGGCTCTCGAAAGGGGACACATTATTAATCTACCTCCGTATAACTGTGATCTGAATGCAATTAAGCTGGTGTGAGCAAAACTAAGGGATGTTTTCAAAGGATGCAACATTACTGGTGATATGCCGGCTCCAAATCAGCGGAAACTTGCTATAGAAGCATTATCTTCCGTAACTGCAACGCATTGCAAGAAGGTCCAAGAGCTATTTCACATTGCAGAAACAATGGGTGTAATAGAAAATGCAATTGATGAAATTATCAGAGGATACTACGAAGAAAGTGATGCACCGGACTCAAAGAATCACACAGTGAATGAGTTTATAACTGTCATAATATTTATTTTCTATTTTTATGTTATATAAATAGTAAGTATATAAATATACAGCTTATCGGATCGAGTTCAATTTACTATTTGTCCACATATCTATCTCACACTTGTGGTGCATATCTTCGCTTATCCTACATGCTATTTTGCTGAACTGCGTCTTTCAAGGTTGACCACACTGAAGAAACAAAAGAGCGTTAGCTCTCGCTTCTTACCCTCTGCCACACCACACTGTAAATCCAGCGCTCAAATTATTGTGCACATATAATACTTTACATCACCAGGAGACAAAACAAAGTAAATGACTTCCAATTTGAGAGAAGTAAAAATACCTTATCATTGAAAAAATGATGGGAAATATCTTGGAAATAGTTAACTTACGAAAAAAATGTAAAACAGGTGATTTAATATGATCTACATCTTTGTCTGATAAGATTTTGACTCTTATAGTTTATCAGTTATGCAAGTCATTCAGAAAGAAAGACTTCAGAAGCTATTCCCAAAAAACTCTTAATTTGTCATAAAAATGTTTCGAACCTACTGCATTTGAGACAAAATCATTAAAGGGAAACGTTTGGGAGAAAGTAATTACATTTTCATGTAAATGGAAGTTTTGGGATGGGAGGGATTCTCTTGTGCATGTGTCGCATCCTGGAAGGTACTGAACATAAATACCGAGTTTGGTAACAAACTTTTCATTCTTGAATTATGATGTTTGCAGACATAAGTATGGACATACATGTAGAACTCTTTCTGTAAGTGTCCCCCTGCCCCCCATTTATTCAGGTTGGAGCGGATCTCCTCCGTGTGGGTTGAATTTATATCACACGATGCGGTGACATATCTGAAGTAGGATTCGCCCCGTCGTGAGGTCTACGCCCCACACGCGCAAAAGTTTCACGCTCCCTCGGTCTGGCGACGCGTGTAGAAGCCAAACCTTACCTTGATGTAGAAGCGATGAACCGTTTGTCTATAAGCCATGAAGATGTTCTTGAAGATTTTTATAAATCCTCTCTCCGGCAGCTGCGGCGAGCGATGAGATGTGAAACTTCTCAGGCGTGGTATCGATACAAAAGGGATTTTACTTTTGGGCAACTATGGAATAAAATAATACCGTTTCACTTTACTTGGAATTGTCTTTCTCGACATCATTTTCTTCTTTACATGCGACTTTTTCCACTGATGTTTATAGCCCTTTACCATATATTAATTTTCTCCTTTTATTTATAAATGATGCAACGGTTTTTTACTTAAATTATTTATTGTAGTGTCGCGTATTCGATGTATATTTTAAACGTTTACTAAATGTTCTTAAATGATGAACTCCAACAACTTCTCATAGTTTTAAGAAGTCTTTTACTGAAAATGCGTCTACCCTCTACAAGAGTTAAAGCCAGAAGAAAAAATTTAAGAATAAAATCATTGGTTCTTTATTCTGTTGTGGTTGCTAAGTTACCGTAATACTTAATTCTTATTGGTCCTACGTCACAATTTGGGATTTCAATAAACCTAAGCATTTGTTGCATCATCTATATGGCCTGCTTGGTTATTAACTTAAGTTGAATTACAGATGGCCATGTTTACTTAATATGTCAAGGTATCTCAAAATGTTTATTTCCAGAGAAATTTCAGTTTAAAATTTTTGGCTGGAATGCAATATCTTCTCTGCCTACTAGTGAAAGGAATATTAAATGGAAAATTCTATTATTTTATACAGGTATTATATTCTTCAAACACATGATCCCGAATGCATAATAAAACAATTCCCTAGCACGTTTCTCTAAAGTTAAAATCTAGCATATTATATAGCACATTAACTTCATTTTTAAAAGCAAAATTAAAACAGCACTACATGATTTTTGGATCAGTAAAAACAAAATGAGATGCAATAATTGAAACATCAGTTATACTGGGCAATATGCCAGTTGTCTTGAATGCACAGTGAATACCTCTAAATTCTTCTTCCCAGTTGTCTTGAATGCACAGTGAATACCTCTAAATTCTTCTTCCCATTTTAACTCATATGATAATTTTTTATTAAACTTTTCCTATTTACTCATGAAATAATGTTTAAGTCACCAGAATCAGAGAAAGATGTTGATAATGATAATGGAAAATGAGTGCATTTACAGACCAATAACTGTAATAGGCTTATACAACAGAAAATGCATTGATTATTCCTCATAGGCAATTTGCAATGTAGGAGCTGAGTTGAAAGAAAATACAAATGCGAAAAAGAATCATTTTATTGCACTTGCAGTAAAATGTGCTTTACATTAATTATAAGATGAAAGTGAGGTGAAAGTAGAGGATTTCCAAACATGCACTTCCTATGGTTTATGTATTCTTAACATCTGGACTGTCAGATTTGAAGTGCATGAGAAATTTGTATGCATCTTAACGACATAAAATAGAGTGATGCTGAAATATGTAGTATGCCAAGATTAGAAATGCATCTGGTGAATTAACAAATATTGATGATGCCACTTTCAGAAAAAAATTTTCCATTAAGCAATTTGGTACTGGAAACAAAACTGCTCTTAGGAATGTGGGAAAAGAAGTTAATCTAAAATGGGTAAAAATGTTTCAGTATTTCTCCTTTCAAAAGTTCTAAGGTAGTAGAACTTGGATTATCACTGCCAGGTACTAATGAACCTGCAGTAAGTTTTTGCAAGCATGACCAAAATAGAGACATCTGAAAAAATGCAATTGAAAGTGAAATGCTGAAAGCACCATTGCTTACCAAAATAAATTTCAAATACAGTTACCTTGAATTTTTTATTACCTGAAGAATGAGAAATTTGTGAAAAAAGAAAGATGAAATGGTATTATGGCCAGTGCAGGGTGAAACAAGTGTGGGAACACAAAGGATCAGGGAAAAGCAGAGTGAAAAATGTGTGGGGATATAAGGGAATAGAAAAGGGGTGAGAATTAGGCAGGAGATATTGAAATATAGGGACATTTCAGCAAGGCAAAAACATGGCTATTAGATGTAAATTGTAAAAAGAATAGAATGGGGTTGTGTAAGGTAGAAGAAAATATGTGAACAGATGTGATGAAAACAATAGATAATCGGGGGAGGAAAAAGTGGCAAATGAAGCTTAATAACAGGAAAAGAGGAGGTAATAAAAATGGGAGAAGTGTTCAACTGGTGAAGTTTAATTTTAATATGGAAAGGGGACACTGGTAAAGGAGAGATGTGCAAGTGAGAAATACTGAAAAGTAAGGTTAAGTAAATTCAGGAACAATAGTAATAATGGATAGCGACAACATGAAAAATTCAATGCCATGGCCGGGATTTGAACCACTAATCTTCTGGTTTCCATCCAGTCGCCCTAACCCATTGAGCTACCATGGCCAACGTGCCGTCCTGACATTAAATTCTCCAACTGACTAATATATTTTCCTGGTAAACCACTAGGGACTCTCGTATCCAAGATACACTGTTCTTCGGCTAGTGTGAAGAAATGATTAATTTCCACCAATTAACTTAAATAAGAGTTTAATGGTGAAACCTGGGATTCAAGTGCTTACGATAGTAAGTCGCCACAAACGGTGTATCTTGGATACGTGAGCCCCTAATGGTTTACCGGGAAAATATAAGTAAATTGGAGAATTTAATGTCAGGACAGCACATTGGCCATGGTAGCTCAATGGGTTAGAGTGACTGGACGGAAACCAGGAGATCCGTGGTTCAAATTCCGGCCGTGGCATTGAATTTTTCATGTTGACTATCCATACAGAACCTTAGCCTATGTTTGGATAGTGTGAAGAAATGATTAATTTCCACCAATTAACTTAAACAATAGTAATAAGTTGAAACAAGTGGTAATAATTACAGTCCGGCCGCTCTATCTCCGGCTCTGACAGTTCTCGAGAGGGGGAAGCGCATTGTTGCCAGTTCTTTAGCGGGAATTTCAAGCAGAGAAACATCTGTATTTTAAATATTTCACGCATTTGCAGATCGTAACTTCGTAAATGTACGTGGACGTGTATACACATGATCCCAGAATAATTGCATATGGAGACAATATACCATTTACTGGAAAAGAAATAACAAAAAGCTACTTCGCACAAGTGGGAAATTCCTTTCTCATATAATATTAATATACATGTCGCCTTATAGCATCCTTTTGAAAAGCATCAAGTGAAGCTTTAAGGCTGCCTCGTTGCCTTTGCTTTCCCGGTGTACGCAGAACTGCAGACGGCGAACTTAAAAATCAGCTGGCACTTTTCCTTGGTCACATTCTTCCCACCTTCAAGGCAGCACAAACTCACCATTGTCCCGCTCCTTCTCGAAGTACTCACGTAGCCTTGAATATAAATTCACGGCTTTGGCTCTTATAAGAGCAGATTTTTTCTTGAATTCTGACGAACCAGTAGCCATATTACTAAAATAGCGATAATAATAAGACTTACAAATGCTACAAATTGGAATTCACGCACACACAAAAAATTAAACAAACCACCAGTGCAGGATCCAAAAGCAACTAAGAGCCACGTGGTCCACACAAAATTGCAGCGGCAACACGGTGCTGGATTTGCAAGCCACGTCTAGCAGCGACAACGCTGATTGGCGCTAGCAGACAGTTTTAATTTCCTAACCACGACACCGGATGTACAGACTCCCAATACCACCAACAGAAGCAGTTGGTGTGCGTCAAAGGTGTGAACGAAATATTCGAATAGAGTGATGTTCTAAAGAATATCTTGCATGATAATGAAATTACAAGTTGTATTTCAATGTTTTGAAGCTAATATACTCCTATACTCTCATTATAAAGATAATTCTGACGATATGTTTTCAATTACTCGATATTATATGTTGGTACTATTAACCTTCCCCCTCCACCTCCTGCAGCCACTAAATGTCAGAGCCGGAGATAGAGCGGCCGGACTGTAATGGAAGGACACAAATTCAGCCAAGAGCAAAAGCTACTGATAGACAAGTAAATGGAAAGCAATTACTATTATAAGGGGCAAACACATATCAGGTATGTAATTATATTAAAGGGCTGCCCTATTGGTAAAAGGGACAGAAGTAGCCAAGATGTATTTATTTGAATACTTAATAAATCAAAATCAATCCTAGAAATATACTACTGCAAGTGTCACAGTAATGTCATGCTTCCTGCTTTGAATGCATCCCATTCCTGATTCACTGCAAATTTAAATTTTACTTGAAAACCACAGAAATGGAGGGTTTAAGCAACCAATAGGGAAATCTTAGCTATATTGGAATCAATGCATGCAGCCTTACTTCATTAGGAGAGAAGCAGCCATCTTTCACTCTTCTATAAGCGGAAGCTCCTCCAAAAGTTGTTCTACCAGCGTAAAATGGTGAATTTATAATTTTGCTTCTGGCAGCCACCTTGTCTGCTTCCTGCAAATCCAGCCATACAAATGTAAATATACCATCCAGCCCAAGAAAGGATCCTTAAGTAAACAAATAAATGTCAGTGAATAATGACAGTGTTTTAATAATTGTTTCATTGTAACAAATAATTAGCTTCAATTTAATGTCATGACCATGCAGACTAGTGATGGGCAGAATCAAATTTTTTCAAGAATAAAATTACTCTGTATTCAAATATCTTTGAGTATCAAAACTTTCATTCAAATACAAGTTCCCAGATACAACCACTCAATGCTAATTGAGAACACTGATGTTCGAATACAGGTTTTCAGATACTTTTGTTTTCAAATACAAGTTCTCAGATACTGGAATAACTAACTGTTACTCAGGAACACTTGTTTTTTAATATAAGTTCTAGGATACTACAACCACTGATCAAAAATACTTGTATTCCAATCAAAATTCTGAAATATTACAATATCATTACTTTTCAGTTCTCGCCATGGTTGTTCTCGAATAAAACATTCAAATTCAATAAATGCATGGAGAATATGATTTTTACCTAAACTTAAGCATTCCGAAGTTTCTATAAGTTCTTATTGTGACTTTGTAATGCACTTTCAATCACTGAAATAATTCTGTGCAATTCTTTGGTGACAATCTATTTGTTTAGAATAAAAAGAAGTATTTCAGAAAGTGGAGTGCCATTGTTACTAAAATTAGGCAAGTGAGTCAACCTTGTATATACTTTTCTCCACTTACAAGTTTTTTATGAAGACTAGTTTCTGGGGACTTCTCCCCTATTGTCAGTTCTGTGGTTGACTGATGATGCATCCGGTGTCTGCATCTGGCTTGGTGTTGTGCTGCCATCTAACGTCCTGGTAAGTTTGATGACGTCATCTACCGCAGGAATTTCAAAATTCATCAAGAGGTCCTGTTTTTTCGTAATAACTATGTTTTCCCAAATCTGTAGTTCCAGAGGTTTCTTTGCCTGTTTGATCAGTTCTATTTCTTGTTTAATTTCTTGTCGGCCGTAGCACATCACTTTTGGTCTGAGAATCACAACATAAAACAAGAAATAGAACTGATCAAACAGGCAAAGAAATCTCTGGAACTACAGATTTGGGAAAACATATTTATTACGAAAAAACAGGACCTCTTGATGAATTTTAAAATTCCCGCGGTAGATGATGTCATCAAACTTACCAGGACATTAGATGGCAGCACAACACCAAGCCAGATGCAGACACCGGATGCATCATCAGTCAACCACAGAACTGACGATAGGGGAGAAGTCCCCAGAAACTAGTCTTCATAAAAAACTTGTAAGTGGAGAAAAGTATATACAAGGTTGACTCACTTGCCTAATATTAGTAATCTATTTGTTGTTATACATGCTGGCAATCGGAATCTGATTAGTAATATAAACAGTTTTGAAAATAATTACATTCAAGATGGTGGCGCATAGTGTATTAATTCATGGTATGATGCAGAATATTACTGAATATGAAGATTTAAATGGTCATAAATCAGTAAATGGGAAGAATGAAACATTTAGTCATGGAGGAAGCTATGAAAATGAAGATAAATCAATCAGAAAGCCTGGTTGGTAAAAAACAGAAAAGAAGTTGCATCACAAAACGAGTATAGAACATT
Source organism: Mantis religiosa (assembly GCA_030765055.1). Lineage (NCBI taxonomy): Eukaryota > Metazoa > Arthropoda > Insecta > Mantodea > Mantidae > Mantis > Mantis religiosa. The sequence goes on along the minus strand of CM060947.1, from coordinate 233,632,441 downwards.
GCAGGAATGCGACATAATGGTGTCTTAAATATTAAAAGCAGAAGCATTATTAACAGTGAAGTATTTTTCATATTTGAGTTTGATTTATGAAAACTTTGAAATTATATGATTTTCATTTTCTTACTAACCACTTTGCAATGTGGTATGTAGGTGAATTGATGCCATTGATGATGGGTCTCATGCTGTTGTCTTGTTTGTGGATTTTTGGCAGACAGTACAACCTTGGTAGTGTGTGGTTGGAAGATTTTAAGTTGTATTTTTCAGATGTACTTAATGTTTTTGTAATTGATAAAGCTTTTTTAACAGAAGTGATACTTGGGTTTAATGGATTTTTTGGAATTATTTCATATTCTGGACTGTCTAACATAAGGTTTACTCTCTGAATATAGTCTTCTGTCTCCACAATTACTAGAGAATTACCTTTGTCGGCTTTTAGGTATACCACAGGCTTCCTATTTAAATTTCTTATTGTTTTGTTGTACGCTTTATTGTATATTGGGGATAACTGCTTTATTATATCCAGACATTCAATTTTAGCTTTGGTTAAGTTTTCATCTTTTAGGTTATGTGTGGCTATTTCTATGTCGGCGATAAAATCGTCTTTATTATTTGAAACGTTAACACACGTATTGAAACCTTTCTGGAGTAATCTAATTTCTTCGGTTGTAAACTTTTGTTGCGATAGGTTTATTACGTTAACTTGTTCTTTAAAATCCCAGTGTTTTGGCTGATGAGGGTGTTCCAGTTGCCGTTCTTTTAACAGTTTTAATTTATTCTTAAGTCTTTCGTTTTTCTTATTCATTAATATGTTTAATTTTTCGTGAACCTGCATTTCGAAATTTTGCCAAATGTGTATTCCTAATTATTTGGTTAGTTTTAGACGTAGGTTGTATAATTCCAGGTCTATTTTATTTATGCAGCTGTAATGTTTCGAAATTTCCAGTTTTATCACATATTTTTCCACCAGTTTTTTGTGATTACTATTGTGTTTGACCGTTTGCTTTACAAACGTTGGCGTGATATTGTGTCTGAGGCAAAGTTTTAGGAATTTAATGTCCGCCGTTGTGTCTCTTTAGATGATAATGATTTATATTTAAGGGCGATCAACTCCATGGTCATCAGAACATTTTAAAAAACTGTATTTTACTTTACTATAACTTTCCTTTGACTTAACCTTAACTTTACTTTAACTTTGCTTTGGCTTTACTCTGGCTCCGCTTTGGCTTTGCTCTGGCTCCGCTTTGGCTTTACTCTGGCTCTGCTTTGGCTTTGCTCTGGCTCCGCTTTGGCTTTGCTCTGGCTCTGCTTTGGCTTCTCTCTGGCTTCACTCTAACTTGGCTCTGGATAGGCTCCGGCCCCCCTTCCGATCCCACTCTGGTTTTGCACTGGCCTCACTCTACCTTCATTCTTTAACTTAACTCTGGCTTGGTTTTAGCTAAGCTCCGGCCCCTGCTCTGGCTTGGCTCTGGCTACGCTTCAGATTCACTCTAACCTCATTCTCCAACACAACTCTGGCTAGGCTCCGCTCACCGCTCTGGCTTGGCTCTGGCTAGACTCTGGCCTCACTCTAACTTCATTCTTTAACCCTTCCCGAGCGGACATGTTTTATGGCTCTGAGCGGAAGGTAATTTTATAAAAATATGTAACCCTTCAAAATACAAATAAAAGTATAATTTCATGCTCAAATGTATTAAAAAACATGTTGTACCTTGTTTTTTGTTGAATTCCACCACTGTTGTCCTACAGGAGTGAAGATTTGTTAAACTGTGTAAAAATGTTCCAGCAAAATCGGCACAAGTAGGATTTTTCGATATTGCATCACATCTTGTAGTCCACCCACCCACCCAACCACACCCGTGCACGGACACGCACACACGTGTTCACACATAAACTAGGAACAGTTCAGAAACTAAATACTGTCATGTAAGTATATATAACTTTTGTTTGTAAAACCAATGGTAATGATAAATAATAATTCGTAATTTTGATACAAATGTGAGGTTACACTTAGCTGGAGCAGGGTATCTAGTATATATACGGTTTTGAGACTGATTTTATCTCAGGAGTATTCACACGGGGAAGCAAATGAATAACAAACATCATATAATGTTCAAGGGTGTGAAATCTTTCCCTAAACTTGCTCTTTTGTGTGATATATTTTGAAACACACATCTGGATGCAGGGGAGGCTTGGAGATGCAGGTTTCACAAAAATATATTGTTTTATTTATTTGTTTTTGGACCTTACATACCACACAAGGATTTGCCCAACTTTCTTGTTCTCTTCTCATGAAATCTGGAATTCCATTTAGCCTTTCCAAAGTTGGGCCCTGAGAAATACGACCCTTACTTGGCGTAGCATTGTTTTGCCGCACTCCCATGTGCTCTGCCACCAGAGATCTGACGAGATGCTTGCGGAATTTTCTATGTGAGAGGATCAGTTTACATTTGTCATATGCATTGTGTATAACAGGTACAAATTCACAATGCAAACTTCCAGCAACCAGAAAAACATTTTTCTATACCACTTGCACGTTCTTCTGCAGAACTGATACTGCGCAATATAATTATCAGTTCTATCAACACCACTCATGTGTTGAGTGTAGTCCAAAATAATGTTTGGTTTCAATGTTGCTGCCTGGTTTGGAAATTTTGAAGGCATCTCTGTCATTTCGTTTTTATCGCCCTTGTGACTGGTACTGAGAACCGTTACAGTTCTTTTGTCTTTCCAGCATAGGGCAAGCTTTTGCTGATTGCGGAAGCTTTTTATCTCACCCCTCTTCATTTTCTTTACGTTTCCAGGTTTTACTTGGTGTGGCATATTTTTTCTGTTGCCCATAACTGTCCCAGTAGTCACCATATTCATTTTCCCTGAGGAATATAATAAACTGCATTTTTGCCGTAGTTTCTCCATGAAATTTTGAATAAATTCTTCCTTAGTCAATTTTCTGTTTCCCTCAACATGGGCAAAATGAAGATTCCAAAACAAAAGGAGAAATTCGTCACAAGAAAATATATCACTGAAAAATGGAAATTTATCTACCCAACTTGTAGAAAAATAGTCTGTGACGTCAGAGATAGGATGAAGCCCCATGTTGATAACCACCCCAATTAGTGCTTTTATGTCAACAATTGTTGGAGAATTCCAGGATGCAATCCTGGCTTTCTTTGTTGGAGGTGTCGCCTGTTGTTTTTTTGTGTTCCCTTGAATGCAGGTTTCCTCGGTAATTATTTTCAGAATTTCGTCATCAAAAAATAGTCTGAAATAGTCTATGTGAGGAGTACTCTCATCCAAGTGAGAAGGAAGAATCGGTCCCTGCTGGATATTGTGCACTGGTATAACAGATGTAGTGCCAGGATCAAAATTACTCACCTCTGCCCAGCTAGGTGTACTGATGTGTGCAGCATCACTTGAGTCACTCTCGCACTCACTCCCATTACACACGAATTCTCACATATTTCACTCTCATTATCACTGAACTCAAAATCTGACAAATCACTGTCACTCTTGTTCAACAAAGCTTCAATTTCTTTGTCCGTCAACCCTTTGTTTGCTGCCAATATGCCAAAAAAAAGGAAATAAAATGAGGCTTACTAGAACCACACACAGCACTGTTTATTGCTTCACTGATGAGAACAAAGGAATTCCTGACAAAGCAAATTCGGGGATTTACCAAGCACCAATGTTTGAAAGCACATTTCCTGCCATCTGCTGGCACTATATCTTAATTATACGAACGAAAATAGCCGACTACAATACTCTATAGCTGCGCACCCATATATGGGTTTCCGCTTGTGGGCGATTGGATGCATCACCCATATATGGGTTTCCACTCGCGAAGGGTTAACTTAACTCTGGCTTGGCCTGGCTCTGGCTAGGTTCCAGCCCCGCTCTGGCCTCACACTAACTTAACTCTGGCTTGGCTCTGGCTAGGCTCCGGCCACCACCCTGGTCCTGCTGGCTTGGATCTGGCTCCGCTCTGGCTTCACTCTAACCTCACTCTGAATTCACTCTAACTTGGATCTGGCTAGGCTCCAGTCCACCTTCGGTCCCACTCTGGCTTCACTCTAACTTCATTATTTAACTTCCCTGCTCCAGTCCCACTCCGCCCCGCTTTGGCTTTGCTTTAGCTTTGCTCTGGCTCCACTTTGGCTTTGCTTTGGCTTTGTTCTTGCTTTGCTCTGGATTTGCTGTGACTTTGTTCTGCTTCCACTCTGGCTTTGCCTTGGATTTGCTTTGGTTTTGCTCTGGCCTCGCTTAGGCTCCACTCTGGCCTTGCTCTGGCTTTGTTTTGACTTTAATTTAATTTACTTTACTTATTTAGATAAGAATCAAACATAGATGTGGACCTTGTTTGGGCATTTGGCATTAGCTCTCTTACCACTCAGAGGCACCCAATCGAAAGATTTGGCTTGGGACCCCGGGATCGCCAATCCCATACCTACCACAGTAGGTAGGACACAGTAGGTGTCTCTTTAGATATCAATAGACATGTTAAATAAAGATTTAAAGCGAGCACAAGAAATAGTTTTACTGAAAAAGGAGAAGGAAACAATGCAACATGAATCTAGAAGTGAACTATCTGCTACACTTCCAACATTTTCTCTGAGATGTAAATAGTGTAATGTAATCTCCCAATTGTGTATTATATTCTCCCAAAGTTGCACATGTGTGCTATTATTGGTTCAAAAGTTATGGCCTATTGAAATGGTTCAGGTTTATATGGATCACACAATTGATTTAATGCTAGTCTTGAGATCTTTGTAATTCCTCAAATAATCTACACACTATTTTTAAGCCATTTTATGCAAAAAGTGTAAAAAATATATGGAAGAAAAAAAAGAAACACAAACTGAACTTCATAAAGTAGTTAAAAAAAGTGTATCTGCTAACAGTATACTATAATTAAAAAATAATCATGTGGCACTCTAAAATTCAAAATATACAATAAAGCGAAAGCATTGTAATATGTTCAACATCTTAATTGTTACTAACCAATAACGGTGAAGTAAATGATGCCACATTGAAGGAAGGTCTCCGCCTGGTTCTTGAAAAATTTAACTGTGGAATATGACCATGGTTGCGATCTGAGAATAAAGACCGTGGGCTCTGCAAGTGGCCAGCTAGAAACACAAAACAAAAGTCATCACTTATAAGAAATAAAAGTCACATTTTAAAACACACAGACCTGCCTCACTGCTAGTGGAATTAGGGGTATGCTGACTTAAGTCAGATATGCAAGTTCCTTTTCCAAGGAGAGAGAAACACATCCTTTTAATAAACCAACTACAAATAGTTAATGACATCCTTTTCAATTAAAAAACAATAAGAAAATAATTTAAAAAGAATTTGTATAACTAGAAATTACTTGCATACTTTAAATTACTTGATTTCTGCCATTTATTATTGTATTAATTTAGGTTTCTTTTTAAACTTGAATGTTACATTTGTCCACTAAACAAGGTTGTGTATAGCTCACATGAACTTATCAATTATTATATTTATTATAAATAATAAATGTATTGATATTTAATAATTTAGTTTTTACAATAACATACTTTTTATAAATATTAAAAGCAGAAGCATTATTAACAGTGAAGTATTCTTCATATCTGAGTTTGATTTATGAGTCACTATATTTACACTCAAACTTCACTTACTTGTTGTATAATTGAAACGTTTTCAAGATCATTCAATCTCATCCTCAGCTGTTTGGTGACTAAATGAACATTCCTCTTCTTCCACTACTACGGAGCTCCGATCACTCTGCCATCTGGTGTTAGGGTCACTAAGTTTTAATACTTCATTTAATGCCGGGATTTCAAAAGTTATAACTTTATCCCGGTTTTTGTTTATGAATATTTCTTCCCAAATATCCAATTCTATGGGTGTACTTAAAGATTTTAACAGTTTAATGTTGTGGCCAATGTTGTGGTTTTTTGTCCAAAAAAAAAAAATGGTTAACCCAGACTACAATGGACCCCAGAGAAATAGATGACATCAATCTAACAGATTTATGCATAAGGAATAATTACTTCATGTTTAACCAAAAATTCTACAGACAATCAAAAGGATTAGCTATGTGGAGCCCACTTTCCCCTATTTTAGCATACCTATACATGAGCTATTTTGAAACACACATAGTAAAGGCCTTCCCACAGATTTATAAATTTTGGCGGAGATATGTTGATGATGTTTTTGCTATCATTCCGGAAAAACTTAGAGAAGATTCTCTAAAATTACTAAACCTGCAAGATAATCACATCCAGTTTACAATGGAAGTAGAAAGAGACAACACCCTACCCTTTTTGGACCTCAAGATAACTAGAAATCGTCATGGTGTAGATTTTGGAATATACAGATAATTACATAAAGAAAAATCAATACAACCCAGTTTCACATCAACTGGTTGCCTTTAGAAGTCTAATTCACCGGCTATACAACATCCCACTGAGTAAGGAGGAATTTTTGAAAGAACACATAAAAAACATAGCGGTATTAAATGGATTCAACCCAACCATCATAAGGAGCATGATGAAGAGAAAGGAAAAACTGAAGATAATATCAAAAAATACCATTCTCACACCACTTAAAAACACAAATTGGCAATATAGAAAATTCACCTACCATCCATGGGCTTTTAGAAAATTTGAACGAATCTTCAAAAGACTAAACTTAAAACTAGCACCCCAAAACAAATTCAGTCTGAGGAACCTGCTAAATAAACCACTAAAAAATTCAATCCCCAACAATTTGATATCAGAAATTTATCAGATTAATTGTGAAACCTGTGAAAAAAGCTACATAGGAAAAACTAAGAGAAACTTATTAAATTAAAAATATTCATAAACAAACACCGTGATAAAGTTATAAATTTTGAAATCCCGGCATTAAATGAAGTATTAAAACTTAGTGCCCCTAACACCAGATGGCAGAGTGATTGGAGCTCCACAGTAGTGGAAGAAGAGGAATGTTCATTTAGTCACCAAACAGCTGAGGATGAGATCGAATGATCTTGAAAACGTTTCAATTATACAAGTAAGTGAAGTTTGAGTGTAAACATAGTGACTCATAAATCAAACTCAAATATATATACTTTACTCCAATTTGCTTATAAAAAATTCTCATGAACCATAAACACAACATATTTTCATTTTCTTGTGTATTAATTTGCTGGCAATACATTTGGTCTAAGCATGCTTTAGTCTCGACATAACAGCACCGATGAATTTCACTTACTGAAATTTAGCTTCTCATCTATGCTCCTTCTCCGTGCAGAAAGACTATTCAACACAGTTTCTGAAGCTTGGAACTGACGGTTTGCTTGTGGCACTAAAGATGAGCAACCACTTGTTGATTCACTACTCTCTGATTGGTCATCACCTGCAAGTATAATTATTATTGTCGCTGTAATTCACAAACGTATATAGTTTACACAGAGCAAGCTTTAAGTCAAATGTGTGTTAAACTAAATACAAAAACTTCATTGAGAGTACGCCTCAGTACTATTCTCCCAGTTGGTAAAAATGTCTTGTTCGTGTGAAGGTAGTAAATTATGTAACAGATTAATGCCCGATTTCACCAACAGATGTTAACACGAGTCAGTTGGAGAATTTAATGTCATGTTGGCACGTTGGCCATAGTAGCTCAAATGGTTGGAGCAACTGGACGGAAACCAGAAGATCCGTGGTTCAAATCCTGGCTATGGCATTGAATTTTTCAGTCTGGCTCTACCCTTCCATAGTGCATCCTACACACGGCTAGTGTGAAAGAACAATTAATTTCCATTAATTGTACCTAATAGTGGTCCGAACTATAAAGCCTGGGCCTTAAAGTACTTACAGCATAGTAAGTCGCCATTAAGGTAGTTGTCTGTTTATGAGAACTCCTGGTGGTTTACTGCGAGAAGCACGAGTCAGTTGGAGAATTTAATGTTGGCATGTTGGCCATAGTAGCTCAAATGGTTAGAGCAAATGGACGGAAACCAGAAGATCCGTGGTTCAAATCCTGGCTATGGCATTGAATTTTTCAGTCTGGCTCTACCCTTTCACAGTGCGTCCTACACACGGCTAGTGTGAAAGAACAATTAATTTCCAAAGGAAGAAGTATTTACTCCACTCAAAATTCTAAATAAATATTTCAATGGAAATAAACATTTTGAGTTGCTCCTAATAAAAAAAGAGTATAGATAAAAGGCCAGTGTGTGTGCATGTATGTGTGTGTGTGTGTTTGTGTGTTTGTGTGTGTGTGTGTGTGTGTGTGTGTGTGTGTGTGTGCGTGCGCAGTAAAATTAAAAAACTTGAATTCAGTTTACTTGACATTTACATTCAGCAACTTTCAAGGATGCAAAACAATGATTTTCAAAGAAAATTTTCCGAGCCAATCTACCATTTACATATCTACAAATATAACAATTTGTAACTTAAAACTGCACTTATCTTAAAAGAAAAGGTGATATTTTTCTTATAAATGATCCGGAATCGCAATTTCATGTAGAACTTTTACATATCTTCAGCCGGAAACAACAAAGTTGTCACCATCGTCACAAACGCTAGATGTTAATATGTTCTTGTTAGTACTACCAAAATCTGAAAATAAAACAAATTTAAAAACAGAATCGACTGCCGGTATTTCAAAATTCATTAAGCGATGTTTGTTTTCTAAAATAAATGAGGAGCAACGTTACAAAACGCAGTAAGTCCACTCTCGATCGAAAAGTAGTTTGAAGCAAATCTGAACTCTTTAGCATGCCCTGCATCGTGATCAAGTCTGTTTGTTTCAAATCATGTTTGAAGAGTGAAATTATGGGTTTGGTACAAACTGCGATACATCCAAAGCCTAGACTGGATCAAACCGCGAAGTGTCCACTTCCTTACATTTTCGGGCTTGTGCAGAGGAATTCCCACCTCTTCTATCGTTGCAGTACAGAAACACGTGTTTCATTGTAGCTGATTGTTTGAAAAGATTGTTGTCAATAGCTGTGTTGGTATTATTGTGAGCATTGTAAGCGGTTCGTGAGGTTGGTTCTGTGAATATGGAAGAAAGCGTGGTTATAGGCGAGCGTTCTACTGGTTCCAGAAAGAGGCAAAAGGGTACGACAAAAAAGAAAAGAGAACAAGAAGAAAGGTGAGTTCGATTTAAATTTTATAATAAAAATAATTATTGGTATTATTTTAACAAAAACACGGCAACTGGAACACATTCAGAGCTACTTTGCAGATATTATCGTACAGTTATCGCATCATTCGTTGATGTGTTTCAGGTATTCTGATAAAGATCCTAGCAAGCTGGAGTTCGAGTCTCTATGTACACATAGAAAAGGTAGATTTAAATGCTGCACCATTCCTGCATATCACCTTACCAGAACAAGGAAGTTAGTGTATAACTACAACAACAAATCACAAGATAAGATGCTGGCATCAATGATGTCTGTATCATCTCCCAAAAGGCGCAGGCTGAGATAAGATTAACTCAGTAGTTATTATCAAGTCAAAGTAAACAACAAAACTATTCCACAGTGATCCAAGTTCTTTTGAGTCCTTTTTGATATTGGCCCAACAAGAGTAAACAGCATAGCAGCTTCTCTAATAGCAGGTAAACCAATAATGGAGAAAAGGGGTGGTGACCGAAAAGCCAAACAGTATGCTCAAAAGAAGGATTCTGTAATTAGCTGTAATTAGCTTCTTATCGAAGCTACAAGCTAGAGAAAGAAGTTTTAAATGGACTCGGAACATAATTCAGATTTTCTCAAACATAGCAGTGTTGCAGGACTTTATTAACGGTACATGACCACTAGTAAAGATTTTCCACATGTTCATGTCTAATTTTCATAATGATAACACCGTTGGTTTCAAATTTGTATTTTTCGAAAAAGATTTAGAAGTTAGCACTGTTTATATGGAAGAATAGTTCAAAAGGCTTTGTGTCCATTTATTCGGTGCAAAACATGGTAAGTCCGAAATTTTTCATATTTTAACCTGTGATTATAGCTTTAATCATGTTATTCATTATTTTTTTAAAGCACGAGTGCATAACTAAATTTCAAAAGTGTTGTTTAGTTTAGTAGTTATTTCATTTTCGGCTTTCCTGTAAAATTGCTATTTGCGGACTTATTGCATTTTGAAACGATGCTCCTCAAATATCTTTTACCAAACCATTAAATCTATCGAACCATTTAATTGTTTAAATAATTTAACTTCTGGATTAATTTCATGGTTAAATAGATTTATAACCATCCTTGGGTTAATAAAATTTTTCAAATTTTTTTTTAAAGAGTTTGGTATAACTATAGTTCCTGAAAATAAATATAGTATTAAAAATTTATTGCATTTCTCTAAAAAAGATAAAATTCCTAATAATAAAAAAATCTGGTATTTTCACTTTAATTGTTTCGATTGTGATAAAGTTTATATTGGAAAGACAAAATGAAATTTAGGAACCAGAAAGACAGAATATTTTTGTAACATTAAGTATAAACAGACTGATAAATCGGCCGTAGCAGATCATTTTTGGTCATTTAACCATGAAATAAATCCAGAAGTTAAATTATTAAGACAATTAAATGGTTCGATAGATTTAATGGTTTGGGAAAAGATATTTATTTTAAAAAACAAACAATGCATAATGAATTTTTAAATACCAGCATTCGATTATGTTTTTAAATCTTTTATTTTCAGATTTTGGTAGTACTAACAAGAACACATTAACATCTAGCATTCGTAATGATGGCGACAGCTTTGTTTCTGTCAGAAGATACGTAAAAGTTTTACATGAAATCGCAATCCTGGACAATTTATAGGAAAAATATCCCTTTTCTTATAAGATAAGTGAAGTTTTAAGTTACAAATTGTTATATTTGTAGAGTCGATTCTGATTTTAAATTTGTTTTATTTTCAGATTTTGGTAGTACTAACAAGAACATATGAACATCTAGAACATCTAGCTTACGTAACAATGGCGACAGCTTTGTTGTTTCTGGCTGAAAATATGTAAAAGTTTTACATGAAATCGCGATCCCGGACAATTTATAGGAAAAACATTACCTTTTCTTATAAGATAAGTGAAGTTTTAAGTTACAAATTGTTATATTTGTAGATATTTGTTTGCTTCACTGTTAATGACTTCATATTTTATGTATTTAACATTTACATATTATATTTCTCATAACGATCGACTGGTAAGTCCCTGGCTTAAAAAAAAAAGTTTGTTTCTCAACATAATTTCCAGAAAGGTTAATAAATTTGTAATATCGATGTTCTAATTTAATTAAGCCATCTCTAGTGCGATTTATCATGGTCCTCATGGAGGCTGTTTACCGCATCATTAACGTCCTCCAACGTTAAGTCATATCGGACAATGAAGGGAATGGGCGAAATGATGCTCAAATGAGCCCAGGGTCCATAGAGGCTGGAGTTACTTGACATTCATCTTTCAGGATAGGGGAAAACCCCAGAAAAAACCTTATCCAGGTAACTCACCCTGACCGAGATTCGAACTCGGAACCTCTTGAACGTGAGGCAGACGCTACAATCACGGTACCGAGACGGGCATATGACTTCCTTGTTGATGTGAAATCTTCATCCTCTTCATCCAATTTTTTGAAGTTCGGGAACAGGTGGTAGTCACTGGGAGCTAAATCTGGCAAAGAGGTTGGATGTTCAAACAGTTTGAACTTCAATTCACACATTTTTCTCATTGCAGTGACTGAACGATGAGCCCGAGCATTGTCGTGAAGAAACAAGATTTTTTTTTTTTTTGCCAAATGAGGTCTTTTTCCTTTCACCTCATCACTCAAATGTTGCAGTAAGCTTGCATAGTAGTCACCAGTGATAATTTTACCCTTTTCCAAGTAGTCAATAATTCCCTGTGCATCCCAGAAAACACTCGCCATAACCTTGTTAGCAGACAAAATAGATGTTGCTTTTTCTGGAGTTGGTTAATCTGGCGCAATCCACTGTATTGACTGTGATTTACTTTCTGGAGTATAGTGATGTATCCCAGTTTCATCCATGGTAATATCACTATCCAAGTTTCATCCACGGTAATAGGCCCAAATGACCTTGTTGTCGACGGGCCCTTAAACACCACACTCACTCACTCCATGGTAATAAGCTGTCTCAAAAATTTACTGGGTTTTTTTACGGTAGAGCTATAAGTTCTTAACAGAAACAGTTTTTCTTTGCAACTTTTGTTCAGGTTAAATTTAAAGGGAGTCGATTAATGACACTAAACAACACTTTTAAACTTTTACAAACTTTTTCAATGATCTCAGGAGTTGAGACTTCCACAGGGAGTCCAGAGTGAGGCTCATTACTAACATTCGTAAGTCCCATTTTATACTCTGCAACTCACATTCTAACCATTGTATATGAAGGGGCAGAGTCTTTCAATGTACTGTCCATTTCCTCCTTGATTTCTTTAGACATTAAGCCTTTCAAATGGAAGTATTTAATCACTGTTCATTTTTCTAAATCCTCCATTTTCGTGAAACCTCTACACTTGTCCTGTTTAAAATGCAGTCATTTAAAACTAAACAAGCTATTGATCTGTAACTAGATACAAGCTAGTTTAGAGTAAAACTATATGATGCCATCCGTCAAACTGGTACAGTGGCACCATCTCTATGTGAGGCTCAGGACTTATCAGCCGACCCTCATACAGTAAACTCTTGCTAATAATTTTCATTTTCTGATAAATGGCAAACAGATTTGATTAAAATGACTTAGACATTTACATGACAAAAATAAAATGCATAACCTGAATGTTGTATGAGTACTCTGTAAAATTAAACATAAGAACTATAAGTATAGGGAATACCTTATTCAATAAAAATGTAGATAAAAGCTGCTGCTGCTACTCAATTGTTTCTCACAACATCATGGAAAGAATGTGGAATTTCAAGGCATGCACATAGTGACATCTATTGGTTGTTTTATCTCCTTTGGAACTACAATGAGAAGTGTAAATAAACTGTTTCTGCCAAGCTTTGTTTCAATTTACATAAAATAGATAGAAAAATAAGCTTTTGTTGCAATACTTTGTAGTAGCTATACACAAATTGTGGGTAGAGAAAGTCATGTGAATTTAATACAACAGATCCTTTTAAAAAATACCCATATGCATGTCCATTAACAGTGTAACTAAACAATCAAAAGTCAGTTAAATATCAAAAGTTTTAATATAAGCTCAGGATTTTTCAAGGTTATGATTTACTTACAAAAGCTAATCATTTTGGTTTTCCCATAAATTTAAGATATTTGTTGTATATATTGAATTTCCTGGGAATAGACTATGAATTCCTCTTTATTGTGAAAAACTTTTCTACATATACATGGTAAACCACAAGAAGTAGACAAACTTACTACACAAAAATGTGGATCCTTTAAAATGTCTGAAGTAGGTTATGGTCAACAATTGGAAACATCAGATGGCACCTACAACATTCAGGGTTGCTAAGGTTTAAAATATAAATATTGTCCTTTGTAATATAGCTATCTATTAAACAAAATTAAATGCAGTAAAATAAATGCATTGATATCAAACAATCCAAAAAATTGAAAAGTATATAAATTTTATCATAAAAACAAATGAAAGCAATTAGATTAACTTGCACAGCAATTAATTACTAAAGGTCAGAGGTGTGTGTGTTCTTCCATGGATGTAGCACATGTAGCACATGGATGTACTATTATCGCTTGTTATGTAAACAACTACAGGTAGGTAGAGCATGACCATGACAACTGCCTCACTGCAGCTAACTTACAAGCAGCATAAACTGTGCATTTGGCATTGCACTTACACATACTGCTATTTATTAACTTCAATACTGTCACAGAGTGCATTACTCTGGGTTACAATTTATGTTTGTAAATTATTAAATGTGAAAAACTTTGATACCTATCACAGAAGCAGTTTTTTAACAGCAGAAAACTTCTTTTGACGTCACACTATGTCAGAGGTGCAATTCCACTCTGTCGCCTGGCATTTTCCTTTTAATTTTTGAAATTTCACACATAGCTTGATAACCACTATTTTTATTTAGAATGTTCTGGAATTTAGCTTTCATCTTTTCGATATCTGGCACAAAAGGTATCCTATTAATTGAATTATCTAAGTCTTCTATTGTGCTTATGCACTAGGACATTTCCAAACCTGATTTTTCTAATTGCTTAATAGCTTTGAGCACTAATAATATTTACAATTTCATAGTAATGCACTGCATAATATGTGATGACCTCTATCCAGGTATCCTGTCTTGTATAAGGTGTACGATATCAGAAGGCATGTGAGGCACAGCTAGGGAGGGCTTGCCTAGAGCGACTGTCCTATCGTAGGCATACAACATTGTCTAATCTCTGTTTCTTATAACCTTGCCCCGCTGAAATGTATCACTCCGCGTTCAACAACCCTCCCCCTCGCCCTAATTGGCTAATGCTTTCGCATCATGGGCCATAGGCGGTGCCTTCCCGTTACATTTAAACCGGCAGTAAATGTCGTAATAATTGCCGGGAAGATAAATAAAATCATACAAAAATCATACAAATAAGGATATGAAGGCATGCAAAAATACAAGTTTATAATGAACTGAGCAAATTGAAACAGAATGACTGAGCAATGAAACTGAAAGAGTTTATAATGAAAGGCCTTTGGCCTTTTCCACTGGGATTTTTTAAACCAGCACACATACCTTTCAAAAATGCTTGTCTTTCAGTCTTTAAAGTCGTGTCACATCATACTTTACTTTTCGTGTGTTCTTCGTGTATATTTAGCGATTTGTATCTCGGTGCAGTGTGGTTGTCCTTAAATAGCGTCTTCGCCACACAGCAATATCGCCTCTGTCTTTTAGCACATTTTTCTTGCCCCTTTTTTCATTCACAAATCCCAGCTGTATAAGCAATCTGCTGAAATTTGGTAAATCTGTATCCTCATTTACAGCAGGCGAAATGTTACTTATGTTAGGGAGTTCGTTTCTAAAGAAAAACTACACACATGATGACGCACAACACTTTTCACGTATTTTCTCCGAGCACGCACTTTTGTTTATTCCTGCTTTTGCCTGGAGTGGTAAGTTTTCCTGTTTCCTCAATTTCATGTCGCGATGTTCCTACGGATCTAATACTCACACCTGTAACTTCAGAGCACAGATGTTCGACTTCTCTCACTGACATAGACGGATTCTTCTCTGTGAGTGCATTAAACACATGCAACACAATTCTTTTTTCGCCTGTTATAAATAATTATCCTTGCGATACTTCAGGGAAAAATTGGTGGTAGACTCTGCCATTATACATATAATAAGTACATGCGCAATAAACGATCAATAAAATAATTTAGCTCCCGCACTCTCGAATGGCGATGCATGACTAATCCAGTTCAAAACAAGGTCAGTGATAAAAGTCATATAAACAAATATGTCACCACTACCGCTAAATCACGTGCTATCGTGCCATGTGCTTGAGAGCAAAGGAACCTCCTCTTTACGTCGTTTAAGAATTAACATGCATTTCAGATAAATCAACTCTGTAGCATAATATATTTAATTAAAACAGTTACGAAAATATAAATTTGACAATTCTCTTCCAACATATAAAGATATATCACCATGTTAAATAACGAACTACTTTTTACCCCACAACAGTCTATACACAACAGCAACCAATGAGAGGTGATTAGGTCACGTGACCATTAAGAGATACTGGGCAAGCTTACGTGAAACAAGGTATAGTTTGGAATTCACAACACAAGTGTGAGCAACAGGAATTTTTCTTATCTGAGTTTGATTTATGAGTCACTATGTTTACACTCAAACTTCACTTACTTGTATAATTGAAACGTTTTCAAGATCATTCGATCTCATCCTCAGAAGACTATATTCAGAAAGTAAACCTTATGTAAGACAGTCCAGAATATGAAATAATTCCAAAAAATCCATTAACCCCAAGTATCACTTCTGTTAATAAAGCTTTATCAATTACAAAAAACATTAAGTACATCTGAAAAATACAACTTAAAATCTTCCAACCCCACACTACCAAGGTTGTACTGTCTGCCAAAAATCCACAAACAAGACAACAGCATGAAACCCATCATCAATGGCATCAATTCACCTACATACCACATTGCAAAGTGGTTAGTAAGAAAATGAAAATCATATAATTTCAAAGTTTGGGAATAAAAAACTCCTTTGAATTGATAAATCACCTACAGAAGTACAACATCCCGGAAAATCACATACTAGTTTCTTTTGACGTTAAAGCACTTTTTACAAGGATTCCAGTAGAAAAAATACCTACATTCCTCAAAAAATGGCTAACCCAGACTACAACGGACCCCAGAGAAATAGATGACATTATCAATCTTACAGATTTATGCATAAGGAATAATTACTTCATGTTTAACCAAAAATTCTACAGACAATCAAAAGGATTAGCTATGGGGAGCCCACTTTCGCCTATTTTTTGAAACACACATAGTAAAGGCCTTCCCACAGATTTATAAATTTTGGTGGAGATATGTTGATGTTTTTGCTATCATTCCGGAAAAACTTAGAGAAGATTCTCTAAAATTACTAAACCTGCAAGATAATCACATCCAATTTACTATGGAAGTAGAAAGAGACAACACCTTACCCTTTATGGACCTCGGGACGGCTGGGGGTCGTCATGGTGTGGATATTGGAATGTACAGGAGACCCACACACATGGATGGTTACATGAAGAAAAATGAATACAACCCGGTTTGACATCGACTAGCTGCTTTTAGAAGTCTGATTCACCGGCTGTACAGCATCCCACTGAGTAAGGAGGAGTTTTTGAAAGAGCAACAACACATAGGGGACGTAGCGGTGTTAAATGGATTCAACCCAGCCATCATGGGGAGCGTGATAAGGGGAAGGGAGAAACTGAGGATATCAAAAAATACCACTCTCACAAATTGGCAATATAGAGAATTCACCTACCATCCATGGGTTTTTGAAAAATTTGAACAAATCTTCAAAAGACAGAGTTTAGGGCTGGCACCCCAAAACAAGTTCAGTCTGAGGAACCTGCTAGATGGACCACTGAAGGATGCAATCCCCATCAATTTGAAATCAGGAATTTATCAGATTAATTGTGAAACCTGTGAAAAAAGCTACATAGGAAAAACTAAGAGAAACTTAATATAAAAATTATTTGTGGTTGGTTTATTGACACTCGTCACTTACTTTTTCATATATTTATGAGAAACTAGTTTCAAAGGCCCTGGCCTCCATTTTCAATCTCTTCCCAACTGGCTTCTGTTGTTATCTGCTCTCTCTGGTGGTGGAACTATGAACTTTTTTGTCAACTTTTTTGACAAAAAAGTTCATAGTTCCACCACCAGAGAGAGCAGATAACAACAGAAGCCAGTTGGGAAGAGATTGAAAATGGAGGCCAGGGCCTTTGAAACTAGTCTCTCATAAATATATGAAAAAGTAAGTGACGAGTGTCAATAAACCAACCACAAATAATTTTTATATTAATTTTGACGTCACTGTTACTAAATTCCTCCAAACACACATTAAGAGAAACTTGTTAACCAGGCAAAAAGAACACCAGAGGAACATTAAGTTGAAACAAACAGAAAAATCTGCAGTTTCACACCATTTTTGGACAGAAAACCACAACATTGGCCACAACATTAAACTTAAAATCTTTAGGTACACCCATAGAATTGGATATTTGGGAGAAGGTATTCATGGGCAGGGGCCGTGATGGGGTTATAAATTTTGAAACACCGGCATTAAATGAAGTATTAAAACTTAGTGCCCCTAACACTAGATGGCAGAGTGATCGGAGCTCCGTAGTGATGGAAGAAGAGGAAGGTTCATTTAGTCACCAAACAGCTGAGGATGAGATCGAATGATCTTGAAAACGTTTCACTTATACAACAAGTGAAGTTTGAGTGTAAACATAGTGACTCATAAATCAAACTCAAATATGAAGAATACTTCACTGTTAATAATGTTTCTGCTTTTAAAATATAAGGGATTTTTCTTTTTCGTGCACCCAAAATCACTGCTGGAAATTTGACACTGTAATGTGCGTTGGTATATGCGGCAAGAATTTTTGAGGCAGCATGCACAAAGGTCATTTTTCTTCTACGTATGGTTCTCAAGTTATCACTTTGAGAATATACACCTGACTCCCCATGTTTATGCTTATGGTACGTTTAAACTTCCAATCTTGCCAATTTGTTATTCTCTTTCATTACGCAGTACTGAGTAAGACATTACAAAGTGTAATTAGGAACTGCATATATTTAGTTCATAAATTAACTGACCATCGATCACTGCAGTCCAGGAACACATGTGCATATACTTTGGAGTTCGTTTCAAGAACAGTATGTAACGCATCGTTTTGTGAACTGTTAAGAATGTCACTTTCAAGGCCTGGTACCAGAGGCGCAGGTTGTAAGTGTAAAATACTCCGCTCCCAGGCCAGAAATACTATTTTTAAAGTGTACAATTTATTCAATATATTCTCAGGAAACAAGCCAGGCAAAAAGACGATTATAAATCTGATTACAATAAGAAATTGTACAATTGCCATCTGAGAAAGTGCGTTGTCAGATCAATTTTTCACAAAGCCAAGAACTCACGACCAGAAAGTGCAATGTGAAGGTGCATATGTACTGTGTCGCGTACTGTGAAACAAGAGCAAAGCTTCTAGCATAGAAATTGGTGAACGAGCTAGCAACTCCTCTACAATAGGTCGCTTTCAGAAATCCAGGTACCTTATTTTTATAAATAAGCATGTTAATCAAAGTATAAACTTGGAAGAAGCGTAGGGACAGTGAAGCACAAATTAGTACAAAAGTGAATCGAGAATATATTGACACATTGCTTCACTCACACTGTTTATTCACAGGACATGTTTCAAGAGCTCTTGCTCCTATCATCAGCTGATACTCGACTAGTGCAAGTTGTAGTGGTTTCCTCTTTCTCCGTTTTGTCAATAGATGGCGTGATGTACTTGTCAAAGATGTCCGGTGGTGGAGTTTCAAAATTCATGACTCTATGACGATTTTTGTTGATGAAGATTTTTTCCCATACGGAAAGGTCTATGGGGTGATTAACATATTTTATTAGAGATGTTTCCAAGTTGATGTCATGTCTAGTATTCAAAAAATGAAAAGCCACTGCTGATTTTTCTGTTTCATCATTTTTAATGTTTCTTAGATGTTCTTTAGTTCTGATGTTAATATTTCTTTTTGATTTTCCTATATAAATTTTAGGGCAAGTTTCACATTTGATCTCATAGATTCCTGGTTTTTCTTCTCAAAACACAACATAACTCTTGCACCTCAAAATAGGTTTAATATCAGAAATTTGTTAAAAGGCCCTCCCAAAAATTCAATCACTACCAAAGAAAAACCAGGAATCTATGAGATCAAATGTGAAACTTGGCCAAAATTTATATAGGAAAAACAAAAAGAAATATTAACATCAGAACTAAAGAACATATAAGAAACATTAAAAATGGTGAAACAGAAAAATCAGCAGTGGCTTTTCATTTTTTGAATACTAGACATGACATCAACTTGGAAACATCTCTAATAAAATATGTTAATCACCCCATAGACCTTTCCGTATGGGAAAAAATCTTCATCAACAAAAATCGTCATAGAGTCATGAATTTTGAAACTCCATCACCGGACATCTTTGACAAGTACATCACGCCATCTATTGACAAAACGGAGAAAGAGGAAACCACTACAACTTGCACTAATCGAGTATCGGCTGATGATAGGAGCAAGAGCTCTTGCAACATGTCCTGTGAATAAACAGTGTGAGTGAAGCAATGTGTCAATATATTCTCGATTCACTTTTGTACCAAGCATGTTAATATTGAATGTTACAATTTATAATGTTATAATTATCTTTTGCTGCGTAAGTTAACATTCTGACATCTGGTACATCTGGTTCAGCTTACATGCCTTCTAAAACCATACACTGTATAATTATTGGCTTTGGTGGCAGAGGAATCGCTGGTGCCCTATTACGTATATTCAAAGTTTCACACAGGCTTTGACACTTGCAAGGCAATGCTTCACTAGTTTGCAGAGTACTGCATCAAGTGGTTTTCAACATTTGCTTCTAGTGGCAGTTTACACATTTGATGGCCCTGCTGTATATATGTGACATTCATACTCTGTATCCAGCTAACCTGTATCACATGCGAGTGCACATCCCTCCAGGCTTTACTAATTACAATGTTTAAAATTGCATAAGTTATATTGAAAAATTGAATTAATTTATGCTCTAAAACCTCAAGGTATTTTGCAAATATGTGACTTTTCATAAATCCAAGGAAAAAAATTGTTATATTCACATGATCTTTCTGCTATTATGTATTCTCATATAGTCTCAAAAAATTATTCTTATAAAACCATTTTTCCATTTCAAGCTAATTAAGACATTCCTCTGCAGAAACAGTTTCACTACAGATATAAAGAGAATAGAGGAAACCAAATACATACTTAGACACTTAAAACACAATTCTATATGCTGTCCTTAAAATACCAGTTTTCTCATATCACCATGAGGTGAATAAAGATATCACCTACTATTGAAAAATTCAAATCAATAATGGATACTTAAAAAATGGCTGCATACAGTTAAAGTTATTATTTAAAAAAGTAGGTAATTTAATCAAATTGTTTTAAAGAAGTATACATTTTTTTTGCAGCATGCTTTATTATTGTCTCACATGGTTAATCAATTATACAAAATTCATGAATTGAATATTACATGCTATTCATTAAAACTTCAAAATATACATTTGATTTCTCATTTAAATATCTTAAAGTCATGATGTTTGATTCAAACTTATTAGTCACTGAGAATATAGGAGAATTTACTTGAAAATTTTTGGTTACTTCTTTAGAAAATATGATATGTATGCTGGGTTCTTTCACAGTAGAAAGTGAAGAGGACTGTACTCTACCTTTTTTGGACCTTAAAATCACAAAAAAACATGGTAAAACTGGAATTTGGTATTCACACACAGATAATTACACCAAAGCAAATAGTTTCAACCCAATTCCACACAAACATGCCACAATCAACAGTCTCACACACAGATTAGTAAATCTACCCCTCAGCCAGCAAGAATATCAAAAAGAATACCATCAAATCTTAAAAACTGCAATTAAAAATGGATATGGAAAAAGCCTTGAAGATAAAAAACTAAAATCATTCAAACTTCAAAAGAGACTAAAACAGATCACAGCTCTTTCACCAATAAAACAAGAAATTAGATTTGCTAAATTTACTTACCACCCCTGGGCCACAAAAAAGTTCCAAAAAATATTCAAGAAATACAATATAACATTGGCACCAAAAAACAATTACAACATTGAAAACCTACGTAACAGTAATAATACTGATAAGATAAAACCAGAACAAAAGTCAGGCATTTACGAGATTAAGTGTAAAGACTGAAAAAATTACGTAGGGAGGACAAAAAGAAACATAAGCACTAGAAAGCAAGAACATTTTAGGCACCTAAGATACAAAAATATTGATAAGTGCGCAATAGCAGCTCATTTCTGGTCTGAAAATCATGAAATTGAAGATAGCACCAAATTACTAAAATAGTACAAAAACATAGTGAACTCGTCATATGGGAGAGAATATACATAGAAAAACATAAAAACCAACTAATGAACTTTGAAATCCCGCCAGAAGACAACCCCACATTTAAATTCATCACAAAATAAACAGATGGTTTGCGAAACATATCCTCAATATAGGTATGTAAGTGAAGCCAATGTGTAATAAATACGACTCATCCATAATTTAATAATTATTTCGCTTCACTGTGGTGTTCCAATACAGTTAAATTTCGTTAGATCAATTATATGTTTTACCCTGCTTCCAATTCAGTCAACATCAAATTTTATTAAATATTTATAAATGCAAATTGTTACTATTCTCAATTCTTATAGTTGAACCAAGCTTCATTACTTTATTAATGACATACAGTAAACAATTTTTTTGTTTATTTTTCCTGATCACTGTACAATATTATGTTACATACAAACAAGTGATGCCTTTGCTAGATGAACCAATGCTCAATGAATTTTAGGGAGTCAGATTTGCTGGAATTTTACCAACTTATGACTAAGAGAAAGCTCAAGTGAATGTCTCAATTCACAGCTGCCTTGAATAAATTCTACAGTGAGGAGTCTAAATTGCACAATATGCATCTAATATTTCATACCTGAAAATGAGAATGCAAAAGTTATAATTTGGCCAAATCTTCTTTCCCACTTACAAGATTGTTTCCTTTATTTGTGAACCATCATATAATGCATATATTTTAACATTTTCATTCTCACTCTGATTACCACTCTCAATTATTCTGAATGAGTCTTGAATCAAGAAATTGACTCCGATTTGTCTCAGTAACAAAAGTGACATTAAGTGGCATAAAAACCTATGACAAAAACAGTCTTCTGGTAAACCTATTGTTCCTGCATGCAATCAAGGAGAAAGTCATTAACACATATAACCAGAAGAACCATGTATGTATTTGAACACCCAGTATACACATGTATGGTAAAATGTTTAAAGAAACTGAAAACACTCACTCACCATTAACTTTCCTTTCAGACAAGAGAAGTTGAGGACGAGTAGGTGATGACAAATTTGGAGTAGATGACACAACAGGTTGCCTTGTGTTAAGGCCACTAGGCCCAGCAACAGCACCATCTATATCCAAATCATTTGGACTTCTACCTAATGATTCTTCTATTACGGAAGTGGACACTAAAACATAAGGGAGAAAAATAATTCCTATAGTAGATGTAGAAATTCTAAAAGATAGCAAGTAATCCACTCAATAGCATTTACTGCAAATGCAGTGTGGTATATTACTTATTACATAATCTATACTGCTCCCCCTTATATTATCCTGCAGTAAACAAAAATATGTGCATTTAGTCTTCTCTTACTGGATGCTAGATGCATATTGCTTATTGCAATAGAAATTAGCTCTGTGTATAAAACAGTAGTATGGCTTATATTGTGACAAAGACGGTAAAAAAAGACAAGACAAAGTTCACTTTAAACATTGTCACAAAAATTGTTAGCCCAGTACTAACAATCACTTCCAATGTGTAAGGACTATGACACAATGAAGCACAAAATTAATATAATTTTGAGTCGAACCAATACTCAATGCTCCATTTTTTACTAGTATTTACCTAGAATGCGTTTTGTTAGGATATTCCTAACATCAGCTGTTGTCGACTAATGGACGTTGGTTTGGTGAACTCATTGGAGGCGAGAGGTGCATCTGTCGGTATCTTGATAAACTTGAAGTTTGGGTTTTCATAAAAGGTAGTGTCGAAATTAAACAATTTTCTTTCATATTTCTTTATGAAGACTTTTTCCAATGTGGTTAATGCAGCTGGACCTTGGACACCTTTTAATAAATGGATTTCTCGAGGAGAATCATGATATAGAACAAGAAATACACTTATTAAAAGGTGTCCAAGGTCCAGCTGCATTAACCACGTGGGAAAAAGTCTTCATAAAGAAATATGAAAGAAAATTGTTTAATTTCGACACTACCTTTTATGAAAACCCAAACTTCAAGTTCATCAAGATACCGACAGAGATGCACCTGTCGCCTCCAATGAGTTCACCAAACCAACGTCCATTAGTCGACAACAGCTGATGTTAGGAATATCCTAACGAAACGCGTTCTAGGTAAATACTAGCAATAAATGGAGCATTGAGTATTAGTTCGACTTAAAATTATATTAATACAATCACTTCTTTTAGACAAATACACAGCTTCAACATATCTCTAATGTTTCTTTATGTCTGTTGCATGCATGCTAGTGCTGCTGGCAAGCCCTCTGCTGTTCACATCTTACACATAACTGCACACCAACTCTGAACATAGCTTTGATGTTCACTTATGAACCATTTCACTGCCTGTTCCACAGCCCACCAATTCCTCATCACAGAACATAGAACACACAGCACTTTTCTGCATTGTTCTATTGACTCACAAAACAACTGACTGCTTCACTTTACTGTCTCCTCACCTCGAAACTACACTGTCAACTCAGCTCAACATACACTTGAAACACACTAAAAACTCTAATGACTAAACAGTTGAAGCACACACAAACTATAACATACCACCACTACTACTAGGCCTGACATTGGCTCATATTGTCCTGCCAGGGTGGCAAGAAGCTTCTAGTACTAGAGACTTCTGGAATTACGATTAGAACAGTTTCAAATGGTATCTGCACAGTAACAACACGACTCCATTCTGACTTCATGACATCAGTTAGTGGCTGCCTCATAGAAGACTGTCTCTCCAGCCCCTCCCATTGGCAACAGCAATGGCAGTTCAACTCCTGAGAAGTCAACTCTTCCACAGTAAGCTTTGCAATTCCAATGTAACTACATATTCAAAGACTTGAGACAAAATATAGCACATGCATGGAACTGTATGAAGGCAATGATTCATTTTTACAATGTGTTTAAACTTGATTCATGTAGCAGAGTTTGGTGCATTTTCATTAGATTTTTCCTATATTTGTGTTATGCAATTTAGATTTAATTATGACATGGCTTTAGTCCCGGCTCATTGCCTGTCCAGTCCTATTTAAATTTTAAATACATAAATTTTTAAAATATATTAGAATCCACTCACTGCTGTGAGCAACTATTTATGTTTTCTCTTTTCACTATCCAGTTTCACTTGTTTTTTATTTAATCTAAAAACTGTCTTAATTTCTTACTCTCTTTGTCGAACAAACCACATTTTGTTCTAGTTTTAAGCCATTTTTTTTTTGGCTTTTCTACAGGTGTCTGTCTCTTTACATTAAACTATAATATGCCAATATCCTCATTGCTACATAAAGGGCACTGATCGAGGGTTTTTATCATTTCTAAAGCAATTTAGCCTACAAACACCAGTTCCTAGTCTCATTCCTCTTTATTTACCTTAACCATATATATTTCCCCTTCATATGATCTTTTTAACTGATAATACAAAATCGAGCAGCTCTTATCCGCTATTGTACTAATAAGTTTTGGCACTTTGTGTCTTCACATCTTTTTTTGAATACCTTACAAGTTCTTTTAAAGAGATTCTATCCACTAGCTCTTAAACTATTCTTCTGATATTCTAAACATTGCCAAGACATTAACTTTAAATAGATTTAGGATTCTGTGCCAATGGTTTAATGTTCTGTCCATTACCACCACTTTTTTGCCACTCTTCCTGTATTAATTTGACAATCTCTCTTTTATCTGCACAAAATAGCCATAGAATTTCCTTCCAAATAACCACTGAACAGTCTATAGCTTCCTACCCTCCATACAGCATTTTAGACTCTACCACCATGCTATAGCTTCTTTCTATCCACTTAATCTCTATATAAAAGGCCACACCCATCAATTTTTATTCCTTAGATAACATTTTGTTTAACTTACCCCCTTTCTTTAATACTAAAATGTGGGAATTGGCTTTATTCACTTTTAATTTAAATTTTTTCACAATATTCGTCTACTGATTGTCTACTTACTTTTTAGATTTTCCCGGAACATATTTCAGAGACTTTGCCTCCACTGTCAATGTCGTGTTTCAGGAAAATTTAAAAAGTAAGTGCTGTTTCGTGTCATTAATCGACTCCCTTTAAATTTAATTTATTACAACACTGTTTTCAACACTTCCAAGAAAGGAATTGATTGTCTACTGTTTAATACCACTGATTATAATTCATCATACCACAAATTCATTTGCAAACAGGAGTCCAGGAATTTGTATATTATAAATAAGCGACATTATGTTAGGACTAATATATCATCAATAAACAAATTAAATAAAACTGGGCTTAACTTACAATCTTACTATAGAACTTTACTTTTGTTTAATTCTTTGGTTATTGTACTCTCAAATCGTAAGCGAAAGATGATCTCTTTGAACCAGACTAATAGCATTCAATATACAAGTACTCATACTCAATTTATGTCAAAACCACAGTTCAACTTGGCCAAACCTTTCTCTAAGTTAACAAAGGCCACTTATTGCTTGCCTTGTTGTCTTTTAGTTATTCACCAGTGTTATAATAAATTTATTGTTGACTGTTCTGCTTTATCTGAAACCAATTTGGAATTTTGAAAGAATATTGTGGGGGAAAAATTAGCTCAGATGGAATTAACATGCTTTGCAGAGAGGTTGGGATTTCAGGTAATTTCATGAAAGATGGAATGGAAAGTTTACCGATGCAGGAGAAACACAGGAGTAAAGTGACAGCAGTAGAAATTAAATGCAGTTCAGTAAGGGAACAATGTCACCCCTGACTCCTTGTACTATCTTTTCTTTATTTTTATCATCATGTTCCAAGACTTTGCTAATGTCGTCGATTCGATTTCTTCCCAATCCTGAGCCACCCAGTATGCAACATCTTTAATTTCCTCTATCAGGGACAAAAGAAGATCTCACTGATATTTTCTTTTCAAGGCTTCCTCCACATGGGCGCTGGGGTAGTGCAGTGGTTTCGTTCGCAACTCTTGTGCTAAGGATCCAAGTTCAATTACCGGCTCTGGGGTGTCAATTTTAAGTTGGCCCTATCCGCGCCTTCACCTCTGTCTAGCTCATGTGAAGTGTCCCCTGTGCCCAATGTCGTTCAAATCCACAGTATAAAGTGTAGGCCCACTCGCCTCACCATCATCTTTGCTATCACCCTGCCATTGGAGATAATGGACACCGCCCTCTGGGTGCCTCCACTTGAGAAATGGGTCTGGCCATTACATGGTGGGGCGAGGTTACCCCAAAGGCTGTAGTTGCCATATGGGGTGTTGGTATACATATACATGCATATTTTCTCCATGGAAACAACCACTTTCATCCTTTTACATGCCATATTGTACTCACAAGAAATGAAAACAATATCATCTGCACCCAAGCTATACATGCACACTCACTGAAGGTTCAAGGATGCACATCCTGCTGACCAAGCAGTGATGAGAGTATGTCGGATAATACAGGATGTCGGTTTAACAAAGGTTCGATAGCTGAGACTCTACTGTAAGTAGTTTTAAGACTCAATATATATATATATATATATATATATATATATATATATATATATATATATATATATATATATGGCAAGTTCAAAACAATTCACAACCGATTTAACCATCTATTGACAGCTTAAATATATGACCAACAAAATTATTTTTTGTTGATACTCTTGAGTAGCACAATCCTGTTGCTGTGTGTGGTTTCCTTGCATATGAAGCCTGCTACTGTCAACCTTATGCATGTCCAAGTTATTGAAATTTTTTGATTAATCATGAAATTTGCCATCCAGAGATGCACAACACATGATATTCAACACTAAAGTCAGCATTAGGTATTATTTTGTGCTATACAGTGTCTTCACAACATAGCAATCATATTGGAACAGTAACAACTTGCTTAACCGAGAACTGCTTATCCAAGGTTCTGTACTAACCAAAGCACTTTTTTCGTGAACTAAATAGCAAAATTTATAACAATGTGCTGTTAGTAATGGTAGCAGAACTAACCCAACACTCAATTACGTGTGTGGGAGTTAAAAAAAATGCATCCTCCAATGTTATTATGTCGGACAATGAACGAAATGGGTGAAATGATGCTCAAATGAGCCCAGGGTTCATAGAGCTCAGAGTTAACCGACATTTTTCTTTCAGGATAAGGGAAACCCCAGGAAAAAAACTACCCAGATAACTGAGCCTGACCAAGATTCAAACTCGGGACCTCTTGAACATGATATGGGAAGTCCACATAGACAAACTTCAGTACAGATCAGTCATTTGTAAATATTCATGCTTACTTTCACATCACCACATTTTGCTTTCGTGAATAATACATATCTTGATCTTCACTCACTATTTCATTGTTTTGTGTGCCCTTGCTGTGAGTTTTGTTACTAAGTTGAGTGGAAAATGCAAACAAGTAGTAGTTTCGGAGAAACTTTCTTTTGTGTGACATGAGAATATTTTCTAAGTCCCAAGGTGCAGATATACGCATGCGAAAGCAGAAAACCTGCAGGTTCTCGCATTGCAACCAACATGAAAAAATGGGAGAAACTTTCTTTTGTGCAATGCGAGAATATTTTCTCAGTCCAATGGTACATGTGTACGCAAGCATAAGCAGACAACCTGCAGTCCTCTTGTTGCAGCCAACACGAGAAAGATATGTAACACTTGTAGCAAACCTCTGCAAAAATGCCCCAGACATCTGTCCTACACCAGTACAAAAGGGCATGCGGATGCAATTTGCACGGATCAGTTTTGGAAAATAATGACCATGTTTCCTTTCAGGTTTTATTGCTTTACAGAAGTAGGCTTGCTGTCAAGCAAAAGTACCAATTGTACTGTTAGAAGTGAAGGCTGTTTGTTCTGTGCATTCTTCAAATATTTAAGATTCATTCAGTATGTTGTTGAAAATCAGAAAATGGCTCGACAAATCAGTAAAATGTATGAGCTCGCAGACTGGTTCGGCTACTGCTGCGAATTGCGCCCGATTTTACCAATAGATGGTAAAATCGACGTTAACATATGTAATGTTTTATTGCTTTACAGAAGTAGGCTTGCTGTCCAGCAGAAGTGCCAATTGCACTGTTAGAAGTGAAGGCTGTTTGTTCTGTGCATTCTTCAAATATTTCAGATTCGTTCAGTACGTTATTGAAAATCGGAAAATGGCTCGACAAATCAGTAAAATGTATGAGCTCGCGGACTGGTTCGGATACTGCCGCAAATTGTGCCCGATTTTACCAACAGATTTTAAAATCGACGTTAGCAAATGTAACGTAAAAATTGTCACAGCACTAACACATGTTAAATTTATTTAGGTACTACTTTGTGTTAGTTTACTAGTGTAATTTACGGAAATAAACCAACAATTAATAATGTTAAAAGAATGCCCTCTAACACAAAATTACATTAAAAAGTATATTAGAAATCACGGTTGTATATTAAAACATAAAAAATTGTGAAGGACTTAGAAAAAAACAGCCGCATCGCATATTAGAAAGAAGAGCCAGAAAATGTGTAACACTTTAGCCAACCCCTGCAAAAATGCTCAGACATCTGTCCAACATCGGTGGAGAAAGACATGTGGTTGAAATTAGCACATGTCAGTTTTGGAAAATACTGACCATGTCTCAGGGTTTATTGCTTTACATAAGTAGGCAGTATTTATTGTACTGTTAGAAGGGAAGGCTGTTCATTCTGTGTGTTCTTCAAATATTTAAGATTTGTTCAGTACGATGTTGAAAATCAGGCAATGGCTTGACAAATCTGTGAAATGGATTTGTCCTTTTATTTTAATAATGAGGAGGCCATCTTCAATTATGTACTGTTAGAAGTGAAGGCTGTTTCACTCTGTGCATTCTTTGAATATTTAAGATTCGTTCAGTACATTGTTGAAAATCAGGAGATGGCTTGACAAATCAGTAAAATGGACTTGTCCTTTTATTTTAATAATGAGGAGGCTTACCTTCAATTATTATTTGATGAGAGTCTGCTTAGGGCACGGATGTTGTGTTCCGAAAGCAATGCCGTCCTTGGTATAATTAGTGTAAATTAGGGACTATTGCGTGTGTTTAGTGTAATTAGCTAGGTAGTGCAATTTAGGTACTTTGTAGTTAGTTTGCTATTATGTGTTTCAAATGGGAAGGTGTTTGTCCTTGAGCGCTACTAGGTGAGCAACCAATCAGAGTCCTGCAGTGTTGTCATATTGCATTCCCCCTAAGTGGTGTGTGACGAGCTGCAAACTAATCAATCTCTAATAAATACTATTCTCGCTAAGACAAAAATTCAGATTTTGCAAAAACTGATCCAGGAGGAAGGAGAGAGTAATGTATTTAACATAACTGTAAAAGCCCCATATTTTTAGCTCAAATAGTTTTCCTAATACAAATGAAGTAGATACCATTATATTATAACACATTGCAACATGAGCACTGTATTGAACACCATTATTGGTTGGCATGTATGCGTGAACGTATATTTGAAATTACTCAGAACTGAAACGTAAACATTTGACATGATGTGGTAAAAGAAATATGTACTTTAAATAAGCCAAGGTATTTGTTAAATTCTATGAGAGAAAACGATACACTTCTTGCTAGTCTGGCAGAACATGTCCGGTCACATTATATCTTTGTTTATGAATGGTTCGTAATCTCTATTTACTATACAGAGTTCAAAGCAGCATTATTCTGTTACTCTTCCATGAAAAAGTGTATCAGCTGGATCACAGATGCGATCCACATTTCCCCCTTACTACTGCTATAACAATCCAATAGTTAATGTGGGCTCAAATTATGTTGCAAACAGAAATATTTTCTAACTGACACTGAATGACTTATTCACAAAGAAATTAACAAGGAACACAACAAGACCAGGAAAACTGCATGAGACATCAGATAAACTACAAGAAGACGACTTTTGGAAAGAAATAGCACGTAACAAGATTTTGGAACCTATCAGTTCTCAGAAGATGAAGACAATGACAATGACGAATTATCTCTCAACGTAACATTCACAGCCATACGGATGCACCACTGGTATTTTCATTTGATTAGAAAAATAAGTAATTCATAAACGATAATTAACTTTAAACTAAATATTTAAAACATTTGCGTAATATATGAATATTCATGTTGCAATTGTGATTTCAACAACTGCATTATTATAAAACTTTGGAAAATTCAGTTTGCATTTCCTTACGTCTAGCGCAATGAACATTCACAAGTGTGCGAGAGAGAGAGAGAGAGAGAGAGAGAGAGAGAGAGAGAGAGAGAGAGGGAAATATAAAAAGAGTAGGGATAAAGAGCTGGCAACAGTGAAGGTTCTAACACATCTGATTGGCTGCAGGCAAGAACTCTTCCCATTTGAAACACATAATAGATAGTGTAATATAGGGACAAATAAGACTTGGCAGCATTGTGTTCAGTGGAGAAACAAGGATAATTTGGCTGCACTGAATTCAATATAGCTACATACATAGTAATTAAATAAATAAACAATTAAGTTATGCCTTCAGTAACGTTAAAAGAATGCCCTTCAGCACTAAGTTGCACTAAAAAGTAAAGAAATATTAAACATCATAGATGTATAAAAAAGTGCAAAGGACTTAGAAAAAATTGCCACATCACATATTAGAAAGAAGAGCCATAGTTTCATATCAAAAGACTTATTGAGTTTTACTTTGTTAAAACATCTTCACTCACATCAACTACTACACTAGCTTCACTTTTAGCAATGCTTTTAATAATATCCCAAGTAGTATTTTCGTTGCACACAAAAATTAAGTGCTAAATGCTGTATCAAGATGATTAAAAATGTAGCAGTTGGGTGTGGGAGAAGTTACAATGAGAGATTGGAGACAGAAAAGAAAAACAAAACTACTATTTGATACTGAAAATTATCTTTAGTTCTCATTTGTTGCTAGATACTATTGTGCTAAAAATTTACACAAGTTAACATCTTTGTCTTTTGTTTCCATGGCCAAAAGTGGTCCTCTCAGCTTGCAACTTTGTCAGCAGTGATAAAGAAAATGCATAATAGTTTCTTTTATACCTCGGCCGTTCTATCTCCGGCTCTGACATTTCTCGAGAGGGGGAAGCAAGCTGTTGCCAGTTCTTTAGCGGGAATTTCAAGCAGAGGAACAATGCGTATTTTAAATATTTCATGTATTTGCATATTTCACGAACCAGTAGCCATATTATTATAATAGCCATAATAATAGGACTTACGAACACTAAAAATCGGAATTCACGCACCCAAAATATAGCAAAGAATGTTCATCAGTGCAAGCCGCTATTAGGCCACGTGGCTCAAACAAATTTAAGCTGGCAACACGGTGTTGGGTTCGGGAGCCACGCCTACCAGCGACAATGCTGATTGGCGCTAGCAGACAGTTTTAACTTCCTGACCACAACACCGGATGTAGAGACTACCAGTACTACCAACAGATGCAGTTAGTGTGTGTGAAAGGTGTGAATGAAATATTCGAATAGAGTGGTGTTGTAATAAATATCTTGCATTATGATGAAATTGTAAATTGTATTTCAGTGTTTTAAAGTTAATATAGTCCTATATTTTCATTCTAAAGATAATTTTGAGGATATGTTTTCAATTGCCCATTACTGTATGTTGGTACTATTAGGTTTCCCCTTCCACCTTTTACAGTCGCAAAACGTCAGAGCCAGAGATACCGGACAGTAGGATATCATATGCCACATGGTTATTTCATTAGGTAAAACTGTTGTATCACACTGAAATTGAATATGTATAACAGCAAATTACATAAAAATGCATTACGTATAAATACAAATAGCTTGTAACTGGGTTATGTATAAAGCAGATTCAACTGCATATAAAACTTGTGTAAGTTAACACACACATTGACTGACTGACTGACTCACTTGAGGAGGATTTATGTGAAGAGACACGCTGCAGTAGACATGACTGTGGACTGGTGGAAGTGACAGCCTTACCTAGCGGCGCGCAGCTCTACAGCAGCCAGCATCCTGCGATACCGTCGAGGGGACTGCCGACTTCTTGGCAGCATATTCCCTGCAACCACTCAGCGGAAAGCAGTGGGCTGTGACTCCCTTCTAGCTTCCTGCTCAGCCGCCAGAGTGCATGCCGTTACAGCAGCCAGCACAGTAGCAAGCAGTGAGCTCTGACCCCCTTCTAGCTTGCCGCTCGGCCGCTAGTGTGCGCACCACTTACCAAGAGAGCGAGTCAAGCCTTGTTTCTTCTTCCTCTCTTACCATCTTCTTTCTTTCTTGACATAAGACAAGACAGACTAAGAGACAGCAGGGTCCGCAATACCATAGCCAAGGGTTTCGGACTTCTGGTCAAAAATCCAGAGTCATTCATGACTCGCTCAGGCGCCTCCCTTCGGGGGGCCCGGTCCGCTGCGGATTGCCAAAGGACAACTGTGAGGACGCAACTTACACCAGACGATGGGCAACAACCGTCCACCTCAACCGCACCTGCCACTAAGAAGAGTAAGGGCCTGAAGAGAACAGGAAAGCCTCGGCACCTCAGGACCTTGCCCCAGTTACGGAGGCACCAGCTCCCATGACCCACTCCTATCCCCCTCTGCCTGATTCAGAGTCAGAGGACGAAGTCGACCAGGAGGGTTCCACTGTTGTTCAAGGACGACAGCGGAGTAACTCTGTTCCTAAGCCAGAGGGCCAGCCTGTCCATGCACCTCAACCCCTAAACAAAAGGGGGTCTAAGCTTATTGAATACAGAGAAGCAGAACAAGGTATTTAACAAGTGGCTGTATATAAACTAGAAAAAGAATACACTGTAACTTAAATTAACTTTAAAGAGAGTCGACTCTCTTTAAAGTTAATTTATCATAACAACACTGTTTTCAACACTTCCAAGAAAAGAATAACACTGTAACTTATTTATTCAACACTGTAAATAGCTCTATTCTCTACACAGCTGAATCAGCTGTATTAGTATCATTACTGTTATGTTTATCAATGTTCATGACTTTTCCTCCTGTCATATCCTTTACTGGCTGGAGTAGAGCTCATTGCTACTCTGTTTCCATATAGAAGGAATTGATTCATATCTAAGTTTAGCCAATCAGAGACATCAAAATATTTGGAAAAACTCTTTGTAGTCGGTTTTATTAACACTTCATCACTTACATGTAAGTGTCTATAAAATTGACTACAAATAGTTTTTTCAATTAATTTTGATGTCACTGTTACTAAATTCCTCCAATCAAGCATAACATCAAAATATATTTCTCCTGTGCAGTAACACATGTGCTAGGAACTGGATCCTCTTTACTGCTGTGAATATCTCAGTTATGTCTAATTTTAAAATGGGAGTACAAATGCACAAGAATGAGGATTTAAACAAGGAAAGCATTTATGTTACACAGTTTAGAAGTAGATGCAATTAATTAGAAAGCCTTTAACCCACACTATATATTACCCATTGTTTGAAACCCAAGTATTTTTCATTGCAATCTTGGATCATTCGGTTTAGTTACACTCTATTGTTCCAGCAGCTGTGGCTAAAATGGCAGCAACTTCTTCACTCCTCTACTTATAAGAAACATACCCCTGCACATTGTGTAGCTCAGGGCTCTAAATCTGTTGTAAGTTGCCTAAGGATGACAGTTTTGTTAGAGATATGTTGGCAATTGTGAATCACAAACAGTGAGGGAAAAAGCACAAACTTATGGAACAAACATGTCAACAGAATTACAATAGCATCAGATCATAAACACACCTAAACCTAACGCTAATCTTGGATTACAAAAAAATTCAGAATACCCTCTTAGTTTCACTGCGGCTCACTAGGCCCTGTACTCATTCTAAGGCTAAATATATGTGCTTAAACACAAGAACTATTGTAACAAGATGCCCCAAAAATTTGACACTTCAAAAGATACATGCTGATAGCTCCAGAACACACAAAGAAACATTCTTAATGTAAGAATATGTTATCAAATGTTTTCTTTAATTTCACAAGAACTGTTAACCAAAGTATGTGCTACACACTTCACATGTGGAACATAACCGCAGTATTCTAGTTCAATGTCAAGAAATATACACTGTCGTTACATAGCATAACATGACAGGTCTTTACTGACAATAAAACACAAATTTTAATAGTTAAAATTTAATATTTACTACATATTTACACTGTAAGTGCACCACAATACTTCTTCATTCATATGATACTCCTTCTTGAGAGCATACTGAATAAATATATGCAAATAGGAATCACTATGCATATAATAAATTTGCATCTAACTTCAATAATGAGCCTTTCCATGTTATTAACATTGTTATCTGGAAAGAACAATCAACAATAGTTATTTTCAAATTTTGATCAGCGAAGTTGTGCATAACAATCAAGCAATCTTCTCTTACTACACTAGAACCTTAAAAAGTATTAGTATTGCTCCAGGCTCTCTCCAAACATTTTCACTGCTCACATATGTTCACATAGTTCAAATCTAATTTCCTTAATTTTTCTTTAATTGATTCAGACAAGGAACATATTATTGCACAATGTATGTGTTCTAACCTAAAATCGTTACTCATTTTGAAACACCTCTAAATTTTCATGTTCAATGTTTATAAATGCATACTCACCTCGATTATTGACTATTGGAGAAACTGTAAAACTATTTGCAGAAAATGACTTATTTAATGGAATCCTTGGCCTTTTGGCTGGAGGTGGCTGGTGTTCCAGGATATCCTCTTCATCATCAGACTCCTGGTCGTTTACTTGTGCTTCATCTTTGCGTTCTGTTTCACTGTCTTGTGGACTAAGCCATTTACTTAGCCACGTTGTTTGAGGAAGTAAACTAGAAACTCGCGTTGTAACCTTCTTGACAAACGACTGGAAATGACAAATGTAAACAGTGATTACATTTCTGTTAACATATTCTAAAAACTGATTCTCCCCCAAAATTCTTACCATTAACTTTGTATTCTTTAAATCCCGTTTAACCAATAACCAAACTGCGTCATTTTTACTTCATAAATGAGCACATTGTGGCAAAACTTGACTATCATAACCCATGTAAAAAAAGGTTAGTGACTACTCTCATATCTACGGCCAAACATATGTAATGTAACCACTACCAATATACTGCTAACATTTTCAAACTCACAGTGAGGGGTATTCTATTTTGCTTGATCTATTTTCAGCATTACGCGCGAACAAAATGTAATTTGCCTTGCATACTTACGTTAGATGCATCATACGGTTTGGAAGAACGTAATGACTTATTTCTCACGCTATTACTTCCCTTAACCATAGTTTATTCGTTATTTTGAACACATTTATTAATTTTGTTGTATCATTCCAAACAAATTCCTGACAACTTTCCACTCGGTAAAAGGTAATATGGCGGCAGCTACATGAACTCCCGTTGGTCGGAGTCCACACGTGATGTATTCTTGGACCAGCATTCCAATCGAATGAGATAAATGAACATCCCAGTGCGAAAAAACCACAGCCATCTATAGCTTTTATTGTTCATTGCTCGAAAAAATTCACCTTTCCATTACCTTGGGTGTTATCAACACTGATAACAATAGTGACGACATATTATATAATAAATTGTTATAATAGCCTAAACTTTAACTCTTTTGTTTTATTGTGCTTGTGTTTATAATTTAAGTTAACATGAATTGTCGAAAGGCAAGAAAGTCTAAGTACAATGACCTCCGAATATTGATTAATTAGCATTATTAATGTATGAGCGCAGCCACCTATTAAAACATGCAAAAAGATAACTGATTTAGATAGAGGAGCTAATAAAATATAGTTTGTGGTGAACCAACATATATGTAGTAGTTCATGTGAGTTGAATTTGTTAAATGAAGTCTAGAAAACCGTCGATACCTTGAAATTGAACCGGACTGCGTTGTTTTGAAACTAAAATGAGTTTCCCGCGCTCTCATTATGATTTTTCCCCCTATTTTGTTTTCTTTTTCATAACCAATTATGGGTCCAATGAAATGCAAATAGTGAGTAAACGAATTTCTTTTAACAATTAGTGGCCTCCAATGATACGTCATATCACACGAGTCAAATTGCTGAAATAATGCTCAAATTAGCCCAGGGGACATAAAGTTTAGAACCCATCTTTCAGGATAAGGGAAACCCTCAGAAAACCCTTATGCAGATAACTCATCCTGACCGAAATTCTAACTAGGGACCTCTTGAAAATGAGGCAAACTGCTATTTCTGTATACCATCCATGCGACAGAAATCTGATTGAGTATTAGAAAATACGACATTTAATATCATCAATTTCCTTAAACATAGGGTTGCCAGAATGACCTCGAGACATGCCCGGAGACCAACCAACGGGCCATGGAGGTAAAAAAGAAACAAAACAACGGACTTGGTTTATTCAATTTGAGACAAATTGTTAAACAGAATTTTGGTTATTACTACAGTGACAATTGTTACTCAACTGATAAAAAAGTACTACTACTACTACTACTACTACTACTACTACTACTACACTACTACTACTACTACTACTACTACTACTACTACTACTACTACTACTACTACTACTACTACTAGTACTACTACTACTACTACTACTACTACTACTACTACTACTACTACTACTACTACTACTACTACCACCACCACCACTACTACTACAATTACTACTACTACTACTACTACTGCTACTACTACTACTACTACTACTACTACTACTACTACTACTACTACTACTACTACTACTACTACTACTACTACTACTACTACTTACTCTTATGTGCGGACGGACGACGACGACGAAGACGCTTTCCAGCACCTGAAGAAGACCCTGTGCAGGGCTCCAATTTTGGGATTTCCACAACCAGGTGGCGCCTTCATTGTAGACACCAACGCCAGCGACCACTGTATTGTAGGCGTCCTATCCCAAGTCCAGGACGGCCACGAGTGGGCGATAGCCTACTACAGCAAGACGATATCCAAGGCAGAAAAGAACTACCGCGTCACCCGGCGAGAATTATTGGCGGTAGTAAAGACCTTGGAGCACTTCCTGTACTGTCAGCCATTCCACTTGAGGACTGATCATTCCGCCCTAACCTGGCTATTGAGCTGTAAGAACCTGGAAGTCCAGACAGCACGTTGGGTCCAGAGGCTGCAGGAATACGACTTCACCTCGGAATATCGCAGAGGGAAGAGCCACGGTAACGCAGACACTATGTCCCGAAGACCCTGTCCAGAAGAGTGCGGCCAGTGCACAAGAATGGAAGAGAAGGAGCGTGCCGCAGTAGTCCGAGTAGTCACGGCAGTGCCTGCGGATGGCTGGGATAGCGCAGGCCTGAGGAGGGAGCCGCTGGCGGACGCAGACTTGGGGCCACTCTTGAGGGAAGTGGAGGCAGGGACAAGACCAACCTGGGAGGACATCGCACCGAGGAGCGTCACCTACAAGTCGTACTGGACCCAATGGGACTCGTTGAAGACCAGAGAGGGTGTGCTGTTCCGGGTTTAGCCCAGAGGTTCTACTCCCATTAGTCCTGAACCCGTAAGAACTGGACCCGGGCCTCCTTCGACCAGGGAGTTATCCGAGCTGTCACAAAGGGCGCTCGGCGTCCTCCGTGGGGCTTTCCATGGGACAAGACCTAGAGACTAACAAGCCCCCCCCCATCTGGTCCTATGGACTCAAGACGGGATGAAAGTGGATACGCCACTTACGCGCGTCAACACTCAAGGTGAAGACTACCGAAAAACCTCGATGGGACCACCTGGTGATCTAGCACACCTTCTACTAGCTTTGCAGGCAAGTACCCGGGAGAATTAATGGCTTCCCTCAACCCCGTCCGAAGACGTACCCGATTCCCACGGATTTCGGGAACACACTGCCCCCTCGAGTCCATCCCAATCCGAACAACTCCCGAAGGAGGGGCTCGGCTGTTCGGCCCGAGGTTCCTCTAGCAACGTCAGAGGTACCACGAGTGCTAAGGGTCCGCAGCACCCGCACTTTGGCAGCTAAAAGGGACGGATCCCTTCCCCTACGGGAGCTGTTCCGGGTATGGGAATTACCCGATGGGTAGACGCAGAGAGAACAGTTGGTACTTCCCCGGAGTAAGATCCCGGAAGTCATGGAGGAAGTGCACGCCGGTACTTCAGGAGGACTCTGGGAGCGAACCGAACGATTGACAAACTACGACAGCGCTACTACTGGCTGAGGCTCCGAGCTGACGCTGAGAGATGATGCCGTCAGTGTTGCGTGTGCGCAGCGAGTCGCGGCCCCCAGACTAGGAGCCGGGGTCGAATGCAGCAGTACAACGTCAGAGCGCCATTCGAACGGATCGCCGTTGACATAGCTGGACAGTTCCCAGTGTCCTACCGAGGCAACAAGTACCTGATGGTGGTCGTGGACTACTTCACCAAGTGGCCGGAGGTGTATGCCATCCCGAAAAAAGAGGCAAAGAGAATCCCAGACTGCCTCGTGGAGCAAGTGTTCTGCCGATTTGGGGTGCCGTTGGAGCTCCACAGCGACCAGGGTACCAAGTTTGAGTCCAACCTAATGAAGGAGGCACTGCAAAGGCTTGGGGTGAACAAGAACCGCACAACACCCCTACATCCCCAGTCAGATGGCATGGTCGAAAGGTACAACAAAACCTTAGAAGAGCATCTGAGGAAGGTCGTGGCCAGCCATCAGCGAGACTGGGACGTCAAGGTGCAACTGTGTGTTGACCGGTCGTCAACACACCTCACCACGGGGATGACGCAAGCCAGCTTAATGTTCGGCTGAGAGTTACGCCTCCCTTGTGACCTGGCTTTTGGAAGCCCTCCGGAAGCGAAACAGCCAGCGACCGAGTATGAGCAGAACCTGGTGGACCACCTCCACGACATGCATGAGATGGCTCGCCAGAACATCCAGAAGGCGAGCGACTGCATGAAGACCCGCAAAGGGTTACAGCAAAGTGACCTGGTCTGGTTGTACCGCCCTACCCGAACCAAGGGACGCTGCCCGAAGCTTCAGCAACCATTGCAAGGACCTACCGGATGGTGAAGAGGATTAACGACGTGGTCTACCGCATCCAGAAGGTTCCCCGAGGAAAGATGTTGGTGGTACGCCTGGATCGTCTGACCCGCTACGATGGTGCTGTTCGGGACGACCAGCTTTGAGGAGGGAGCAGTGTCACACAAATATCGGAGGACACGACCAACTAGCAGGTAGGGTGGGGGGACAGAAAGCATTCAGCCTACGCCTACCCTTGTGACTCGTTGGCGCTCGCTGAGGGGGTGGTGGAAAACTACCACAAGCCACTAGACCATCCCTTTCCCCTCCCCCTGATTTCTGGAACAACCAGGGTGATTCACTGAGCCGCGAAACTTCCAGACACAGCGATCTGCCTCTATAACGGCTGCAGTGGACGAGTCAGTCAGATCTTGGCGAGCGGCCGGGAGGAGCGCAGTTCTAGCGAACAGACTGGAAGACTGCTTACGTGTATCGGAGGGGTTTTTAGTCAGCTCTAGAGAGAGTTGTACGTAATTGTGAGTGTTGCATTATTGGAATTTACGTAATTGTGTGTGATACGTGATCCTGCTGTGATTTGTAAGTGAACCAACTGTAATTCTGTGGAAATAAAGAACATTTTGAGTTTGTGCAACTGGACTTTTAATTTTACGAACCCACAAAGTTACAACAACAACAACAACAATAATAATAATAATAATAATAATAATAATAATAATAATAATAATAATAATAATAATAATAATAATAATAATAATAATAATAATAATAATAATAATAATAATAATAATAATAATAATAATAATAATAATAATAATAATAATAATAATAATAATAATAATAATAATAATAATAATAATAATAATAATAATAATAATAATAATAATAATAATAATAATAATAATAATAATAATAATAATAATAATAATAATAATAATAATAATAATAATAATAATAATAATAATAATAATAATAATAATAATAATAATAATAATAATAATTATAATAATAATAATAATAATAATAATAATAATAATAATAATAATAATAATAATAATAATAATAATAATAATAATAATAATAATAATAATAATAATAATAATAATAATAATAATAATAATAATAATAATAATAATAATAATAATAATAATAATAATAATAATAATAATAATAATAATAATAATAATAATAATAATAATAATAATAATAATAATAATAATAATAATAATAATAATAATAATAATAATCGTAATAGTAATAACAACAGTAATAGTAACAACAGTAATAGTAACAACAGTAATAGTAACAACAGTAATAGTAACAACAGTAATAACAACAGTAATAGTAACAACAGTAATAGTAACAACAGTAATAGTAACAACAGTAATAGTAACAACAGTAATAATAACAACAATAATATTAGTAACAACAACAACATTAATAATAACATCAACAATAATAATAACAACAACAATAATAATGATAACAACAATAATGATAACAACAATAATGATAACAACAGTAATAGTAACAACAGTAATAGTAACAACAGTAATAATAGTAACAACAGTAATAATAGTAACAACAATAATATTAGTAACAACAACAACATTAATAATAACATCAACAATAATAATAATAATAACAACAACAATAATAATGATAACAACAATAATGATAACAACAGTAATAGTAACAACAGTAATAGTAACAACAGTAATAGTAACAACAGTAATAGTAACAACAGTAATAATAGTAACAACAATAATATTAGTAACAACAACATTAATAATAACATCAACAATAATAATAACAACAACAATAATAATGATAACAACAATAATGATAACAACAATAATGATAACAACAACCATAATGATAACAATAACGACGACAACTACAATAACGACAACAATAACAACAACAATAAAGACAACAACAATAACAACAACGACAACAACAACAATAACGACAACAACAATAACGACAACAACAACAATAACGACTACAACAACAATAACGACAACAACAATAACCACAACAACAATAACGACAACAACAATAACGACAACAACAACAATAACGACAACAACAATAACAGCAACAATAACGACAACAACAATAACAACAACAATAACAACAACGACAACAACAACAAACACGACAACAACAACGACGACGACAACAACGACAACAACAACGACAACCACGACAACGACAACAACGACAACAATAACGACAGTAATAATAACGACAACAATAACCAAAAACGACAACAACAATAACAACAACAATAACAACAATAACAACAATAATAACAATAACAATAATAACAATAACAACAATAATAATGATATTAATAATAA
This sequence comes from Mantis religiosa, assembly GCA_030765055.1. NCBI lineage: Eukaryota > Metazoa > Arthropoda > Insecta > Mantodea > Mantidae > Mantis > Mantis religiosa. The sequence goes on along the minus strand of CM060947.1, from coordinate 233,590,506 downwards.
TGATAATAATGATAATGATAAATAATAATAATAATAATAATAATAATAATAATAATAATAATAATAATAATAATAATAATAATAATAATAATAATAATAATAATAATAATAATAATAATAATAATAATAATAATAATAATAATAATAATAATAATAATAATAATAATAATAATAATAATAATAATAATAATAATAATAATAATAATAATAATAATAATAATAATAATAATAATAATAATAATAATAATAATAATAATAATAATAATAATAATAATAATAATAATAATAATAATAATAATAATAATAATAATAATAATAATAATAATAATAATAATAATAATAATAATAATAATAATAATAATAATAATAATAATAATAATAATAATAATAATAATAATAATCATAATAATAATCATAATAATAATCATAATAATAATCATAATAATAATCATAATAATAATCATAATCATAATCATAATCATAATCATAATCATAATCATAATAATAATAATAATAATAATAATAATAATAATAATAATAATAATAATAATAATAATAATAATAATAATAATAATAATAATAATAATAATAATAATAATAATAATAACAATAATAACAATAACAATAACAATAATAACAACAACAACAACAATAACAACAACAATAATAATAATAATAATAATAATAATAATAATAATAATAATAATAATAATAATAATAATAATAATAATAATAATAATAATAATAATAATAATAATAATAATAATAATAATAATAATAATAATAATAATAATAATAATAATAATAATAATAATAATAATAATAATAATAATAATAATAATAATAATAATAATAATAATAATAATAATAATAATAATAATAATAATAATAATAATAATAATAATAATAATAATAATAATAATAATAATAATAATAATAATAACAATAACAATAATAATAATAATAATAATAATTATAATAATTATAATAATTATAATTATAATTGTAATAATTGGGGTTGACTATAATGCAAAATCACATTTATGGGGCTCACCAATTTAAGATGCCAGAGGCCGTGCATTGATTGAATGGTTTGTCGAAAATGATCTAACTGTGCATAATCAGGGAGCAGCTCCCTCCTTGGTATGACGTGGTAACGTGTTCTATATAGACCTCACTTTCAGTACCTCTTAAAAGATTCTCTCGTTTTGGTTCGAACGAATAGGAGAGGTGATGAGGACCACAAACATCTATGTTAGAAGCAGTACCGCGCAAATTGGGACTTTCAAAAGAGGCCATAATGGAAGCTAAGTGAATTGCTTGACAGGCAATTATTAATGAAATCGATGAGGGTCTCTGGGACCTGGGCTATAAGCTTACTACCAAGAAGCTCCGAGTACCTTCGCCGGCCTGCAGTCACCTCGTTCCAATGTTTTGGTGTCCAAAGTTCCTGCCCTGCTTATAAATAAAGGCTGGAGGTTTGTGCACTTTTCCATAGGTATACCGCACATGGAATGTACTGTTAGCGGTCACATATGTAAACAACTGTAGGAGGTACAGCTTATGACAAATATACCACTGCCAGGGCAAACAAAACTCACTTTATTCTACACCTTGACCTTGCAAGCATATACACTTGCAAGGAATGCTTCACTAGTTCGCACAGTACTACATTATATTGTTTTCGAATTTTGCACATTTGATTGTCATGCTGTACCTACTTCTGATGTCTTTCATATTCTGTGTCCAGGTAACTTGTATCACACATGAGCATACATCTCTCTAACCTTTACTTAAAAGCGATGCTCTCGGGTAGAGCATTATTGTGAGGTATATCACAACACACTCTGGATGTGTTTTGGCATGATGGCTATTGTGTTGCACAAAGATAACTTTTTTATTAGGAAGTTATGAAAACAGAATATACCATTGACAATAAAAGCTGCTGTTTCTGACTTTTTATTATGAAATGTCATATTTTCAACTTAAAGAATAAAACCAACACATTTAATTAATATTCAGTTTATTATTGTATTATGTTTGTCTGTCTAGTCCTTCAGAGGAGTTTTATATTTTTTAAGCATACAAACATTTCATAGTAGTGTTAACTTATGGTTATTGGTACTGCTTACATTGTTATGGCACACAACATAATATGATAAGGTAAAATATATCATTCTAATAAATTTGTAAACAATAAACCAGAAACTTAAGGTTGAAATTAACACATTTCCATAAATGTTGTGGATTTTATTTTAATTTTGAATTAAACTAGTACTCAATGCTCCACTATATGGATTTTCCCTTCTGTAAAAATAGCAATTTGTGACTTACAAATAATACTCTCAGGTGCAGCAATTGTAGTGAGATATATCAAAACATACTCTCCATTACAAAAGTTGTTTAAATCTAGGCCAATTTTTCTTTGAAAAGTTCACCAACTGCCTCAATTAATATCTAAATTACAAATTTTGGTACAATAGCTATTATTATTTCAAAGATGATTTTTTATCAACATATCAAGACAGAATGTGGAATTACAATAACCTGCTATTTCTGACTTATTTTGAAATTGCATATTTTCAACCAAAAGAGTGCCATCCACTACATTTAATTTTAAACTTAAAAGTGCTTTTGGAACACTAAACCTGGGATCTTTGTTTGGGCAGACTATTGCATCCCTTCTATGAATAGATAGAAATGTGGCTGAAATAACTTCAGTACTATATCTACTTGATCCACACATAAAATTCTTCCAACATGTTGCTTAAAAGCTTGTGAAAATATACATAATTTTATACAAGAATATTAATATTAACAATACTAATAACATGTTGGTAAGATTCTGCCACGAAATATTCAGTTTATTATTGTGTTAAGGCTGATTATCTGTCAATTCCTTAAGAGAAGTTTTACATATTTGAAGTATACAATTTTTTCACAGTAATATTTAATTTACTATTGGTATTGCTTAAAAATTTTGTTATAGCATATAACATAATAAGATAAAGTAAAATATATATTCTAATAAATTTTGAAACAGAAAACAAGAAGTAAAGTTTGAAATTAATGCTTTTTTATAAATGTTGTAGTTTTCCTTTCTCCTCTGAAGTCAGCAAAATATGATTTACATGCAATGTTATTCTGTGTATCAAAACACACTCAGCATTACAAAATATGTTTACATCTAGAGGAATTTTATCTTTTAATGTGTCACAAACTGCTTCACTAATATCCGTTACAAATTTTGACACAAGCTATTATATTGCACTATTATAATTCTTTTTATCATTAATGTATCAAGACTGAATATACAATTAATAATGAAACCTGCTACACCTGAAATTTTATTTTGAAACTGCATATTTTAACATAAAAAAAAACAGCAGCCAGTACAGCTAATTTTAAACTTAAATGTGATTTAGGAACAGTATGACCTTTATGTGAGCCTATATTTCAATGAACATGATAGTGAATACTTTAAAATTAAGCCGAAAAGAGTAATGGAAAACACAACCAAACTTTGAGCTGGAATGTCTATTAGAGAATTACCGAAAGTGCATCTTTCCTTATTTTCATGCTCAAGGTACATAGCTGTTCAAAAATGCACAAGAATAATGCCCCAGTCTAGCCCTTGGAGTACTTTTCTGGTGATCTTTCTTTGCTGGACCATACAGGCTTTAAGCTTTGCCAAGCGCATGCATCATGCCCTTCATAAATGTGCAAGTATTTGTCAAGGAGACCTGTGAAATACTAGGTCTGCCTGCATAGCATGTTTCAAGTCACAATGGAAATTAGCTCTCAAAGTAGCTTGTAGGAATGCAACCAGGACCTCCACTGGGAAGGCACATTGGAGGGTTTGTAAGACATTCAGGTCTCCCTTGACAAAGAGTGCGCTTGCAGTCATGTTGAAGACCGTTACGTTTTACGCAGTCACAGCCTGTTAAAAGAACACCACCTATGAGTTCTCGGCTTTTTGTTTTTTCTCTACTGCCCAGTGGATTGTGGCCCAATGAGGTTCCAACCTCGCTAGGCCCACACACACCTGGGCGCCTCTTGGGAGCACACTTCTGATAATCAACAGCACATCTAGGATCTTGGGCAGTTGATGAATCTGGACTTAGTCCTACTGAAAATTTTTGAGGACACATTCTAGGATCTGCCATGCCCCCCATCGGCATAGCTTGGCGGGCACCGCCCATTGCCATTCCTGGTTGTTGTTCAGGTGCATTTCTGGTTAGACAACATTTTGGTTTAGCACCCATACCACCCTGTTTGTATTGGGGTTGTTTGTACTGCATTTGTTCCATTGGAATCTTTGCCTGGCATACTTTCCCTGGCATACCACCAGGTTGACCTCTAGCTGGAGGTCCTGAAGGATATGATTTTTGCATGCCACCATGTTGGGCTCTTGAAGGCATGTGTTGACGTTCACTTGTATATCCTGATGGACATATTTTGGGCTCTGTACTAAAATCCCCAGGGTGAGCTTCTAGTTGTCGCCTTTCCCTACTTCTTCGTTCTTGGTCTGCTAAAATATCTGCACAGGACTCTGGACAGGCCTTTGGTGAGTCAACTAGGGCTGAAGCTCCTGCAGGATGTCGAGCTGTTCTTGCGCCCTCATAACCTGCTGGGCACTTATGTTCCTGTTGATGTAACAAAAAAGAAAGAAAATCTTAAATGGCAATAACACATGGTAGGATATAATAATGCTGTAATAAAAGAAAATCTGAACCAACACAGAAAATGTACAACAACTATGAGCATTGGATTATGCACATTCAGGTATGTTAGTAATGGGCACTTGGTTTGAAGTGCTCAATTTACTGTGGACTGAAAGCTAACTTGTTATCGAATTCTTCAGACTCATTAAAGAATTGTACATTAATTCCAATACTGTGGGCTGTACTAGACACTTTTAGCCTTCACAGGATGAATAAAAATATAGAAACTATTCTATAATTAGTTTTAAGAAATATAGTCCTTAAACCTCACAAAAGGATGAAATCACATTCTTTGTATTTAGTCTCTAATTTGTTTATTTTGGTGCTTGTCGAATCCCAAATCCTCCAGCTTTATTTTAAACCCTCAAAAATTTATATAAGTTCACTTTCATCGCAGTACTTCTTAACTGCTTGTTGCACTCATCCACATGCCAATTTACACACACACACACACACACACACACACACACACACACACACACACACACACACACACACACACACACACACACACACACACATGCACGCACGCACGCACACACGCACGCACGCACGCACAGTATTGTAACTATTCTTAGCATCACAGTAGTCTGACATCCATGCTCTGTATTATTCAAAATGTATACTCTTTTATAAAGGTGCTAGAATGTATCAAGCTGCCCTTCTTCTTTGAAGAAAGCATTAGAAATATAACCACTCTTCTGAAAATATTCACACTCCTGAAAATTTGTGATAATGTAAGTATTCTTATGTATTGTTGCAAACCCATTATCTACGTTAGCGCGGCTTGTGTACCCAAAGAGCGGGCAAATAAAGATAGCGCATATAGATAGCAGCCAGATAGTGTATCACAGAGATAAAGGACTTGCCGGCACAGATAGGTTTCATGTCTGGAAGGTTCTAGTGATAGAACATTCGATTTCTTGATTGTTACAGAATAATCTCAAATTATGAATGAGGTATATAAGAGATTGTGACCCACCAGCAGTTAGTCGTAAACAGCAGAGTAAACAGCTGTAAAGATGTAATAGGAGTGTTGTAAATAGATGTAATCAGAAAGCTGTTTGCTGTCATCGACCTTGGTAGATCGTGATTGTGCATGTAATGTAATTGTGCTATAATCAACAGAGTGTATTTCTACGAAATAAAGAACATATAGAATTTCTGCAACTCAGACATTTAATTCTACGAACCCACAAAGTCACATAAGCATTTTAATTCAACATACAACAGGCAAAGAATGATTAAAAAGGTGATAAAATAAAAGTGGATGGAGAAGATATTGACACATTGCTTCACCAACACTGTTTTTCACAGGACATGTTTCAAGAATTGTTGCTCCCATCATCAGCTGATTCTCGACTAGTGCAGATTGTAGTAGTTTCCTCTTTCTCCGTATCATCTATAGATGGCCTAATATATTTGTCAAAAATGTCCAGTGGTGGAGTTTCGAAGTTCATAATTCTATGATGGTTTTTGTTAATGAAGATTTTTTCATACAGAAAAAAATCTATGGGAAATTAATATGTTTTATTAAAGTTGTCTTCAAATCACTATCATGT